>CM028245.1:28673950-29357960 GCA_016432835.1 Brassica nigra
TCATTTACGCAAATTACTAGCAGCAACAACAAGCGGATCTGAAGTATCCACTAGCGATTATCATCAAAAAACAAATCCGGAGGGCAACCGTCCGAAGCAAAGTGAATGTAGGCGTTTCTCCCTAGGTCAAATTTACGACCCCTTGGTCGCGTCAAAGCGGAAACAGTTTTCGGCTGCGAACATTGCAAAGACATCCCCAAAGCTCGCATGCATTTCAACACGAGATCGCGGCGCCAAGAAAAATCGACCTTCCGCTTTCGCGGCATTAGCTGCGGCAGGACATTCTTTTCTGCAAAACATTGCAGACAAAATCTTAGATCTCTGAACATGCGCACCTCAAAAGCGGTATCATTTCGTTGTTGCTGTCCGACAAAGCGAACTCTAGCGTCCTAAGCACAAATGAGCCCAGGGTCTCTTACATCCGACAAGGATAAACATAGGCGTATCAGAAATCAATTTTGGTCTAGCTCTTTAAAGGAAGTGGCGGCTCAAATCATATAAGCCGCCACGTTCAGTCAGGTTAAAATGAAAGCAAAAAGCAACCGATTTGTCGCCGTAAAGCCTCAGTCGAGAGTAAACCTAGGTCTTGCCTAAACCCAGCCACGCTGGATATTGACATCTCCACAGACATAGTATGGTATACGAGATCCAAATTTGTCTCTTCAAAGCTGTTTGTTTCCACGAACTTCTCGTAAAACGGTAAACGCGGAAAATCTCGCTTTATGCAAACAATAGATGCGGTGATCATCGGGGAACTAGGAATGAGGCGACAACTCACACCCTCTTTCTCATACTTAAAAAAACTGAAGTTCATAAATAAATCAAAAAAAGCGTTTCATAGATTTAGACCGCCAAAGTTCAAACAAAACCCCAAAGGGGCAGGGATTGAAGCCACCAGCGGCCAGTCTGGGTAAATACATCATGGCCTCTTAGCGAAACACATATAAGCGAAATCCCAGAGGATTGATAAACCTAGGCGCTCGGGGCGTCACCTTCATCCTCAAACTCACTCGCGATAGGGATAGCCTCACCGTCGCCTTCACCGGTCGCGCTCGCCCTGCCGCCTCGTCCGCGCCAGCCTCGCAGATCCTCTCCCGTGCGCTCCTGATCTTCTGAGTCTGGGTCGGCGCAAGGTGCATTAACCTGCAGGCGGCAAGGATGAATCGAAATCTCCCTCGGTGGCCCTCCTTTGCAGGGCGATAATCTGGCTTCCTGCATGTCCAAAGGCGGGGCCTTGTTACCTCGAAGCAACTTCGAGCTCGCTCAAACTCCCCTCGATCCCGCTAAAGCCAAGTCCCTCTTGCGGATGGCTATAAAGGACTCAAACAGGGTGGCCATCCTCGTCGAGACGACCAAAGAAGTGCGTCGGGGCGTCGGCAACCTCGCGAGGATCTACGGGTTCATCTCCTCATGAGTCGGATCTTACGCTGAAGGCGGCTGACTTCGAGGGTTTGCTCTTCTCCTTCTTCACCTTGAGTAGCGAACTTCGCGGTCTTCCCAAGGTCGGCGCTAAGATTGCTGATACAAACCTCAAGCTGGGGCGTTTGGGCGGCATGGGTGTCCTCGACAGTCTGCAATGCAGCCTTAAATGCGGCTTCAGCGCTTCCTGCGACGACTCGGTTCAGCCGATGAGGCGAATGACTTCCGACCCTCACTCGCCAAGCATTCCGTCAATCAGCGACACAAACTTTCCGCCAAAGAAGGTGTAAGTATCATCGTAAAGAAAGAAGCGATACAAAATTGCAGATAGATTAAAATCGAACCTTGGAGCGATGGCCAGCGGCTCGAGTTAGCCGAAAATTTCGATTTTCAAAATTGAATCACTTTCGCCCGCAAAATCGTCTCGATCTTACGAGCTGGGGGCTAACTGTTGGGGTCAAAAGCGGTTATCTCGAAATCTGACTAAAGATTCTTCAAGCTCAAAGATTTCACGCAGCGAGCCAGCGAGGAAAGATTGGACAACGCGGAAACCCAGGCAGCGAGATCCCGCGCCCGGCGTAAGCGTCCCGCCGCCCGGCCTGCGCGCGGCAAGCCTACCTGGCGCTGGCGGCAAGCCATGCTTCCGGCGCGCCGGCGGCAAACCAACCTGGCGCCCAGCGGCGCAACCGGCCTCTGCCTGGCGGCGGCGTCCGCAAACCGGCTGGCCCGGCAAGCCTGCCTGCGCCGCGGTAAGCGTCCATAAGCGACCTGGCGCCCGGCGGCATCGTCCATAAACAGGCTGGCGCCCGGCAAACCAGCCTGGCGCCCGGCAAGCGTCCATACGCCGGCCTGGCGCCGGCGGCAACCTACTGGCGCCCGGTCGGCGACCTTGTCTGGTCTCGGTCCCCTCTTGCTCGGTCTGATCCATCTTGGCTTGTTGGATCAATCCTCGTGAGTCTGAATGCGATCCAGTGCGGAATAGACATCTTCGATTATTTCGATTGGAATCGTCCTCGATGTTTACGACAAAACTAGAAGGATTGGATTTCGTAGAAGATATCGTATAAAACAAGGTCGATTAGCGAACATCGATCCTTTAGGCTATCAGTTTATTTTCGAGAAAGATAATCTTTCAGAAATGCGTATAAAGCGTTCAGCGACTTAAGAAAGTCCACAGACTTACTTTAGATTTTAAGAATTCAGGTCAATCAGGCTATGGCGGTTTATCGATTTCGAACATCGGATAAACATCAAGTCACCAAAACTTCGAGGATAATTCACGAAGATCGGCGAAAATGGAATTCTTCCTCAAGAGATAAACTTGGGCCCAAAGTCCATCATCCTAAGGCAAACCGACCTGGGAGTGGGTATATAAGGAGAGCAAGTGCAGAGGAGAAGGGGATCGAAAATTTGACTTAGAGCATTCTGCTAGCTTAGAAGAATTAGGGTTTAGGTGGTTAGACTAGCGGACAAATCTTAGGGCGTTTGGCGCTGCAACTCTATCTTTTTCTTTAATGCATAAAATATCTCTATCTTTGGATAATCTTTGTACTTTCATATCTTTCATCTAATAAAATGCCTTGAGCAAATATTACAATTCTATTTTTGTTATCTGTTAACTTTCGATTTTTGTGTGGCAGCGCGAGAATCCGGACCTTCAAGGAAATCGGGTTTACTTGCTTTCCTCCGCAATCTTATTTATCGGAAATTGGCGGTGTGAATTTGGTTCCACGGTTTGGCTAGAAGGAGGGGGAGTTCTCTAACTTCGAAAACCATCAATCGATCGAAGTTCAGTATGGCTGCCGTCAGTCCGCAACATCGTATCGCCGAGCGAGCAGCGGCCAGTATGGCCAAACCTCACAACAATCTCCTCGTAATAGAGCTCACGATCCAGGATATTGGCGTAGCAAGGGTATTAGTCGACACGGATGCTCGGCTAATATTATCTATAAAAGCACCCTCGAGAGGATGGCGTCGATCTAAGCATCCTTACAGATGACCCCAGCCCAGTATTGGACTCGGGAGAAGTTATGAACCTCGGTTCGACTATTCTCTCAGTCGAGCGGGGCGTCGCCAAAGCGAATTCCTGGTGATCGATGGTCTAACATCATCCTAGCGATAGTTGGAACTCCTGGCTGAATTCCATGAGGGCGATCCCATCAACATTCCACCTATGCCTCAGTTCCGGCGCCTTCGGAGTCGAAAAAATACATAGTAGTCGCGAACGGCGCAGATCTACCTCGCTACCGAACTAAAGCGGAAAAATTCGAAATCGAGACCTCGGAAAAAGCAAGCGATTCGACTTCGCGGAAACCGGCAGTCCCAAGAGCTGAGGCCACGGAAGGCGTGAACCAACCTGCGAACGGTGGTCTTAATTTGCCTCGGCGATTCCTTCCCGAGCGGTGCATGAAATCCGAGCTAACCTCCGCGAACCAATAAAGCGAGCTCATCGCATGCCTCAAAAGAACCTCACGTTAAGCGGGCGCGGAGGATATGCGGGAATTGACATTAAGCGTAACATGTCACGAACTTAACATCGTCCGACTCACAAACCCGTAAAACAAAGAGGCGAAAGCTGGGACCTTAGCGTGCCACCGATCAACAAGGAAGTCGAAAGACTCCTCAAAGTATAGTCGATAACGAAGTTAGGTATCAGACTGGCTTGCCAACCTGTCGTGGTAAAAGAAAGCGGCAAGTGGCGAGTCTGTTCGATTTCACGGATCTGAATAAAGCCTGTCAAAGGACTGCTTCCGCTCCACACATCGACCGTTTTGTGAAGCAGCTGCGGAAACAAGCTACGTAATTCATGGGCGCTTTTCGGATACAATCAGATCATGATGAATCCGATGACCGCGAAAAACTGCATTCATCACAGACCGCGGGGCGTATTGCTACAAGGTAATGCCTTTCGGTCTTAAAAGCGGGTGCAGCGTATCAATGACTTCGTCAGCGGAATGTTTGCCGAGCAACTTCGGAAAAACTATGGAAGTATACATCGATGATATGCTCGTAAAATCTCTTGAAGAACACGATCATGTAGCCCACCTAGAGGAATGTTTTGCGACTCAACCAGCATAACATGAAACTCGACCAGCGAAATGCAGATTAGCGGTGGCATCGGGAGAATTCCTCGGATACCTCGTAGCGTATCAGCGGAATCGAGGCCAACCCTAAACAAATCAGCGCACTGATAGAGATGGCCTCCCGGGAACCAGCGAGAAGTCAAAGGTTAACCGGAAGAGTGGCGGCTTTGAACCGTTTCATCTCGCTCCACGGATAAGTGCCTACCGTTTCTGAAGCGTTGAAAGGAAACAAGAAGTTGAATGGTCGAGCAATGTGAAAGGCTTTCCAACAGTTGAAAGATTACCTGGCCCTCCACCAGTTCTCAAAACCAGTGGAAGGTGAACCTCTTTTCCTCTACATGCGGTTTCGCAGCAGCGGTCGGTGGCGTCGATCGTGAAAGCGGCGAACAAAAGCCAATCTTTACGTAAGCAAGACATTGCTGGATCGCGAGCTTCGATACCAGCTAATGGAAAAATTAGCATTCGCTAATGGAAAGCCTGCCTGGCGGTCGGCGGCCAGCGTCCTGGTCTCGGTCCCCTCTTGCTCGGTCTGATCCATCTTGGCTTGTTGGATCAATCCTCGTGAGTTTGGTAAGATCATAGCTCTGAATAGAGATCTTTCGATTGACTTCGATTGGAATGCGTCCTTGATGTTTTCGACAAAACTAGAAGAGTTGGATTTCTCGTAGAAGATATCATTATAAAACATGGTCGATTAACTTGAATATCGATCCTTTAGGCTATACGGTTTATTGTACGAGAAAGATAGTCTTTCGAGAAATCGTATAAAGCGTTCAGCGACTTAAGACATGTCCACCGGACTAACTACGATTTTAAAATTCAGGTCCAATCAGGCAATGGCGGTTTATCAATTTCGAACATCGGATAAACATCAAGTCACCTTCGAGGATAATTACGAAGATCGGCGAAAATGGAATACTTCTGAAGAGATAAACTTGGGCCCAAAGGCGAGGTCCATCATCCTAAGGCAAACCGACCTAGGAGTGGGTATATAAGGAGAGCAAGTGTAGAGGAGAAGGGGATCCGAAAGTTAGACTTAGAGCATTCTGCTAGCTTAGAAGAATTAGGGTTTAGGTGGTTAGACTAAGCAGACCAAGCTTAGGGCGTTTGGCTGCCTGCAACTCCATCTTTTTCTTTAATCGCAAATCTCGCTGTCTTTGGAGAATCTTTGTACTCGTATCTTTGATCTAATAAAAGCCTTCAAGCAAATATTACAATTCTTATTTTATTATCACATTGCTTTGTGATTTCTTGTGGCGCGAGAATCGAACCTTCAAGGAAAGTCGGGTTTACTTGGCTTTCCTCCGCAATCTTATTTATCAGAAATTGGCGGTGTGAATTTCTGTTCCCCTGATTTATGCTGTTGGGTCAAAAGCGGTTATCTCGAAATCTTGACTAAATATCCTTCCAGCTCCACGGAGGAAAGATCGGACAACGGAGGAAAAATCGGACAACGGAAAACCCGCGAGCGGCAGAGATCCCTGGAGCGGCGGCAAACCTGCCTGGCGCCGGCGGCGTCCATAAATCGGCCTGGCGCCCGGCAAAGCCAGCCTGGCGCCGCGGCAGAAGCGTTCATAAACGGCCTGGCGCCAGGCGGCAGGAGTCCATAAGCGGCCTGGCGCCGGCAGCGTCCCCAAAGCCTGGCGCCCGGCAACCAACCTGGCGCGGCGGCAAGCGTCCATACGCCGGCCTGGCGGCGGCAGGCATCCATAAGCAGGCCTGGCACGGCGGAAACCAGCCTGGCGTCGGCGAAGCGTCCGCCTGGCGCGGCGGCAAGCGTCCATGCCGGCCTGGCGCCCGGCGATAAACCTACTGGCGCCGGTCGTGGCCCTTGTCCTGGTCTCGGTCCCCTCTTGCTCGGTCTGATCCCATCTTGGCTTGTTGGATCAATCCTCGTGAGTTTGGTAAGATCATAGCTACGGAATAGAGATCTTCGATTGACTTCGATTGGAATCGTCCTCGATGTTTTCGACAAAAACTAGAAGGATTGGATTTCGTAGAAGATATCGTTATAAAAAGTCGATTAACTTGAACATCGATCCTTTAGGCTATCTGATTTATTTTACGAGAAAGATAATCTTTCCGATAAATCGTATAAAGCGTTCAGCGACTTAAGACAAGTCCACGGACTTACTTACGATTTTAAGAATTCAGGTCAATCAGGCTATGGCGGTTTATCCGATTTCCCGAACATCGGATAAACATCAAATGACCGAAAACTTCGAGGATAATTCACGAAGATCGGCGAAAATGGAATTCTTCCTCAAAGAGATAAACTTGGGCCCAAAGGCGAGGTCCATCATCCTAAGGCAAACCGACCTAGGAGTGGGTATATAAGGAGAGCAAGTGCAGAGGAGAGGGATCGAAATTTGACTTAGAGCATTCTGCTAGCTTAGAAATTAGGGTTTAGGTGGTTAGACTAGACAAAGCTTAGGGCGTTTGGCTGCCTGCAACTCTATCTTTTTCTTTAATCATAAATCTCTCTATCTTTGGATAATCTTTGTACTCGTATCTTTCATCTAATAAAATGCCTTGAGCAAATATTACAATTCTTATTTTTGTTATCATTAACTTTCGATTTAGGTGTAGCGCAGAATCGGACCTTCAAGGAAAGTCGGGTTTACTTGGCTTTCCTCCGCAATCTTATTCTCGGAAATTGCGGTGTGAATTTGGTTCCCACAGTTTGGCTAGAAGGAGGGGCGGATTCTCTAACTTCGAAAACCATCAATCGATCGAAGTTCAGTATGGCTACTTCGTCAGTCCATAACATCGTATCCCGAGGAGCGAGCAGCGGCCAGTATGGCCAAACCTCACAACAATCTCCTCGTAATAGAGCTCACGATCCAGGATATTGGCGTAGCAAGGGTATTAGTAGACACGGATGCTGGCTAATATTATCTATAAAAGCACCCTCGAGAGGATGGGCGTCGATCTAAGCATCCTTACAGATGGCCCCAGCCCGATATTGGACTCGGGAGAAGTTATGACCCTCGGTTCGACTAACCTCTCAGTCAGAGCGGGGCGTCGCCAAAAGCGAATTCCTGGTGATCGATGGTCTAACATCATACAAGCGATAGTTGGAACTCCTGGCTGAATTCCATGAGGCGATCCCATCAACATTCCACATGCCTCGAGTTCCGGCGCCTTCGAGTGAAACAATACATGGTAGTCCGCGGGCAGCAGATCTACCTACCGAACTAAAGCGGAAAAATTCGAAATCGAGACCTCTCGGAAAAAGCAAGCGATTCCGCGACTCGCGGAAACCTTCGGCAGTCCCAAAACTGAGGCCACTGGAAGGGAAGCGTGAACCAACCTGCGAACCGGTGGTCTCAATTTGCCTCGGCGATTCCTTCCGAGCGGTCGCGTGAAATCGGACTAACCTCGCGAACCAATAAAAGCGAGCTCATCGCATGCCTCAAAAGAACCTCAATGCGTTAAGCGGGCGCGGAGGATATGCGAGGAATTGACATTAGCGTAACATGTCCACGAACTTAACATCGACCCGACTCACAAACCCGTAAAACAAAAGAGCGAAAGCTGGGACCTGGCGTGCCACGCGTCGGCGAAAGTCGAAAGACTCCTCAAAGTAGAGTCGATAACAGAAGTTAGGTATCAGACTGGCTTGCCAACCCTGTCGTGGTAAAAAGAAAAGCGGCAAGTGGCGAGTCTGTGTAGATTTCACGAATCTGAATAAAGCCTGTCAAAGGACTGCTTCCGCTCCACACATCGACCGTCGGGCCGAAGCAACTGCGAAACAAGCTTACATCATTCATGGGCGCTTTTCGGATACAATCAGATCATGATGAATCCGGCGACGCGAAAAACTGCATTCATCACAGACCGCGGGGCGTATTGCTACAAGGTAATGCCTTTCGGTCTTAAAAGCGGGTGCAGCGTATCAGCGACTTCGTCAACAGAATGTTTGCGAGCAACTTCGGAAAAACTATGGAAGTATACATCGATGATATGCTCGTAAAATCTCTTGAAGAACACGATCATGTAGCCCACCTAGAGGAATGTTTTGCCGACTCAACCAGCATAACATGAAATTCAACCCAGCGAAATGCAGATTCGCAGTGGCATCGGAAGAATTCCTCGGATACCTCGTAACCTATCGCGGAATCGAGGCCAACCCGAAACAAATCAACGCACTGATAGATATGGCCTCCCGAGAACCAAGCGAGAAGTCAAAGGTTAGCAGGAAGAGTAGCGGCTTTGAACGTTTCATCTCGCTCCGCGGATAAGTGCCTACCGTTTCTGAAGCGTTGAAAGGAAACAAGAAGTTGAATGGTCGAGCAATGTGAAAAGGCTTTCCAACAGTTGAAACATTACCTGGCCACTCCACCAGTTCTCGCAAAACCAGTGGAAGGTGAACCTCTTTTCCTCTACGCCAGTTTCATGACAGCGGTCGGTGGCGTCGATACGAGAAGAGCGGCGAACAAAGCCAATCTTTACGTAAGCAAGACATTGCTGGATCGGAAACTTCGATACCAGCTAATGGAAAAATTAGCATTCGCCGTCATAACCTCGGCAAAGGAAACTAAGCCCATATTTCCAGTCTCATACTATAGTGGTTCTCACCACATTCCCACTGCGGAATCCTGCACAGTCAAGCCAATCCGGTAGGCTCGTAAAATGGCCAATCGAACTAAGTGAATACGACGTCGAATATCGCCCAAGGACATGTGCAAAGTCACAAGTACTTGCAGATTTCTTGGTAGAATTACCCACTAGAGACATGACTAGCGAGGAACCAAACTCACTTGGATCCTCCACGTCGGGATCCTCGTCCAAACAAGGATCGGGTGGAATCGACTCACCTCTCCTAGCGAGGAAATTCTAGAACAGTCATTCGATTGGCTTTTCATGCTTCAAACAATGAGGCAGAATCTGGCGCTCGTCGCGGGCTTGCGGCTAGCCTATGGATTAAAATCCGTAATATTCAACACTGCGACTCGGTTAATTAGCCAACCAATACAGGGAGAATATGAAGCAAGGGACGAAAGGATGGGCGCTTATCTAAAACTTCGTCAAGAACTGGCTCGTAGTTTCGACCAGTTCACCCTGACTAGAATTCCTTTCGGAAAACGTCAGGCGGCCTTGGCTGCCCTCGCCTCAAGCTCAGATCAGGGCTCAAAGGATTATCGGTCGAATTCATGAACATCCGAGAGCATCAGACCACCGGTGGTGTCAATCTAATCGAGGAGATTGAAGATCACGGAAGAAGTCGAGGATCAGCGGGCGGATCTGCGGACAAACCAAGTATGGCTCGACAGCCCTTGGTTAGAACCAATCGAGGCCTATATCGTGAATGGAACCATACCCACCGAAAAATGGGGCCCGTTGAGTGAAAACCAAAGCGACGCGGTATGTCCGCGATAGAGGAGAATTTATAGGTGGCGTTTCTCGGTCCTCTCATGACATGCGCAGAAGGAGAAAGGGCAAGAAGAATCATGGAAGAGGTCCATTCTGGATCATGCGAAAATCATTCTGGCGGAAGATCTCTGATCAAAATCAAGCGCCCGCGGATATTATTGGCCAACCATGATAAAGATAGCGAGAAATTAGCGGAAGTCGCGAAATGCCAAAGGCGCTCAACAATCCATCAACCGCGGAAATCCTCTCCTCAATCTCGTTCCCCTATCCTTTCATGCGATGGTCCATGGACATTGTGGGACCTATGCATCCATCAAAACAAAAGCTTCCTCCTAGTCCTCGCGGTTTCTTTTCCAAATGGGTAGAAGCAGAATCCTACGAAGTATCAAAGACACACAAGTCGAGAACGTGGAAACATATCATAACTAGACATGGGGTCCCGTGCGAAATCGTAACAGACAATGGATCTCAATTCATCTCTGCTCGATTGAAGCATTCTGCGAAAAGTGGAAAATACAACTTACAAAGTCAACTCCCGGTATCCATGATACAGCGGACAGGCAGAAACCATCAACAAGACCGTCCTTGGCCGGACTCAAAAGCGCTAGGCGCCAAACACGGGCTACAGGTGAAACTCCATTAAGCCCTCGTTTACGGAGCGGAATGCATGATCCCGGAGTAGAATTCCCAGATACGGAGAAGATTCCTCCCGAAGAGGATTTAAATGGCTATGATGCTGGACAATCTAGATCTCATCAATGAGCGCGCGACCAAGCACTCATTGAATCCAGAATTACCAACATGCAAGGTACTACAACTCGAGCGTGCCATGCCCGGTTCAAAGAGGCGATTTAGTCTTCACATAAAGTCATAAAATGGTCGAGCAGTGCGTACCAAATCGCGAACATGCAGGCGTAAAAATCCAAGAACTTGGAGCGATGCATCTTAAAAATACTATCACTAAACAATAACATGATACAAGAACTTCTGAGGCGGCAGATCCCGAAAAAGGTGCGTCGACGCTTCGCTAACCGGGCTCAGCTATCCCCGATTAAAAGGGGAGTGCGTATCTCATTATACTCCCGAATTTGAAAATTCGAAACTCTTTCTGAAAGCGCATTTAAGCTAATTACTAGCGGCAACAACAACGGATCTAGTATCCACTAAAGCGATTATCACATCAAAAACAAATCCGGAGGAACCAACGTCGAAGCAAAGTGAATGTAGGCGTTTCTCCACAGGTCAAATTTACCACGACCCCTTGGTCCAGCGTCAAAGCGGAACAACAGTTTTCGGCTGCGAACATTCGCAAAGACATCCCCAAAGCCATGCATTTCAACACGAGATGCGGCATAAGGGAAAATCGACCTTCCGCTTTTCGGCATTCGCTAAGCAGCTTGAAGGACATTCTTTCCATAAAACATTGCAGGCGAATCTTAGTCTCTGAACATCTGAAGCGCACCTCAAAAGCGGTATCATTTCGTTGTTGCTGATCACAACAAGCGAACTCTAGTCTAAACGGACAAATAGCAGCCCTTGAGGGTAGGCTCTCTTACATCCGACAAGGATAAACATAGAAGCGCTATCTGAAATCCAAAATTTTGGTCTAGCTCTTACGTAAAGTAGCTCGACTCCGCCCAAACAAATCAAATAAGCCGACAACAATTTGCGGTTTTTAAGCGGTCGAGTCAGGTTAAAATCGCAAACGAGGCAAAACCGATTTGTCATCGCCAAAGCCTCGATCCGAGTAAACCTAGATCTTGCCCTAAACCGGCCCGCTGGATATTGACATCTCACGGACATGAGTATGGTATCACGAGATCAAAATTTGTCTCTTCACTTAAGCTATTTGTTTCACGAACTTCGCGTAAAATGGTAAGCGCGGAAAATCTCGCTTTATGCAAACAATAGATACGGTGATCATCGGGGAACTAGGAATGAGGCGACAACTCACACCCTCTTTCTCATGCTTAAAAAAACGAAGTTCATAAATAAATCAAAAAAGCGTTTCATAGATTGAGACCGCAAAGTTCAAACAAAACCCCAAAAGGGGCAGGGATTGAAGCCACCAGGCCAGTCTCGGTAAATACATCATGGCCTCTTAGCGGCGAAACACATATAAAGCGAAATCGGAGGATTGATAAACCTAGGCGCTCGGGGCGTCACCTTCATCCTCAAACTCACTTTCGCGATAGGGATAGCCTGCCCGTCGCCTTCCTCGGTCGCATCGCCACTGCCGCCCTCGTCCAGCCAGCCTCATAATCCTCTCCGTGCGCTCCTGATCTTCTGAGTCTTTGGAGGTCGGCGGCGGCAGGCAGCAGGCATCCATAAGCAGGCCTGGCGCCGGCGGCAGGCATCCCTAAACAGGCCTGGCGCCCGGACAAGCCAGCCTGGCGCCGGTCGGCGGCCCTCGATCCTGGTCTCGGTCCCCTCTTGCTCGGTCTAATCCCATCTTGGCTTGTTGGATCAATCCTGCGTGAGTTTAGTGCGATCACAGCTCTGGAATAGACATCTTCGATTCGACTTCGATTGGAATCGTCCCGATGTTTTACGACAAAACTAGAAGGATTGGATTTCTTAGAAGATATCGTATAAAACAAGGTCGATTAACGAACATCGATCCTTTAGGCTATCAGTTTATTTCTGAGAAAGATAATCTTTCAGAGAAAGATAATCTTCAGAAATCGTATAAAGCGTTCAGCGACTTAAGACAAGTCCACGCGGACTTACTTACGATTTTAAAATTTAGGTCCAATCAGGCTTTGGCCGGTTTATCGATTTCGAACATCGGATAAACATCAATCTGAAAGCTTCGAGGATAATTACGAAGATCGACGAAAATGGAATTCTTCCTCAAAAGATAAACTTGGGCCCAAAGGCGAGGTCCATCATCCTAAGGCAAACCGACCTAGGAGTGGGTATATAAGGAGAGCAAGTGCAGAGGAGAAGGGGATCCGAAAATTTGACTTAGAGCATTCTGCTAGCTTAGAAGAATTAGGGTTTAGGTGGTTAGACTAGCGGAGCAAAGCTTAGGACGTTTGGCTGCCTGCAACTCTATCTTTTTCTTTAATCGCAAATCTCTCTATCTTTCGGATAATCTTTGTACTCGTATCTTTCATCTAATAAAATGCCTTCGAGCAAATATTACAATTCTTATTTTTGTTATCACATTAACTTTCGATTTCGTGTGGCAGCGAGAGAATCCGGACCTTCAAGGAAAGTCGGGTTTACTTGCTTTCCTCCATAATCTTATTATCGGAAATTGTGGTGTGAATTTCGGTTCCCACAGTTTGGCGCTAGAAGGAGGGGGGGACGGATTCTCTAACTCGAAAACCATCAATCGATCGAAGTTCAGTATGGCTACTTCGTCAGTCCGCAACATCGTATCCTTCGAGGAACGAGCAACGGCCAGTATGGCCAAACCTCACAACAATCTCCTCGTAATAGAGCTCACGATCCAGGATATTGGCGTAGCAAGGGTATTAGTCACGGATGCTCGGCTAATATTATCTATAAAAGCACCCTCGAGAGGATGGCGTCGATCTAAGCATCCTTACAGATGACCCCAGCCCAGTATTGGACTCGGGAGAAGTTATGACCCTCGGTTCGACTAACCTCTCAGTCAGAGCGGGGCGTCGCCAAAAACGTGGAATTCCTGGTGATCGATGGTCAACATCATACAGCGATAGTTGGAACTCCTGGCTGAATTCCATGAGGCGATCCCATCAACATTCCACCTATGCCTCAAGTTCCGGCGCTTTGAGTCGAAACAATACATGGTAGTCCGCAGACAGCGCCAGATCTACCTCGCTACCGAACTAAAGCGGAAAAATTCGAAATCGAGACCTCGGAAAAAAGCAAGCGATTCGCGACTTGCGGAAACCTTCGGCAGTCCCAAAGAGCTGAGGCCACTGGAAGGCGTGAACCAACCTGCGAACGGTGGTCTCAATTTGCCTCGGCGATTCCTTCAGGCGGTGCGTCGAAATCGGAACTAACCTCAGCGAACCAATAAAAGCGAGCTCATCATGCCTCAAAAGAACCTCGATGCGTTAAGCGGGCGCGGAGGATATGCGGGAATTGACATTGCGTAACATGTCACGAACTTAACATCGACCCGACTCACAAACCCGTAAAACAAAAGAGGCGAAAGCTGGGACCTGGCGTGCCGCGGTGGTGAGGAAGTGAAAGACTCCTCAAAGTAGAATTCGATAACAGAAGTTAGGTATCAGACTGGCTTGCCAACCTGTCGTGGTAAAAAGAAGTCACGGCAAGTGGCGAGTCGTTCCGCGAATCTGAATAAAGCCTGTCCAAGGACTGCTTCGCTCCACACATCGACCGTCTGGTGAAGCAACTGGGAAACAAGCTTGTCATTCATGGGCGCTTTTTCGGATACAATCAGATCATGATGAATCGGCGACCGCGAAAAACTGCATTCATCCGCGGACCGCGGGGCGTATTGCTACAAGGTAATGCCTTCGGTCTTAAAAGCGGGTGCAGCGTATCAACGACTTCGTCAACAGAATGTTTGCGAGCAACTTCGGAAAAACTATGGAAGTATACATCGATGATATGCTCGTGGGAACCGAAATTCGCACTGTCGATTTTAATGAATAAGATTGCGGAGGAAAGCCAAGTTAACCCGACTTTCCACGAAGGTCAGTTCTCTGCGAGCCAGCGACAAGTGACGAATAAATGCGGAAAAGGTTTGTTAAGATTTGGGACTGGACCTTAAGAAAGGCTGCCTCATTACCTTCGAGGATCAAGTCGGGCGTAGTTCAGTTTAGAAAGAGTTGAACAAGAGATCGAACCGTCGAGGGGGGTTAAATAGTATGGCGTTTTCATTGAAACAGGCATAGCGAAGATAGCGCCTAGGGTTTCTATGTGCAGAGCTCTGAAGTAAAAATTGTCGATCCTTCGAGAGGAGGATTTACAAACGGGAGGTGACCCAGGCGTTGTAGGGCCTGCCTTGCTAGTCTAACCGCTTAAATTATAAGTTATCAGCTAGCGGGATGCTCTAAGTCTAATTTTCGGATCCCCTTCTCCTCTACTCTTGATCTCCTTATATACTTACCTAGGTCGGTTTTCCTTAGGATGATGGACCTGCCTTTGGGCCCAAGTTTATCTCTTAGGAAATATTCCGTTTTACGTCGATCTTAAGTAATTATCCTCGAGTTTTCCCTATTTTCCGGTGACTTGATGTTTATCGATGTTGGAAATCGGATAAACCGTCATAACCTGATTGGGCCTGAATTCTTAAAATCGTAAGTAAGCACTGGACTTGTCTTAAGTCGTTGAGCGTTTTATCACGATTTCTCGGAAAACTATCTTTCTCGTAAAATAAACCGTATATCCTAAAGGATCGATGTTCAGTTAATCGATCTTGTTTATCTGATATCTTCTGAAAATCAATCCTTCTGGTTTTGTCGTAAAACATCGAGGACAATTCAATCGAGTTGAATCGAAAGATGTATTCGTAGCGGTGATCGTACCAAACTCGAGGATTGATCCAACAAGCCAAGATGGGATCAGGCCAGACATGATGGGACCGAGACCAGGGCGAGGCCGTCGACCGGCGCCAGGCAGGCTTGCCGCGGTAGCGCGGCTCGGGCGCATACCGCGGCATGAGGCGGCTTGCGGGCCACGCCGGCGCCAGGCAGGCTTACGCCGCGGCAGGCTGGATTACGCGGCGCCGAGCCAGGCTGCGGGCTACGCCCGGCATAAGGCGGCTTACCGCGGTGCCAGGCGGCTTCGCGGGGCGCTTACCGCCCGCGAGAGATCTCTGCCGCCCGTGGGTTTCCGTTGTCAATCTTCCCCGTTGGCGTTCGATGCGGAAATCTTTGAGTTTGGAAGGATCTTTAGCGTGAATTTCGAGATAACCATTTTTGACCCCAACAGTTAGCCCCAGCTCGTAAGATCGAGGCGATTTTGCGGGTGAATGGTTAATTTTCTGAAAATCGAAATTTTCCGGTAAGGATTCTTTCCGCCAAACTATGTCATCATCCCCGCTTCTTTTTATGATGATACTTACCCTTCTTTTGCGGACAGTTTGTGCCGCTAATTGTGAATGCTTGGCGAGTGTGGGTCGAATTCATTAGATCTATCGAAGGAGCTGGAGTCGTCGCGAGGCTGAAGTGTACTGAGGCTGCACTGCAGACCGTCGAGGAACACCATGCTGCCAGGCGTCTAGCTTGAGGTTCGTATCAGCGACCTTGGCGTGACCTTGGGAAGACCCGGAGTTCATTACTCAAGGTGAAGAAGGAGAAGAGCAAATACTCGAATTCCGCCGCCTTCAGCGGAAGATCCAGGCTCATGAGGAGATGGACTCCCATGGATCCTCGGAGGCTGCCGACGCTTGTGACGACTTCTATGGTCGTCTAACGAGGATGGCAACCCTGTTTGAGTCCTTGATAGCCATCCGTAAGAGGGACTTGGCTTTAGCGGGGATCGAGGAGTTTGAGTGAGCTCGAGTTGCTTCAAGGTAGCGAGGCCCGTCTTTGGACTTGGAGGAAGCCAGACTATCGTCCTGAAAGGAGAGTGAAGCCAGGAGATTTTCGATTCAATCCTTGCCGACCTGCAGGCGGAATACACCATGCGCCGACCTCCGAAGACTCAGAAGATCAGGGCGCCGAGGAGAGATTCGCGAGTGGGCGAGGCGGGTAGTGGCGATCACGACCAGGAAGCGGCGGCGAGGCTATCCCTATCGCGAGTGAGTTTGAGGATGAAGGTGGCGCTCACAGGGGCGTCTAGGTTTATCAATCCCTTCGGGATTTCGTTTTATATGTGTTTGGCGTTAAGAGGCCATGATGTATTCAGGGACTGGCGGTTGGTGGCGAATCCCTGCTCCTTTTGGGGTTTTGTTTGAACTTTTCGGTCTCCAATCTATGAAGCGTTTTCAATTATTTATGAACTTCAGTTTTGAAGTATGAGAAAAGAGGTGTGAGTTGTCGTCTCATTCCTAGTTCCCGATGATCACATTACCTATTGTTTGCATAAAGCGAGCTTTTCGCGGTTTCTTGATTTCTAAAGTTAAGTGAAACAAATAGGCTTAAGTGAAGAGACAAATTTTGGATCTACGTATACAATACTATAATCTGTGAGATGTCAAGATCCAGCGTGGCTGGGTTTAGGGCAAGACCTATGTTTACTCTCGGACTGAGGCTTTCGCGATGACAAATGCGGCTTTTCGTTTTGCCTGTTTCGCGATTTTAACCTGACCAGTAAAGAAGTAGGTCGACTCGCGCAAACAAATCATATAAGCCCGACAACAATAAGCAGATTTTAAGCAGTGCGAGTCAGGTTAAAATCGCAAACGAAACTAAGCGAAAGCGATTTGTCATCGCGAAAGCCTCAGTCCGAGCTACTTCCTTTACAAAACAAATCATATAAGCCGTCAACAATTACGGATTTTTAAGCGGTCGAGTCGGGTTAAAATCATGCAAGCGAACAAGCGAAAGCCGATTTGTCATGCATAAAGCCTCAGTCCGAGTAAACCTAGGTCTTGCCTAAGCCCAGCCGCTGGATCTTGACATCTCCAGACATAGTATGGTATCTGAGATCAAAATTTGTCTCTTCACTTAAGCTTTTGTTTCCGCGAACTTCTACCGTAAATCGGTAGCCGCGGAAAATCTGCTTTATGAAAACAATAGATGCGGTGATCATCGGGGAACTAGGAATGAGATGACAACTCACCCCTTCTCATACTTCAAAAACTGATGTTCATAAAAAATCAAAAAGCGTTTCATAGATTGAGACGCAAAAGTTCAAACAAAACCCCAAAAGAGGCGGATTGAAGCCACCAGCGGCCAGTCGGTAAACATCATGGTCTTTAGCGGCGAAACATATAAAACAAAATCCCCAAAGGGATTGATAAACCTAAGCTCCCGGAGGCGTCACCTTCATCCTAAACTCACCAGCGATAGGGACAGCCTGCCGTCGCCTCCCTCCGTTCGCTTGTGCCACTACCCTTTCCGTCAGCCAGCCTCTTAATCCTCTCAGCGCTCTGATCTTCTGAGTCCTGGAGTGCGGCGCAAGTGCAATTCGGCTACAGGCCGGCAAGGATCGAATCGAAGTCTCCCTCGAGGTGCTTCCCGCTTTCTGAGGGGCGGATCTGGCTTCCTCGGAGTCCAGCGGGGCCTCGTTACCCACAGGCGACTTCGAGCTCTCAGACTCCCCTCGATCCCTTCAAATCCAAGTCCCTCTTTGCGGGATGACAATCAAGGATCAAAACGGATAGCCATCTCGTCGGATGACCAAAGAAGTCATCCACGGGCATCCGGCGGCTTATCCAGGATAAGCGTCCATCTCTTGATGCGGATCTTCTCTGCGGTGAATTCGGTATTTGCTCTTCTTCTCCTTCTTCACCTTGAGTAGTGAACTCGCGGTCTTCAAGGTCACTCTCAAGGTGCGCTGATCTGAACCTCAAGCTGGGGCGTCGAGCAGCATGGGTGTCCTCGGCGGTCTGCGGTGCAGCCTCGATCGCAGCCAGTGCTTCCAGCGCGACTCCAGCTCCTTCGATGAGCGGATGACTTCAAACCACACTCGCCAAGCATTTCATCAATCAGCAACACAAACTGTCGCAAGAAGGGTAGTATAATCATAAAAAAGGGGGATGATGGCGTAGATTTCTGGGGAAAAGAATCCTTATAGAAATTTTGATTTTCAGAACTAGAATCATTCACCCGCAAAATCGTCTCCGATCTTACGAGGGGGGGGGCTCTTGGGGTCAAAAGCGGTTATCTCGAAATCTATAAAAGATCCTTCAAACTCATAGATTTCCCTTACGAACAGCCAGCGGAAAGATCGAGAGGAAAACCCACGGCGGAGAACCCGGCCCGGGCGTCCCTGAGCGGCCTGGCGCGGCGGCAAGCCAGCCTGGCTGGCGGCAAAGCAACCTGGCGGCAGGCATCCATAAGCGGCCTGGCTCTGGCGGCGTTCCATAACCCGGCCTGGCATCGGCGGCCAGCCTGGCGCCGGCGAAGCGTCCGCATCGGCCTGGCGGCCCGAGGAAGCAAGCCAGCCTGGTGCGGCAGGCGTCCAGCAACGACCTGGCGCCCGGCAAACCAGTCTGGCGCTGGCGGCGCGTCCCATAAGCCGACCTGGCGCCGGCGGCAACCCTGGCGCCGGTCGGCGGCCCTCGTCCTGGTCTCAGTCCCATCATGCCGGTCGATCCCATCTTGGCTTGTTTGGATCAATCCTGCATTAGTTTGCTACGATCCGGCTCACGGAATAAACATCTTCGATTCGACTTCGGTTGGAATGCGTCCTCAATGTTCGACAAAACTAGAAGGATTGGATTTCTCGTAGAAGATATCGTATAAAACAAGATCGATTAGCGAACATCAATCCTTTAGGCTATCACGGTTTATTTTCGAAAAGATAGTCTTTTAAAATCGTATAAAGCGTTCAACGACTTAAGACAAGTCCACGGACTTACTTACGATTTTAAATTCAGGCCCAATCAGGCTATGGCGGTTTATCCGATTTCCCAAACATCGGATAAACATCAAGTCAGGAAAATAGGGAAAACTTCGAGGATAATTACGAAGATTGGCGAAAATGGAATACTTCTGAAGAGATAAACTTGGGCCCAAAGGCGAGGTCCATCATCCTAAGGCAAACCGACCTAGGAATAAGTATATAAGGAGAGCAAGAGCAGAGGAGAAGGGATCCGAAAATCCTAGATTGGAGACCTGAGAGCTCTGTTAGCTTATAGAACTTAGAATTTGGCGGTTAGACTAGCAAGGCAGGCCCTAGAGCGTCTGGCGCCTCACGCTGCAAATCTCGGCTCCTCTCGGAAGGATCGGAAAATTCTTTTACTTCAGAGCTCCGCATAGAAACCCTAGGCATTATCTTGACATGCCTATTTCTATGAAAAACGCTCATACTAGATCGAACCCGCCCAGATGGTTCGATCTCTTGTTCAACTCTTTCTAAACTGAACTACGTCTGACTTGATCCTCAAAAGAGTGCGTAGGCAGCCTTTCTTAAGGTCCAGTCCCAAATCTTAACAAAACCTTTTCCGCATTTATTCGGTCCTTGTCGTTGGCTGTCATGAGAATCCGGACCTTGGAAATTCGGGTTAACTTGGCTTTCCTCCGTTTTTATTCGTTAAAATCGACGGTGTGAATTTTGGTTCCCACATCTGGGTGGGTCTGGGTCGGGTCAGGGTCAGGGTAGGTGGGTTTGGGTCTTGGAAAGGAAGAAAAACCTTACGGGTTGCGGCGAATCGCGGATCTGGTCTGGTGCTCGGTGGGCTGGCGGATCCTGGTGTGTGGAAGCAATCCGGCCGGGTGCCATTACGGACAGGCCACCGGGTACCTTTAGCCCGGGCGCCATCGGACTGCTCCAGCTGCTTCCGACCGGGTAGGCGACCCGGTCCACCTACCGGTCCAAACCCCTCTTCTCTCTCTTTTTTTTTAGCTTTCTCCATCTCAAGACCTCATCCAACTCATTCCCAAGCTCTCACCATCGTCCAAGTTTATTGTTGAAAAAAGAACAAATCCTAATGCAATATTTACAAGGATAACCATGAGACTTTCTCCCAAGTGAGCTTATTTAAAGTCACTAGCTTGACTTTGCCTCCTTTGAGGTTAGGCAAGGGGAGCATCGAGAGAGTGGGGTTGATGTCCCATCCTCCTTTTGTATTGTGGCCATGTATTCCTTGAGTCTCTGGCCATTCAGCGTGAAGCCATTACCTGCTTATCCCATAACACAATGGCTCCATAAGGCCTCACTTCTTTGATCACAAATGGACCAGACCACCTTGACTTAAGCTTCCTGGAAATAACTTCAGTCTAGAGTTGTAGAGAACTTGATCTCCTGCCTTGAACTCTCTCTTGAGGATGTGCCTGTCATGGAAGGCCTTAGTCTTTTCCTTGTAAATCCTTGAGTTCTCAAAGGCATCCATCCTTATCTCATCCAGTTCATTGAGTTGAAGAAGTCTCTTCTCCTTTGCACTCTTGATGTCAAAGTTTAGAAGCTTCACAGCCCACAATGCCTTGTATTCAAGCTCAACTGGCAAATGGCAAGATTTCCCATAGACAAGGTTGAAAGAAGTAGTGCCTAGAGGAGTCTTAAAGGCTGTTCATATGCCCAAGAGCATCATCAAGCTTGTCGACCAATCCTTCCTCTTGGTTCCCACAATCTTCTCCAAGATGCCCTTGATTTGCTTGTTGGAGACCTCCACTTGGCCACTTGTTTGAGGGTGATAGGGTGTTGCAACCTTGTGTTTCACTCCATTCTTCTTGAGAAGACCCTCAAATACCTTGTTGATGAAATGTGAACCTCCATCACTTATGACCACTCTTGGTACTCCAAACCTTGGGAAGATATTGCTCTTGAAAATTTTGATCACCACTCTTGAATCATTTGTGGGACTTGCTATGGCTTCCACCCACTTTGATACATAGTCCACAGCCACCAAGATGTATTTGTTGCCATAAGAAGAAGGGAAGAGTCCCATGAAGTCTATCCCCCAAACATCAAACACTTCCACTTCAAGGATTGGGTTTTGAGGCATCTCATTCCTCTTAGTAATGTTCCCTCTCCTTTGGCAAGAGTCACATCTTGAAATGAAGTCTTGTGTGTCCCTGAACATGTGTGGCCACTAAAATCCAGCTTGTAGCACCTTTGAGACAGTCTTGAAGGTAGCAAATGGCCTCCATAGGAAGATCCATGGCAGTGTGTGAGGATTCCTTCAACTTCTTCTTCAGCCACCACTCTTCTATAGATCTGATCCTTGCAAAGAGTATAGAGGTATGGTTCATCCCAATAGTATCTCTTCAAATCTTTGTAGAACTTCTTCTTCTCATACCCCTCAAGACCCAATGGCTCCTTTCCAGTGGCTAAGTAGTTAACCAAATCAGCATACCAGGGTCCCTTCTCTTCAGCTGCCTTAACCTCTTCAATCTTCTTTCCAGTCTCAATAACTGCCACCACTGACATGATAGCCATGACATGCTCCTGTCTAAGTCCCTCATCAATAGGGATTCCACCTTCAATCCTCAGCCTGGACAAATGATCAGCAACTCCATTCTCGATCCCTGGCTTGTCTCTAATCTCTAAGTCAAACTCTTGAAGCAAAAGGATCCACCTTAGCAGTCTTGGCTTGGCATCCTTCTTTGCTAGGAGATGTCTCAAAGCTGCATGGTCAGTATACACAATGACCTTGGAACCCACCAGGTAGCTTCTAATTTTTCAAAGGCGAAGACAATGGCCAGCATCTCTTTCTCAGTTGTGGCATACTTCATCTGTGCATCATTCAGGGTTTGGCTAGCATAATAAATCACATGAGTCTTGCCATCCTTGTTTGGCCCCAGGACAGGCCCAACAGCAAAGTCACTAGCATCACACATTATCTTAAAAGGGAGATCCCAATCAGGTGGCTGGACAATGGGAGCACTAACCAGTTCACCCTTTATCTTCTTGAAGGCTTCAAGACACTCTTCATCAAAGCTGAAAGCGGCCTCCTTGCACATCAAATTGGTCATTGGTCTAGCAATCTTTGAGAATTCCTTGATGAATCTTCTATAGAACCCAGCATAGCCAAGGAAGCTCCTGATGTCTTTCACTGTCTTTGGTGGTGGCAGGCTGACCATCACCTCAATCTTAGCCTTGTCCACTTCAATGCCCTTTTCTGAAATCTTATGCCCAAGCACAGTCCCCTCTTTGACCATGAAGTGACACTTCTCCCAATTCAGCACAAGGTTGGTGTCTTCACATCTCTGTAGGACCCTGCACAAGTTGGACAAACAAGCAGAAAACGAAGATCCGTAGACAGAGAAATCATCCATGAATACCTCCACTATATCCTCAATGAGATCCGAGAAGATAGACATCATGCACCTTTGAAAGGTTGCTGGAGCATTACATAACCCAAATGGCATCCTTCGATAAGCAAAGGTGCCATAGGGGCATGTGAATGTTGTCTTCTCTTGATCATTGGGATGTATGGGGATTTGGAAGAAACCTGAATGCCCATCAAGAAAGCAATATAAAGGATGGTTTGCAAGTCTCTCAAGCATTTGATCAATGAATGGCAATGGAAAATGATCCTTTCTAGATGCAGAGTTGAGCTTTCTATAATCAATACACATCCTATGGCCTGTTATGGTTCTAGTTGGTATCAATTCATCCTTGTCATTTTTAACCACATTGATACCACCTTTCTTTGGAACTACATGCACAGGAGAGCCATTTAAAATCTGAAATAGGATAGATAATACCAGCATCTAAGAGCTTAAGAATCTCCTTCTTTACAACATCCTTCAGGTTAGGATTTAACCTTCTTTGATGCTCTATAGAAGTCATCGGTTCATCCTCTAGATGTATCCTATGCATGCACAAAGAAGGTGATATCCCCTTAATATCATCTAGTGAGTACCCAATTGATTTTCTAAACTTTTTAAGTGCATTTAAAAGTTGAGAAAGTTCAAGTTCAGTTAGTTCACTACTCACAATGACAGGATATGACTCATTAGGGCCTAGAAATGCGTACCTTACACCATGGGGAAGAGGTTTTAGCTCCACTTTTGGTTCCTTGAGCTCACTCCAATCATCTTGTTGGGTGTCCTCTTGTTGAGTGGCTGTGGAAGTTTGGTATACCTCTTGTGTGAGCTCCTCATACTGGCCTTTATCATCAATCTTCTTGTGAGAATCCAGCATGACCACAATAGCATCACTCTCTTTGTTCTCAACCACTCGGACCTCTTTATCCACTGTCAAAGCATGTTGCAGAGGGTCCTTATTGCCAACTCTCCAAGTGCCAATTCCTCGAAGCTCATCAGCAAGAGATTCCATCTCTTCAATGTAAAACACTTGGCCTTGCACTGTTGACCTCTTCATTACCTCATTGATGTCAAAATGGAGAGTGTGCTCTTTCCCCAAATGGAGATCAATCTTGGCTTCCTTCACATTGATAAGGGCTCCTGCTGTGGCTAAGAATGGTCTTCCAAGGATCAAGGGGTCTCTAGCTTCTTCATCCATCTCTAGCACCACAAAATCAGTAGGAATTTCACAATTTCCCACCATCACAGGGAGATCTTCAAGGATACCAATAGGGAATTTGACTGAGCGATCAGCAAGCACCAAAGAGAGTTTACACTTCTTGTATTAGCTGAACCCAAGCTTCTTGGCAACAGATAGAGGCATGAGACTGACACCAGCTCCTAAATCACATAGACATCTCTAAAACATCAAAGGACCAATGGCACAAGGTAGGGTAAAGCAGCCTGGATCCTCTAGCTTCTTATGGATTGTCAATCTCTGGATGATGGCACTGCACTCATGAGTAAGAACCATCATGCCCTCCATTTCCTTCTTCTTGGCAGCCACAGCATCCTTCAAGAACTTGCTGTATTGAGGAACAAGCATGAAGGCATCAATGATGGGCATTGTGAATTGAACTTCACTCATTTTCTTCTCAAAGAGTGCTTTGTACTTCTCCAAACGTTGCTTCTTGAATCTTCCAGGAAATGGCAGCTTAGGTTCATAGGGAGGAGGAACAAAAGAAGACTCTTTTTTTGGAGTGGCAACTTCACCATGCTTTAGTGTTTTCTTCTCTTCTCCAACCTTTCCTTTACCCTTAGCTTCAACAATATTTTCTAGAATCTCCTCATCAACCTTCTCATCTACAATCACAACATCATCATCAATGTTGATTGCCACCCCCCACTAAGTGTCTCACCATCCTTGGCGAGAGCTCTTGGAGGTAACTCTCTACCACTTCTCAAAGTGATTGCCTTCATTGGCTCCTTGGGGTTTTGCTCAGCCTTTCCTGGTAGTTTCCTTGTTGGCGACTTGGCTGAGAGTTCATAGAAGCAAACTGATTCTCCAAAGCTCTTATCTTGTTGTTTAGCTCAGTATAGCTGCTATCAATCTTGGAGTGAACAGCCTTGAACTCATGGCCAATGTCCTTGGCTGTTCTAGCTTGACCTTCTAATATTTGTTTGAACATAGCTTCCATAGATGAATCTGGAGCTTTAGCTTGGGAAGAGCTACCTTGAGCTTGAGTAGGCTGATTGCCTTGATTGGTAAAACCAGGAGGAGGATTCTGCCTAGGCTGGTAGTTCCCTTGCTTAGTGTTTTGCTTGGTTTGATAGCCTCCTTGCTGGTTGTTGGGATAAGACCTTTGCTGGTAGTTGTTGTACTGAAAGTTAGGCTCCTTCCTGTACCAAGTACCATTGTTGTTGATGAAGCAAAGCTCTTCTTGCCCTTCTAACCCATCAACTTCATTAACCTTAGGAGGAGTTTCCTGACTAGGACCACCCACAAAGTTGATTTGCTCCTTTTTGGCTTGGTTAGCAATCAGCAAGTCTATCTTCTCTTGCAAGGATTTGATTTCCTTCTTGGTCTGGTTGTCATCAGCTCTGGTGGTTCTATCAGCTCTTTCATGCTCTCCACTGTAAACTGAGTCACTCTTCACCATGTTGTCAACCAGCTCCTCAGCATCTTCTTCAGACCTGCCCAGGAAGAAACCATTGCTTGCTGTATCCAATCTTGCTCTCAACTCAGGAACGGCACCTCTGTAGAATGTGCTAAGCAAACTCTCTTTTGGGAAGCCATGGTGTGGGCACTTAGCTTGATACCCCTTGAACCTCTCCCATGCTTCACTAAAGCTTTCCAAATTATTCTGCTGGAAGCTAGAGATCTCATTCCTCAGCTTGGCTGTCCTTGATGTAGAGAAGAACTTCTCCAAGAAGGCTTTCTTGCAATCATCCCAAGTAGTGATGGAGTCACTAGGTAAAGATTTCTCCCATTGGCATGCCTTGTCTCCTAGATAGAAAGGAAACAACTTGAGCTTGAAGGCATCTTCGAACACACCATTGGTCTTGGACAAGCCACAATAGCTATCAAACTTGTCCAAGTCATCAAAGGGGTCTTCTACAGCCAGGCCATGGTACTTGTTGTTCTCAATCACACTCAACAACCCTGACTTGATCCCAAAGTTGTTAGCTTCCACAGATGGTGCGCGGATGCCCGTCCTAGTGCCATGTATGTGAGGACGGTCATAGGTGCCAATAGCTCTAGCTGGCCGCTGTGGGTGTTGTTGTTGCTGGCACTGTGGTCCAAGGTTGTAAGCTCCTTGACCATTGCCATCTTGAGGTTGATGCTGGTGATCATCCATCTCAAACCCCAACCTCTGAATGTGAGTTTGTTGCTCTTCTTCTCTTCTCCTTCTTGCTATTTCCCTCTCAAGTGTAGCTATCTCTTCAACAGTGGGAACCAGGTTAGTCTAAATGCAATCATTAAGGGAGATGATTATTAAACTAACACAATATCTGAAATGCAATAAAATGTAAAGCTTTCTTTCTTTATGAGGAGATGAGACCCATGGGCTAAGGGAATTGACCTTGGGGGATCAAACATAAGTCTAAGGGTGGCAGCAAACAATCAATCTATCAACCTTAGACCTAAGCACAATTCTAAACAAGCTCTATCTCTAGATGAATGCTCATTCACAAAGATAACTCAAGCATCTAATCTCTTGGGTTGAATATTATCTAAACAATCATTAAGAACAAGCCTAATAGCCATCTTAACACCTTTAACAACAAATTTATTTGGTAAAGAATGTTAAAAGCTTAGGAGAGTTGGTTCAGGCATTTCATAGAACACCTTTCGGGCATGAAATGCCTAGAGCTCAACTTTGGGGTGACCAACCCTAAAATAGCATTAAAATCACTCTACTAGCAAGGAACAAGATAGATCTACACTAAAACACCTAGATCTAGCTTAATCACCCCTTGGTCTCCCTAACCCATGAATCCAAAGAGGACTACTCACTAATCATCATGATTACTCTTAATCCATGAGGAATCCAAGCTTAATCACGAAGAGAAAGATTATGATTCAAAGATGAAACGAGATTATGATTCAAAGATGAAACTTTACTCAAAGGTTTTGTGTTCTTAAATAGAAAAAAACATAAGTCCCAAATTAGGGATAACATGAGTATTTATACTTGGCTTAAAATCCCTAGAAACATAAAACAAAATTACTAAAAAGTCCTTGAGCCAAATTGGTCTCAACCAATGGGAAGAAGGCATGAAATTTGGTCAGGGGTGAACCAGCATGGTCCAACCTGGTCCACTCTACCCGGCCGTCCAGTTCTGGCCGCCTCCTTTCTCCGTCCGGGTGCTCCATGCCGGCCGTCCCACCCCGGTCCTCAGCACTCTCTTCACGACTGGGTGCTCCAAGCCGGACAGGCCACCCCGGTCGTCCCTTGATCTGGCCGCGTCCTCTTCTCCCGTCCGGGTGCCCTTACCCGGACGCGTCTCCCCGGTCCGTCCTCATGCTTCTCATCGTTCGGGCTCTTGAATCCGGAGTGATCTACCCGACCTGGTCTCCTCCAGCACCTCTCAAACGACCGGGTACCTTTCCCAGGCCTAGTCATCCCGGCCCACTTCTCCTTCTCATGATTTCACTTCTCATTTCAAGGCCAAACTTGAATCTTCACTTCTTTTTAGGTCATAAGGCTTCCAAACACCTCAAATCACACCAAAGCATACTCCAACACCTGATAAGGACAAATAAATGCGAAATGATCCTAAACATGCCTAAACCTTAGCCTACAACTCAAAGAATGCAATAAAAAGATGGCTAAATAGATGAAAATATGCAAGACATCACTAGACCCACTGAAGACAGGTATTCTGAGCTTAAGATTTCCAAGATCATCATTCGGCCTGTTCCTTGGAGCACACCTTGATTCTGATCTGTTTGGGGAAGCTGCACGTCTAGACCTATCTGACCTTACTGATCGATCTTCATCAGTGCTCCGACCTGAGGAGGTCTCATGATCTGTGGTCACATGTCTCTTGCCCCTTCTCTTCTCACTAGCTGCCTTCCTAACCTGAGAAGAAGAAGTACCTAAATTTCTGTTAGTTTCAAAACATCCGCTTTCAAACTCTAACTGTCTTTGCACTTCTAGTCTCAATGTAGCCATCA
Organism: Brassica nigra; assembly: GCA_016432835.1. Lineage (NCBI taxonomy): Eukaryota > Viridiplantae > Streptophyta > Magnoliopsida > Brassicales > Brassicaceae > Brassica > Brassica nigra. The sequence goes on from CM028245.1 coordinate 28,701,775, forward strand.
AAGCGTCAATTTGAGCTTGGTCTATCCTAGAGACAGGTCTTTCATCTCGATCAGACATGGCTTCCTGTTAAAAACTTAAACAAGACAAGTCAGTATAATAACAGATTGTCGAAGCCTCGTTGCTCTCTTGTGTTTTCTCTCAAGTTTTGTAGTGAGTTTTGTGAATCCAATAGCTCAGTAACCAGACAAAATCAAGCCCTTAGAGAGTCAATCCCCTACCACAAAGAGAAGAAGAAGATAGACAGATTGCAAGATTTTTGGTTGCAAGGAGCTTTACCACCAGAGACTGGATTTCTCTTCAGTCTGACTGGATTTCTCCTCAGCCTTTTCTTATTCTTCTGATCTCTTTTTTTTTTATCTGGTTGGCCCCCTTGCAGGACAACAGATAGATAGAAAAACAGAGATTTTGAAATTGAAAAGGTTCCCAAATAGAAGAAGAAATCAAAACAAACCCTAGAGCAAAGCCCCCAATCTGCTCTGATACCACTTAATGGAACCCTGGGTGTTCCTGATCCCTTTTGTTGTCGATCTGAGAGTGATAAGGGTTGTAGAACTTGGTGAATTTGGGATTGAATGATTTGTGAACAGAATAATGGTGAATGGCGTGGGGATGATGGTAGAGAATGGAGATGAACTTCAGTGTTGATCTATGAACTGATCAAACACTTGTTTTGAAGTGCCAGAGATCGTGCAGATTACCCACACAAACAATGATCTAAGGCGAAAGCCTTGCAGAGAGTTAACTCCTGGGCAACAAAGTCCAGAGACTGAACAAAGGATTCACAGGATCAAAAGAAGACTTTTATTGAAAAAGTGAATGAGATAAACTTGATACAACTCATGAGTTTATGTAGAACATAAAGAACACGTTTTCCCTTCTTGAACTTGCAAGAAAACGAGAAAGAACAGAAAAGTAGATGTCCTTGAAGACTGAGTAATTGAAGATCTCTTTGACTTGGTTTTCTTCTTGATTTGGTTCTGGTTTGGCGCAAACCAAAATTGAGATTGCCTTTCTAAGATTTCTGGTTTGTGATCTTGGAACTGGGCCTTTGGATAGTGAGAATGGGTCCTTATCAGTTTGGGTTGAAAGAGATGGCTCTGAAGTATCAAAAAACTCGGCTGGGCTTCCTTCTTTCCTTTCTGATCCAACTCGCCAACATCCAAGATCAGCTCAGCTTGTTCCCCATCAGTGTCACTTGGTTCCTTCAGCTGGTTCAGCTCCTTTTGCGCATGATCAAGTGCTGGTTCAGCTCTGGTTGCATCAGCTTGATGCTTTTCAGGAAACTCAGCAAAGGAACACACAGCCTGAGAAGGATGCTCCACAGCCTGGGCATTGTAGTACACTCTCGTGTTTACCCAGTTGGAAGGATCCTTCCTTATCCTTGTGCTCCTCCTCAATGGTTGAACCTGATCCTCAGCTTGTAGCTCAGTCTGAACCTGTTCTTCTGGACCAGTAACCTCTTCCTGCTCAGTAGACGCTTCCTGCTCAGTAGACTCTTCCTGCTCATTAGACGGAGCCAAATTCTCTGCTCCTTGTGTCACATCTTGATCATGATGACCTGAATCCTCTTCGTGTTGCTCTTGCACTCCTGATTCAGATCCATTCCCTCTCTCATGATCAAAAGGGATTGTTCTTTCAGCTTCTTCAGCTTGGTCAGAAAGTGCTCTCCTTCTAGGTTCCTGATCCTGGGACATGTTTATCCCTAGCTTCTCCAATACAATCCTCAGAGTTGTTGCTTTCTCTGATGGTGCTTGAGACAGATCCTCCAAACCTTTCCACTTCTGCTTCTCATAATACCCTTTGGACTCCACAAATTTCACATCTCTTGACACTAAGACCCTCCTTGTGTCTGGATCATAGCACTTGTACCCCTTCTGAGTTGTTGAGTACCCAATGAACATGGCTTTAGTACTCTTTGCATCCAGCTTGCTTTTTTGTTCCCCTGGAACCAAGACATAACACAGGCATCCAAAGACTCGTAGATGATCTATGTATGGCTTGTTCTTGTTCAACACTTCAAAGGAGACGAATTCTTCAAGACCTTGGTTGGTACCCGGTTGATGAGATAGCATGCAGTCTGCACAGAATCACTCCAAAATCGTTTTGGAACACTACCATGGAACATCATTGATCCGGGCACCTCCATCAAGTGCATGTTCTTTCTCTCAGCCACCCCATTCTGTTGTGGTGTGTAGGAACAACTGGTCTGATGCACAATACCATGCCTTGCCAAATGATTCTTGAAGGCATGACTGATGTATTCTCCTCCATTATCAGACGTTAGTACCTTCACAGTAGCATTGTAATGGTTAGTAACATATGCTTGGAAGTTTACAAAGGCCTCTAACACCCTATCCTTGGATGGAAGCAAAGTAACCCAAGTATACTTAGACTTCTCATCTATGAATGTTACAAGGTACTTCTGTTTGTCCGTAGACACACAAGGAGATGTCCACACATCAGAATGAACCAAATCAAAGCATTTTTCATACACAGTCTCAGATGTTGGAAAAACAGTTCTACAATGCTTCCATAATATGCAAGCCTCACATTCCAAGTGATTAAAAGACATATTAGGCAGAATCAATTCAATTGCACGAGTATGAGGATGTCCCAATCTAGCATGCCAAGTAATGCTATCAACCCTATCAGTAGCACTGCTTAAACAAACATAATCAAGGGGTTTAGGAAGCTTAGCCATTTGTAGATGGTAGAGCTCATTCCTGCTGTCTCCTCTGCCAATAACTCGACCAGTCTTTAGGTCTTGGAACTCAACATCATTGGGCCTGAACACCACTTGACAATCCATATCAACAGTTGCTCTATTCACAGAGATTAGATTTGATGTGAACCGAGGAAGGTAGAAGGCAGCTGAGTCTTTCTCAAACAGCTTAAGGTTTCCTATTCCCTCAATAGTAATCCTATCACCATTTGCTATCATCACACACCCTGTGGTAGCCTTAGTATCACTCATCAGACTTCTATCACTGATCATATGATGGCTAGCTCCAGAATCAATGATAATTAGTTTAGAACCTATGGGATGTGTACTCCTGGTCTTGGAGGTAACCAGACATTGAATGCTTGCTATGAATGTCTCCCATTCTGAGATTTTAGAGTTCAGAAGAGTAATCTGAGAGTCTAAGAGTGTTTAAGAGAGTTTAAGAGAGATTATAAGAGAGATTGTAAGAGTATGAGACTAAGAGAGAGTCATGGAGGCTGAGTATTCAAACAAACGGTCTAATCTTTACTAAGGGGCAGGTTACATATATATATATGGAAGACTAAACACAAGGGTTTCCGACTTGAGCACTGTTAGAGCATGTGTAGTCAACACTCCATTTCAAACTAAGCCAATCAGATCATCTGCGCATGTGGGAGCTTCACTATTCAAGATAAGTGCTTTCCTTTCCAGTTGTGCCAGCCTGTCAAGACTTCTTCCTTTGATCTCCCAACGGTTGGATCCCTCAAGATAAGATGAAATGGTAACTCTTGGTTGATACACAAAGTTACTTGGCCGACACAGAAAGTTACCATGGATGAGACTTTACTTGTACAGCCTATCCGTCTGTACCTTGTCCGTACGGACTCGCCCTAACTTCACACTTCCATCCGTTTGCTCCTAACCTCATCTCAAGTCTTCACACCCTCAAGCGTCTTCTCTTCATACAGATCAATACCTCAACTTAACACTTCCCCTAAAGCTTGACCATGTGGAACAAGTCAAGCTGGGATGCCATCAGATCTTCCTCATTAAAAACCTTGCAAAGAAAATCCAATGGGACAAAACCTTGCAAGGGAAAAAGAGTAAAGACCTCACAGCAAGGGGCTCTAGCTCCTCTTGCTCAGATCAATGAGTCCCAACCTGGAATGGATGGACTCCATTGTCTTTTGTCTTGCAGCCTTAGTAAACACATCTGCCAGTTGATCTTCACTTCTTGTGTAGCATGGCAAGATAACTCCTTGGATGATCATCTGCCTCACCTTGTGACAATCAACTTCAATGTGTTTGGTTCTCTCATGGAAGACAGAGTTTGAGGCTATGTGGATGCAGCTTGGTTGTCACAATGCATTGTCATTGGTGTAGTCATCCTGCTTGCTAGATGATGATAAGACATTACTAGGGTCCTAATCAAATGATGTATTATATAAGATTGTCGAACCAGTTCTAAGTGACCACAAAGCAAAGGGAATGCAAGCCTATTCTTAATCCAAATGCAATCATTAAGGGAGATGATTATTAAACTAACACAATATCTGAAATGCAATAAAATGTAAAGCTTTCTTTCTTTATGAGGAGATGAGACCCATGGGCTAAGGGAATTGACCTTAGGGGATCAAACATAAGTCTAAGAGTGGCAGCAAACAACAATCTATCAACCTTAGGACTAAGCACAATTCTAAACAATCTCTATCTCTAGATGAATGCTCATTCACAAAGATAACTCAAGCATCTAAATCTCTTAGGTTGAATATTATCTAACCAATCATTAAGAACAACCCTAATAGCCATTTTAACACCTTTAACAACAAATCTCTTTGGTAAAGAATGTTAAAAGCTTAGGAGAGTTGGTTCAGGAATTTCATAGAACACCTTTCGGGCATGAAATGCCTAGAGCTCAACTTTGGGGTGGCCAACCCTAAAATAGCATTAAAATCACTCTACTAGCAAGGAACAAGATAGATCTACACTAAAACACCCTAGATCTAGCTTAATCACCCCTTGGTCTCCCTAACCTATGAATCCAAAGAGGACTACTCACTAATCATCATGATTACTCTTAAATCCATGAGGAATTCAAGCTTAATCATGAAGAGAAAGAAAGGAGATGAAATCAAGCAATCAAGAACACAAAGATGAGATGAGATTATGATTCAAAGATGAAACTTTACTCCAAGGTTTTGTGTTCTTAGATAGAAAATAACACAAGTCCCAAATTAGGGATAACATGAGTATTTATACTTGGCTTAAAAGCCCTAGAAACATAAAACAAAATTACTAAAAAGTCCTTGAGCCAAATTGGTCTCAACCAATGGGAAGAAGGCATGAAATTCGGTCAGGGGTGAACCAGCATGGTCCAACCCGGTCCACTCTACCCGGCCGTCCTGTTCTGGCCGCGTCCTTGATCCGTCCGGGTGCTCCAAGCCGGCCGTCCCACCCCGGTCCTCAGCACTCTCTTCACGACCGGGTGCTCCAAGCCGGACAGGCCACCCCAGTCGTCCCTTGATCTGGCCGCGTCCTCTTCTCCCGTCCGGGTGCCCTTACCCGGACGCGTCTCCCCGGTCCGTCCTCATGCTTCTCATCGTCCGGGCTCTTGAACCCGGAGTGATCTACCCGACCTGGTCTCCTCCAGCACCTCTCAAATGACCGGGTACCTTTCCCAGGCCTAGTCATCCCGGACCAATTCTCCTTCTCATGATTTCACTTCTCATTTCAAGGCCAAACTTGAATCTTCACTTATTTTTAGGTCAAAAGGCTTCCAAACACCTCAAATCACACCAAAGCATACTCCAACACCTGATAAGGACAAATGAATGCAAAATGATCATAAACATGCCTAAACTTTAGCCTACAACTCAAAGAATGCAATAAAAAGATGGCTAAATATATGAAAATATGCAAGACATCAACTCCCCCACACTAGTCCTTTACTTGTCCACAAGTAAACTAGCAAGGACTATGGAGGAGAGGTTTGAAGGAGGGGACTTATAACCAAAAGAATGCTCTTCTTAGTTCTCAACTTGATAACCTTGTATAATCATACCAACTAGCTAGAGTAAACACTTAATCCAACTCTAACTTCTCTAGGCCTATCTTAACTCTTTTGATCCCTACACTCACTCATCATGAATCCACAATACACAAATCCACTTGCTCTCTAACAATCATTAAGCAAACTCAAAAGATCTCTTGCAAATGGTCAAATAGTCCAAATCATTTGGTTTGGTGAAAAGGCTTTGATGCAAAGCAAATCAAGTAGTTCAAAAAGATTCTTTAAAGGTGGTTTACTCTCAAAACAAAGTAGCCTTGACATTGCACATAATATATCTAAGAAAGGGATTAACTCATGCATACAATGCTCAATCTCCATTGTTCTACCCTTTTCCCAAACACATAAGTTACATCCTCATTCCCAATGTCAAAACCACTTACATCTCTCACCCCCAAAGATTCCCCCAAAACACTCAAAGATGCAATCTCATTTAGAACTCTTTCTTATTGAAGTCTACAAGGGATTTTTCACATTTTAAACTCTTATCAGCTCTTTCTTAAACATTGCTAGCCCCCTTTTCATTATTCATTTTTTTTTCTTCCTTTTTTTTTTATTTGGGGGCCAAGACTTTCTTTATAAATTAGAGCTTAGAACTATTCATTTCTCTTATCCCTTCAAGACTAAATCACTTATTAACTTGGAGTTCCTTGAGTCAACCTTTTCTTTCAAAAACCTTTCACATTCCCAAGATCACACCTTACAACACTCACCTCCATCCTAGAAGCTAGAAAATATGAGTGTCTAATCTAGCTAAAGTGGAGACCAAGCATTGTTGTTCCCAATACTCTCAACATTATGCACATGTAAAGCTTTCCAAAGAAGGCCTCACTCAACAAACAATGAAGGCTTGAAAGGAGGTAAGGGTTTAAGGGTGTGGAGTACCACTTGAGCTTGTCCAAAAAGATAGGCAAAGAATGGGAGAGACAACTCAAGTGTTCTATCCATGACTCAGTACACAAGGGACCATGGGTAAGAGACTTAGAGTCTAAATATGACAGGAGCAAACTTCAAAGAGAGAGCATCAATCAATCAAATAAGCTTTAGGAAGAGTTTTCAAGGCTCAAAGTTTACAAGTTATCCTAAGATTGCTCAAGCTACCTACTATGATTATAAAGGTTATCACTTTAAGAACTTAGCATGAGCATCTTTACAAGGCAACTATCATCCTTGTCCCCTTATGCATGATGCAACCTATATGATGATTTCTTTTTTTTTATGCAAGTGAATGATCTAGACTCAATCCTAATGCAACTACATGATTCTTTTTGTGCTTTTCAAATTTTTCAAATTTTTTCTGTTTTTCTATGCAATAACTATCTACAAATGCATGCATATGACAGAGAACACAAGACTATCAGCAACTTAACACATCCCCCACACATAATTCACACAGTCTCTGTGTTTGTTAAATGTGGAGAAGGGCCCAAAAAAAGGAAAGATAAATAAAATCGAAATGAAATGATGAATGGTATATACAATGATAGGGTGTTGGAGTACCTCTATGGAGCGTGGGATGAGGCTGATGCCTCACACTCAGAGTCATCTTCATCAGCTGTGGTGTCTAGGGAAGGTGACTTGTTTCCGGATTCGGATGGGGCGATGTAGGGGTTCCTCAAGCGGCGGACAGCTTGCTTCTTGGTTTGTGGTGCAGAGGGGTCATGAAGTGGCTGAGGAGGGGGCATTGAAAGCATCAAGATCAAAGTCCTCAGCCTTACAGCCAGCTACAGCTCCCCTAGCTAGAACATCAGCCACTTTCTTCAATAACCGGGCTGAAGCTTCAGCTTGCCTCTTCACAGTCCTTTTCAGCTCTTTGCACTGGTTGGTGAGCTTGTAAATGGTCCTATATTGAGCCCTGTTCCACCTCTGGAGAGTGCTAATCTGGTCATGAGCTTGGCGAAGGGGCCCAAGAGGCAGGACACTGGTGCATTGCTCGAGCTTGTAGCGAGGAGGACCAAAGAGATGAGCAGTGGCTCTTCTGGTGTGCTCCTCTTCATAGGCATACTTTTTTCTTGCTTCCTTGTCACCTTTGGAAAGGGTCACAGGGCAAAGGGGTCCATGACTCCTAAGGAGGTGCTCCTCACTGATGTCAAAGCTGATGTCTCCTGAAGTGCTCAATGAAGTGAGTTCTGAGTTAGGAAGCAACAGTTCAGCCCTTTTACCACCTCTCGAATAGGAATAGGCTTCCCATCAAACCTTCCACTTAGAAATTGGGCCTTCTTCAAGTAAGCTCCATCCAAGAAAGTAGGACCTACTCCATCATCACCCAAATCAATCCCTTGGTAAACCAATAGTGGGGTTATCCATCCACCAATACCAATCTGAGGTCCTGAGTCACGGTTTGTCCAAGCCCAACTCTTGTAGTGCATGGCGCTGAACAAGGAAGCCAACCATACCAAAATCTGAGTAGAAGTAATCCGGGACAACAGGGAGCTGAGGAAAGGAAGCAAAGTGTCGGGCGGTTTGGTGAAGGAATCTCAGCTCTTCTCCAGCAACATTCCCTATCTCTTTCTTCTGGAAGAGGGTGTGGTTAAGCAGCCTGTGGAGATAGCGCATAATGGGATGCCTAATAGCGCCATTCTTCTCTTTCTTGGGGCCTCCTCTCCCTTGTCCTGTTAACAAGGTCCACATTGATTCAGCAATGGTCTTCTCCTTAGGGGCTGTCTTGAGTGTGGGAAGTGAAGAATTTTTCTGATCCTCAAGTCCAAGAACTTCACCAATCTCTGTGAAAGACATGGAGTACACCTCACCCTAAATATTGAATTTGATCTCTCCCCATCCTTGCTGTGCATGCTTGGAAGTGTGAAAGGTTGCTTCTAGTGTAGCCAAGAATTGGCAAGAGACTTCTTTGTGAGTAGGGTAAGCTGCTGAGTAGAGGCTTCTCACCTTCATGTGCTCAAGCATGGTTTCAACATCATCATCAAGGTACATCTCTTGCAAGATCATCTTATGAACAAATCTGGTAGGGACCCAAGCAATGCCATTCCTCAAAAGGTCTACCAGCTCATCCTCAGTAGGTGTCTTGCACCTGTCCCTCTTGTCATACTTTGATTTAGGATCAGCATGCTCATCATTAGAAGATATCTCATCCTCTTCACCTTCACTTTCTGCAACCATTGGCTTCTTGCCTTGCTTCTTCCAGCCCTTGCCAACTTCTCTTCCATGGTGTGCTGGTTAAGGCTTTGTACATTCTCTTGCACAGGATCTGGTGCTCTCCTAGGTGGAGTCATAGCCCTCATAGTGTGAGCAAGTGCATGATCACCTTTGTTGTTGGTCTTCTCTACCACAAGAGCTCCCACACTAGAGTTTCTTGGTGCCTTAGCTCTCTTGGGAGGAGCCTGCTTGTTAGCACCATCAGTCACACTGTCCCCAACAGCTGTTCTCTTTCCATCCCTCTTGGCTTGCTTGTGAGCACCATCAGCCACACTCTTATCAGCAACAACTCTCTTCCCATCTTTCTTGGCTTGTGCTTTCTTCCTTAGCATTGCCAAAGCTTGCTGGCGGCGCTCCTCTTCTGTACCAGGCTGTGAACCCAAAGATTTCCCAAACTGAGCAGTGTGTCTTGCTGCAAGCTATTGCTTCTCAACTTCTATATCAGCTTCACTCTTTCGCCCCATTGGTACCTTAAATTTTAAACCTTGGAAAAGAGTGAGCGTAAGAAGGAAAAATCTCTCAAGATGAGAAACATGATCAAAAGCATAAGAATGCAATTTCAATGATCAATTACTCACAAGAAACAAAACTTTAAGCAAAAGGGGGCTTTAGAACATCCTAGAGAATTCTCATACTCAATTTTTTTTTTTTTTTTTGTTAATGAGAAATAAGAATCTCCAAGAATCAAAACTCCTCAATCAAACACAATTAAGTTTGAATTAGGCTAACTTGAAGCTCTCCAGCAACCTAGCATCCAATCTAACCCAAGAACAACCTAAAACAAGCACTTCATGAAAAACCCCCAAATCTCATGAACCCTAATTTTTCAAAGTTCAAATTAATCTCAATTCCACCATGAAATCAACTACCCAGGATGATATATAAGCTTTCCCTAGTCTAATTTACAAGAATCTAGCAAGAAAAAGCTCAAATTTCAAGTTCAAATTTTTAGGGTTCATGAGAGTTACGAATTTGAACTTAAAGATACCATACCTTGCTTTGGATGAAGGATAAAGATGAAAATATTCAAGGAATTAGACCTAGGGGAAGAAGACTTGGATGTGGGAAAAAGAATTTGGTGATTTGGTTGAGATTTGACAAAGTTATGGGGATTTTGGTTCTTGGAGGCTAGAGAGGATTTTGATGTGAGGAAGAAGATAGAGAGAGTGGATTAGGTCTTAAAGGGTGTCTGGGTGGGTCTGGGTCGGGTCAGGGTCAGGGTAGGTGGGTTTGGGTCTTGGAAAGGAAGAAAAACCTTACCTGGGTTGCGGCCGGTCGTGGATACGGGTCTGGTGCTCCGGTGGGCTGGCGCGCGGATCCTGGTGTGTGGAAGCAATCCGACCGGGTGCCATTACCCGGACAGGCCACCCCGGTCCTTAGCAGGTTCTTCACGACCGGGTAGATGTACCCGGACGCCTGCTTCCCGAACTGATCCAGCCTGCTTCTCGACCGGGTGCCTTTACCCGGACGCCTGCATCCCGGACTGCTCCAGCCTGCTTCCCGACCGGGTGCCTTTACCCGGATGCCTGCATCCCAGACTGATCCAGCCTGCTTCCCGACCGGGTGCCTTTACCCGGACGCCTGCATCCCGGACAGCTCCAGCCTGCTTCCCGACCGGGTGCCTTTACCCGGACGCCTGCATCCCGGACTGCTCCAGCCTGCTTCCCGACCGGGTAGGCTACCCCGGTCCACCCTACCCGGTCCAAACCCCCTCTTCTCTCTCTTTTTTTTATTAGCTTTCTCCATCTCAAGACCTCATCCAACTCATTCCCACGCTCTCACCATCCTCCAAGTGATTTATTGTTGAAAAAAAGAACAAATCCTAATGCAATATTTACAAGGATAACCATGAGACTTTCTCCCAAGTCAGCTTATTTAAAGTCACTAGCTTGACTTTGCCTCCTTTGAGGTTAGGCAAGGGGAGCATCAGAGAGTGGGGTTGATGTCCGATCCTCCTTTGGTATTGTGGCCATGTATTCCTTGAGTCTCTGGCCATTCACTCTGAAGCCATTACCCTGCTTATCCCATAACACAATGGCTCCATAAGGCCTCACTTCTTTGATCACAAATGGACCAGACCACCTTGACTTAAGCTTCCCTGGAAATAACTTCAGTCTAGAGTTGTAGAGAAGAACTTGATCTCTTGCCTTGAACTCTCTCTTGAGGATGTGCCTGTTATGGAAGGCCTTAGTCTTTTCCTTGTAAATCCTTGAGTTCTCAAAGGCATGCATCCTTATCTCATTCAGTTCATTGAGTTGAAGAAGTCTCTTCTCCTTTTCACTCTTGATGTCAAAGTTTAGAAGCTTCACAGCCCACAATGCCTTGTATTCAAGCTCAACTGGCAAATGGCAATATTTCCCATAGACAAGGTTGGAAGAAGTAGTGCCTAGAGGAGTCTTAAAGGCTGTTCTATATGTCCAAAGAGCATCATCAAGCTTGTCTGACCAATCCTTCCTCTTGGTTCCCACAATCTTCTCCAAGATGCCCTTGATTTGCTTGTTGGAGACCTCCACTTGGCCACTTGTTTGAGGGTGATAGGGTGTTGCAACCTTGTGTTTCCCTCCATTCTTCTTGAGAAGACCCTCAAATACCTTGTTGATGAAATGTGAACCTCCATCAATTATGACCACTCTTGGTACTCCAAACCTTGGGAAGATATTGCTCTTGAACATTTTGATCACCACTCTTGAATCATTTGTGGGACTTGCTATGGCTTCCACCCACTTTGATACATAGTCCACAGCCACCAAGATGTATTTGTTGCCATAAGAAGAAGGGAAGGGTCCCATGAAGTCTATCCCCCAAACATCAAACACTTCCACTTCAAGGATTGGGTTTTGAGGCATCTCATTCCTCTTAGTAATGTTCCCTCTGCTTTGGCAAGAGTCACATCTTGAAATGAAGTCTTGTGTGTCCCTGAACATGTGTGGCCACCAAAATCCAGCTTGTAGCACCTTTGAGACAGTCTTGAAGGTAGCAAAATGGCCTCCATAGGAAGATCCATGGCAGTGTGTGAGGATTCCTTCAACTTCTTCTTCAGCCACCACTCTTCTATAGATCTGATCCTTGCAAAGAGTATAGAGGTATGGTTCATCCCAATAGTATCTCTTCAAATCTTTGTAGAACTTCTTCTTCTCATACCCCTCAAGACCCAATGGCTCCTTTCCAGTGGCTAAGTAGTTAACCAAATCAGCATACCAGGGTCCCTTCTCTTCAGCTGCCTTAACTCTTCAATCTTCTTTCCAGTCTCAATAACTGCCACCACTGACATGATAGCCATGACATGCTCCTGTCTAAGTCCCTCATCAATAGGGATTCCACCTTCAATCCTCAGCCTGGACAAATGGTCAGCAACTCCATTCTTGATCCCTGGCTTGTCTCTAATCTCTAAGTCAAACTCTTGAAGCAAAAGGATCCACCTTAGCAGTCTTGGCTTGGCATCCTTCTTTGCTAGGAGATGTCTCAAAGCTGCATGGTCAGTATACACAATGACCATTGAACCCACCAGGTAGCTTCTGAATTTTTCAAAGGCGAAGACAATGGCCAGCATCTCTTTCTCAGTTGTGGCATACTTCATCTGTGCATCATTCAGGGTTTGGCTAGCATAATAATCACATGAGTCTTGCCATCCTTGTTTTGCCCCAGGACAGCCCCAACAGCAAAGTCACTAGCATCACACATTATCTCAAAAGGGAGATCGCAATCAGGTGGCTGGACAGTGGGAGCACTAACCAGTTCACCCTTTATCTTCTTGAAGGCTTCAAGACACTCTTCATCAAAGCTGCAAGCGGCCTCCTTGCACATCAACTTGGTCATTGGTCTAGCAATCTTTGAGAAGTCCTTGATGAATCTTCTTTAGAACCCAGCATGGCCAAGGAAGCTCCTGATGTCTTTCACTGTCTTTGGTGGTGGCAGGCTGACCATCACCTCAATCTTAGCCTTGTCCACTTCAATGCCCTTTTCTGAAATCTTATGCCCAAGCACAATCCCCTCTTTGACCATGAAGTGACACTTCTCCCAATTCAGCACATGGTTGGTGTCTTCACATCTCTGTAGGACCCTGCACAAGTTGGACAAACAAGCAGAAAACGAAGATCCGTAGACAGAGAAATCATCCATGAATACCTCCACTATATCCTCAATGAGATCCGAGAAGATAGACATCATGCACCTTTGAAAGGTTGCTGGAGCATTACATAACCCAAATGGCATCCTTCGATAAGCAAAGGTGCCATAGGGGCATGTGAATGTTGTCTTCTCTTGATCATTGGGATGTATGGGGATTTGGAAGAAACTTGAATACGCATCAAGAAAGCAATAGAAAGGATGGTTTGCAAGTCTCTCAAGCATTTGATCAATGAATGGCAATGGAAAATGATCCTTTCTAGATGCAGAGTTGAGCTTTCTATAATCAATACACATCCTATGGCCTGTTATGGTTCTAGTTGGTATCAATTCATCCTTGTCATTTTTAACCACAGTGATACCACCTTTCTTTGGAACTACATGCACAGGAGACCCATTTAGAATCTGAAATAGGATAGATAACACCAGCATCTAAGAGCTTAAGAATCTCCTTCTTTACAACATCCTTCAGGTTAGGATTTAACCTTCTTTGATGCTCTATAGAAGTCATCGATTCATCCTCTAGATGTATCCTATGCATGCACAAAGAAGGTGATATCCCCTTAATATCATCTAGTGAGTACCCAATTGATTTTCTAAACTTTTTAAGTGCATTTAAAAGTTGAGAAAGTTCAAGTTCAGTTAGTTCACTACTCACAATGACAGGATATGACTCATTAGGGCCTAGAAATGCGTACCTTACACCATGGGGAAGAGGTTTTAGCTCCACTTTTGGTTCCTTGAGCTCACTCCAATCATCTTGTTGGGTGTCCTCTTGTTGAGTGGCTGTGGCAGTTTGGTATACCTCTTGTGTGAGCTCCTCCTACTGGCCTTTATCATCAATCTTCTTGTGAGAATCCAGCATGACCACAATAGCATCACTCTCTTTGTTCTCAACCACTCGGACCTCTTTATCCACTGTCAAAGCATGTTGCAGAGGGTCCCTTATTGCCAACTCTCCAAGTGCCAATTCCTCAAGAAGCTCATCAGCAAGAGCTTCCATCTCTTCTATGTAAAACACTTGGCCTTGCATTGTTGACCTCCTCATTACCTCATTGATGTCAAAATGGAGAGTGTGCTCTTTCCCCAAATGGAGATCTATCTTGCCTTCCTTCTCATTGATAAGGGCTTCTGCTGTGGCTAAGAATGGTCTTCCAAGGATCAAGGGGTCTCTAGCTTCTTCATCCATCTCTAGCACCACAAAATCAGTAGGAATCTCACAATTTCCCACCATCACAGGGAGATCTTCAAGGATACCAATAGGGAATTTGACTGAGCGATCAGCAAGCACCAAAGAGAGTTTACACTTCTTGTATTGGCTGAACCCAAGCTTCTTCGCAACAGATAGAGGCATGAGACTGACACCAGCTCCTAAATCACATAGACATCTCTCAAACATCAAAGGACCAATGGCACAAGGTAGGGTAAAGCAGCCTGGATCCTCTAGCTTCTTATGGATTGTCAATCTCTGGATGATGGCACTGCACTCATGAGTAAGAACCATCATGCCCTCCATTTCCTTCTTCTTGGCAGCCACAGCATCCTTCAAGAACTTGCTGTATTGAGGGACAAGCATGAAGGCATCAATGATGGGCATTGTGAATTGAACTTCACTCATTTGCTTCTCAAAGAGTGCTTTGTACTTCTCCAAAAGTTGCTTCTTGAATCTTCCAGGAAATGACAGCTTAGGTTCATAGGGAGGAGGAACAAAAGAAGACTCTTTTTTTGGAGTGGCAACTTCACCATGCTTTAGTGTTTTCTTCTCTTCTCCAACCTTTCCTTTACCCTTAGCTTCAACAATATTTTCTAGAATCTCCTCATCAACCTTCTCATCTACAATCACAACATCATCATCAATGTTGATTGCCACCCCTTAGTGTCTCACCATCCTTGGGGAGAGCTCTTGGAGGTAACCCTCTTCCACTTCTCAAAGTGATTGCCTTCATTGGATCCTTGGGGTTTTGCTCAGCCTTTCCTGGTAGTTTCCTTGTTGGCGACTTGGCTGAGAGTTCATAGAAGCAAACTGATTCTCCAAAGCTCTTATCTTGTTGTTTAGCTCAGTATAGCTGCTATCAATCTTGGAGTGAACAGCCTTGAACTCATGGCCAATGTCCTTGGCTGTTCTAGCTTGACCTTCCAATATTTGTTTGAACATAGCTTCCATAGATGAATCTGGAGCTTTAGCTTGGGAAGACCTACCTTGAGCTTGAGTAGGCTGATTGCCTTGATTGGTAAAACCAGGAGGAGGATTCTGCCTAGGCTGGTAGTTCCCTTGCTTAGTGTTTTGCTTGGGTTGATAGCCTCCTTGCTGGTTGTTGGGATAAGACCTTTGCTGGTAGTTGTTGTACTGAAAGTTAGGCTCCTTCCTGTACCAAGTACCATTGTTGTTGATGAAGCAAAGCTCTTCTTGCCCTTCTAACCCATCAACTTCATTAACCTTAGGAGGAGTTTCCTGACTAGGACCACCCACAAAGTTGATCTGCTCCTTTATGGCTTGGTTAGCAATCAGCAAGTCTATCTTCTCTTGCAAGGATTTGATTTCCTTCTTGGTCTGGTTGTCATCAGATCTGGTGGTTCTATCAGCTCTTTCATGCTCTCCACTATAAACTGAGTCACTCTTCACCATGTTGTCAATCAGCTCCTCAGCATCTTCTTCAGACCTGCCCAGGAAGAAACCATTGCTTGCTGTATCCAATCTTGCTCTGAACTCAGGAAGGGCACCTCTGTAGAATGTGCTCAGAAAACTCTCCTTTGAGAAGCCATGGTGTGGGCACTTAGCTTGATACCCCTTGAACCTCTCCCATGCTTCACTAAAGCTTTCCAAATTCTTCTGCTGGATGCTAGAGATCTCATTCCTCAGCTTGGCTGTCCTTGATGTAGAGAAGAACTTGTCATGTCCCCGATCCTGAGTAGGATCGTCTGGTTGGACCATTGTGCATGGAGACGCACCAGACAGGTCATATGACCTAAAGACAAGTGTGTCATGATCCAAGAACGTGGTTAAGGGAATCAGACAGCTGAGACTTAACCAAAATAGGATGGAGACAAGCTGAAAGGAGTTGGTCGAGTGTTTCTATAGCTGGACGAGGTCTGGGTGAAACTCGATCAGGTAGGTGAAGCTGTGATGTGGTCCATGATCAGAATGGATCATGGGAGAACTAAGTCTAGGTATGGAAATAGACCAAGGGACTTAGAAGGATTGAATAAGATAAAGATATCAAGCTGTACAAAGTGATTCACAGGGGATGCGAGCAAGAAGCTCGACCAGCTGGCGGAGCTCACTTGGAGCTCAAGTAGAGTGTGTCAGCTCCCTGAGCTGGATGGACTAGCTCACTCAGCTCGGTCAGCTGGGGATCAGCTCAACTCAGCTTGACTGAGTGTTCGGGTCTCGGACAGTTGGGCGGGTCCGACAGTGGCGGGCCACGGGCAACCCATATGTGGCGATGGGCCGGTGGGCTCTCGGGGTTGGGCCAGTGGCTTGGCATTCGGTTTGGGCTTGTATTGGACATGTCCAGGAGTGGTTGTACAAGCCCAGGACGTCCAGATAACTGCCATAGGCGAATGGGTGTGATCTGGACCATTGATGAGATCAATGGCCAGAAATGAAACCGAAGGGATGCAATGGTTAGAAGTAACCATTCCTTCTTCTATAAAAAGGGGGCAGGTCCGTGCCTTTGCAGGCACGCCAGGCATTCATTCTTCACCCTGAAACACAAAGAAAAACCAGAGAAAACAGAGAGAAAGTCGGATTGAAGGATCCAATCCCAAGAGTGGGATGAAGGCAGCAAAGGGGCAGATTTGAGGACAATCAAGAGGGGGAGTTGTGAACGACCCTCTGGTGAGTTTTGATTAATGTTGGCCACGCCCTGGGCTTCCTCTACACCCATAGAAGACACGCAAATAGCCTGGAGAGAAGATTGGAGGCCGGATCTAACCTCTAAGGGCTGAGTCAGCCTTGAAGGCAGATGTGTGTAGAAAGGCAGTTTCTTGGACACTGAAGGGGAAGTGATGCACGACCTTTGGGTGGTGTTTGATCATGGATGAACACATCTAAGGCTTCCTCTGTGTCCTGGGAACACACGCAAATGGTCAGAGGAGAAGGGAGAAGGCCAGACTCCACTCCCAAAGGCCAACACAGCCTAAAAGGTGGATGCAGTGCAGAAACTGGTTCCATGGGAGTTCCATGGAATGGAAGAGAGGCACGACCATTGAATGGATCTTATCATTACTGTAAGTATGTGATAAGGGCTTGATGGAGGCATGCTCTGGAGGAGCATGGCCGAACCTAATAAGAGGAGGCATGATCTAATAAGATCAAGTATAAGGTAACAAATTTGATACTTACTTTCCTGTTTATGTTTATGTCTCTTGTGGTGCTGTTAAGCCAAGGTAAGGCACGCCCCTTGAAGACCATATATTGTGATGTAAACTAAGGATCCAGGACCCTAAGAGGAGGGCGGATCATTGTTGATCTACTTCATCCATGTGGGGTGATAGTTAGATGATGTTCATTGGAAAGTGATCCAAGATGGATCATAGTTTGATGTTGAGTTTGATCATGGTATGAACCATGGATCCGACCCATTGGTGAGACACATGGGGTCCTAGTACCAGAGGAACCATGTGGAGTGCAAGGTCCAATTCGTTTGGATCCAACAGCAAGCAAAGGAGAGGAGCAAGGCTAGTACTTGTTGGTGTGGACAACAAGTATTGTGCTGGTGTGTTTATACAAGGAAGGCTGTGTGTGATCTGATCATGGGCAAGGATGGACGACCTGATCCCTGGATGGTGGATCAAGGTGTCTTATCTGATTGATCAAAGGATGCACCGGTGGTAAGAGCAACACTAATCAGGTTCAGTGGGACATGGTTCCATGGCCGGTTAGGAAGTGTGAAGACTCATCAGTTCTGAGTCATGTGGGGTGGTTGGTTGATTGACTTAGGATCTGATGGGCTTTGTTAGTCCATGAAAGGACTAGGTTACAGGGAAGCACACGCCTGAGACATGGTGGTACTAAACCAGGCCTTGGCCGGTTCAGTGGAACTCTCCATGGCCTTGGTTGGGCAGCTAGGTCCGGATCTCATAGTTCTGGATGGAATTGATGGGATCCGACCATGAATTCCTCTTAGTGAGGATTTATCATGATTTATCATATGATTTGATCGGATTTATCAGGCCGGTTTGATGGTGGTCAGTTATGGCCGGTTTAGTGGGATTTGGCCAAATTCTATGCGAATTAGGCCGGTTCTGATCAATCTTATTGTGGATTCCTCTTAGTGGGGAATTATCAGTATTTGTCATGAATTTTAATTAGATTTTAGAGCATGTTTGCTTGAGGTCGTTTTTGCAGCTGAAGACTTCCCGTAGGTACTTAGTCTGTGGGGATGGTTGGCTGAATGACTAAGTATCCAAGGGAAGAGTTTATGCAGGTATAAGGGAGTTGGACGAGTGGACAGGGAGCTGGGCAAAGCTACCTCACAGCTCGATCAGCTGGAGGAGAGTAGTTGGAACCTCAAGTGAAGTGGTTCAGCTCAGCTAGCTGGATGGGCTAGCTAAACAGCTAAGTCAGCTGGACAATGAGCTAACAAGCTCCATGGATGTGGCAAAGGTATGATCTATCAATATTGCATAGATCTAGATAGAATGGTTAGGTGAATGGAACTTCGGATTTGGTATGACTTGGTCTAGGTTCAGGATCGACCTTGGAGCTAGCTGGCAGTTGTGTTTACTGACCAGTAGCTGAGGTGATCTGACCAGACAAGTGTTAGATTGGTTTTAGACCAATGGTTTGTAGATATTATTCCGCTGTGCATAAGTTGAAATGATCTAAGCTAGGGAATGACTAAGGTAGTCTTGAGCTAGGATCTGAGTTAGCCCTCGCCTATGGGCGATGTTTGAAATAATGGGCGAAATTTTTAGAGGTTCGGTCAGGGTATGGACCGAGCGACGTGAGGCATCGACCGCGGCCTGAGAGGCCGGGTCGGGGTCTTACAATTTGGTATCAGAGCATGCTTGATCCAGTTAAGGACAGTGCTCAAAGATGTTGTGTTCCAGACCGAAATTATTTCTGAAAACTGAGATGACTTGGAACCTTAGCTGTGGTGAGCCAAGTGGGATTTGAGGTTAGGTTGGGTTTCATGCTTGTGAACGGGGAAGTTCCCAAGATGAGCTGGCTTAGCCAAGATGCACTCTCCAAGGACAAGACCCTGGAAACAGAAAGGTTAGTTATCTAGTTATTTGGAAGTAATAAACGGATTGGATGATGGACGCAATGCAAGATCTTTGTATGGACGACCTGGACCAGGGAAGTAACATGGACCAGAGAGTGGCTTAGGTTGAAAGAAACGTGCAGCACTCTTGTAGGGGTTAGTGATATTCCTTGGTGGCCGTTCAAAACAAGTGAGCATATGCAGTGTTCATGTTGGTCTAAGGGTTGTTCCAGATGGGAACGGTGGGTTGTCCTTGCATAGTGAACGCGGCCGGTGGGCAGAGAATGAGTTCACTAGGTTTGGTGAAGGACATCCCTGTATTGATCACAGTCAGGGTAATGCCTGCGGATCTGAGTATTGATCACAGTCAGGGTAATGCCTGCGGATCTGAGTATTGATCACAGTCAGAGTAATGCATGCGGATCTGAGTATTGATCCTGGACAGGGTAATGCCTGTGGATCTGGTTGTTGTCCGCCTAAAGAATCACGAGCTGATATTAGGTATGGACTGGCTTGGAAAGTATCGGGCCACTCTGGACTGTCACCGGGAGCGCGTGCAGTTCGAGAGTTGGTGTGAATTCCCGATCAGGTTCCAAGGTATACGTCCGATCTCTAGATGCTTGGTGGTGTCAGCAATCCATGTGGATTGGATGCTGAGGAAGGGTTGTGAAGCTTATTTGGCCACAAACGCCATTAAGGAGGTCGTAGGGGGTGATGACCCGGATGGGATTCCGCTGGTTCGAGAGTCCATGATATGTTTCGGGCGCTACATGGCATTCCCCCTGGTAGGGCTGACCCGTTCATAGTAGATCTGGACCAGGGACGGCCCCAAAGATCCAAAAGTTCCTTGTGTATAGCTCCTGCCGAGATGGCCGAGCTGAAGTCGACCCCGTCCGGGAAGGGACCTGGGTCGCATTACAACCAAGTCTGAGATTGACTTAGGGTTGGGATAAAGACGATCAATTCCAGTGATGGATGAGGGTCACAGTACAACCAAGTCGGAGATTGACCTATGGTTGGGGTAAGACGGTTGAGTCCTGGAGTGGACCAAAACCGCAATATGATCAAGTCCGTAAGGGACGAGGATCAGGATACGACCTACTGGAGTTGGACCTATGGTCGGGTGCATGGTCGAGTCCCAGTGGACCAGGGCCGGGATATGATCACGTCCTAAAAGGACCAGGATCAATTATGACAGAGTCCGGTGATGGACAGGTCTCAAGTTAAGGTGGTTTAGTCTAGTATGGACTAAGATCACAATATGGCCAAGCTGGAAAAGGCTGTGGTCGGTTAAGGGATGATCCAGTACGATGTGGCTGGGATCATGAACCCTTGGTGTCTGTAAAGGACAACTTGGTTCGGATTCAAGAGTGTTCCGTCCAAGTGGGGGAGACATGTTGATATGCTGATCAAAAATGTGATCAGTGAGAATACACAAGGAGGAGATGCCACAAATTGGTTAGAAAGAACCAATCGAGCATGCTCCATGTGGTGAATGCAAAGAGATCGGTTGGAATATTTTGTCAATGAGACAAGATGTCAGCAGCACTGGATTCGAGGACGAATCCTTACCAAGTGGGGGAGACTTGTCATGTCCCCGATCCTGAGTAGGATCGTCTGGTTGGACCATTGTGCATGGAGACGCACCAGACAGGTCATATGACCTAAAGACAAGTGTGTCATGATCCAAGAACGTGGTTAAGGGAATCAGACAGCTGAGACTTAACCAAAATAGGATGGAGACAAGCTGAAAGGAGTTGGTCGAGTGTTTCTATAGCTGGACGAGGTCTGGGTGAAACTCGATCAGGTAGGTGAAGCTGTGATGTGGTCCATGATCAGAATGGATCATGGGAGAACTAAGTCTAGGTCTGGAAATAGACCAAGGGACTTAGAAGGATTGAATAAGATAAAGATATCAAGCTGTACAAAGTGATTCACAGGTGGGGATGCGAGCAAGCTCGACCAGCTGGACGGAGCTCACTTGGAGCTCAAGTAGAGTGTGTCAGCTCCCTGAGCTGGATGGACTAGCTCACTCAGCTCGGTCAGCTGGGGATCAGCTCAACTCAGCTTGACTGAGTGTTCGGGTCTCGGACAGTTGGGCCGGGTCCGGACAGTGCCGGGCCATCGGGCAACCCATATGTGGCGATGGGCGGTGGGCTCGGGTTGGGCCAGTGGCTTGGCATTCGGTTTGGGCTTGTATTGACATGTCCAGGAGTGGTTGTACAAGCCCAGGACGTCCAGATAACTGCCATAGGCGAATGGGTGTGATCTGGACCATTGATGAGATCAATGGCCAGAAATGAAACCGAAGGGATGCAATGGTTAAGTAACCATTCCTTCTTCTATAAAAAGGGGGCAGGTCCGTGCCTTTGCAGGCACGCCAGGCATTCATTCTTCACCCTGAAACACAAAGAAAACCAGAGAAAACAGAGAGAAAGTCGGATTGAAGGATCCAATCCCAAGAGTGGGATGAAGGCAGCAAAGGGCAGATTTGAGGACAATCAAGAGGGGAGTTGTGAACGACCCTCTGGTGAGTTTTGATTAATGTTGGCCACGCCCTGGGCTTCCTCTACACCCATAGAAGACACGCAAATAGCCTGGAGAGAAGATTGGAGGCCGGATCTAACCTCTAAGGGCTGAGACAGCCTTGAAGGCAGATGTGTGTAGAAAGGCAGTTTCTTGGACACTGAAGGGAAGTGATGCACGACCTTTGGGTGGTGTTTGATCATGGATGAACACATCTAAGGCTTCCTCTGTGTCCTGGGAACACACGCAAATGGTCAGAGGAGAAGGGAGAAGGCCAGACTCCACTCCCAAAGGCCAACACAGCCTAAAAGGTGGATGCAGTGCAGAAACTGGTTCCATGGGAGTTCCATGGAATGGAAGAGAGGCACGACCATTGAATGGATCTTATCATTACTGTAAGTATGTGATAAGGGCTTGATGGAGGCATGCTCTGGAGGAGCATGGCCGAACCTAATAAGAGGAGGCACATGATCTAATAAGATCAAGTATAAGGTAACAAATTTGATACTTACTTTCCTGTTTATGTTTATGTCTCTTGTGGTGCTGTTAAGCCAAGGTAAGGCACGCCCCTTGAAGACCATATATTGTGATGTAAACTAAGGATCCAGGACCCTAAGAGGAGGGCGGATCATTGTTGATCTACTTCATCCATGTGGGGTGATAGTTAGATGATGTTCATTGGAAAGTGATCCAAGATGGATCATAGTTTGATGTTGAGTTTGATCATGGTATGAACCATGGATCCGACCCATTGGTGAGACACATGGGGTCCTAGTACCAGAGGAACCATGTGGAGTGCAAGGTCCAATTCGTTTGGATCCAACAGCAAGCAAAGGAGAGGAGAAGGCTAGTACTTGTTGGTGTGGACAACAAGTATTGTGCTGGTGTGTTTATACAAGGAAGGCTGTGTGTGATCTGATCATGGGCAAGGATGGACGACCTGATCCCTGGATGGTGGATCAAGGTGTCTTATCTGATTGATCAAAGGATGCACCGGTGGTAAGAGCAACACTAATCAGGTTCAGTGGGACATGGTTCCATGGCGGTTAGGAAGTGTGAAGATTCATCAGTTCTGAGTCATGTGGGTGGTTGGTTGATTGACTTAGGATCTGATGGGCTTTGTTAGTCCATGAAAGGACTTGGTTACAGGGAAGCACACGCCTGAGACATGGTGGTACTAAACCAGGCCTTGGCCGGTTCAGTGGAACTCTCCATGGCCTTGGTTGGGCAGCTAGGTCCGATCTCATAGTTCTGGATGGAATTGATGGGATCCGACCATGAATTCCTCTTAGTGAGGATTTATCATGATTTATCATGTGATTTGATCGGATTTATCAGGCCGGTTTGATGGTGGTCAGTTATGGCCGGTTTAGTGGGATTTGGCCAAATTCTATGCGAATTAGGCGGTTCTGATCAATCTGATTGTGGATTCCTCTTAGTGGGGAATTATCAGTATTTGTCATGAATTTTAATTAGATTTTAGAGCATGTTTGCTTGAGGTCGTTTTGCAGTGAAGACTTCCGTAGGTACTTAGTCTGTGGGGATGGTTGGCTGAATGACTAAGTATCCAAGGGAAGAGTTTATGCAGGTATAAGGGAGTTGGACGAGTGGACAGGAGCTGGGCAAAGCTACCTCACAGCTCGATCAGCTGGAGGAGAGTAGTTGGAACCTCAAGTGAAGTGGTTCAGCTCAGCTAGCTGGATGGGCTAGCTAAACAGCTAAGTCAGCTGGGACAATGAGCTAACAAGCTCCATGGATGTGGCAAAGGTATGATCTATCAATATTGCATAGATCTAGATAGAATGGTTAGGTGAATGGAACTTCGATTTGGTATGACTTGGTCAGGTTCAGGATCGACCTTGGAGCTAGCGGTTGTGTTTACTGACCAGTAGCTGAGGTGATCTGACCAGACAAGTGTTAGATTGGTTTTAGACCAATGGTTTGTAGATATTATTCCGCTGTGCATAAGTTGAAATGATCTAAGCTAGGGAATGACTAAGGTAGTCTTGAGCTAGGATCTGAGTTAGCCCTCGCCTATGGGCGATGTTTGAAATAATGGGCGAAATTTTTAGAGGTTCGGTCAGGGTATGGACCGAGCGACGTGAGGCATCGACCGCGGCCTGAGAGGCCGGGTCGGGGTCTTACAGAACTTCTCCAAGAAGGCTTTCTTGCAATCATCCCAAGTAGTGATGGAGTCACTAGGTAGAGATTTCTCCCATTGGCATGCCTTGTCTCCTAGAGAGAAAGGAAACAGCTTGAGCTTGAAGGCATCTTCGGACACACCATTGGTCTTGGACAAGCCACAATAGCTATCAAACTTTTCCAAGTGATCAAAGGGGTCTTCTACAGCCAGGCCATGGTACTTGTTGTTCTCAATCACACTCGACAACCCTGACTTGATCTCAAAGTTGTTAGCTTCCACAGCTGGTGCGCGGATGCCCGTCCTAGTGCCATGTATGTGAGGACGGTCATAGGTGCCAATAGCTCTAGCTGGCCGCTGTGGGTGTTGTTGTTGCTGGCTGTGGTCCAAGGTTGTCAGCTCCTTGACCATTGCCATCTTGAGGTTGATGCTAGTGATCATCCATCTCAAACCCCAACCTCTGAATGTGAGTTTGTTGCTCTTCTTCTCTTCTCCTTCTTGCTATTTCCCTCTCAAGTGTAGCTATCTCTTCAACAGTGGGAACCAGGTTAGTCTAAATGCAATCATTAAGGGAGATGATTATTAAACTAACACAATATCTGAAATGCAATAAAATGTAAAGCTTTCTTTCTTTATGAGGAGATGAGACCCATGGGCTAAGGGAATTGACCTTGGGGGATCAAACATAAGTCTAAGGGTGGCAGCAAACAATCAATCTATCAACCTTAGGCCTAAGCACAATTCTAAACAAGCTCTATCTCTAGATGAATGCTCATTCACAAAGATAACTCAAACACCTAATCTCTTAGGTTGAATATTATCTAAACAATCATTAAGAACAAGCCTAATAGCCATCTTAACACCTTTAACAACAAATCTATTTGGTAAAGAATGTTAAAAGCTTAGGAGAGTTGGTTCAGGCATTTCATAGAACACCTTTCGGGCATGAAATGCCTAGAGCTCAACTTTGGGGTGGCCAACCCTAAAATAGCATTAAAATCACTCTACTAGCAAGGAACAAGATAGATCTACACTAAAAAACCCTAGATCTAGCTTAATCACCCCTTGGTCTCCCTAACCCATGAATCCAAAGAGGCTACTCACTAATCATCATGATTACTCTTAAATCCATGAGGAATCCAAGCTTAATCACGAAGAGAAAGAAAGGAGATGAAATCAAGCAATCATGACCACAAAGATGAGATGAGATTATGATTCAAAGATGAAACTTTACTCCAAGGTTTTGTGTTCTTTGATAGAAAATAACATAAGTCCCAAATTAGGGATAACATGAGTATTTATACTTGGCTTAAAAGCCCTAGAAACATAAAACAAAATTACTAAAAAGTCCTTCAGCCAAATTGGTCTCAACCAATGGGAAGAAGGCATGAAATTTGGTCAGGGGTGAACCAGCATGGTCCAACCTGGTCCACTCTACCCGG
This sequence comes from Brassica nigra, assembly GCA_016432835.1. Lineage (NCBI taxonomy): Eukaryota > Viridiplantae > Streptophyta > Magnoliopsida > Brassicales > Brassicaceae > Brassica > Brassica nigra. Next base: position 28,727,142 of record CM028245.1, read on the forward strand.
CCGTCCAGTTCTGGCCGCGTCCTTTCTCCGTCCGGGTGCTCCAAGCCGGCCGTCCCACCCCGGTCCTCAGCACTCTCTTCACGACTGGGTGCTCCAAGCCGGACAGGCCACCCCAGTCGTCCCTTGATCTGGCCGCGTCCTCTTCTCCCGTCCGGGTGCCCTTACCCGGACGCGTCTCCCCGGTCCGTCCTCATGCTTCTCATCGTTCAGGCTCTTGAACCCGGAGTGATCTACCCGACCTGGTCTCCTCCAGCACCTCTCAAACGACCGGGTACCTTTCCCAGGCCTAGTCATCCCGGACCACTTCTCCTTCTCATGATTTCACTTCTCATTTCAAGGCCAAACTTGAATCTTCACTTCTTTTTAGGTCATAAGGCTTCCAAACACCTCAAATCACACCAAAGCATACTCCAACACCTGATAAGGACAAATAAATGCATAATGATCCTAAACATGCCTAAACCTTAGCCTACAACTCAAAGAATGCAATAAAAAGATGGCTAAATAGACGAAAATATGCAAGACATCACTAGACCCACTGAAGACAGGTATTCTGAGCATAAGATTTCCAAGATCATCATTCGGCCTGTTCCTTGGAGCACGCCTTGATTCTGATCTGTTTGGGGAAGCTGCACGTCTAGACCTATCTGACCTTACTGATCGATCTTCATCAGTGCTCCAACCTGAGGAGGTCTCATGATCTGTGGTCACATGTCTCTTGCCCCTTCTCTTCTCCCTAGCTGCTCTCCTAACCAGAGAAGAAGAAGTACCTAAATTTCTGTTAGTTTCAAAAGATCCTCTTTCAAACTCTAACTGTCTTTGCACTTCTTGTCTCAATGTAGCCATCAAAGCGTCAATTTGAGCTTGGTCTATCCTAGAGACAGGTCTTTCATCTCGATCAGACATGGCTTCGTGTTAAAAACTTAAACAAGACAAGTCAGTATAATAACAGATTGTCGAAGCCTCACTGCTCTTTTGTGTTTTCTCTCAAGTTTTGTAGTGAGTTTTGTGAATCCAATAGCTCAGTAACCAGAAAAAATCAAGCCTTTAGAGAGTCAATCCCCTACCACAAAGAGAAGAAGAAGATAGACAGATTGCAAGATTTTTGGTTGCAAGGAGCTTTACCACCAGAGACTGGATTTCTCTTCAGTCTGGCTGGATTTCTCCTCAGCCTTTTCTTATTCTTCTGATCTCTTTTTTTTTTATATGGTTGGCCCCCTTGCTGAACAACAGATAGATAGAAAAGAAACAGAGATTTTGAAATTGAAAAGGTTCCCAAAGAGAAGAAGAAATCAAAAACAAACCCTAGATCAAAGCCCCCAATCTTCTCTGATACCACTTAATGGAACCCTGGGTGTTCCTGATCCCTTTTGTTGTCGATCTGGAGTGATAAGGGTTGTAGAACTTGGTGAATTTGAGATTGAATGATTTGTGAACAGAATAATGGTGAATGGCGTGGGGATGATGGTAGAGAATGGAGATGAACTTCAGTGTTGATCTATGAACTGATCAAACACTTGTTTTGAAGTGCCAGAGATCGTGCAAATTACCCACACAAACAATGATCTAAGGCGAAAGCCTTGCAGAGAGTTAACTCCTGGGCAACAATGTCCAGAGACTGAACAAAGGATTCACAGGATCAAAAGAAAATTTTTATTGAAAAAGTGAATGAGATAAACTTGATACAACTCATGAGTTTATGTAGAACAGAAAGAACATGTTTTCCCTTATTGAACTTGCAAGAAAACGAGAAAGAACAGAAAACTAGATGTCCTTGAAGACTGAGTAATTGAAGATCTCTTTGACTTGGTTTTCTTTTTGATTTGGTTCTGGTTTGGCGCAAACCAAAATCGAGAATGCCTTTCTAAGATTTCTGGTTTGTGATCTTGGAACTGGGCCTTTGGATAGTGAGAATGGGTCCTTATCAGTTTGGGTTGAAAGAGATGACTCTGAAGTATCAAAAAACTCGGGCTGGGCTTCCTTCTTTCCTTTCTGATCCAACTCGCCAACATCCAAGATCAGCTCAGCTTGTTCCCCATCAGTGTCACTTGGTTCCTTCAGCTGGTTTAGCTCCTTTTGCGCATGATCAAGTGCTGGTTCAGCTCTGGTTGCATCAGCTGGATGCTCTTCAGGAAACTCAGCAAAGGAACACACGGCTTGAGAAGGATGCTCCACATTCTGGGCATTGTAGTACACTCTCGTGTTTACCCAGTTGGAAGGATCCTTCCTTATCCTTGTGCTCCTCCTCAATGGTTGAACCTGATACTCAGCTTGTACCTCAGTCTGAACCTGTTATTCTGGACCAGTAACCTCTTCCTGCTCAGTAGACGCTTCCTGCTCAGTAGACTCTTCCTGCTCATTAGACGGAGCCAAATTCTCTGCTCCTTGTGTCACATCTTGATCATGATGATCTGAATCCTCTTCGTGTTGCTCCTGCACTCCTGATTCAGATCCATTCCCCCTCTCATGATCAAGAGGGATTGTTCTTTCAGATTCTTCAGCTTGGTCAGAAAGTGCTCTCCTTCTAGGTTCCTGATCCTGGGACATGTTTATCCTTAGCTTCTCCAATACAATCCTCAGAGTTGTTGCTTTCTCTGATGGTGCTTGAGACAGATCCTCCGAACCTTTCCACTTCTGCTTCTCATAATACCTTTTGGACTCCACAAATTTCACATCTCTTGACACTAGGACCCTCCTTGTGTCTGGATCATAGCACTTGTACCCCTTCTGGGTTGTTGAGTACCCAATGAACATGGCTTTAGTACTCTTTGCATCCAGCTTGCTTCGTTGTTCCCCTGGAACCAAGACATAACACAGGCATCCAAAGACTCGTAGATGATCTATGTATGGCTTGTTCTTCTTCAACACTTCAAAAGGAGACAAATTCTTCAAGACCTTGGTTGGTACCCGGTTGATGAGATAGCATGCAGTCCGCACAGTATCACTCCAAAATCGTTTTGGAACACTACCATGGAACATCATTGATCTGGCCACCTCCATCAAGTGCATGTTCTTTCTCTCAGCCACCCCATTCTGTTGTTGTGTGTAGGAACAACTGGTCTGATGCACAATACCATGCCTTGCCAAATGATTCTTGAAGGCATGACTGATGTATTCTTCTCCATTATTAGACCTTAGTACCTTCACAGTAGCATTGTAATGGTTAGTAACATATGCTTGGAAGTTTACAAAAGCCTATAACACCCTATCCTTGGATGGAAGCAAAGTAACCCAAGTATACTTAGACTTCTCATCTATGAATGTTACAAGGTACTTCTGGTTGTCCGTAGACACACAAGGAGATGTCCACACATCAGAATGAACCAAATCAAAACATTTTTCATACACAGTCTCAGATGTTGAAAAAACAGTTCTACAATGCTTCCCTAATATGCAAGCCTCACATTCCAAGTGATTAAAAGACATATTAGGCAGAATCAATTCAGTTGCACGAGTATGAGGATGTCCCAATCTAGCATGCCAAGTAATGCTATCAACCCTATCAGTAGCACTGCTTAAACAAACATAATCAAGGGGTTTAGGAAGCTTAGCCATTTGTAGATGGTAGAGCTCATTCCTGCTGTCTCCTCTGCCAATAACTCGACCAGTCTTTAGGTCTTGGAACTCAACATCATTTGGCCTGAACACCACTTGACAATCCATATCAACAGTTGCTCTCTTCACAGAGATTAGATTTGATGTGAACCGAGGAAGGTAGAAGGCAGCTGAGTCTTTCTCAAACAGCTTAAGGTTTCCTATTCCCTCAATAGGAATCCTATCACCATTTCCTATCATCACACACCCTGTGGTAGCCTTAGTACCACTCATCAGACTTCTATCACTGATCATATGATGGCTAGCTCCAGAATCAATGATAATTAGTTTAGAACCTATGGGATGTGTACTCCTGGTCTTGGAGGTAACCAGACATTGAATGCTTGCTATGAATGTCTCCCATTCTGAGATTTTAGAGTTCAGAAGAGTAATCTGAGAGTCTAAGAGTGTTTAAGAGAGTTTAAGAGAGATTATAAGAGAGATTGTAAGAGTATGAGACTAAGAGAGAGTCATGGAGGCTGAGTATTCAAACAAACGGTCTAATCTTTACTAAGGGGCAGGTTACATATATATATATGGAAGACTAAACACAAGGGTTTCCGACTTGAGCACTGTTAGAGCATGTGTAGTCAACACTCCATTTCAAACTAAGCCAATCAGATCATCTGCGCATGTGGGAGCTTCACTATTCAAGATAAGGCGCGGCTTTCCCTTTCCAGTTGTGCCAGCCTGTCAAGAGTTCTTCCTTTGATCTCCCAACGGTTGGATCCCTCAAGATAAGATGAAATGGTAACTCTTGGTTGATACACAAAGTTACTTGGCCGACACACAAAGTTACCATGGATGAGACTTTACTTGTACAGCCTATCCGTCCGTACCTTGTCTGTACGGACTCGCCCTAACTTCACACTTCCATCCGTTTGCTCCTAACCTCATCTCAAGTCTTCACACCCTCAAGCGTCTTCTCTTCATACAGATCAATACCTCAACTTAACACTTCCCCTAAAGCCTGACCATGTGGAACAAGTCAAGCTGGGATGCCATCAGATCTTCCTCATTAAAAACCTTGCAAAGAAAACCCAATGGGACAAAACCTTGAAAGGGAAAAAGAGTAAAGACCTCACAGCAAGGGGCTCTAGCTCCTATTGCTCAGATCAATGAGTCCCAACCTGGAATGGATGGACTCCATTGTCTTTTGTCTTGCAGCCTTAGTAAACACATCTTGTGTAGCATGGCAAGATAACTCCTTGGATCATCATCTGCCTCACCTTGTGACAATCAACTTCAATGTGTTTGGTTCTCTCATGGAAGACAGAGTTTGAGGTTATGTGGATGCAGCTTGGTTGTCACAATGCATTGTCATTGGTGTAGCTTAAACAATCTCCAAATGTTTCAAGATCCCCTTGATCCACACCAATTCGTTTGTTAGCTTCAGCATGGCTCTATACTCAGCTTCTGCACTTGAACATGAGACCACCTTCTGCTTCTTGCTCTTCCAAGTCACCAGATTGCCTCCAATGAATGTGCAGTAGCCGGTGGTTGATCTTCTATCTGTCCGGCACCAGTCCAATCTGCATCACAATATCCCACAACTTCTGTGCTTCCATTGTACCCCAATTCAAGTAATTCAAGTACATCAAGATCCGGCGAGCAATTCAAGTACATCAAGATCCTCTCCACCATCCTCCAGTGGTCCTCTTTTGGGATTTGCATGTGTTGACTCACCTGGTTCACAGCAAAACAAATATCAGGCCGTGTGATGGTTAAATAGATGAGCTTACCAACTAGCTTCCTATAGAGCTTAGAGGATCATGGTATGGCTTGCTGTCTTCTATCTCCCCCTCACGTGGAACCTTGTAACCATCTTCCATTGGTATCTTTGCTTTATTTCCTCCTTGAGCACCTGCATCTTTCAAAATATCATGTGTATATTTCCTTTGGGACATGAATAAGCCTTCCTTGGATCTACATATCTCAATCCCAAGGAAGTATTTCATTTCTCCAAAGTCTTTAATCTCAAACATGGACTTAAGAAACTCCTTGGTTGCTATGATACCTTCCTTATCATTTCCAGTGATAATGATATCATCAACATACACAAGGAGAGCCACAGTTTCTTCTACTTGGACAGTTGCTTCTTCTTCCTCTTGAACTTCTTGATCCACGGATTCCTCCTCCTCTTGAACATGGGACACGCCTTGATCATGAGAGCCTGAACTACTTTCTTCACCTTCTTCACTCAAGCCAGCTCCATCTTGGCTTGTTTCTTGAGTTTCAGGTTGATTCCCCCCTTGATGGACAAGGGGTGAACCATGAACCACTTAAACTGGTGGTGGAATGCTTCCACCTTGAGGTCCACTACCAGAGTTATGATCCTGGGACACACTGATTCCCAGTCCCTCTAAGACTCTCGTCAACACAGCCACCTTGTCTGATGTGACATCCTTCAAGTCTTCTTGTTTTTCCTCTTCATAATACCCTCTTGCTTCTATAAATTTTACATCCCGAGAGGTCAACACCCTTCTACCACTGGATCATAGCACTTGTTGTTGAGATGAGGTAATAAAGAGATGGTGTCTTGGAGGTTCATGGATCATTGAGAGAAATAGAAGTGTTGAGGTTGAGACAGTAACTCCAAAGTTACCACAGTAACTCTGGTTTGACCGGATGGAAGAAAGTTAATAGGTTAACTTTTGGTTTACATGAGATTACTCTCTTCCTGGCCATAAGGTGTGAGGTTTTCAGAGCTCAGGTCGTGAGTGTGTGTGTTGAATCAACCTAAACAGGTTGTGAAGGTATTGTGTCTACAATGAAGGAGAATAAGAGAGACTGATGGAAGAATAAGAGAATGGTGAGTGAATATGAGAGACTAGAGACTGAGAACGTGTGTAATAGAGACTGAGAGACTTAAAACCAAAGACTAGAGATTAAGAATCAGAGAACAAGACTTAAGATTGAAGAAGGAGAAGGGGAAACCCCCCCCCCCCTTACTCTCTTAAGTGTTACAAATCGCCAAATACAAGTTTAAATACATGGGGCAATGTCACAAAGCCCTAAACTATGAAGGGTGGAGATCATATGCTTTGAAATGGAAGACCAGGATGTAGTCAAAGCGATCTGATGCAGCTGGCAACTTGATTCAAAATGGAAGGCTCAGATTGCTCCATTTGAAATGAATGGTGTAGATTGGTCTTGGCTGTAAAGGTAAATCACCTTTACCTTTCCAGCTTGCACAGCCAGCTTGCACAGCCAGCTCACTCAGATCCTTGGGAATATTCCCTTGCCTTCACAACACTCCAACGGTCTTCAGGCAAGGTAAGCTGCGCCCTATCTTTGCACATATCTTCTTCACATGCTCTCGGATTGTATGGTCGAACCCTGGTATGTACTGTCGACGGTACAGACCTCCTGTCCGTACCACTCGCTCTATTTTTGCACATCCCCCAGACTTCTTCCTTGGTTGATCCATATCACCTTCTTGGGTCGCCCTAAGTTTGCACAGTCTGTACCATCCGTACGGTTGTACTTTCCGGGTCGCCCTATTCTTCCACATCTGCCCAAACTCCTCCAATGTCTTCTTAAGATCAGTCTAAGCCCCTCCTGGACTTAACTTCTCCATGATAGACACTTCAGGACACTCCTGAAGCTTTGCAGAACTCTTCTGGACATCTTCTGGAGCTTGCCCTATTTATGCACAAGCTCCATCTTCTCTTCAGTTCAACACTCCCCCTCAAGCTTGACTCTAGATCCTAAGTCAAGCTTGGAATCCTGAAGAGTCTACCTCATTAAAAACCTTGCAAAGAAAACCCAGTCGGACAAAACTTTGCAAGGGAAAAAGAGTATAGCTCTCCTAGGCCTAGGGATTGGCCAGTGAGCTCTTGTGCCTTAGAACCAGTGTGGTTGGACACAAAGAGATCTGGATCACGGCCTAAAATGGTGCAGAAACTCTCAAGGCTTTGCGCACACATCAAACTCAGCTTGCCCTCTTCGTAGACCCGGTTTGGGTCTCCCCCTCTCAACAGACTTCACAGCCAGCTTAGAGAAGCTAGGAAACTATCAGGATCATCTTCAGCGAGGCACAAGCAATGGTACCTTGCATCCCTTTGGAGAGTGGAGCACGACCTAGGAGAAGTCTGGATAAGGGATGAGCAGTCTGGAGAGGAAGAAGAGAGTCTTGGACAGCCTGTCATGTGCTTAGACTTGCCTAGACTTGCTCCGGTTGAAGATCCTTTGTAGAAGCCTTTGCACTGACTTGATTCTTGACCATGGATTGCGCATTAGGACTCTCCCCCACCCCCTCAAACTTAACTCCAGATTCTAGAATAGGTGTTAAGCTTGTGAATTCAGCGTGTGCAACTCCATGGACCACTTTCCATCAGTCTTTCATGATGGTTCTGTTCTTGTGATCTTACTCTCTTCCTTATACAAGGAATTAAGGTGCTTGAATCACCATAGAGAGTACTCACAGAACTCACATCTCTCATTGCATAATGACCCATGCTACACTTCCTGTAGTCTTTAGGACTAGACATGTCGAATGGTATTATGCAATGGCAATCTCTCATTGCATAATAAATCACGCTACACTTCCTGTAGTTTTAGGGATTAACACATCCAGTGATGATTTGCAATGGAACTAGACCATGATCTCTACACTCTTGGCTGTTGGTGTGTCTCAGCATCACTCCATGTGCACCTAACACCACCACAACTCAATGCAAGATTAGATCTTTCCCATTGGGACCAAACAAAGATCACGCATCTTGTTTAATCACCAATGCCTCAACAAAGCTTTTTAAACTTGAAACAAGCTAAACAAGCACAAGAACAAGCTGTTTTCAATCTCTAAAATGCAATGCAAGCTTACAGCTATACACTGATATTTTAGGCTCAATTTTTTAATGCATCAATACATGAATGCACAACCTAAAGCAGCAGCTATATGTATGAAACAGATTCAATCCGAGAGAAACATGACATATCTATCAACCTAGACATGAGCAAATGACAAGAAACCTATGCACAATAGCTCAATCAAAACCAGTGATGCAAGTGGCCTAGACATACTTCTAATTACCACAAGTCATCAAAGATGGATTTAGCTATGGCATAGGGACAGAAGACTTATGCAATTATGAATGCAAGCAGGACATGCCAAGACACATTAGCTTAATCAAAACCATTGATATAAGCAGCTTAGACATACTACTAATGCTGCTAGAACTCAATGATGGATCAACTAAGGTCTTGACATCAAGAGACAATATGAACCAGATTGAATCACAACAAAGACAATATGAATGCAACATGATCAATCCGAGAGCTACCAAAGACAATGCCCAACAGTTATAATCAAAACCACTGATGCAAGCAACTTAGACATCTTCTAAATGATGCAAAACAGTCAATGATGGATTAATCAAAGGCATTGAGATCAGAAGGCAACCGTATTGACCATTAACAAAATGAGACATGCTTATGTATGCAAAACAGCTCAACAAACTTGATGCAGGCTATGGCAATACACAAGACAATGCAATAAATTTAAATATGAGATTCTGCGACACAAGACAACTAAATGCAATCAATAAATGAGAATGCAAAACAACCACAATGCCATTATGAAAGTAGCTTAGACATTCTACTAGATGCTACAAACGATTAATGGCAAAATAGTTATGCAATCACAAAGCAACTGTAATGTCCCCGATCCTGGATAGGATCGTCTGGATGGACCATTGTGCGTGGAGACGCACTAGACAGGTCATATGACCTAAAGACAAGTGTGTCATGATCCAAGAACGTGGTTAAGGGAATCCGACAGCTGAGACTTAACCAAAATAGGATGGAGACAAGCTTAAAGGAGTTGGTCGAGTGTTTCAATAGCTGGACGAGGTGTTGGTGAAACTCGATCAGCTAGGTGAAGCTGTGATGTGGTGCATGATAAGAATGGATCATGGGAGAACTAAGTCTAGGTCTGGAAATAGACCAAGGGACTTAGAAGGATTGAATAAGATGAAGATATCAAGCTGTACAAAGTGTATCACAGCTGGGTGATGTGAGCAAGAAGCTCAACCAGCTGGACGGAGCTCACTTGGAGCTCAAGTAGAGTGTGTCAGCTCCCTGAGCTGGATGGACTATCTCACTCAGCTGGGTCAGCTGGGGATAATCTAAACTCAGCTTGACTGAGTGTTCGGGTCTCGGGGCAGTTGGGCCGGGTTCGGATAGTGGTCGGGCCATACGGGGCAGTCATGTGAGGCAATGGGCCGGTGGGTTCTTGGGATTGAGCCAGTGGCTTGGCATTCGGTTTGGGATTGTATTGGACATGCCCAGGAGTTATTTTACAAGCCCAGGACGTCAGGTAACTGCCATAGGCGAATGGGTATTATCTGGACCATTGATGAAATCAATGGCCAGAATTGAAACCGAAGGGATGCAATGGTTAGAAGTAACCATTCCTTCTTCTATAAAAAGAGGGCAGGTCCGTGCCTTTGCAGGCATGCCAGAGATCATTCTTCCTCCCTGAAACCCAAAGAAAAACAGAGATAAAAGGTTAGGAGGTCGGATTAAACAATCCTAACCAGAGAGAGAGATGTGAAGGCAGCAAAGGGGCAGAGTTGAAGGCAATCAAGAGGGGAGTTGAGAACGACCCTCTGGTGAGTTTTGATTATTGTTTGCCACGACCTGGGCTTTCTCTACATCCATAGAAGACACGAAAATAGCCTGGAAAGAAGAGAGATGACCGGATACACTCTCAAAGTCCAAGGGCAGCCTTAAGGGTAGATGTGTGTGGAAAGGCAGTTTCATGGGCAACAAAGGGGGAAGTGATGCACGACCTTTGGGTGCTGATTGATCATGAATGATCATGTCTAAGGCTTCCTATGTGTCCTGGAAACACACGCAAATGGTCAGAGGAGAAGGGAGAGGGCCAGACTCCACTCTCAAAGGCATGAACAGCCTTGAAGATGGATACAGTGTAGAAGCAGTTTCATGGAAGATCAAGGGAAGGGATGTTGGTGTGACCCATGGAGAGATATTATAAATACTGTAAGTATATGATAAGGCTTGATATAGACATGCCTTTATGGGGCTTGGCCGAACCTGATATGGGAAGCACATGATCTAATAAGATCAAGTATAAGGTAACAGGTTTATGTTTACTTTCTGGTTTATGTTTATGTCTCTTGAGGTGCGAATGAGGCCAAGTATGGCACGCCCTTGGAGACCATATATTATGATGTATTGTAGGGATACAGGACTGTGAGGAAAGGGACGGATCTTAGTTGATCTAATTCATCCATGTGGGATGATGGTTAAATGCCACACATCGGTTAGTGATCCATGGTGGATCATGGTTGAACCGGATCTGTGGTCTTGCATTCTCTATGAATCCAGGACGTGTCACTATGATATAGTGACCTTAAGGCATGCTAGTTATCAGCCTTGGTGTTGGTAAGCTAGGTGTGAATGATTGGCTAAGAGCCATGAGGAAGAGTATAGCCAATACTAGATTGTGTAGACCACAAGTATTGTGCTGGGTGTGTTTATACAAGGAAGGCCGTGTGTGATCTGATCATGGGCAAGGATGGACGACCTGATCCCTCGAGGGTGGATCAAGGTGTATGATCTGATTGTTCAAAGGATGCACCGGTGGTAAGAGCAACACTAATCAGGTTCAGTGGGAGCACACGCGTGAAACATGGTGGTACTAAACCAGGCCTTGGCCGGTTCAGGTAAGAATTCCTTGGCCATCGGCCGGACTGGTCATGGTCGAGATCTATATGATCCAGAGGGATTCATTGAGATCTGACCATGGTTTATTCTTAGTGGTGATTTATTCACGATTTATCATGAATTTTATTAGGTTTTACCTAATAGATTTGAAGGTGATCAGTTATGGCCGGTTTAGTGGGATTTGGCTAAATTCTATGTGAATTAGGCCGGTTCTGTAGATTATGATTACGGATTCTTCTTAGTTGGGATTTATCATGAATTTTCATGAATTTTAATTAATTTTTGGAGCATGTTTGCTTCTGGTCGTTTTTGCAGCTGAAGACTTCCCGAAGGTATCTAGTTTGTGGGGATGGTTGGCTGAATGACTAAGTACCAAGGGGAAGGGTTTATACAGGTATGTGGAGAGTTGGACGAGTGGACGGGGAGATGGGCAAAGCTACCTCACTGCTCGATCAGCTGGTAGAGAGTGGGGAACCTCAAGAGGGGTGGTTCAGCTCAGCTAGCTGGATGAGCTAGCTAAACAGCTAAGTCAGCTGGGACAATGAGCTAACAAGCTCCGTGGATGTGGCAAAGGTATGATCTATCAATATTGATTAGATCTAGATAGAATGGTTAGGGGAATGGAACCTTGGATTTGGTATGACTTGGTCTAGGTTCAGGATCGACCTTGGAGCTAGCGGGCGGTTGTGTTTACTTACCAGTAGCTGAGGTGATCTGACCAGACAAGTGTTAGATTGGTTTTAGACCAATGGTTGGTAGATAATATTCCGCTGTGCATAAGTTGAAAGGATCTAAGTTAGAAAATGACTAAGGTAGTCTTGCGCTAAGATCTGAGTTAGCCCTCGCCTATGGGCGATGTTTTAAATAAAGGGCGAAATTTTTTAGAGGTTCGGTCAGGATATGGACCGAGCGACGTGAGGTATCGACCGCGGCCTGAGAGGCCGGGTCGAGGTCTTACAAGTTGGTATCAGAGCATGCTTGATCCTGTTAAGGATGGTGCTCAAAGATGTTGAGTTCCAAACTGAAATTATTTCTGAAAACTGAGATGACATGGAACCTTAGCTGTGGTGAGCCAAGTGGGAGTTGAGGTTAGGTTGGTTTTCATGCTTGTGAACGGAGAAGTTCCAAGATGAGCTGGCTTAGCCAAGATGCACTCTCCAAGGGCAAGACCCTAAAAACAGAAAGGTTAGTTATCTAGTTAATTGGAAGTAATAGACGGATAGGATGATGGACGCAATGCAAGATCTTTGTATGGACGACCTGGATCAGGGAAGTAACATGGACCAGAGAGTGGCTTAGGTTGAAAAGAGACGTGCAGCACTCTCTTGGGGGTTAGTGTTTTTCCTTGGTGGCCGTTCATAACAAGTGAGCATATGCGGTGTTTCATGTTGGTATAAGGGAGACGCTACCTGGCTTGTACATGAGTGGGCTTGTGATCAGATGGATCAGCTGGGACTCAGTGTAAACCAAGGTAGGATTCCTTAAGATTGAATGAATGGAATTGATCAATTCCAAGAGGAATTAGAAACACGATGTTAAGTATCTTAGTATGATGAGGATTGAGGTATACTATAAACACTTTTGTGAATGGTATGGGACGTTCACAGAAGTGTGATGCTTTGGAGAATGGTATGGGGCATTTTTCAAATGTGTGATCAAACCGAGATCTTACTCATCTAAGTACTTAATGATCGGTGGTGTGGAAACACACGTACTTTTTGATACTGGAGCTACACACCGTTTGTGAGTCCAGATATGTTCGGAAAGGGATTGTTTGTATTGGGGAAGGGATGATCCCGGTATAGAGAGTGCAGCCAGAGGCGAGTAAAGAATTCACTAGGCCTGGTTAGGGACATCCCAGTGATGATCCAAGGAAGGGTGGTGCCCGTGGATCTGTTTGTGGTATGCCTCAAGAATCATGAAGTGATCTTGGGCATGGATTGGCATGGAAAGAATCGGGCCACCTTAGACTGCCACCGAAGGGTGCAGTTTGAGAGTGGGTGTGGACCCCCGATCAGGTTCCAAGGTAATGGTTAGGACAAAATCGGGCCACCTTAGACTGCCACCGTGGCGTGTGCAGTTTGAGAGTGGGTGTGGACCCCCGATCAGGTTCCTTGATATTTGTCTGACCTCTGGATGCTTAGTGGTCTCAGCGGTCCTGGTGGACAAGATGCTGGGGAATGGTTCTGAGGCCTGGTTGGCGAACATTTACACTAAGGAGGCCGAAGGGGGTGGTGGCCCGGACGGGATTCGGTTGGTTCAGGAGTTCAAGGATGTGTTTCGGGCGCTGCAGGGTGTGCCCCCTGACAGGGCTGACCCGTTCATGATCGAACTAGAACCGGGAACGGTCCCAAGGCCCAAAAGTCCGTATCGTATGGCACCAGCCGAAATGGCTGAGTTTGAAGTCGACCAAGTCCAGTGAAGGACGAGGGTCGCAGCACAACCTAGTCGGAGATGGACCTAGGGTTGGAATGTGACGGTCGAGTCCCGGAGTGGACCAGGACTGGAATGTGATCAAGTCCATGAGTGGACGAGGATCAAAGTATGACAATGTCTGGTAATGGACAGGGAGTAATAGACTTGGTGTGTACTAGTACTGCAACCTAGAAAGTTGAGTTCGGTGACACAAGTCTGTTATGGTACCATATGGAAGACGCGAAGAGGACCACTTGATTTGGATTCAAGAGTGTTCTGTCCTAGTGGGGGAGACATGTTGATATGATGATCAAGACGTGATCAGTGAGAAGGAACAAGGAGGGAGATGCAACGAATTGGTTAGAAAGAACCAATCGAGCATGCTCCATGTTCCAGATGCAAAGAGATCGGTTGGAACATTTTGTCAATGAGACAAGATGTCAGCACCACTGGATTCGAGGACGAATCCTTATCAAGTGGGGGAGACTTGTCATGTCCCCGATCCTGGATAGGATTGTCCGGATGGACCATTGTGCGTGGAGACGCACTAGACAGGTCATATGACCTAAAGACAAGTGTGTCATGATCCAAGAACGTGGTTAAGGGAATCCAACAGCTAAGACTTAACCAAAATAGGATGGAGACAAGCTTAAAGGAGTTGGTCGAGTGTTTCGATAGCTGGACGAGGTCTGGGTGAAACTCGATCAGCTAGGTGAAGCTGTGATGTGGTGCATGATCAGAATGGATCATGGAAGAACTAAGTCTAGGTCTGGAAATAGACCAAGGGACTTAGAAGGATTGAATAAGATGAAGATATCAAGCTGTACAAAGTGTATCACAGCTGGGTGATGTGAGCAAGAAGCTCAACCAGCTGGACGGAGCTCACTTGGAGCTCAAGTAGAGTGTGTCAGCTCCCTCAGCTGGATGGACTAGCTCACTCAGCTGGGTAAGCTGGGGATCAGCTCAACTCAGCTTGACTGAGTGTTCGGGTCTCGGGCAGTTGGGCCGGGTCCGGACAGTGGTCGGGCCATACGGGCAATCATGTGAGGCAATGGGCCGGTGGGCTCTTGGGATTGAGCCAGTGGCTTGGCATTCGGTTTGGGCTTGTATTGGACATGTCCAGGAGTGGTTATACAAGTCCAGGACGTCCAGGAGTGGTTATACAAGCCCAGGACGTCCAGGTAACTGCCATAGGCGAATGGATGTGATCTGGACCATTGATGAAATCAACGGCCAGAATTGAAACCGAAGGGATGCAATGGTTAGAAGTAACCATTCGTTCTTCTATAAAAAGAGGGCAGGTACGTGCCTTTGCAGGCACGCCAGAGATCATTCTTCCTCCCTGAAACACAAAGAAAAACAGAGAGAAAAGGTTAGGAGGTCGGATTAAACAATCCAAACCAGAGACAGATGTGAAGGCAGCAAAGGGGCAGAGTTGAATGCAATAAAGAGGGGAGTTGAGAACGACCCTCTGGTGAGTTTTGATTATTGTTTGCCACGCCCATGGCTTTCTCTACATCCATAGAAGACACGCAAATATCCTGGAAAGAAGAGAGATTACCGGATTCACTCTCAAAGTCCAAGGGCAGCCTTAAGGGCAGATGTGTGTGGAAAGGCAGTTTCATGGAAAACAAAGGGGGAAGTGATGCACGACCTTTAGGTGGTGATTGATCATGAATGATCATGTCTAAGGCTTCCTATGTGTCCTGGGAACACACACAAATGGTCAGAGGAGAAGGGAGAGGGCCGGACTCCACTCTCAAAGGCATGAACAGCCTTGAAGGTGGATGCAGTGTAGAAGCAGTTTCATGGAAGATCAAGGGAAGGGATGTTGGTGCGACCCATGGAGAGATCTTATCAATACTGGAAGTATATGATAAGGATTGATAGAGACATGCCTTGATGGGGCTTGGCCGAACCTGATATGGGAAGCACATGATCTAATAAGATCAAGTATAAGGTAACAGGTTTATGTTTACTTTCTGGTTTATGTTTATGTCTCTTGAGGTGCGAATGAGGCCAAGTATGGCACGCCCTTGGAAACCATATATTATGATGTATTGTAGGGATACAGGACTGTGAGGAAAGGGACGGATCTTAGTTGATCTAATTCATCCATGTGGGATGATGGTTAGATGCCACACATCAGTTAATGATCCATGGTGGATCATGGTTGAACCGGATCTGTGGTCTTGCATTCTCTATGAATCCAGGACGTGTCACTATGATATAGTGACCTTAAGGCATGCTAGTTATCAGCCTTGGTGTTGGTAAGCTAGGTGTGAATGATTGGCTATGAGCCATGAGGAAGAGTATAGCCAATACTAGGTGGTGTAGACCACAAGTATTGTGCTGGGTGTGTTTATACAAGGAAGGCCATGTGTTATCTGATCATGGGCAAGGATGGACGACCTGATCCCTGGAGGGTGGATCAAGGTGTCTGATCTGATTGATCAAAGGATGCACCGGTGGTAAGAGCAACACTAATCAGGTTCAGTGGGACATGGTTCCATGGCCGGTTAGGAAGTGTGAAGACTCATCAGTTCTGAGTCATGTGGGGTGGTTGGTTGATTGACTTAGAATCTTATGGGTCTTGTTAGTCCATGAAAGTACTTGGTTCCAGGGGAGCACACGCCTGAACCATGGTGGTACTAAACCAGGCCTTGGCTGGTTCAGGTAGGAAGTCCTTTGCCATCGGCCGGACTGGTCATGGTCGAGATCTATATGATCCAGAGGGATTCATTGAGATCTGACCATGGATTATTCTTAGTGGTGATTTATTCATGATTTATCATGAATTTTATTAGGTTTTACCTAATAGATTTGAAGGTGGTCAGTTATGGCCGGTTTAGTGGAATTTGGCCAAATTCTATGTGAATTAGGCCGGTTCTGTAGATTATGATTATGAATTCTTCTTAGTTGGGATTTATCATGAATTGTCATGAATTTTAATTAAATTTTGGAGCATGTTTGCTTGAGGTCGTTTTTGCAGCTGAAGACTTCCCGAAGGTACTTAGTCCGTGGGGATGGTTGGCTGAATGACTAAGTACCAAGGGGAAGGGTTTATACAGGTATGTGGAGAGTTGGACGAGTGGACAGGGAGCTGGACAAAGCTACCTCACAGCTCGATCAGCTGGTAGAGAGTTGGGAACCTCAAGAGGGGTGGTTCAGCTCAGCTAGCTGGATGAACTAGCTAAATAGCTAAGTCAGCTGGGACAATGAGCTAACAAGCTCCGTGGATGTGGCAAAGGTATGATCTATCAATATTGATTAGATCTAGATAGAATGGTTAGGGGAATGGAACCTTGGATTTGGTATGACTTGGTCTAGGTTCAGGATTGACCTTGGAGCTAGCGGGCAGTTGTGTTTACTGACCAGTAGCTGAGGTGATCTGACCAGACAAGTGTTAGATTGGTTTTAGACCAATGGTTGGTAGATAATATTCCGCTGTGCATAAGTTGAAAGGATCTAAGTTAGGAAATGACTAAGGTAGTCTTGAGCTAAGATCTGAGTTAGCCCTCGCCTATGGGCGATGTTTTAAATAAAGGGCGAAATTTTTAGAGGTTCGGTCAGGATATGGACCGAGCGACGTGAGGCATCGACCGTGGCCTGAGAGGCTGGGTCGGAGTCTTACAGCAACCACACCCCACAACACAACTATTTCATAAAGACACAAGCTTTAAACAAGGGAAGGAGGTTTAGCTTACAACCAAGGAACCTGTGCTGGTTCCTTGAACCTCCAAGGCAAAACGCATCATGAATGGACAGATCTGAGTTGTTGGTTTGTGTCTTTGTGAACCAACATCTCCTTCTTTGCGTGGCCTTTCTTCTTGAACCCACCATGCCAAAGACACCTCCTTTCTTCATGTTTAAGTCGCCACACCAGTAACAAGTTGAAAGCTTCCTTCTTGAAAGGTTTCTTCTTGAAAGGTTTCTTCTTGGACAGTGAATGGGAATGGCTTGGACATGCTTCCAATGGCCTTCTTTCTTCAGGGCGGACATGACAGCTTCTGGGAACGCCATGTATGAGCAAGTCTTCATCTTGAAGAGATTACACAGCCTGCTGGACAGAAGAGCTTCAACAGCTTCAAAAGCTTGAAAATGGCATGAATGGGAGCTTGTGCTTGAGCGGAAGCTGGAACCAAGTTCTGATGAACCTAGCCCTGATACCATGTGAGGTTTTCAGAGCTCAGGTCGTGAGTGTGTGTGTTGAATCAACCTAAACAGGTTGTGAAGGTCTTGTGTCTACAATGAAGGAGAATAAGAGAGACTGATGGAAGAATAAGAGAATGGTGAGTGAATATGAGAGACTAGAGACTGAGAACGTGTGTAATAGAGACTGAGAGACTTAGAACCAAAGACTAGAGATTATGAATCAGAGAACAAGACTTAAGATTGATGAAGGAGAAGGGGAAACCCCCCTTACTCTCTTAAGTGTTACAAATCGCCAAATACAAGTTTAAATACATGGGGCAATGTCACAAAGCCCTAAACTATGAAGGGTGGAGATCATATGCTTTGAAATGAACGACCAGGATGTAGTCAAAGATATCTGATACAGCTGGCAACTTGATTCCAAATGGAAGGCTCAGATTGCTCCATTTGAAATGAAAGGTGTAGATTGGTCTTGGCTGTAAAGGTAAAGCACCTTTACTTTCCAGCTTGCACAGCCAGCGCACTGAGATCCTTGGGAATATTCCCTTGCCTTCACAACACTCCAACGGTCTTCAGGCAAGGTAAGCTGCGCCCTATCTTTGCACATATCTTCTTCAGGTGCTCTCGGATTGTATGGTCGAACCCTGGTCTGTACTGTCGATGGTACCACTCGCCCTATTTTTGCACATCCCCCAGAATTCTTCCTTGGTTGATCCATAACACCTTCTTGGGTCACCCTAAGTTTGCACAGACTGTACCATCCGTATGGTTGTACTTTCCGGGTCGCCCTATTCTTCCACATCTGCCCAAACTCCTCCAATGTCTTCTTAAGATCAGTCTAAGCCCCTCCTGGACTTAACTTCTCCATGATAGACACTTCAGGACACTCTTGAAGCTTTGCAGAACTCTTCTGGACATCTTCTGGAGCTTGCCCTGTTTATGCACAAGCTCCCTCTTCTCTTCAGTTCAACATAAGGGACGTTGGGAGAGGATAAGAGAGGAGTGTGGACAGGCAGTGACAGGCTGTAAAGCTAAAGCAAAAGGCACCAAGCATGTTTGCAATCTCAGCCATGTATTTCAAAAGAAAGCTCCCTTGGTCTGTTGACTTCACATGCTTACCCTAGATTTCGAAATGTCTCTTGTACTCAGCCTCTCTATATATATATGATGTATCTGAAACCTTAATAAGACTAATGGAGTTTTGAGTCTCTCTCTTTATTCTCTCACTAGAATCTCTTAATCTCTCTAATCTTTTCATCTAATTATCTCTGGTTGTTTGAATCATGCTCTAAAACACAAAAGTGTTTATGGTATCAGAGCCAAGTTGGCTAGAGGGAGTGAGTGTTGATTCGTTTTCACAAAAATCAGAGAGTGTTCTTGAGTGTTCTTGAGGTTATTGAAGATTCTGGGTATCTGTGTGATCTGTTTATCTGAGGCTGAGTTGTGGGAGATTCTCTGGTGGAAACAAGCAATCTCAACATGGATATGAAGCACAAAAGTAGTAGATCAGAGAAGATTGAAGAGGAAAACGAGTGGGTTTGTTCAAGTTGGGTAAAGACAGCTTTGGAAAGCTGTGGGATTGTTGAAATGAGATGAGCATTGATAGGAGAAGGGATGAGGAGTTGAGATACATGAAGAGGGAAGTGTTTGGGAGTGATTGGGAGAACTTGTTTGATCAGTCCGTACAGGCCGTACAGAACTGATCTAACCAAGACTCAACCAAAACTTACCCGGGTAACTCTTCTAGCAAGGAAGGAGTTACATTCACAACTTCACTGTAGTTCAGACCGTTGGAGCCTCTTAGGGACGCGTCTGACAGGCTGTCAGCAGCTGGAAAAGGAAGAGCATCTTTGGAAGATGCCTCACACATGTGGGAACAACCATTGGCCGAATTCAAATGAGGCGCTCCACCTTATCTTGACTACACATGCTTGGTCTTTCTTTATGTGTCGAAACCCTTGTATCCTAAGCACTATATATTTGTAAACTCTCTCATTAATAAAGCTAAGCAAGTTTTGAGTCTCTTAAGTCTCTCTTTACAATGATTCTCCATTAGTCTCTAATCTGTTCTTGCTAATCTCTTTTAATCTCTTCTTAATCTTTCTCTAAATCTCTTTATTCTTCTCATATTGTTTCATAATCATTATATGGTATCAGAGCCAGGTTGGCTTGTCCACCTGTGTTCTTGAGTGTTCTTGAAGATTTAAGGCTAGATCTTTGAAGAACAAGTGAAGTTATCTATTGAAGATCCGGGGTCAAGTGAGTCTCTTTAGACGTTTGTGAAGCTCAAAGGGGTTCTAAGAAGAGTGTGTGATCCAGTCTTGTTCGTGTGGTGGTGTGAAGCTCAAAGATTGAAGCTTCGAAGGAGTCTTTGAAGATTCAAGCTAAAGGTCAAGTCTTTGTTTGGTTTAAGTGGTAAAGGTGGGATCTTTGAAGGTATCCTTGTAAGATCAAGTCTTGGTGCTACTTGTGGGATTGGATCTGAAGTCTGAAGCTGTGGAAGTCAAGACAAGTCTTTAGTGATGGATGTGGGTATGAAAATGAAGGTTGATGTGACCTTTAAAGGGAATAACTACTTGGTGTGGTCTCGGATGGTGAGAACTGCGATTGGAAGTAAGGGCTTATGGGGTCATATTACATCTGGTGAGGATCCAAAGTTGCTTATTCAAGGAGGAGACAAAGAGGATGTCTCAACTGATGGCGCAAGTGAAGCTATGGAGAAATGGCAGCAAGAAGATCTGATGGTTCTTTCAACTCTCCATGCTTCATTAGAGCCAGCCTTGTTGGATACTTATAGCTACTGTGAAACAGCTAAGGAGCTGTGGGACACTTTAAAGAAAGTGTATGGATGTTGACATGAAGAATAAAATGAGCATTCTAGTGTAAAGGAGACAAGGAAGGTTGATCGGATAAAAGAGGAAGCAAAAGAGGTGGTCCGTACAGTTTAGGGTTTGGATGAGCTAAACCTAACTTCAGAAGCAAGCTTCTCTTCTTGCCTTGGTCCAGAGACAAGAGAATGGCATATTTAAAAGCTATTCATCTCGGCCAGAAGGAAAAAGAGCTGTTGGAGAAGTTTGAATCAAGAAGACCACATGTGGGAGTGCAAGGACCTGTCGCTTTCCCTTGGTCTGGCCAAGATATCTTGTCCCTTTGTGCTCAGAAGGCCAGACCTTATTTTATTGTTTAAGCCTTCTTGTATTTGGCTATTTATATGTTGTATCTAGGACCATTTCAAACTAAGGAAATTATATTCTCTCCTTCTCTATCTCTCATGCACGAAATCTCTCACTCTCTCTCCTGTTCTTGGTGTTCTTCATATTTCCAGCCATAAACTCTCTCGTAATCTCACTTAAACTCTCACTAAATCACTAAATCTCACATGGTATCAGAGCTGTATGCTCTTGAGACCTAAATCCTTCTACTCTCTTCACTTACTTCCGCAAATTCTCTGAGTTTCATTTCTATTTTTGGCAAAGTTCATCTTGTTCTTCTGCTGTTCATCATTTCCAGCTCCGAAAATTGCCAAAAATGGAAAGGTAATTTCGACCAAGAAGATGAAGAAGGAGAACCTTATTCTAGTAACCCTAGAGGGTCCTAACTATCTTTTATGGTCAAGAGTGGCCAGAGTTATCTTGGGAAGTCATGGACTTTGGGACAGCCACATCATGGAGGCTGAAACTTCAAAGAGGATGGTTCTAGAGGATAGTCAGGCTACTTGCCTGAAGCATGAAGACAAGTGGGTTCAAGAGGAACATCAAGCACTTGGAATTATACACAGCTCTCTGTCTGAACAGATCTTGGAGGATCATTATCATCTCAAAACCGCCAAGAATCTATGGGAGAAGCTTCAAAATGTTTATGGAAATCTATGGGAGAGTCTTCAAGCTGTTTATGAGTAAGGCAAAGTTTTCAGTCTTCTCCTAAACCTGGATTCACCCTACAATAGCCTGATAAGTCATATCATCCAAGAAAGGAAGCTTCCAAGTTCCCAAGGAAGCCAGCCGAGTACACTTAAGCTCAAGGAGTTCGAGCATCAAGTAATTGAAGGAAGAACCATGTATTCTGCATTATGTGGTGATTCTAATGAAGGAGGAACATGGAGGAGTATGGCAGGGGCGACCAATTCTGATGGCCCAGTGACCAGAAGAGACTTTGATTCCTTTATAAGAGCTGCTAAGGCCCTTATCTCACCCAGGGAGGTTGGTAAAAATTCTCCTGACCCTAAACCCATTATCATAAATTCAGGAGCTAGCCATCACATGATTAGTGATAGGAACCTGGTTAGTAATATCAAACCTGCCTCAGGGAATGTGCTTATAGCAAATGGTGATAAGGTTAAGATAGAAGGGATAGGGAACCTTAGAGTGTTTGATAAATAATTAACTGCCTTGTATATCAAATTTGCTATCAGTGAAAAGAGCAACCATTGATCTGAATTGTCAAGTTGTCTGTAGACCTGATGAGGTTGAGTTTCAAGACTTGAAGACAGGGCAGGTTATTGGTAGAGGGCACAGCCATCAGGATCTGTATCACCTAGAGAAGACTAAGATATCTGGTGCATCGCCTGCTCACTGCCTGATCAGTGATTATAATGGGGTTGAGAGCACCATATGGCACTCTAGATTGGAACATTCCCATACTAGAGCCTTGAACTTGATGCTTCCGGGTATGGTGTTTCAAAATGATGAATGTGAGGCATGTATCTTTCCAAGGTCTAGCACTAGCTATGAGAAGTGTTTTGACCTGGTTCATTCTGATGTGTGGACAGCACCTTGTATTTCCAGAGAGAATCACAAATACTTTGTCACCTTCATTGATGAGAAGTCAAAATACACATGGGTGACTGATTCAGAAAAAAGACCGGGTGCTGGAGGCATTCAAGAACTTCCATAACCATGTTTCCAACCATTTCAATGCCAAGTTGAAGATTCTCAGGTCTGATAATGGTTGAGAGCACACTAGTCAAGCATTCAAGCAATATCTAGCTCAACATGGGATCATTCAGCAAACTAGCTGTCCTTACACACCACAACAAAATGGCATGTCCGAGAGGAAAAATAGACATCTGATGGAGGTGGCCAGAAGCATGATGTTCCATACAAGTGTACCTAAAAGGTTTTGGGGAGATGCAGTCGTGACAGCATGCTACTTGATCAACCGGATTCCAACCAGAATCCTTCAAGACCACTCTCCATTTGAGGTATTGAATAAAACCAGACCATCTATTGATCATATGCGTGTATTTGGGTGTCTTTGCTTTGTCTTGATACCAGGAGAGCAAAGAAATAAGCTAGAGGCCAAGAGTACAAGAGCTATGTTCATTGGCTACTCTCCAAACCAAAAGGGTTATAAGTTCTATGAACCAGAAACTAGGAGAGTTCTGGTGTCTAGAGATGTGAAGTTTGTGGAATCTAGAGGATACTACAACAACAAAGATTGGAGTGATCTTGAGAATATATCCCAATCAACCTCAGATAGAGCAAGCAATCTTAGACGGATAATGGAGAGCATTGGGATCAGTATACCTATGGAGAAGAAAGGTACTGGATCAGATGAGGCTAGGCAAGCTCCCACTCAGTCTAGTGAAGCTGAGACCAACACTGATGAGTCCGAGGGTCAGGAAGTTCCTCAGCTTGACCATGAGGGGGGCAACAACAATACTGAGCCAATCCATGATCAAGATGAGCAACAAGATCAAGAGGATCAAGAAGCACCAGTGGTGAATGAGAACCAGACTTTGGCAAATGAAGAGGAGGTTCAACATGAAGAACCACAACCAGTACTAAGGAAGAGTACTAGGATCAAACAACCGGCTTCTAATTGGATCAACACAAGGGTTTACTTCAACAGCCAAGCAGTTGCTCATCCCACTCAAGCAACATGCTCCCTTTCTCAATACCCTATGGATCATCAAGCTTTCATCACTAATCTTGATGAGGCGTACATACGAAGGTCATATGAAGAGGCTATGGCAATCAAGGAATGGAGAGATTCAGTAGGAGATGAGATGGGTGCTATGGAGAAGAATGGAACGTGGTTTGAAACTGAGCTTCCCAAAGGCAAAAAGGCTGTTACTAGCATTCTGTTGTTCACAATTAAGTACTTAGCCAATGGGAAACCTGAGAGGAAGAAGACCAGGCTGGTAGCAAGAGGCTACACTCAAGTATATGGTGAGGACTATCTTGAAACCTTTGCACTAGTGGCAAAGCTTCACACCATAAGGATTGTGCTATCTCTTGCTGTAAATTTGGAATGGGATCTTTGACAAATGGATGTCAAGAATGCATTTCTACAAGGAGAGCTAGAAGATGAGGTATACATGCGTCCACCACCTGGTATGGAAGGCATGGTTAAACCAGGCAATGTTTTGAGGCTTAGGAAAGCAATCTATGGTCTGAAGCAATCCCCAAGAGCCTGGTACCACAAGCTAAGCACAACTCTTAATGGAAGAGGTGTTGTGAAATCTGAAGCTGATCATACCCTATTCACTCTGACCAGCCAGCAAGGAATCATTGTTATTCTCATCTATGAGGATGATAACATCATCACAGGCAGTGATAGAGAGGGGATCAACTCCACTAAAGCATTCCTTAAGGCAACATTTGACATCAAGGACTTGGGAGAGCTCAAGTACTTTCTAGGGATTGAGATGTGTAGGTCTAAGGAAGGATTGTTCTTGTCCCAAAGAAAATACACTCTTCATCTGTTAAAAGAAGCTGGGGACCTAGGTGGTAGAGCTGCTAAAACGCCTCTAGAGGAGGGATACAAAGTGATGCGTGAGGGGGAGTATGAAAACAAGGCTTATGGAGATGTGAAGCACTATAGGAGGATGGTGGGAAAACTCATATATCTCACTATCACAAGACCAGATGTGTGCTTTGCAGTTAACCAAGTGAGCCAGCATATGCAAGCTCCTAAGATGCACCATTGAAACATGGTTGAAAGAATTCTGAGGTACTTAAGAGAAGCACCAGGACAAGGAGTGTGGATGGGTTGCAACAAGAGCACTGAGATAATTGGCTATTGTGATGCTGATTGGGCTGGAGATAGGATAGACAGGAGGTCTACAACCGGCTATTGCACCTTTATTGGAGGTAATTTGGTAACATGGAAGAGCAAGAAGCAGAAGGTGGTTTCATGTTCAAATGCTGAGGCAGAGTATAGAGCCATGAGAAAGCTCACAAGCGAGCTGATTTGGATCAAAGGGCTGCTTAAGGACTTGGGAATTGAGACTACAACACCAATAACCATGCATTGTGATAACCAGGCTGCTATACACATTGCTACTAACTCAGTCTTCCATGAGAGAACCAAACACATTGAAGTGGACTGCCACAAGTTTAGACAAGCAGTGGAACAGAAGGTGATATTGCCATGCTACACAAGGAGTGAAGACCAGCTAGCTGATATCTTCACAAAGGCAGCAAGCACTAAGGTTTGTGAGCTCATCCATCCGAGATTGGGGCTCATAGACCTCTCATGTCACTGATCTCTACTCCATGGAGTAATCTACTCTTTTTCCTTGGCTTGGTTTTTGTCCCATTGGGTTTTACCTAGCTAAGGTTTTAATGAGGGATTGCTTCATGGCTTCCAAGCTTGACTTGTTCCACATGGTCAAGCTTGAGGGGGAGTGTTGACATGAAGAATAATATGAGCATTCTAGTGTAAAGGAGACAAGGAAGGTTGATCGGATAAAAGAGGAAGCAAAAGAGGTGGTCCGTACAGTTTAGGGTTTGGATGAGCTAAACCTAACTTCAGAAGCAAGCTTCTCTTCTTGCCTTGGTCCAGAGACAAGAGAATGACATATTTAAATGCTATTCATCTCGGCCAGAAGGAAAAAGATCTTTTGGAAAAGTTTGAATCAAGAAGACCACATGTGGGAGTGCAAGGACCTGTCGCTTTCCCTTGGTCTGGCCAAGATATCTTGTCCCTTTGTGCTCAGAAGGCCATACCTTATTTTATTGTTTAAGCCTTCTTGTATTTGGCTATTTATGTGTTGTATCTTGGACCATTTCAAACTAAGGAAATTATATTCTCTCCTTCTCTATCTCTCATGCACGAAATCTCTCACTCTCTCTCCTGTTCTTGGTATTCTTCATATTTCCAGCCATAAACTCTCTTTTAATCTCACTTAAACTCTCACTAAATCACTAAATCTCACAATGGAAACACTTCAAACCTGAGCAGAGTGTTTGAGATCAAGAAAGCCATAAATGGATTGGCTCAAGAAGACATGGAGTTTACAAAACATCTTGGGAGGTTCAGATCTTTATGGTCAGAGTTGGAAATGTTGAGGCCAAGTACCACTGATTCTGATGAGTTAAACAAGAGAAGAGAGCAAGACAAGGTGTTTGGTTTGTTGCTTACATTGAATCCGGCTTATAATGGCCTCATCCAGCATCTGTTGAGAGAGGATAGCCTACCAAGCTTAGCCATTGGTTTGTTTGGGAGAAAGGGAGAGATTTCACTTGCAAATCAAGCTGCTCATACTGATCAAGCTGAAGCTCCACAGGCCAATAAGGCAGCTCATGGGAGGTATGAGGACAGGAGGTTCATTGGAAACTGTGATCATTGCAAGAAGCATGGTCATAAGAAAAGCCAATGCTGGATACTCCATCCTCACCTGAAGCCAGCAAAGTTTATGAAGGACCGTGAAGCAAGGGCTAACATCTCAGAGAGTTCAAGTGGAGCTGGTACTAGTAAAAACCATGAAGGGGAGAAGCGTGAGGCTGACTATGGGAAATCTTTGGTGGCCTATTGTGGTAGTCCAAGTACACGCAGCATCAATGATCATGAATACCTCAAGAAGTCTGATCTTGATGCCCTCATCAAATTGTTCAAGGATAATGGTAACATCTTTGGGTACTCTGATTTTGCTTCTATGATTGCTAGGACTTTTGAAAACTCTGGTGATTGGAATCAAACTGATAGGTTGCCTAGTAACTTGATAAAAATGCATAATCATTCTAGAAATGTTGATCTTGCTAAGATTGATCATGCATATAAACCATCCAGCATTCTTGCTCATCTTGCTAAATCTCAATCATCTAAGCCTCTCATTGTGGATTCTGGTGCATCTCATCATATGATCAGTGACACTAGGTTGATTAAAAAAATTGAACCTGCTAATGGTAATGTGATGATTGCTAATGGTGCTAAGATTCCTATTAGAGGAATAGGAAGTCTTAAGCTGTTTGATAAGGAGTCTAGAGCTTTTTTTATGACTGAGTTCACTTCAAATTTGCTGTCTGTTAAGAAATGTGCAACTGATCTAAATTGCAATGTCATATTCAGCCCTAATCATGTGAAGTTTCAGGATATTGAGACTATCAAGATGATTGGAAAAGGAGTGACTAAAGGAGACTTATATATGCTTGAAGATCTTGCTCCTGTTTCTTATTTTAGCTGCTCATTTACCTCTGTTTCTGCTTAAAGATTGAATAAAAATGCATTGTGGCATGCTTAGACTAGGACACCCTCATAATAAGGCTTTGAAACTGATGTTGCCAGGTGTTTCTTTTGAGAATAATGAGTGTGAAGCTTGTATTTTAGGCAAGCATTGTAAAACTGTTTTTCCCAAGTCCAACACTGTTTATGAGAAATGTTTTAATCTTATTCATTCTGATGTTGGGACTGCTCCTTGCTTATCTAGGGAATCTCATAAGTATTATGTATCATTCATTGATAAAAAATCCAAATACACCTGGCCAACACTAATTCCGACCAAAGATAGGGTGCTTGATGCATTTAAAAATTTTCAATCATATGTGTCTAACCAGTATCATGCCAAGATTAAGATTTTCAGGTCTAATAATGGTGGTGAGTACACTGGTCAAGCCTTCAAGCACTATCTATCTCAGCATGGCATTCTTCATCAGACAAGTTGTCCCTATACTCCTCAGCAAAATGGTGTAGCTGAGAGAAAGAACAGACATTTGATGGAAGTTGCCAGGTCTATGATGTTTCAAGCCAATGTTCCCAAGAGGTTTTGGAGTGATGCTGTTGTTACTGCTTGCTATTTGATAAACAGGACTCCAACTCAGGTCTTGGAAGGAAGGGCTCCATTTGAAGTGCTAAATGAGTACAAGCCTTCCTTGGAGCACATGAGAGTCTTTGGGTATCTTTTCTATGTGATGGTTCCTGGAGAGTTGAGAAACAAGCTTCAAGCAAGGAGTACAAAAGCAATGTTTATTGGGTACTCATCTTCTCAAAAGGGCTACAAATGCTTTGATCCGGATACTAGAAGAGTTCTAGTGTCTAGGAAGGTGAAGTTTGTTGAAGAAAGGGGGTATTATGAAGAGCAGAATCAAGAAGACTTGAAGGATCTTACATCAGACAGAGCTGCTACTTTGCGGATTATCTTAGAAGGCCTTGGGATCAAGGTACAACCAGGCGCAACCAGTGTCTCAAGGGATATGCCAGTTGCTAGTGATACTCCCCATCTTGACCATGAGGGGGGCAGTGGATCAGAACATCCTAACCAAGAGAGGGGAGAGAATACAAATGGCCAAGGAAATGATCAGGAAAGTTCTGAAACACATGATCAAGTTGTGGAGTCAAGTACACATCAAGATGGAGCTGAAGAAAGTCAGCTAGAAGAAGATGAAGCTGGTGAACCTGTTGTGGAGCAGCAGCCAGTAGAATCAATGGTGCAACCTGAACCAGCACCAGTATTGAGGACAAGCACACGGGTGAGGAAGGATCCTTCCAACTGGGTAAACACTCGCGTGTACTACGATGCTCAGGCTGTGGAGCATCCTTCTCAAGCTGTGTGTTCCTTTGCTCAATACCCTGAAGAACATACAGTTTTATGGTGAGCTTAGACAAGAGCTATGTGCCAAGAAGCTATGAAGAATCCATGATGATTAAGGAATGGAGAGATTCAGTTCATGATGAAGCAGGTGCAATGATTAAAAATGACATATGGTATGAGAGTGAGCTTCCAAAAGGAAGAAGGCAGTCTCAAGCAGATGTATTTTCACAATTAAGTACAAACCTGATGGAACTGTGGACAGAAACAAGACAAGGCTTGTTGCAAGAGGATTTACACAAACTTGGGGAGAGGATTATGTAGACACATTTGCTCATGTTGCTAAGCTTCACACAATCAGAATTGTGTTGTCTCTTGCTGTGAATCTTGGATGGGGGCTTTGGCAGATGGATGTAAAGAATGCCTTCTTGCAAGGAGAGCTTGAAGATGAGGTCTATATGCATCCTCCTCCTGGATTGGAACACTTGGTGAAGAAAGGAGATGTGTTGAGACTGAAGAAGGCTATCTATGGTCTCAAGCAATCACAAAGAGCATGGTATAAAAAACTGAGCATAACCTTGGATGGAAGAGGGTTCAGGAAGTCCGAGCTTGGCCACACTCTCTTCACTCTCATCACACCCTCAGGTATCATTGTGATCCTTGTGTATGTTGACGATATCATCATCAGTGGAAGTGATAAAGATGGTATCACAGCTACCAAGGAGTTTCTTAAATCTGTATTTGAGATTAAAGATTTGGGAGAGATGAAATAATTTCTTGGAATTGACTTGTGTAGATCCAAAGAAGGCTTGTTCATTTCTCAAAGGAAATATACACTTGATCTTTTGAAAGATGCAGGTTTCTATGGAGGGAAAACGGCTAAGATTCCCATGGAGGATGGGGTATAAGGTTCCACGTGAGGGGGAGCCTGAAGACAGCAAGCCATTCCATGACCCAAAGCTCTATAGGAAGCTTGTGGGTAAGCTCATCTATTTAACTATCACCCGTCCTGACATTTTCTTTGCTGTGAATCAGGTAAGCCAGCATATGCAAGTGCCAAAGTAGCATCATTGGCGTATGGTGGAAAGGCAACTGATGTACCTGAATGGAACACCTGATCTAGGTGTGTGGATGGGCTGTAATGGAAGCACAGAGGTGGTTGGCTATTGTGATGCAGATTGGGCAGGAGATAGGTCTGATAGAAGATCAACTACTGGCTATTGTTGTTGGAATGAAGAAGGAAGAAGCAGTAGCTGAGAGTGATCAAGGCATCCATGTGCAAAGATAGTGCAAAAGAAATGATCACAGAGAATGCACAAGAAAGATCATGAAGTGTGCAATGTCCGGGTCAGCCTTGAATCACTAAAAGGAGAATGTGCAAAGTCAGGATCAAGATCAAGAATGTTCAAAGTGAGGGTTTGATAAGTTGGTGCAAAGTCAGGGAATTCCTGTCTACAAAAGACCAAGAAAAATCATCAAGAAAAGAATATATATGTTTGGCGCCAAAGGAGATCAGTTTGAATTCAAACTGAGATCACATGTCAACTTGACCAAAGAGCTGTTAGGACCTGTCATTGTCTCTCATTCTGGACGTGCTCAGTCTGTCCCAGCCAGCCTGCCCCTTCTGATTTCCCCACAATATTATTTGTTTACTCATTCCTGTTTTATTAGTTGTTTAATGTGTTTGTTTGTCTTGTAACTTTGGCTATAAAGCCATTCATCATGTATCACGAAATTGTAAGCTGAGAGGGGAGTTCCCTTTCTTCTTCACCATTCTCTGGTCTCATTTCAATCTCTCTAACTCTGGTTTCTCTATTCTCACAAACAGTCTCATAATTTTCTCTTAAACTCTCCAGAATCTCTCATACTCTTTGAAGTGAAAGTTAACTCTCTCCTTCACCAATTCTCTCATTCTCTGGTTACTTTACTCTTCATACTCTCTATTCTCTTGTTACCCACGAGCTCAGTCTCACTCACACTCTCAAACACTCTTATTCTCTGTTTGCATACAATCTGTCCAGCAAACTCATTCTCTCTGTTTCTCAGTCTTTCTCTTGTTCTGTCTCAACCAGACTCTCACATACACTCACACACCTTAATCTATCTATTCTCACAATTGTACTTTCATTGGTGGCAACTTGGTTACTTGGAAGAGTAAGAAGCAGAAGGTGGTGTCATGTTCTAGTGCAGAAGCTGAGTATAGAGCCATGCTGAAGTTGACAAACGAGCTGGTGTGGATCAAAGGGATATTGAAGCACTTGGAGATTGAGCAGGCTACTCCCATAACTATGCATTGTGACAACCAGGCTGCCATCCACATTGCATCCAACTCGGTCTTCCATGAGAGAACCAAGCACACTGAAGTTGACTGCCACAAAGTAAGGGAGATGATAGTGCTTGGAGTGATTTTACCATGCTATACCAAAAGTGAAGACCAGCTGGCTGATGTG
Organism: Brassica nigra; assembly: GCA_016432835.1. Lineage (NCBI taxonomy): Eukaryota > Viridiplantae > Streptophyta > Magnoliopsida > Brassicales > Brassicaceae > Brassica > Brassica nigra. Next base: position 28,758,201 of record CM028245.1, read on the forward strand.
TTTACAAAGGTAGCAAGGCAGAAGACAATGGAGTCCATTCATATCCGTTTGGGCCTCATTGATCTTGGGAAGAAGGAGAGATGATCCCCTTAGTCATGAGATCTTTACTCTTTTTCCCTCATCAATGTTTTGGCCCAATGGGTTTTCCTTGGTGAGGTTTTTAATGAGGAAGATCTCATGGCTGTCCAAGCTTGACTTGTTACATATGGTCAAGCTTGAGGGGGAGTGTTGAAATGAGATGAGCATTGATAGGAGAAGGGATGAGGAGTTGAGATACATGAAGAGGGAAGTGTTTGGGAGTGATTGGGAGAACTTGGTTGATCAGTCCGTACAGGCCGCACAGGCCGTACTGAACTGATCTAACCAAGACTCAACCAAAACTTACCCGGGTAACTCTTCTAGAAAGGAAGGAGTTACATTCAACACTTCACTGTAGTTCAGACCGTCGGAGCCTCTTAGGGACGCGTCTGACAGGCTGTCAGCAGCTGGAAAAGGAAGAGCATCTTTGGAAGATCCCTCACACATGTGGGAACAACCATTGGCCGAATTCAAATGAGGCGCTCCACCTTATCTTGACTACACATGCTTGGTCTTTCTTTATGTGTCGAAACCCTTGTATCCTAAGCACTATATATTTGTAAACTCTCTCATTAATAAAGCTAAGCAAGTTTTGAGTCTCTTAAGTCTCTCTTTACAATGATTCTCCATTAGTCTCTAATCTGTTCTTGCTAATCTCTTCTTAATCTTTTTCTAAATCTCTTTATTCTTCTCATATGTTTCATAATCTCTAAAGATTATAGGGGTTTGGAGTAATCACGTAAAGGTGGAACCTTTAAAGAAGTTAGCTGCTGAAGAAGGTCAGACAGCAAGTTTGGAGAAGATTCATGTAAAGGAGGAACCTTTAAAGGAGTTAGCTGCTGAAGAAGGTCAGACAACAAGTTTGGAGAAGATTCATGTAAAGGAAGAACCTTTAAAGGAGATAGCTGCTGAAGAAGATCAGACAGCAAGTTTGAAGGTTCATGAAGCCAAGGGTGTGATCCGAGGCTTGAGACAAGAAAAGGGCAAGCTGTATCAGCTTGTGGGAAGGCTGAGAGAAGTATGGTCAGAGTTGGATATGGTGAAAATACACACATCAAATCCAAGATGCTTTATAGAAAGGAGAAAGCAAGATGTGATCTTTAGCTTTCTTATGGAGGAGATATGTGACCTGGTTGATAACACTTGTGATTTGTGGGAGCTGAACAGGAAGTATGATATATGGAAGGGAGGTACAAGCTGTAAGAAAAGAAGGTTGAGAAAGCTTTCCAAGGGATGGTTCATGATGAGAAAGGCGTGGAGGAAGGACATGGAGTCTGAGTATCTGAGTAACAAGATAAGCTTGAACATGATTAAGAAGGCTGCACAACAAGTGATGAGAGGAGAGTGTTCTTACTCGGCCTATATGGTTATGAAGGAGCAAGAGATCAAAGGAGCAGATGAGCGTGTCACAAAGAAGGAATGGGATGAGTTTGTCAAGCATGTGTATGGTTTGGCTACGACCCGGAGACTAGGTGCTCCTGCCAAAGCATCCACATCAAAACCCATCATCATTGATTCTGGAGCAAGTCATCACATGATCAGTGATCGAAGTTTAATAAGTGATGTGAAGAAGGCCACCAGGGGTGTGCTGATAGCCAATGGTGATCTGATTCCAATAGAAGGAGTGGGAAAACTCAAACTGTTTGAAAAAGACACAAATGCCTTCTACATGCCACAGTTTGCTTCAAATCTGTTATCTGTGAAGAAAGCTACAATTGATCTTGGTTGCCAAGTAGTATTCAGGCCAGATGAGGTTGAGTTTTTAGATTTGAAGACTGAAAGGGTTATTGGTAGAGGAGACAGCAAGGATCAACTATATCATCTTCAATTGGCTAAGACTTCTAAACCCTCTTACTCTATGTGTTTGAGTAGTACTGCTGAGAAGAATGATAGTATTACTTGGCATGCTAGATTGGGACATCCTCATGCTCGTGCTATTGAATTGATAATTCCTAATATGTCATTTAATCACTTGGATTATGAAGCATACATATTAGGAAAGCATTGTAGGACTGTTTTCCCAACATCAGAGACTACTTATGAGCATTGCTTTGATTTAGTTCATTCAGATGTATGGACTGCTCCTTGTGTGTATAGAGATAGCCAGAAGTACTTTGTGACATTAATTGATGAGAAATCTAAGTATACTTGGCTTACATTGCTTCCATCTAAAGATAGGGTGTTAGAAGCTTTTATGAACTTCCAAGCATATGTATCTAATCAATACAATGCTTCTGTGAAGGTACTAAGATCAGACAATGGAGGTGAATACATAAGCAATGTCTTCAAGAGTCATCTAGCCAAGCATGGAATTGTGCATCAGACCAGCTGCCCATATACACCACAACAGAATGGTGTAGCTGAGAGAAATAACAGGCACTTGATGGAGGTTGCTAGATCGATGATGTTTCATGCAAATGTCCAAAAGCGCTTTTGGGGAGATGCTGTACAGACTGCTTGCTATCTCATCAACCGAGTTCCAACCAAGATATTGAAGAATCTGTCCCCATTTGAAGTTTTAAACAAGAGCAAGGCTTTCATTGATTACCTTAGGGTCTTTGGGTGTGTGTGCTATGTCATGGTTCCAGGAGAGCAGAGAAACAAGCTGGAGGCAAAGAGTACTAAGGCTATGTTCATTGGGTATTCTATCACTCAGAAGGTGTACAAGTGCTATGATACTGAAGCAAGGAGAGTAATGGTATCTAGAGAAGTTAAGTTTGTTGAAGCAAAAGGTTATTATGAAGAAAATGAGTGGGAAAATCTGAAGGATTTATCTCAAGCTCCATCTGATAAAGCAACAACACTGAGAGTGTTGCTGGAGAAGCTAGGGATAGGGTTATCCCAGGATCAGGAACCCAGAAGGAGAGAACCTTCCAACCAGACTGGTGGAGCTGGAAGAATAACTCCTCTTAATCATGAGAGGGGGAATGGAACTGAATCAGGTGAGCAAGAGCAGAACCAAGAGGATTCAGGTCAGCATGATCATGAGGAGACGAGGGAAGCAGTGAACTTGCCTCAGTCTAGTGGAGATGGGCAAGGAGAGTCTACTGGTTCAGGAGATGAGTTTACTGTTTCAGGAGAAGAGTATATTGGTTCTGGTTCAAATGAGGAACAAGGAGAGTCTACTGGTTCAGAGGAACAGGTTCAAGTTGAGGTAGAGTCTACTTGTTCAGAGGAACAGGTTCAAGTTGAGGTAGAGTCTACTTGTTCAGAGGAACAGGTTCAAGCTGAGGTCCCAGTTCAGGAGTTAGGGAGGAGCACAGGGATAAGGAATAATCCTTCCAACTGGGTAAACACGAGAATGTACTACAATGCCCAGGCTGTGGAGCATCCTTCTCAAGTCGTGTGTCCTTTGCTGAGTTTCCTGAAGAACATCATGCCTTCATGATAAGCTTAGATGCAAGCTTTGTTCCAAGGTCATATGAAGAAGCAATGATGCATGAGGATTGGAACGAATCTGTGGGAGATGAAGCTAATGCTATTATAAGGAATGACACTTGGTATGAGAGTCAATTACCAAAAGGGAAGAAGGCAGTGACTAGCAGATGGATCTTCACTATCAAATACAAACCTAATGGAACCGTGGATGGGAAGAAGACAAGGCAAGTGGCAAGAGGGTTCACTCAGACCCATGGAGAAGATTATATTGACACCTTTGCACCAGACGCCAAGCTTCACACCATTAGGATAGTCCTATCTCTTGCTGTGAATCTTTAATGGGACTTGTGGCAAATGGATGTGAAGAATGCTTTCTTGCAAGGTGAACTGGAAGATAAGGTATACATGCTCCCACCTTCTGGTCTTGAGCATCTAGTGAAGCCAGGAAATGTTTTGAGATTGAAGAAAGCTATATATGGGTTGAAGCAATCTCCTAGAGCTTGGTACAGGAAGCTGAGTACAACACTTAATGGGAGAGGGTTCAGGAAGTCTGAACTAGATCACACACTCTTCACACTGGTCGGACCATCAGGGATCATTGTGATTCTAGTGAATGTGGATGATTTGATTATCACATGAAGGGATAAGGCTGGGATTAAAGCCACTAAAGATTTTCTCAAGTCTGTGTTTGATATTAAAGACTTGGGAGAGATGAAGTATTTCTTGGGGATTGAGATATGCAAATCTAAGGAGGGATTGTTTATGTCTCAAAGGAAGTAGACTATGAATATGCAGAAGGAGACTGATGTGCTTGGAGGGAAGATAGCCAAGACACCTCTTGAGGAGGGGTATAAGGTCTTGCGTGAGGGGGAGATTGAAGAGAACCAGTTTTTTGAGGATGCTAAGCTGTATAGGAGGATGGTTGGCAAGCTGATCTACTTGACCATCACCAGACCTGATATATGCTTTGATGTGAATCAAGTGAGCCAGCATATGCAGGCGCCAAAGGTACATCACTGGAAGATGGTTGATAGGATACCGAGGTATTTGACTGGTCGCCTGGACAAGGAGTTTGGATGGGTTGTAATGGCAGTACAGAAGTGGTTGGGTATTGTGATGCTGATTGGGCTGGAGATAGAGTGGATAGGAGATCAACTACTGGGTATTGCACATTCATTGGAGGAAACCTGGTTACTTGGAAGAGCAAGAAGCAGAAAGTGATCTCCTGTTCAAGTGCTGAGGCTGAGTACAGGGCTATGTTGAAGCTGACAAACGAGTTGGTATGGATCAAGGGTATCTTGAAGCATCTGGAGATTGAGCAGAGTACTCCTATGACAATGCACTGTGACAATCAAGCAGCTATCCACATTGCGTATAACTCTTGTCTTTCATGAGAGGACGAAGCATATAGAAGTTGATTGTCACAAGGTGAGGCGATGATTATCCTAGGAGTGATTCTGCCATGCTATACAAGAAGTGAAGACCAGCTTGCAGATGTGTTTACTAAGGCAGCGAGATTAAAGACAATGGAGTCCATACTATCCAGGCTTGGACTCATTGATCTTACACCAAGTAGCTGAGCCCCTTAACCATGAAGTCTCCACTCTTTTTCCCTCATCAAGGTTTTGTCCCAATGGGTTTTCCTTGGTGAGGTTTTTAATGAGGGAGGTCTTCATGGTTTCCAAGCTTGACTTGTTCTACATGGTCAAGCTTGAGGGGGAGTGTTGAGATGAAGACCAAGAAGTGAACAGATGAAGCTTTGGGGCAGACAGTAACTTTGGAGATTTACCACAGTAACTTTGTTTTTACTGTGGTAACTGAGGTAAAGGCTTGGGAAGCTACCTGGGTAAATGTAACTTGCAAGATATTACATGTTACCTTGGTTTATTACTTGCCTGAGGTTCTAGACGTTGAGAGGAAGAGCAGGCAGATATCCAGGCTGTCATGACTAATTTTAGTTACCACAGTGCCTCATGATCACTTCATACGCTTGTCTTGCCTTGCTCTCTTCATCAAAGTCTTAGCTATCTTCATATCTCCACTCCTTATTATTGCTTCATGTCAACACTCCCCCTCAAGCTTGAAAATTGGTATTAGTCAAGCCTGGAAACCATGAAGCATTCCCTCATTAAAATCTTTACTTGGAAAAACCACTTGGGATAAAAACCAAGCAAAGGAAAAAGACTGAACACTTCAAGGCAAGAGGATCAGTGACAAGAGAGGTCTATGAGTCCAAGCTTAGGATGAATGAACTCACAAACCTTGCTGCTAGCTGCCTTGGTGAAAATGTCAGCCTGTTGATCTTCACTTCTTGTGTAGCATGGAAGAATCACTTGCTGCTCCACTGCTTGTCTTACCTTGTGGCAATCTACTTCAATGTGTTTTGTCCTCTCATGAAAGACCGAATTGGATGCAATGTGAATTGCTGCTTGGTTGTCACAATGCATGGTCATAGGCGTGGTGATCTCAGTGCTTAAGTCTCTTAGCAGTCCCTTGATCCATATAATCTCACTTGTAAGCTTTCTCATTGATGTATACTCTGCCTCAGCACTTGAACAAGACACCACCTTCTGCTTCTTGCTCTTCCATGTGACCAGGTTCCCTCCAATGAAGGTGCAATAACCTGTGGTTGATCTTCTATCAACTCTATCTCCAGCCAAATCAGCATCACAATATCCTACAACCTCAGTACTCTTGTCACACGCCATCCAAACTCCTTGTCCTGGCGCCTCTCTCAAGTATCTCAAGATCTTCTCCACCATGTTCCAATGATGCACCTTAGGAGCTCCCATGTGTTGGCTCACTTGGTTCACATCAAAGCATATATCTGGCCTGGTGATGGTTAGATAGATGAGCTTGCCCACCATTCTTCTGTACTTCTTGACATCTTCAAATGGAGTAGCTTCATACTCCTCCTCTCGCAGTACCTTGTAGCCTTCTTCCAATGGTGTTTTGGCTTGTCTTCCTCCAAGGTCTCCTGCCTCCTTTAGAATGTCCAAGGTATACTTTCTTTGGGACAGGAACAATCCTTCCTTTGATCTGCACATCTCAATGCCGAGGAAGTACTTCAGCTCTCCTAGGTCTTTGATGTCAAATGCGGCTTTAAGGAATGTCTTGGTTGAGCTGATCCCCTCCTTATCACTACCAGTGATGATGATATCATCCACATAGACTAAAATCACAACAATCCCTTGCTTGCTGGTAAGAGTAAAGAGTGTATGATCTGCTTGAGATTTCACAAAGCCTTTCCCATTCAGTGTAGTGCTTAGCTTGTGGTACCAAGCTCTTGGTGATTGCTTCAAGCCAAAGATTGCCTTTCTGAGTCTAAGGACATTCCCTGGTTTCACCACTCTTCCATTCCCGGAGGTGGCCTCATATATACTTCATTTTCTAGTTCACCTTGCAAGAAGGCATTCTTCACATCCATTTGCCAAAGATCGCACTCTAGGTTCACTGCCAATGAGAGAACAATCCGGATTGTATGCAGTTTGGCCACTGGTGCAAATGTGCCTAGGTAGTCTTCTCCATACACCTGTGTGTATCCTCTTGCTAAACACTTTTGTGTTTTATAGTATGATTAAGGTTAATCTGAGTGTTTTAGGAAAGATTAAAGATATTTGGAGATTAGGGAGAATAAGAACAAGAGAGAGACTAGAGAGATAGACACAAAAACTCCATTAATTGATTATTTCACTCTGGTTACAATATATATAGAGAGAGTAAGCTTGGATTTCGAAATACAAGAGAGAAAACATGTGTAGTCAACCTAAGGGGAGCCTTTAATTCAAAATACTCGGCTGAGATGCTTCACATGCTTGGTCAAGGGTCAAGGCTACTTTTCCAGCTCATGACAGCCTGAATATCTGCCTGCTCTTCCTCTCAACGTCTAGAACCTCAGGCAAGTAATAAACCAAGGTAACATGTAATATCTTGCAAGTTACATTTACCCTGGTAGCTTCCCAAGCCTTTACCTCAGTTACCACAGTAAAAACAAAGTTACTGTGGTAAATCTCCAAAGTTACTGTCTGCCCCAAAGCTTCATCTGTTCACTTCTTGGTCTTCATCTCAACACTCCCCCTCAAGCTTGACCATGTAGAACAAGTCAAGCTTGGAAACCATGAAGACCTCCCTCATTAAAAACCTCACCAAGGAAAACCCATTGGGACAAAACCTTGATGAGGGAAAAAGAGTGGAGACTTCATGGTTAAGGGGCTCAGCTACTTGGTGTAAGATCAATGAGTCCAAGCCTGGATAGTATGGACTCCATTGTCTTTAATCTCGCTGCCTTAGTAAACACATCTGCAAGCTGGTCTTCACTTCTTGTATAGCATGGCAGAATCACTCCTAGGATAATCATCTGCCTCACCTTGTGACAATCAACTTCTATATGCTTCGTCCTCTCATGAAAGACAAGAGTTATACGCAATGTGGATAGCTGCTTGATTGTCACAGTGCATTGTCATAGGAGTACTCTGCTCAATCTCCAGATGCTTCAAGATACCCTTGATCCATACCAACTCGTTTGTCAGCTTCAACATAGCCCTGTACTCAGCCTCAGCACTTGAACAGGAGATCACTTTCTGCTTCTTGCTCTTCCAAGTAACCAGGTTTCCTCCAATGAATGTGCAATACCCAGTAGTTGATCTCCTATCCACTCTATCTCCAGCCCAATCAGCATCACAATACCCAACCACTTCTGTACTGCCATTACAACCCATCCAAACTCCTTGTCCAGGCATGCCACTCAAATACCTCAGTATCCTATCAACCATCTTCCAGGGATGTACCTTTGGCGCCTTCATATACTGACTCACTTGGTTCACTGGAAAACATATATTTGGTTTGGTGATGATCAAGTAGATCATCTTGCCAACCATCTTTCTATACAGCTTAGGATCCTCAAATAACTGGTTCTCTTCAACCTCCCCCTCACGCAAGACCTTATATCCCTCCTCAAGAGGTGTCTTGGCTATCTTTCCTACAAGCACATCAGTCTCCTTCAGCATATCCATAGTATACTTCCTTTGAGACATAAACAAGCCCTCCTTAGATCTGCATATCTCAATCCCCAAGAAATACTTCATCTCTCCCAAGTCTTTAATATCAAACACAGACTTAAGAAACTCTTTAGTGGCTTTAATCCCAGCCTTATCACTTCCTGTGATAATCAAATCATCCACATACACTAGATTCACAATGATCCGTGATGGTCTGACCAGTGTGAAGAGTGTGTGATCTAGTTCAGACTTCCTGAACCCTCTCCCATTAAGTGTTGTGCTCAGCTTCCTGTACCAAGCTCTAGGAGATTGCTTCAACCCATATATAGCTTTCTTCAATCTCAAAACATTTCCTGGCTTCACTAGATGCTCAAGACCAGGAGGAGGATGCATATATACCTCATCTTCTAGCTCTCCTTGCAGGAAAGCATTCTTCACATTCATCTGCCACAAGTCCCATTCAAGATTCACAGCAAGAGATAGGACTATCCTAATGGTGTGAAGCTTGGCTACTGGTGCAAAGGTGTCAATATAATCTTCTCCATAGGTCTGAGTGAACCCTCTTGCCACTAGCCTTGTCTTCTTCCTATCTACAGTCCCATCAGGCTTGTATTTGATAGTGAAGATCCATCTACTAGTCACTGCCTTCTTCCCTTTTGGTAATTTATTCTCATACCAAGTGTCATTCCTTATCATAGCATTAGCTTCATCTCCCACAAGTTCTTTCCAATCCTCATGCATCATTGCTTCTTCATAAGACCTTGGAACAAAGCTTGCATCTAAGCTTATCATGAAGGCATGATGCTCTTCAGGAAACTCAGCAAAGGAACACACGGCTTGAGAAGGATGCTCCAAAGCCTGGGCATTGTAGTACACTCTCGTGTTTACCCAGTTGGAAGGATCCTTCCTAGTCCTTGTGCTCCTCCTCAACTCCTGAACTGGAACCTCAGCGTGAACCTGTTCCTCTGAACCAGAGCCAATATACTCTTCCCGTGAACTAGTAGACTCTTCTCCTGAACCAGTAGAATCATCTTGCTCACCGGTAGACTCTTCTTGCTCATCTCCACCACTAGACTGAACCAAATTCTCAGCTCCTTGTGTTACATCTTGATCATGATGATCTGAATCCCCTTAGTGCTGCTCTTGCACTCCAGATTCAGTTCCATTCCCCCTCTCATGATCAAGAAGGATTTCTCTGCCAGCCTCCTCAGCCTGATCAGTATGTACTGTCCTCCTTGGTACCTGATCTTGAGACATGTTTATCCCAAGCTTCTCTATCAAAATCTTCAGAGTATTTTCCCTTCCTGGTGAAGTTTGAGACTGATCCCCCAAGCCTTCCCACTTCTCCTTCTCATAATACCCTGTAGACTCCACAAATTTCATTTCTCTTGATACCAGAACTCTCCTTGTGTCTGGATCATAACACTTGTAACCCTTCTGGGCTATAGAGTACCCAATAAACATGGCTTTAGTACTCTTCTCCTCCAGCTTATTTCTCTGCTCTCCTGGAACCCAAATATAGCACACGCATCCAAAGACTCTCAGGTGATCAATGCTTGTCTTGTTCTTGTTCAACACCTCGAATGGAGACAGATCCTTCAAGATCTTGGTTGGAACCCGGTTGATAAGATAGCAAGCAGTCTGAACAGAATCACTCCAAAACCTCTTTGGCACTTTAGCATGGAACATCTTAGATCTTGCTACCTCCATCAAGTGCCTGTTCTTCCTCTCAGCTACCCCATTCTGTTGTGGTGTGTAAGGACAGCTTGTCTGCTGCACAATCCCATGCTTTGCAAGATGACTCTTCAAAGCATTGCTTGTGTACTCCCCTCCATTATCAGACCTTAGTACCTTCACAGTAGCATTGTATTGATTAGATACATATGCTTGGAAGTTTATAAAGGCATCTAGTACTCTATCTTTAGAAGGAAGCAAAGTAACCCACATATACTTAGACTTCTCATCAATGAATGTCACAAAGTACTTTTGACTATCTCTAGACATGCATGGGGCAGTCCACACATCTGAATGCACAAGATCAAAGCAATTCTCATATATAGTCTCAGATGTTGGGAAAACAGTTCTACAATGCTTTCCTAATATGCATGCTTCACACTCCAAGTGATTGAATGACAACTTAGGCAAAATCAGTTCAATTGCACGAGCATGTGGATGACCGAGTCTAGCATGCCAAGTTCTACTATCAATCATATTAGTAGTACTACTCAAGCATATAGATTCAAAGGGTTCAAGAGTCTTAGCCAATTGGAGTTGGTATAGCTGATGCTTGCTGTCTCCTCTTTCAATGACCCTTCCAGTCTTCAAATCTTGAAACTCAACTTCATCTGGCCTGAATACCACTTGGCAACCAAGATCAACAGTCGCCTTCTTCACAGACAATAGATTTGAAGTAAACTGGGGCATGTAGAAAGCATTTGTATCTTTCTCAAACAGTTTGAGTTTTCCCACTCCCTCTATTGGGATCATAACACCATTAGCTATCATCACACCTCCAGTGACTTTCTTCACATCACTTATCAAGCTCCTATCACTGATCATGTGATGACTTGCTCCAGAATCAATGATGATGGGTTTGTTGGATGTGGATGCTTTGGCAGGAGCACCTTGTCTCCGGGTCGTAGCCAAAGCATACATATACTTGACAAACTCATCCCATTCCTCCTTTGTGACATCCTCATCTGCTCCTTTAGTTTCTAGCTTCCTCATAATACCACTGCCCTCTACAGACTCTCCCATGTAAGCTGAGTAAGAACATTCTCCTACTTGCATACTATCCTTGATATCCTTCCTCAATAATCTTCTCATCATAAACCACACCTTAGAAAGCTTTCTCAACTTTCCCTTCTTGCAGCTTGTACCTCTCTTCCATCTATCCGGCTTCTTGTGTATCTCTCACACATCACAAATGTGTTTAACCAGATCACATATCTCTTTCATAAGAAAGCTAAAGATCACATCTTGCTTCCTCCTTCCTTGACAACAACTCAGATTTGCTGTATGTGTTTTTACCATACCCAACTCTGATCCTACTTCTTTCAGCCTCCCCACAAGCTGATACACCTCGTCATCTCCTTGTCTTAGACTGTGGTTCACGCCCTTGGCTTCATGAACCATCAACTTTGCTGTCTGACCTTCTTCAGCAGCTATCTCCTTCAAAGGTTTCTCCTTTAAAGGTCCCTCCTTTACTGTCTGATCTCCATCTTTCAGACTTCTTGTCTGACCTTCTTCTATAGCCATTTCCCTTAAAGGATCCTCCTTTACATGGCCACACCATAACCCACAGCTCTCAAGAGCTGTTCTTGCCCATCTGGACCAACTCTCATCAATCTCCTCTTCATGCCTTGTTGTTGTACCAGATCTTAGCTCCATATTTGTATTGAGGTTGTTTGTTTTCTTCAGTAATCATCAACCACAACAGGTGTTGGGGTCAAAATCGGTCAACGACGAAATCGTCACCCGAAAGTCCTCGAAAGAAAACTAAGTGACGATCAAAACCAAAAGATGGGCCGTCACTCGATAAAACTCACGGGAAGGCTCGTCCATTCCCGTCTGGCGCCAGCGGCAAGGGTCCTGGCGCCCATCCTTGCAATCGTCTCATGATCTCGGGCAACGGCAGCATCTTGGTCCCTTAAACCCATGTCCGGATCGTCCGAGAACTACAATGATACTTCCGCAAAGCCTTCACGATTGTTTAAAAGGTTCATCTTTTAAACGTCTAAAGTTCGAAGCCTCATTGCTCAAACCCTTGAAGACGGAAAGTCTACGAATCCAAGTCCATCTCAATCCCGATACTCGAGGAGTCTCGTTGGGTTAGAAACGATTATCTCGAAATCTACGGCTAAAGATCCTCCCAAACTCAAAGATTTCCCGCACGAACGACTAACAAGGGAAAGATCGAACAAACGGAAAACCCACAGACGGCAAGACGGCCTGGCACCGGCGTCACGCGTCACGCGAGCCGGCCTGGCGCCGGCGGCCGCAGCGGCTGGCGGCCTGGCGCCAGGCGGCACTGGCGCCGGCGGCACCCACGCGGGCGGCCTGGCGCCGGCGGCACCCGCCTGGCACCGGCGGCACCGTCCGCTGGTCGGCCTGGCACCGGCGGCAGCGTCAGCTGCCGCCTGGCGCCGCGGCACCGTCGCCCGGGCGGCCGGAGCGGCACTCGCCTGGCGGCGGCACCGTCATGCGGGCGGCCTGGCGCCCGGCGGCACCGCGTGGGCGCCTGGCGGCACCCGCCTGGCGCGGTCGACGGCCCTCGTCCTGGTCTCGGTCCCATCGTGCTTGATCCGATCCCATCTTGGCTTGTTTGGATCAATCTTTGTGAGTTTGGTACGATCACGGTTGTTCTAAACACCAAACATCTCGACTATACAAGGAATTGGGGTTCCTTCGAAACACGAAACCTTCAAAGACCGTTCTTCAAAACCGTAAAACGTCTAAACGGCCCAACGTGGCCAAACGCCCACTTACGAAGTTTCGAAAGGAAGGATAACTATGACGGTTTATCCTTATCCTCACATAAGAGATAAATGTCAAGTTTCCAGAAGATAAATGTCAAGTTTTCCGAAGATAAATGTCAAGTTTCCTGATAAACACGAAGATGGACGAAAATGGAAAAAGCCCGATTCAGCCCGTGAGAAGATAAACCGTCTTAAGGGGAGTATATAAGGAGAGCTTTGGGCAAAAAGCAGATCATCACAAAACTTCCAGAGCACTTAGCACTTAGAGCGACTTAGCATTCTTTTCTGTTTTCACTAGCGAGCTGCGACTCAACTAGGATAGACTTAGGCAGCCGGACTAGCGGACTTTTCGACAGCTCTTGTAGCCGATTTCTTTACTCGTTGTACACGCTCAAACGAGAATTCAGAAATAAGATCTCTTTCGCTCTTTCTTTCGATTTTCGTTTTTACAACTTTAATCTCCATTGATTGTATTGTGTGTGGCCCAGCAGATATCCGGGACCTTCAAGGAAGATCGGGTTAACTCGGTTTTCCTCCAAATCGTTTATCGGAAATTGACGGTGTGAATTTCGGTTCCCACAACAGGCACCAGATCTGAGCTCAAAACCACCAAGAAAGTAATCACCTTTAGCTCCAAAAGCCTCCAAAAGCTCACGCAAACCTTCTCACCAAGCTAGAGTACACATCTGAGCTTGTCAAACAGCTAAAGGAACTCTCCTGAAGCTGAATCTCCAAAATAAACACCAACAGAAACAAACTTGAGTTTTTCAAAGATCTAGCTCTTGAAAAACCTCAAGAACACTCAAGAACACTCAGATTTTTAGGAAAAAGAAATCACACTCTCCCCTTTTAAAGCTACCTGGCTCTGATACCATAAACACTTTTGTGTTTTATAGTGTGATTAAGGTTAATCTGAGTGTTTTAGGAAAGATTAAAGAGATTAGGAGATTAGGGAGAACAAGAACAAGAGAGACAAGAGAGAGAGACACAAAAACTCCATTAATTGATTATTTCACTCTGGTTACAATATATATAGAGAGAGGAAGCTTGGATTTCAAAATACAAGAGAGAAAACATGTGTAGTCAATCTAAGGGGAGCCTTTAATTCAAAATACTTGGCTGAGATGCTTCACATGCTTGGTTAAGGGTCAAGGCTACTTTTCCAGCTCATGACAGCCTGGATATCTGCCTGCTCTTCCTCTCAACGTCTAGAACCTCAGGCAAGTAATAAACCAAGGTAACATGTAATATCTTGCAAGTTACATTTACCCAGGTAGCTTCCAAGCCTTTACCTCAGTTACCACAGTAAAAACAAAGTTACTGTGGTAAATCTCCAAAGTTACTGTCTGCCCCAAAGCTTCATCTCTTCACTTCTTGGTCTTCATCTCAACACTTGCCACCAATCTGGTCTTCTTTCTTTCTGGCTTCCCATTTGCAAGGTACTTGATGGTATGCATGAGTCTGCTGGTCACTGCTTTCTTTCCCTTTGGAAGCTCTGTCTCATACCAGGTGTTGTTCCTTTCCATGGCCCCCATTTCATCACCTACTGACTCCCTCCACTTATCATCTTCCATAGCTTCTGCATATGTTCTTGGTATCCATTCCTGGTCCAACGAACCCACAAAGGCTTGATGTTCTTCTGGATAGTGAGCTAGGGAGCACACGGCACTAGGTGGGTGAGCTACTGCCTTTGCATTGAAGTAGACTCTAGCGTTGATCCAATTTGAGGCCGGCTTCTTGATCCTAGTATTTCTCCTTAGTAATGGATGTGCATCTTCATTCTGAGCTTCTTCTTCACCATCCAAGGTCTGATTCTGATCCCCCACTGCCTCCTCTTCGTCATGTTTCTCTTCTTGATCGTGAACATCCTCAGATACTGGTTCACTCTCGTTTTCCACCTCAGGATCAAGGGGAGCAACATCTGGAACCTCAATTTCATCTGTAGTTGTCTCAGCTTGGTCTTCTGGCTCACTTGGTCCTCCCTCATTATCTGATGCGGCTTGGTCCGGTCTCTCCATAGGAACACTGACCCCAAGTCTCCTCATGACCTGTCTGAGATTTTCAGCTCTATCTGATGCGGATTGAGACAGGTTCTCCAGCTCATTCCAGTCCTTGTTGTTGTAGTACCCTCTAGTTTCTACAAACTTGACATCTCTAGACACCATGACTCTCCTAGTCTCTGGTTCATAGCACTTGTAGCCCTTCTGGTTTGGTGAATATCCAATGAACATTGCTCTTGTGCTCTTAGCCTCTAGCTTGTTCCTTAGTTCTCCTGGTTTCAAGACAAAACAAAGACACCCAAAAACATGCACATGTTCAATGGATGGTTTGGCTTTGTTCAATAACTCAAATGGAGAGTGATCTTGGAGAACTCTTGTGGGAATCCGGTTGATCAAGTAGCATGCAGTTAGGACAGCATCTCCCCAAAAACTCTTTGGGACACTTGTATGGAACATCATGCTTCTAGTGACCTCCATGAGATGCCTGTTCTTCCTCTCGGCCACACCATTTTGTTGTGGAGTGTATGGACAGCTGGTTTGATGGATCACACCATGTTTGGCTAGGTGAGCTTGGAACGCAGTGCTTGTATACTCTCCTCCATTATCTGATCTCAAAATTTTAATCTTGGCATTGTAATGGTTAAAGATATATGTTTCAAAGTTTATGAATGCATCTAAGACCCTATACTTTGATTGTAAGAGAGTGATCCATGTATATTTAGATTTCTCATCAATAAAGGTCACAAAATACTTGTGATGTTCCCTAGAAAGACAAGGAGCAGTCCATATATCCGAGTGGATTAAATCAAAGCAG
This sequence comes from Brassica nigra, assembly GCA_016432835.1. Lineage (NCBI taxonomy): Eukaryota > Viridiplantae > Streptophyta > Magnoliopsida > Brassicales > Brassicaceae > Brassica > Brassica nigra. Next base: position 28,773,946 of record CM028245.1, read on the forward strand.
TTTTCATAGATTGTACTAGATTTAGGAAATACAGTTTTGCAATGTTTTCCTAATATACAAGCTTCACAATCTTTTTGAAATGAAATACTGGGCAACATGATGTTCAAAGCACGAGAGTGAGGATGTCCTAATCTAGCATGCCACATTACATCTTTAGGGAAATTAAAACTTGAATTGAAAGAAACAGATAGATCGGATGAAAGCTTAGTGTCTTCTAGCAAGTACAAGTTTCCCTTGCCTACACCTTTGCCAAGCAACCTACAAGAGTCAATATCCTGAAAGTAGACATCATCAGGTGTGAATATAACATTGCAATTCAAGTCATTTGTTGCTCTCTTAACATATAACAAATTAGAGGTGAAGCTAGGCATGTAGAAAGCTTTAGATTCTTTTTCAAATAATCTAAGATCACCTATGCCTTTAACTGGAACCTTGTTACCATCAGCTATCATAACATTTCCTAAGGCAGGGGTGACATTTTTAATTAGGCTTAGATCACTAATCATGTGATGACTAGACCCGGAATCAATCACCAATGGTTTAATCATTTTTGAACTTTCTAAAGCTATACCATTAGCTGAAGCATTTAGTGAGAAACCAAGAGTGTTACCAGAGTTATCCTTGAGGATTTTGATGAGAGCCTCAATGTCTGAGCGCTTGATGGCCTCATCTTGATTGGTCCTCATTGTGGAGTAACTGCTGGACGCCAAGGCCTTGATATCCCCATTTCCAGGTCCATTGTGGTTGATTGTTGGAGTGGATGGCTCGCCTACATCACCAGAGAAGTTGGCCCTTGCATCATTGGGTTGATTTCTGAACTTCATAGGCTTAAGATGTGGGTGAAGAAGCCAGCACTTGTCCTTTCCGTGGACCTCTTTCTAGCAGTGGTCACACACCCATACTTTCTTGTCCTCCGGTTTGAATTTACTTTTGTTGGCAGTTCCTTCCACTTGATTTGCTAGTACCAGCTCGCCTTTGGCTCCAAACAGCCCCACTGAGCCTTGCTCCTTCTGAATTTGAGCACACACCTCCTCAAGAGTTGGTAGCTTCTCAGCTCGGAGGAGATGCTTGATGAGGTCATTGTACCCCGGGTGAAGTGTGAGAAGAAGAGCAAAGACCTTATCTTGTTCTCTCCGGGCATTGAGCACATTAGGGTCCACGGTACTTGGCCTCAGCATCTCTAGCTCTGCCCACAAAGCTCTGAACTTCCCAAAGTGTTGATTGAAGTCTATGCTTTCTTGGTGAAGGGTATTGATTGCCTTCTTGACCTCAAACACTCGGCTGAGATTGGAAATGTTGCCATACACCTTTTGTAGTGTATCCCACAGCTCTTTGACTTTCTCACAGTAGGAGTAAGCTTCCAAGATTGATGGTTCCAGGCTGTTTTGGATGATTGACAACACCATGAGATCCTCCTGATCCCATTTATCATCCGCAGCCACCACCATCTCCACACCACCTTTATCTTGGATGGTTTTAGTTGGGGCTTCTCCACTGGACACATGGTTCCATAAACCCCGACCTCCAAGGGCTGTCTTGGCCAATCTAGACCACAGCAGGTAGTTTACACCAGTTAGATTCACTGGAATAGAGACTTTAGAAGAGTTTTCCATTTTTGGCAAATTCTGGAAATGAGAATGAAGAACACCTCAAGAACAAGATGAACTTTACCAAAAATAGAAATAAAATACAGAGATTTTGCGAAAGTTAAACGAGATTTAGGTCTCAAGAGCAATATTGCTCTGATACCATGAGAGTTTTAGAGAATTAATGTGAGAATTTAGGTAGAGTTTATGAGAAGAATCCGAGAGAAAGTGAAAGAGAGTAGAAGGAGTTCTTAATCCTTACTTGATTCAGAACATGTGACAAGGTATTTAAAGACATACAAGATCATATGTTGAAAAAGAGAAAGGATTAAACTAATGGGAGAAAGGACAGAGTAGAATAAACAAATAGGAGAGATGCTGGTCGGTCTTGGCTCGCCCAGCCGGGTGATAGTGAATGCTCACAACGGTCTACTCTCTCTGATCTTCCTTAACCAACTCGTGACTTCTTCTCCAACGTATCTATTCTCTTTGTGTCGACATCCTCCTTGATTATAGTTAATGCAACCAGTCTTCCTGATTTAAATAACCCCCTTCCTTGCCTTGTACGCCACACTAGGTTTAGCTTCTCATTTTGTACGGACAGTGCGTCATGATCAATTCATACGCTTGTCTTGCCTTGCTCTCTTCATCAAAGTCTTAGCTATCTTCATATCTCCACTCCTTATTATTGCTTCATGTCAACAAGGTTCACCAGCTTCATCTTCTTCTAGCTGACTTTCTTCAGCTCCATCTTGATGTGTACTTGACTCCACAACTTGATCATGTGTGTCAGAACTCTCCTGATCATTTCCTTGGCCATTTGAACTCGCTCCCCTCTCTTGGTTGAGATGTTCTAATCCACTGCCCCCCCTCATGTTCAAGATGGGGAGTAGTACTATCACTACAAACCGGCATACTCCTTGAAACACTTGTTGCTCCTGGTTGTCCCTGGTTTACTCTGATCCCAAGGCCCTCCAAGATAATCCTCAAAGTAGCAGCTCTGTCTGAGGTGAGATCCTTCAAGTCTTCTTGATTCTGCTCTTCATAATGTTAAACTTAGCATAGACAAGTATAAGAATAATGAGGTGAGGAGATGCATGTAGTTAAGTGAGATCATGTCATTGTAGCAGTAACTTTTAGTTACCACAGTAAAAGAAAGTTACTGCACAGGAAGGTAAAAAGAAGTTACCATGGTGAAGAAGTGTGGCAAGGTCTTTGAGTGGAAGGGAAGGCTTTAGCCATAGCATCAGACCGTTTATGGATAAGGTGAGAGGCGCCTTTGACAGGCTGGAACAGGCTGGAACAGGCTGGAAAGGTGCCAAAGTATGTGAGCATTCTCAGCCTTTCATTTCAAACCAGCCAGCCTTCTCTTGTTGACTCCACATGCTTCTACAGTGATTAGTCTTAGGAAAACCCTTGTATCTCACCATATAAATATGTAATCTCCCTCTTAATGAATGGTTAACAAGTTGTAGTCTCATTGCATACTCTCTCTCTCTTGTTCATCAAGATATTCAAAGTCTCTTATAATCTCTATCCTCTCTCTTAATCTATCATCAATCTATTAATACCATCTCTATTCTCAAAAGATTTTATGGTATTAGAGCCAGGTTGGCTTTGGTATTAAGAGATCTCTTTCATTCTTACTCATTTATATCTCTTTTGTGCTCTTGTGAAGTTTCCGAGTTGTTCTTGTGATAAAGTTTAGATCTTTGGTTCTGCTTCTTTTAGTTCGTGTGTTCTTGAGGTCTGGGGCTGTTGTTCTTGAGCTGTGTTACAAGTTTGAAGCTTTGAAGGTCATTTCCGGATCATAGAAGAGAAGATGGATGCAAACAACTTTAGCAAGATGGTTACTGTCCCGGTTGCTTTGAAAGGTGGTTCAAACTACCTGCTGTTGGAATTCATGAGTGTTTGTCTCATGTCAAGAGAGTATTCAGTTAACTTGTAACTGAATCCCCTTCAACCATACAACAGGAACTCACCCACACACTTGAAGAGACAACCAACTGGTGGTTGAATCTTCTTGAACAGCCTATATTATAACCAAGATCCTAGATAGTAAACTGGTTATAGAAAGCTGAGAAGCTCTAGTTTGAATCTATCCTTCTGTAGTAACACAACACTTTGAGTTTGTATACTTAGATGAAGAGGATTTAGAATCGGTAATCTAGAGCATAAGAGAAGATAAAGAAGAGTTTAAGTGAGTTTTACAAGTATTAGGCTGCCTTAAGAGAGGGACAGTTAAGGCAGTCTCTAAACCATGACTTCTAAGCACTCTACATTGTGACTATTGTTTAGAACACAATTAAGGGAGAGAGGCCACGAAATTAGACTGATAGAAACTTGTATTGATACTGGATAAATGTTACAAGTGATGGAGAAGCCTTTAAATAGGCAATACACATGAATAAACAATTACTAACACAGGGAAACATAAACAAATAAATCTGCAGGAAATGAGAAGAAGCCAAAGGGGATACAGCCAAGGGAGAGGCACGTCCAGAAGATGAGAAAGAGACAGGATGCAAGGTGTGGTCTCCATGGTGATAGTGACAGGTCTGCTACAACTCCTTATGCACCCATGTGACTTTTCTCTGCCTAGTTCAAACCAGATCTTTCCTTTTGAATTCAAACTGAGTATTCTAAGTTTTCTTAGAGCTTAGCAACGTCCCTTAAGCCTTCCCACTCATTTCTTGCCTTGCAAGATATGTTAGGTCAGGTTGGTTACTTGTGGATCAAGTCTCTATGGACCAACTTCCACTTAAACTCTCTGGATCATCTTTTCTTCTACTTTCCTTGAATCCTAATGGATTTATTTCTTTGGTTATTCCCTCTTCATTCCAGCACTCCCCCTCAAGCTTGACCATAGGAGATCCTTGGGAAAGCTTGGAACTGAGGGTACTTGCCTCATTAAAAACCTAAGTGTGGAAAACCTCATGGGATAAAACCATCACTTAAGGAAAAAGAGTGCAACTACCTTCAACCTAAGGATTGGCCAGTGGGTTTATGAGTCTTATGATCAAGTTTAGGGACACATAAACCCTGGATCATGGGCTTACTTCAATGGCAAGCAGGCACTAATGCCTTCCTTGCTTTACACTCAAAACTGCTTGGAACTCTCCATGTGGCTGGTTCATTGTCTCCCCCTTTCTTCAGACATCCTGCCATCATCAAAGGGTTTGATCCACGACCAGACTCGCCATTATGAGCTCCAAGTACCTGATTCAAACAATGCACACACACATGCATCAATTCTCAAGGGGCAAACCTGTTCAAACAAGAATAAGTATAGTTTTACGTACTTCCCTTCCATAAGAAGAATCGACATTGGCTTCTCATATTAACACCCCTCCTCAAGCTTGACCTGAGAATGAGAGTATGTGGTCAAGCTTGGAAGATGAGAGCAATTGATGATCACCAATGCCTTGAGACCACAGCCCTCTTAGCTTTAATTGTGGCCTTTTCTCCTGAGTGTATTTCCTGTCCACCCTCTTGGCATCTAGTAAGTCACTTCTGAGCAATCTCTCTACTGCTCCAATCATCCTCTCAACTATCTTGGGAGTTAATGGACACAATCAGTGTGTCCAAAGGATTGATGGGCAGTGGCAATCTCCATGGTCATGAATATGCATCTTGTGCAGGCTCTGATCAACATGGGCAACCTGTCAAACTAACACTAAGACAAGCATCAGTAGACAACAAGAGATCAGAACATTGGTTTTCACCAACTCCGATCTTTAAAACACATTTCAAACAAGCAATGGACAGATATCTTCATGATTCTATCCTAGCAACACTCTCTGAATCCTAATCATCAAGACTAAGCATTCAGGCAGCAAGACAATTAATTTTCCCAAGGTCAGAAGCAAGACAATTCTTTCAAGACAGCTTAACTTCGAGACATTTTGACAACCTTAGGCAGATTTTAAACAAGATTGTGAGAATGGGGGATTAAGTAACCAGAGAATAAATAGAGAATAGAGAATGATGTAACCAGAGTTTTAGTAGCCAGAGAATAGGAGAAGATGGAGAATAAGTAACCTGAGAATGAGAGAATGAGAGAATAGAGAATATCGAATTTACTCAAGAGTTCTAATGGACAGAGTTTTGCTCTGTTTTCTTGAATTTTGCGGAAGCATAAACAGCCAGGAGCATCCAATAATCATCAAGAGTTTGGTGCTTTAGTAGCTGAAACACAATGGACCATTGAATAATTAATTTGCTCTCTGATCTTAGACAAGTGCCACTGGAATAACTCATGAACTGATGTTTTCCAGGCTTGCAACAAGAGAACCATCAGAATAACACATAAAGAAGTATTTTCTATGGCTCACACAACAAAGAAACCAATGGATCAAAACAGTCTGTCCACTGGTCAAAGAGATGCTCCATAAAGAACAAGCTATTATCCAATGGATAAAGCATAATGGTGAAGCATTTTCTGAATATTTCCCTTACTCAAGCTTGATTCAAGATACTAACAAGTACTGACCAAGCTAACACTATATCAGAGTGGGAGAGAAAATATTTATTCAAAACATAGAGAAAATGGGTGAGTTTAATCCCAAAGAAGAGCAACAAAGCTCTAATACCATGTTGGAATTCATGAGTGTTTGTCTCATGTCAAGAGAGTATTCAGTTAACTTGTAACTGAATCCCCTTCAACCATACACCATGAACTCACCCACACACTTGAAGAGACAACCAACTGGTGGTTGAATCTTCTTGAACAGCCTATACTATAACAAAGATCCTAGATAGTAAACTGGTTATAGAAAGCTGAGAAGCTCTAGTTTGAATCTATCCTTCTGTAGTAACAAAACACTTTGAGTTTGTGTACTTAGATGAAGAGGATTTAGAATCAGGAATCTAGAGCTTAATAGAAGATAAAGAAGAGTTTAAGTGAGTTTTACAAGTATTAGGGTGCCTTAAGAGAGGGAGAGTTAAGGCAGCCTCTAAACCATGACTTCTAAGCACTCTACATTGTGACTATTGTTTAGAACACAATTAAGGGAGAGATGCCACGAAATTAGACTGATAGAAACTTGTATTAATACTGGATAAATGTTACAAGTGATGGAGAAGCCTTTAAATAGGCAATACACATGAATAAACAATTACTAAAACATGGAAACATAAACAAATAAATCTGCAGGAAATGAGAAGAAGCCAAAGGGGATAGAGCCAAGGCAGAGGCACGTCCAGAAGATGAGAAAGAGACAGGATGCAAGGTGTGGTCTCCATGGTGATAGTGACAGGCCTGCTACAACTCCTTATGCACCCATGTGACTTTTCTCTGCCTAGTTCAAACCAGATCTTTCCTTTTGAATTCAAACTGAGTATTCTAAGATTTCTTAGAGCTTAGCAACGTCCCTTAAGCCTTCCCACTCATTTCTTGCCTTGCAAGATAGGTTAGGTCAGGTTTGTTACTTGTGGATCAAGTCTCTATGGACCAACTTCCATTTAAACTCTCTGGATCATCTTTTCTTCTACTTTCCTCGAATCCTAATGGATTTCTTTCTTTGGTTATTCCCTCTTCATTCCAACACCTGCTGTGGTCTAGACTTGTGAAGACTGCTATTGGAAGGTTAGGGCTTTGGAGCCTAATCACTGATGATGGTCCAACACCAGTGACCAGTGAAGAAGAAGATGAAGAAAGTGGTGGGAAGACTCTGGCTGGGGTTGATGCAAAGAAGTGGGTTCAAGAAGACTTGATGGTGCTCTCAGTGCTTCAAGCGTCCCTTGAGGTCCCTCTCCTTGAGGCATAAAGCTACTGTGAGACTCCTAAACACTTGTGGGAGACACTCTTGAAGAGGTTTGGCAATGTCTCCAACATAAGCCGTGTGTTTGAGATAAAGAGATCCATAAGTCTTCTTAAACAAGATGGAGGGGAGCTTACCAAGCACATGGGAAAGTTTGGATCTTTGTGGTCTGAACTTGAGAGTTTAAGACCCAACAATACTAATGAAGAAGCCCTCATGGAGAGAAGGGAACAAGATCAAGTCTTTGGGCTGCTGATGACACTAGACCCGTGTTACCAGGATGTAATCAAACACATCTTGAGGTCTCCAACTCTCCCATCCAAACTTCAGAAGGAGGAAGGGTCCCTTGGTCTCTTTGGAGGAAAAGGAAAGGGGGAGCTTACTATAGCTCACCAAGCCGAGGAGATGCAAGCAAACAAGGCTGCTTACCGAGGTGATGGAAAAAAGTATGATAGGTATGAAGGGAGCTGTGAGCATTGCAAGAAACCAGGGCATAAGAAGAGTGAATGCTGGATCATACACCCGATCTCAAGCCAAGCAAGTTCAACAGGGACAGAGAGGCAAGGGTTAACATTTCTACTGAGGCTAATGGTGCTGGCTCATCAGAAGCTAGCTCAACTGGCAAGGGAAGTGAGGGTGACGGCTGTGCTGTGACCTCTCATCCGTTAAGTGGGAAGAGTTTGGATTAGGAGGTGATTACCAGGGCGGACTTTGAGGCATTCATCCGAGCTCTCAAGGAGTCTGGTAACAAACTTGGAAACACTCTTGGATACTCTTACTCTGCTCATACTATGCCTAGTAACACTGATAGGTTGCTAGACTTGTTTGAAAGATCTTATACTGCTAAAACTCATGCTAGCATCTCTGATAAGTTGTTAGAAGTGTTAGTGAACTTGAAAACCACTCCTAAGACTCACATTGCTGAAAACATTAATAAACCATTGCATAAGCATTTGATTATTGACTCTGGTGCATCTCATCATATGATTAGGGATAACAACCTGATTAAAGATATAGAATCTGCTCATGGTCATGTTATGATTAATAATGGAGATAGGATCCCTATTAGAGGCATTGGCACATTAAAATTGTTTGATAAGAATTCTCAAGCCTTTTACATGCCAGAGTTTACTTCTAATCTTTTATCTGTTAAGAGATGCACCTCTGATCTTCAATGCAATGTTATCTTTAGTCCTAATGATGTGAAGTTTCAGGATATTAAAAGCAGTAAAGTAATTGGACAAGAAGCAACCAGGGGAGATCTTTATATGCTTGAAACTTAGCTCCTATCTCTAGTTCTTGTTTCTCTTTCAGTTCTGTTCTGCCTATGAATAAAAATGCGTTGTGGCATGCTAGACTAAGCCATCCTCATGTTAGGGTTTTAAGCATTATGTTACCAGGTGTCATGTTTAAAAATAATGATTGTGAAGCTTGTATCTTGGGAAAACATTGTAGGACTGTCTTTCAAAGATCTACTACTATCTATGAAAACTGCTTTGATTTAATTCACTCTGATGTCTGGACAGATCCTTGTTTATCTAGGGATGAGTATAAGTATTATGTCACATTCATTGATGAAAAATCTAAATACACCTGGTTAACACTCATTAAAACTAAAGATAGAGTCCTTGATGCATTTAAAATTTTTTAAAGCTATGTTACTAACCAATATCATGCCAAGATTAAAATTTTCAGGTCAGATAATGGTGGGAAGTATACTGGCCATGCATTCAAGGATCATCTAGCTCAACATGGGATCCTTCACCAGACTAGCTGCCCTTACACTCCTCAGCAGAATGGAGTGGCTGAAAGGAAGAACAGACACCTAATGGAGGTTGCTCGGTCTATGATGTTTCACAAGAGTGTGCCCAAGAGATATTGGAGTGATGCTGTGATGACTGCCTGCTATTTGATCAACAGGATACCAACCAGAGTTCTAAAGGATCAGTCTCCTTTTGAGGTTCTCAACAAGAGCAAACCTGTCCTAGATCACTTAAGGACTTTTGGATGTGTGTGCTATGTGATGGTTCCGAGTGAGCTGAGAAACAAGTTAGAAGAAAGGAGCACCAAGACTATGTTTGTTGGATACTCTTCATCCCAAAAGGGATAGAAATGCTTTGATCCAGAAGCTAGAAGGGTCTTAGTGTCCAGAGAAGTAAAGTTCATGGAAGAGAAAAGTTACTATGATGGGAAGAATTGGGAAGAGCTGGAAGGTCTATCTCAACCATCAGATGCGGCTACTAGCTTGAGAAACATCCTAGAAGGTCTTGGAATTGGGGTATACCAGGATCAGCACAGGCGTGAAGAGTCCCCACCAGTTTCTGCTCAAGAATCACCCCACTTTGAACATGAGGGGGGACAAGAATCAGAAGCTAGAAGTGAAGAAGACCAAAGACAAGGCTCGGGTGAAGCCTGAGGTTTAGAAGGTCATAGCTCTGATGTTGATGTTCTTGTCCAAAGTGGAGAAGATAGTGAGGAAGATACTACATTAGAGGATCAGACTGAAGGTCAAGAAGCTGAGCAAGAAGATCAGATACAAGCAGAAGCAGTTGCTGAAGAAGAAGTGATTGTACCTTTGAGGAGGAGCACACGGCAAAGGAAGGATCCTTCCAACTGGGTAAACACGAGAGTGTACTACAATGCCCAGGCTATGGAGCATCCTTCCCAAGCAGTGTGTTCCTTTTCTCAATATCCTGAAGAGCATTGTGCTTTCATGACAAGCTTAGACAAGAGCTTTGTTCCAAGGTCATATGAAGAAGCAATGATGCATGAAGATTGGAAAGAATCTGATGGGGATGAGGCCAATGCTATGATAAAGAATGACACTTGGTATGAGAGTGCATTGCCAAGAGGATACACTCAGACCTATGGACAAGACTACATTGATACATTTGCTCATGTTGCCAAGCTACATACAATCAGAATAGTCCTATCTCTTGTTGTGAACCTTGAGTGGGGACTTTGGCAGATGGATGTGAAGAATGCCTTTCTTCAAGGAGAGCTTGAAGATGAAGTATATATGCATCCTCCACCGGGTCTTGAGAGTCTTGTGAGGCAAGGGAATGTCTTGAGGCTGTTAATATGAGAAACCAATGTCCATTCTTCTTATGCAAGGGAAGTACCTAAAACTATACTTATTCTTGTTTGAATAGGTTTGCCCCTTGAGAATTGATACATGTGTGTGTGCATTGTTTGAATCAGGTACTTGGAGCTCATGAGAAGAGTCTGCTCGTGGATCAAACCCTTTGATGATGGCAGGATGTCAGAAGAAAGGGGGAGACAAAGAACCAGCCAAATGAAGAGTTCCAAGCAGTTTTGAGTGTGAAGCAAGGAAGGCATTGGTGCCTGCTTGCCATTGAAGTAAGGTCATGATCCAGGGTTTATGAGTCCCTAAACTTGATCATAAGACTCATAAACCCACTGGCCAATCCCTAGGCTGAGGGTAGTTGCACTCTTTTTCCCTAAGTGATGGTTTTATCCCATGAGGTTTTCCACACTTAGGTTTTTAATTAGGCAAGTATTCTCAGTTTCAACCTTGTCCAAGGATCTCCTATGGTCAAGCTTGAGGGGGAGTGTTGAAATGAAGAAGAGAATAACCAGAGGAAAAGAGTTAGTTCATGATAAAAGACAAGTGCATCAAGAGAAGCTGATTTGGGCTTGCATGTACAGCCTTGTTCCACAAGCGACCATCTTGACCTAGCTTACCTTGCAAGTAAAGAAATGAGTTGGGAGACATAATATGGACGTGGGGACATTTGATAAGTCAAGTAAACATGTTTGAATTTAAATAAGAGAGGCTGGTTTGAATTTGAAAAGAAGAAGTCACATGGGTTGCTTATGAGAAGCAGCTAGACCTGTCACTTTCACTCAACCAGGCTGTGCAAACTTCTCTCCTGACTCTTTCTCTACATCTGGCCGTGCCTATTCTTGTCCATATCCTCATGGCCTCTTCCATTTCCCCATTATATTAGTTTTTTAGTCATTCCCTTGTTTAATCATTGTTTATTGTAAGTGATTGCCTATATAAAGGCTTCACCACCTCTTGTAACAATTATCCAGTATCAATACAAGTTCTCTTAGTCTAATTTCGTGGCTCTCTCTCCTATTCTTGTGTCTAAACAATATTCACAATGTAAGGAGTTTAGAGTTATGGTTTAGAGGCTGCCTTAACTCTCTTTCTCCTAAGGCAGCCTAATACTTGTAAAACTCACTCTAAACTCTTTTTTATCTTCTCTTAAGCTCTAGATTACTGATTCTAAATCCTCTTCATCTTAAGTACACAAACTCAAAGTGTTGTGTTACTACAGAAGGATAGATTCAAACTAGAGATTCTTTGCCATACATAACTAGTTTACTGTCTAGAATCTTGATTATTGTATAGGCTGTGTAAGAGGATTCAACCACCAGTTGGTTGTCTCCTCAAGTATGATGGTGAGTTCCTGTTGTATGGTAGAAGGGGATTCAGTTACAAGTTAACTGAATACACTCTTGACATGAGACAAACACTCATGAATTCCAACATGGTATCAGAGTCTGAATGCTCTTCTTTGGGATTAAACTCACCTATTTTCTTTCTGTTTTTGAATAAATCCTTTCTCTCCCACTCTGATATAGTGCTAACTTGGTCAGTACTTGTTAGTATCTTGAATCAAGCTGGAGGAAGAGAAATATTTCAAAGAAAAAAAAATGATACACAATTATGCTTTATCCATTGGATAATAACTTTTTCTTAATGAAGCATCTCTTTGACCAGTGGACAAACTGTTTTGATCCATTGGTTTCTTTGTTGTCTAAGCCATAGGAAACACTTGTTCATGTGTTATTCTGATGGTTATCTTGTTGCAAGCCCTGGAAAACATCAGTTCATGAGTTATTCCAGTGGCATATGTCTAAGATCAGTGGATAAATTAATTGTTCAATGGTCCATTGTGTTTCAGCTACTAAAGCACCAAACTCTTGTGGAGTATTGGTTGCTCTTGGCTGTTAATGCTTCCGCAAAACTCAAGAAAACAGAGCAAAACTCTGTCCATTAGAACTCTTGAGCAGATTCTCTATTCTCTATTCTCTCATTCTCTGATTCTCAGGTTACTTATCTCCATTATTCTCCCATTCTCTGGCAACTAATACTCTGGTTCATCATTCTCTACTCTCTACTTACTCTCTGGTTACTTAATTCTCCATTCTCACAATCTTGTTTAAAATCTGCCTAAGGTTGTTAAACTGTCTTGAAGTTAAATTGTCTTGAAAGATTGTCTTGCTTCTGACCTTAGGAAAATAAAATTGTCTTGTTGCCTGAATGCTTAGTCTTGATGATTTGGATTCAGAGAGTGTTGCTAGGATAGAATCTTAATGATATATGTCCATTGCTGCTGTGCTTATTTAAATTGTGTTTTAAAGATCAGACTTGGTGAAAACCAATGTTCTGGTCTCTTGTTGTCTACTGATGCTTGTCTTAGTGTTGGTTTGACAGATTTCCCATGTTGATCAGAGCCTGCACAAGATGCATATTCCTGACCATGGAGAGATAGTTTGTGAGTAGACCATGTGGCTTAAAAGCTCATATCAAACTTGTCTCCTCCCCTATACTAGGAGTCAAGCTTGAGGGGGGCTGTAAATGAGTTTCCATGTCCTGTCTAGAAGCCATTGCAAGAAAAAATCAACAGGGACATCAACAACTTGGTGTTAGAACAGATAGCCATCAGAGACTACTTGACAAGAAGATCAGGTGGAGAGTAAAGCTGATTGGAATGCTATGAATCAGCCCAAGGCATGGAGTTGGAACAGTTACCTTCTGGTTGGGAAGCTATGGAGCAGCTTCAATATGGAGTTAGAACAATTACCTTCAGTGGGGAAGCTATGAATCAGTCCATAGCATGTGTGCTAGTACCAAGTTGATGAAGCTTCAAGTTAAGAAGGCTGTGGTCGCAAGGCATTGGTGACCATCATTGGCTCTCATCTTCCAAGTTTGACCACATGCTCTCATTCTCAGGTCAAGCTTGAGGAGGGGTGTTAATATGAGAAGCCAATGTCCATTCTTCTTATGCAAGGGAAGTACCTAAAACTATACTTATTCTTGTTTGAATAGGTTTGCCCCTTGAGAATTGATGCATGTGTGTGTGCATTGTTTGAATCAGGTACTTGGAGCTCATGAGAAGAGTCTGGTCGTGGATCAAACCCTTTGATGATGGCAGGATGTCAGAAGAAAGGGGGAGACAAAGAACCAGCCAAATGAAGAGTTCCAAGCAGTTTTGAGTGTGAAGCAAGGAAGGCATTGGTGCCTGCTTGCCATTGAAGTAAGGCCATGATCCAAGGTTTATGAGTCCCTAAACTTGATCATAAGACTCATAAACCCACTGGCCAATGTCATGTCCCCGATCCTAGATAGGATCGTCCGGACGGACCATGGTGCGAGGAGACGCACCAGTCAGGTCGTAAGACCTTGAGACAAGCGTATCATGGTCCAATAAGGAAGGTTAAGGGCATCAGGAAGCTGAGACTTAACTAGGATGTGAAAGAAACAAGTGTAAAGGAGCTGGACGAGTGATCCGGGAGCTGGACGAGGTCTGGATCAAGCTCGATCAGCTAGGTTCAGCTGGAAGATAGCTCACCTAAGTGTGATCAGCTCACAGGAGCTGGAGGACTGGCTCACTCAGCTGGGAGCAGTTGGTATTCAGCTCAACTCAGTTGGAGGAAGTGTTCTGGTCCGGACCAGTGTGGTCGGGTCAGGCGGTTACGGGGTGAGCCGATGGTCCGGGTGCAAGGTGGTTTGTCTTAGGCATGGACCAGGGAGTTGGCAAGCTTCCAGGAGTGTGAGCTAAGGCTCAGTGGACGATTTTGTGGAAAGGAAGAAAAGAAAGAAACTGCCAAAGGGCGGTTACGGGCGGTTGAGAAAGGGAGAAACTGCCCTTTTGGATCTAAGGACTTGGTAACTGCCTCCCAGGCGGTTATGGACGGTTGGGGATCGATTTTACTTCTATTTTTCCTTGTCTCTGTCGAAAATATTGAGGGAATAAGACAGAAAACTCAGACAACTTCCAGAGAAAAAGAGAGAGAGATGTGAAGGCAGCAAAGGGGCAGGTTTGAGGGCAATCAAGAGGGAGTTGAGAAAGACCCTCTGGTGAGTTTTGATTATTGTTTGCCATGCCCTGGGATTCCTCTACATCCATAGAAGACACACAAATAGCCTGGAGAGAAGATAGGAGGCCGGATCTAACTTCTAAGGGCTGAGACAGCCTTGAAGGCAGATGTGTGTAGAAAGGCAGTTTCTTGGACACTGAAGGGGGAAGTGATGCACGACCTTTGGGTGGTGTTTGATCATGGATGAACACATCAAAGGCTTCCTCTGTGTCCTGGGAACACACGCAAATGGTCAGAGGAGAAGGGAGAAGGCCGGACTCCACTCCCAAAGGCCAACACAGCCTCAAAGGTGGATGCAGTGCAGAAACTGGTTCCATGGGAGTTCCATGGTATGAAAGGGAGGCACGACCATTGAATGGATCTTATCATTACTGGAAGTATATGATAAGGATTGATGGAAGTGTGATCAAGAGGAGTATGGTCGTCCCTCATAAAGGATGACACAAGATCTACAATCATCATTGATGAGGTAACATGCTTATGATTACTTTCTGGTTTATGTTTATGTCTCTTGAGGTGCGAATGAGGCCAAGTATGGCACGCCCTTGGAGACCAGATATTGTGATGTATTGTAGGGATACAGGACTGTGAGGAAAGGTGGATCTTAGTTGATCTAATTCATCCATGTGGGATGATGGTTAGAAGCCACACATCGGTTAGTGATTCATGGTGGATCATGGGTGAACCGGATCTGTGGTCTTGCATTCTCTATGAATCCAGGACGTGTCACTATGATATAGTGAAATTAAGGCATGCTAGTTATCAGCCTTGGTGTTGGTAAGCTAGGTGTGAATGATTGGCTAAGAGCCATGAGGAAGAGTATAGCCAATACTAGGTGGTGTAGACCACAAGTATTGTGCTGGTGTGTTTATACAAGGAAGGCCGTGTCTGATCTGATGATGGGCAAGGATGGACGACCTTATCCTTGGTTGATGGATCAAGGTGTCTGAGCTAAGTGATCAAAGGATGCACCGGTTGTATGAGCTAGACTGATCGGGTTCATTGGAACATGGTTCCATGGCCGGTTAGGAAGTGTGAAGACTCATCAGTTCTGAGTCATGTGGGGTGGTTGGTTGATTGACTTAGGATCTGATGGGCCTTGTTAGTCCATCAAAGGACTTGGTTACAGGAAGCACACGCCTGAGACATGGTGGTACTAAACCAGGCCTTGGCCGGTTCAGTGGAACTCTCCATGGCCTTGGTTGGGCAGCTAGGTCTGGATCTCATAGTTCTGGATGGAATTGATGGGATCCGACCATGGATTCCTCTTAGTGAGGATTTATCATGATTTATCATGTGATTTGATTGGATTTATCAGGCCGGTTTGATGGTGGTTAGTTATGGCGGTTTAGTGGGATTTGGCCAAATTCTATGTAAATTAGGCCGGTTCTGATCAATCTGATTGTGGATTCCTCTTAGTGGGGAATTATCAGTATTTGTCATGAATTTTAATTAATTTTTGGAGCATGTTTGCTTGAGGTCGTTTTGTAGTTGAAGACTTCCGAAGGTACTTAGTCTGTGGGGATGGTTGGCTGAATGACTAAGTACCCAAGGGAAGAGTTTATGCAGGTATAAGCAAGCTAAGTCAGCTGAGACAAAGAGCTAAAAGCTCCGTGGATGTGGCAAAGGTATGATCTAGCAATGTTGCTTAGATCTAGATAGAATGGATTAGGGGAATGGAACCTCGGATTTGTATGAATTGGTCTGGTTCAGGATCGACCCTTTGGAGCTAGTGGTAGCTGTGTATACTAACCAAGGCTAGGGTGATTTGACCGGACCAGTGCTAGATTGGTTGTAGACCAATGGATATAATTGTTATTCCGCTGCGTCTGTGTTGATTTGATCTAAGCTAAGAATTGACTACGGTAGTCTTGAGCTTAGATCTGAGTTAGCCCTCGCCTATGGGCGATGTTTTGAATAAAGGGCGAAAAAAATTTAGAGGTTCGGTCAGTGTATGGACCGAGCGACGTAAGGCGTCGACCACGGCCTAGTCGGCCGGGATCGGGTCTTACAGCCAATCCCTAGGCTGTGGGTAGTTGCACTCTTTTTCCCTAAGTGATGGTCTTATCCCATGAGGTTTTCCACACTTAGGTTTTTAATGAGGCAAGTATTCTCAGTTCCAACCTTGTCCAAGGATCTCCTATGGTCAAGCTTGAGGGGGAGTGTTGAAATGAAGAAGAGACTAACCAGAGGAAAAGAGTTAGTTCATGATAAAATACAAGTGCATCAAGAGAAGCTGATTTGGGCTTGTATGTACAACCTTGTTCCACAAGCTACCGTCTTGACCTAGCTTACCTTGCAAGTCAAGAAATGAGTTGGGAGACATAATATGGACGTGGGGACATCTGATAAGTCAAGTAAACATGTTTGAATTTAAATAAGAGAGGCTGGTTTGAATTTGAAAAGAAGAAGTCACATGGGTTGCTTAGGAGAAGCAACTAGCCCTGTCACTTTCACTCAATTAGGCTGTGCAAACCTCTCTCCTGTCTCTTTCTCTACTTCTGGTCGTGCCTATCCTTGTCCATATCCTCCTGGCCTCTTCCATTTCTCCATTATATTACTTTTTTAGTCATTCCCTTGTTTAATCATTGTTTATTGTAAGTGATTGCCTATATAAAGGCTTCACCACCTCTTGTAACAATTATCCAGTATGAATACAAGTTCTCTTACTCTAATTTCGTGGCTCTCTCTCCCTGGCTTGTGTCTAAACAATATTCACAATGTAAGAAGTTTAGAGTTATGGTTTAGAGGCTGCCTTAACTCTCTTTCTCTTAAGGCAGCCGAATACTTGAAAAAACTCACTCTGAACTCTTCTTTATCTTCTCTTAAGCTCTAGATTACTGATTCTAAATCCTCTTCATCTTAAGTACACAAACTCAAAGTGTTGTGTTACTACAGAAGGATAGATTCAAACTAGATATTCTTTGCCATACATAACCAGTTTACTGTCTAGAATCTTGGTTATTGTATAGGCTGTGTAAGAGGATTCAACCACCAGTTGGTTGTCTCCTCAAGTATGATGGTGAGTTCCTGTTGTATTTTAGAAGGGGATTCAGTTAAAAGTTAACTGAATACACTCTTGACATGAGACAAACACTCATGAATTCCAACAGAGACTAAAGAAGGCTATCTATGGGTTGATGCAATCACCTAGAACTTGGTACTACAAGCTGAGTACTACATTGAGTGGGCGAGGCTCTAGGAAGTCTGAGTTAGATCACACCCTCTTTACTCTCACCACTTCCTCAGGAGTTGTCTGCCTTCTTGTGTATGTGGATGATATCATCTTAACCGGCAGTGACAAAGAGGGGATCCAAGCAACAAAGGAGTTTCTGAAGTCAGTGTTTGAGATAAAAGACTTGTGAGAGATGAAGTATTTTCTTGGGAGTGATCTGTGTAGATCAAATGAAGGGTTGTTCATCTCTCAAAGAAAGTATACATTGGATATTCTGAAAGATGCTGGTGCTTATGGAGGAAGAACTGCTAGGATGCCCATGGAAGATGGGTATAAGGTCCCACGTGAGGGGGAGAAAGAGAATAGCAAGCCTTTCCATGATCCAAAGCTGTATAGGAAGCTTGTGGGGAAGCTGATATACTTAACCATTACAAGGCCAGATATATGTTTTGCTGTGAACCAAGCAAGCCAGCATATGCAAGCTCCAAAGGAGCACAACTGGCGCATGGTTGAAAGAGTTCTCATGTATCTGAATGGAACTCAAGGTCTTGGTATATGGATGGGCTGCAATAGAAGCACTGAAGTTGTAGGTTATTGTGATGCAGATTGGGCTGGTGATAGAACAAATAGAAGGTCTACAACTGGTTACTGTACTTTCATTGGAGGAAACATGGTAACCTGGAAGAGTAAGAAGCAAAAGGTGTTGAGAAGAGGTGATCAAAGTATGGAGATGAGGAAACAAGAGTTCAGGAAGTCATAAGAGGTGTAAGGCTTAGGCATTGGTGATGACCAGGAAGGACAGTCCGGGTATGGCAACCCGGGCAGGATTGGATGATGTGCAAGGATCAGACAAGGAATGGACCGAGCAGGACGACCGGGGTGGAGTACCCGGTCGGGACTGGACGCTTCTGATCTTGGATCAGACCGGGGTGGACAGACCGGGTGAGGACCCCGGTCATGATGGATCAGACCGTTGGGAAGAAGGGACAGCCTGGCGTGTGTGAGCTGGAAAGTAGCTCTTCCCTTTTCTCACCTAACCTTATCCTCTTATGCTCTTTTAAACCCTTGTATCTTCTCTTATAAATACTTGTATCCTCTCACATTATTTATCTAAGCAAATATGAGTCTTTTAATTTTTCTAGAAATGTTCTTAGTCTCTTAAGCATGTCTCTTCTCTTTTAATCTCTTAATCTCTTAATCTCTTCTCTAATCTCTCTTAAACATCTCTCTAATCTCATTTTAGTATTCAAGATCTATAAAATCTTATGGTATCAGAGCCAGGTTGGCCAAAAACAACATGTGTTCTTGTGTGTTCTTGAGTGTTCTTGAGGTTTTTGAGGCTTAGATTTTTGAGAAACTAGTTTCTGGGTCTGTTGGTGTTTTTCTTTGAGCTGTGACTTAAAGGTGGTTCCTTTTGGTGATTAAGAAGCTTAGAAGTGCTCTCAACGCGGTTGTTTGTGTTGGTGTGAGTTCAAGGAGATCTTCTTGAAGATTCAAGCTGAAAGTTCAAGTCTTTGGAGTGTTGGGTTGTTGTGTGAGCTAAAGGAGGGTTCTT
This sequence comes from Brassica nigra, assembly GCA_016432835.1. Lineage (NCBI taxonomy): Eukaryota > Viridiplantae > Streptophyta > Magnoliopsida > Brassicales > Brassicaceae > Brassica > Brassica nigra. The sequence goes on from CM028245.1 coordinate 28,793,161, forward strand.
TGAGGAGTTCTTAGACCATGTTTAACCCACATACCCATTAGGGTATCTTAATTTAATTTTTATTGAATTTTGGAGTTACTTTTGGTGAGAGACATGAAATAAGAACCTTGAGAATATTTCCTCCTCCATTGCAAGTATCCTATTTTGGGGTTCTTAAATTAAAAAAATTAAAAATTTTTTATTAAACATTAATTTTATTTATTACATAAAACATAATAAAAGAAAAGATTTTAAACATAGATTTTTAAATTAAAACATGAAAACAAACATTATTAAAATAAACAAGAATTCTTCGAAAGAAGCATCCGAGCTTAGTTGTTGTCTTCATTACCTCCAAATTTATTCCAAATATGTTCAACCAAATCTTGTTTCAGTTGTTCATGCGTTTGTCTATCACGAATTTGTGTTCGAACTGCCATCTGGTTAAAGCTAATTGTAGGCCTGTGATCGACGTGTGATCTTACGTTCTCTTCTCCTTCCTGGAATTTTTCAATATCATATTGAGTGTAATGCTCTCGTTCGTTTTCTACTATCATATTATGGAGTATAATACATGCTCGCATAATCTTCCCAATTTTGGCTTTATCCCAAACTCTTGCAGGATTGTTAACAATGGCGAAACGAGCTTGCAAGACTCCAAAAGCACGCTCGACATCTTTACGGGCAGCTTCCTGATGTTGAGCAAATAAGACTGCTTGCGGTCCCTGTGGTAGACTAATCGATTGGATAAAAGTTGCCCATTTCGGATAAATACCATCGGTGAGATAATAAGCCATACGATACTGGTTTCCATTGACAGAGAAACAGACTCTCGGAGCTTCACCGTTTATTATGTCATCAAAAACAGGTGAACGATCAAGAATATTGATATCATTTAATGTACCTGGACATCCGAAAAATGCATGCCATATCCAAAGATCGTATGAAGCAACCGCCTCTAAAACGATTGTTGGTTTTTCCGAACCACGAGCATATTGTCCTTTCCAAGCGGTGGGACAATTCTTCCACTCCCAATGCATACAATCGATGCTTCCTATCATCCCTGGAAATCCACGATACTCTCCAGCATCAAGTAGATGTTGAAGATCAGCCGGTGTTGGTCTTCTTAGGTACTCATCGCCGAACAAATCTATAATTCCTTCAACGAAATTTTCCACACATAATCGAGTTGTTGTTGAACCGAGCCGGAGGTATTCGTCGACCGCATCAGCCGCAGAACCATATGCCAAGACACGAATGGCTGCAGTACACTTTTGAAGTGGAGAGAGACTTCGCCGTCCGAGAGCATCTTCCGTTTGATGAAAGAACGGAATTTCATTGGAAAGTCGATCAACAATACGCATGAACAATGGCTTGTTCATTCTAAATCGTCGTCGGAATAGATTTTCAGTGTATGTCGGAGTCTCGCTGAAGTAATCATTCCATAAACGTTGATTGCCTTCTTCACGATTTCTTTCGATATGAATTCTTTTTTTTCTTTTTTTCCTTTGTGTCACTTGATTAGCAAAATGAATGGTTAAATTCTCGAAGGTTTGATCAATGTAATCATCAATATATTGATCAACAATTCCCTCATCTTCAGAATCCTCAAAATTGTTGTGAGAACCAGATGCCATAGAAATTGATTTTTATGATTTTCTGTTTGGAATAAGAGAGAATGAACGAGAGAGAAGATGACTTTACAATTTAAATATAAAAAGGAATTTGGGAATGATGATTGAGATTGATGAATTTGTATTTCAATATTTCTTTTGATATAAATTGAGAATAAGAGAAGCTAAATATAGAAATTGATCAAGAGAAGCTAAACATAGAAATTGTGTTTGTAGAGATAGAAAATGAGAGAATAAGTTTGGTACATAGACATGAAAATACAAGAGGTCTTAAATAGATGCATTTGGTTTCAACAAGTCCGTGATACATAAAAGACAACAAAGACATCAAATACAAAGACATCAAATACAACAGACACCAACGACAAAGACAACACACACATCCGTGACACATAACAACAGACACATCCGTGACATCAAATACAAAGACATCAAATACAACAGACACCAACAGACACCAACGACAAAGACAACTCCTCCATGACTCCTCCATGACTCATCCATGACTCATCCGTGACTCCACTTGATCTTTTTACCTGAAACAAGAAAAAAACACAAGACCTTTTATTAAACCACATTCAATGAGATAAACACAATCTAATTACACTTCACCTAATTGGACAACATCTCAGTAATGAGCTTCTTCTTCAAAGCTTCTTCACCCTCACCAAGCGGGTCTGGTTTTGCCATTAGCCTATCAAGTATTTTCATTTTGCTCAGCCTTTCTTTCCTAATCATATCCTCCCTCTTTAGGTCCATAATACCTTCAAACTCAGCCAGTGCCTTCCCCTCTGCATTCGTCTTCTTTCCAAGCCCCTTTGCAGCTTTAACACCCGGGGGACGCTTGCTTGCTTGATCAGCTTCACCCGTGTTGGTCTCAGAGGCGTGAGAGGTTGAGGATTGACCGTCCTCGCATTTCCTCCTTTTTGAGCTTCTCTCCGTTTTAGAAGTGGACAGGTCACACCATTTCTGATCATATCTAAGCTCTTTCCATGCATGTTCAAGTGTAAATTTCTTGGAATAGTTGTTGACGAATATCTCATGCGCTAGCTTGAGAACATCTTCGTCGTTTTGGCCGCTACTTCTCGATCTGGTGGCAGACTCTAACGCTCCACAAAACTTTCCAACAAGATCATTCATCTTGTGCCACCTCTGTTTGCAGTTGCCAGGCTCCCTCTGTTCACCCACTGGAATCTTCGGACTTGCTGCGAAGTATTTGGCAATTCTTTTCCAAAAAGCAACAGAACGTTGCTCATTTCCCACTAAGGAATCTTTGCTCGTGTTTAGCCAAGCGGAGATGAGCACTAAATCATCAGCATGCGTCCATGTTTTTCGAGAGATACGCTCTGCAGGAGGCTCGCCAATGTTTGCATCTTCACTGCCATAAAGAGGAACTTGAGGTGAAGGGATTTGGACACCATCTTCTCCTGAACCGAACACACTGTCTTGTTGACTCATGAGAAGGTCAACAAGACTTGATGTGTGTGGAATATATGGAGTATGATCCATATCCAGCAATGAGAATAAGAAGAAGGAAGAGATGAGCAATGAGAATGAGAAGACGGAAGATGATAAAGAAGAGAAGAGAAGAAGGGAATTTAATTGATGGAAGAGATGAGCAACCATATCGACATGACACATATCTACAAAATTCATCACAAAATTCAGAGCAACCTATCTATTTATTACCGAGCTTCAACCATAATCTACCTCTTACAAGAACATTAATTACCGAACAACAAGACAATTATCTAACCCTAAACCAGCATCATTTATTACATACCTACACTCTTAACCAGAATCTAAAGAGAAAGAGAAAAGAGAAAGCCATTACCTCTTTTGATCTTCTCGCCGTGAGAATGACTTTGCCTGAGCTGCTTCCAAGTTCCAACTGAGACATCTCCAAAACTCCTAGACCACAAACAAATACACTTCACCTGATCAACCAAGATGTTCTGTTTTGTAAATAAAAGTTCTATAACAAATATATAGTAAGAAAGAAGCCATGCCTTGCAATTGTTCTGTCTCTATAACATTCATACAAGAAAGAAGCCATGCCTTGCGATTGTTCTGTCTCGATTCCATCTGCGAATCAAGAGCTCACAATCAACTGACCAAACATAGGAGACGAACAAGACGATTCAAACATTCACAAAATAAAGTCCAGTGCTTTACCTGTGATATGATTGGTCGTCGAGGAGGAGGGACACGGATGATATGATTTGTCGACGAGGAGGAGGGACACGGATGATATGATTCGTCGTCGAGGAGGAGGGACACGGATGATATGATTCGTCGTCGACGAAGAGAGACAACGATGATATGATTCGTCGTCAACGAACAGAGACACCGATGATTTAACAGAGGACTCACGAGGGCTTTAAAATACCGATGATTTGATTCCTCGTCCAGGAAGAGAGCCACCGAGTATTTGATTCGTCTTCGAGTTAGAGAGAAGCCATCGTCGATTCGATTCCTCGTCGAGAAGGAGAGCACCCATCGATTCGATTCCTCCTTGATTGCCTTCGTCGTCGAGTCGGAGAGAAGGAGAGGAGCCTCGATTTGATTCGTCGTCGAGTCGGAGAGAAGGAGAGGAGCCTCGATTCTATTCCTCCTTGATTGCCTTCGTCGTCGAGTCGGAGAGAAGGAGAGGAGCCTCGATTTGATTCGTCGTCGAGTCGGAGAGCAGCCGTTGATTGCCTTCGTCGTCGAGTGATCTCCGGGAGAAACCGACAAAGAGAAAGTCGAGATGAAAGTGATCGAGAGAAGAGGACTCCCCTCGTTTTCTCCTCCCAGATGCATTATCTCCTGACGCGTGGCAAATAAGATCCGTCCCTTCTGCATGTTAATTAAGATACGTTTTAAGTGTAATTTGCCATTTTTTATTTTCTTTAATTGCCCAATTAAATTAGATCCCCTCATTAGATATCCCGATAAACATGGTCTTAGAGATCTAATCTGAAAGCTTTCAAGTCTGTTCACTCTGGTGGGTTACTAGATCCAAGTTGAAGTCTCTTTCTCAAGTATTCAAGACAAGCTACTGAAAATGGAAGGTGGTGGAAGCTACATGAAGGTGGCTACTACTTTCAAGGGAAATAACTATCTTGTGTGGTCCAGAATGGCTAGAAATGCAGTAGGAAGCAAGGGACTGCTCAAACACCTCACAGCTGATGAATCTAAGAAGCTCATCACTCAAGGAAAGGATGGAGAAGACAGATCTGGTGAGGCGCTTGAGAAATGGCAGCAAGAGGAGTGTGTGGTGCTCTCAGCTCTTCTTGCATCCTTGAAACCTACTTTGATGGATGCATACAGCTATTGTGAGACTGCAAAGGAGCTGTGGGATACCTTAAAGAAGGTATATGGAAACACTTCAAACCTAAACAGGGTGTTTGAAGTGAAACAAGCTCTCAATGGTTTAGTACAAGAAGATATGGACTTTGAGAAGCACTAGGGGAGGTTTAGGTCTCTGTGGTCAGAACTTGAGATGCTAAGACCAAGTACTACTGATGCAGATGAGCCCAACAAGAGGAGAGAGCAAGACAAGGTGTTTGGATTGCTGCTCACCTTGAACCCAGCGTATGGTGGGCTGAGTCAGCACATGTTGAGGGATGATACCTTACCAGACTTGGAGGAAGTATCTGCGCGCATTCAGAAGGAGCATGGCTCCATTGGATTGTTTAGCAAGAAAGGGAAGGAGCTGGCTTTAGCTAATCAAGCATCACAGGCTGAGCAAGTAGAGGTTCCACAAGCTAACAAGGCAGCACATGGGAAGTATGAGAGGTTCAATAGGAACTGTGAGCATTGTACGAAGCAAGGCCACAAGAAGAATCAATGCTGGATCTTACATCCTCACTTAAAGCCAGCTAAGTTCAACAAGGATCGTGAGGCAAAGGCTCACTTGGGAGATGGTTCTGGTGGCACAAGCTCAAGCAAAGGTAATGAAGGTGAGGTGGACAATGGGAAGTCCTTGGTGGCTGATGTCTTGCATATTTTGATCTATTTAGCTGGAGCAGACCAGTCCGGGGTGACCAGTCAGGGGTGGCCAGTCCGGGTTCAAGCACCCGGACGATGAGAAGCATACGGACGGACCCGGGAGACGCGTCCGGGTAAGAGCACCCGGACGGAAGATCAGGACGCGGCCAGACCAAGGGACGACCCGGGTGGCCTTTCCGTCTTGGAGCACCCGGACGGAGAGACGGCCGGCTTGGTGAACCCGGACGGAGCAAGGACGCGGCCAGCTGGACGGCCGGGTAGGGTGGACCGGGTTGGATGGTGTTGGTTCAACCCTGACCGAATTTTATGCACCATTCCCATTGGTTGAGACCCATTTGGCTCAAGGACTTTTTAGTAATTTGGTTTTATGTTTCTAGGGCTTTTAAGCCAAGTATAAGTACTCATGTTATCCCTAATTTGGGACTTATGTTATTTTCTAACTAAGAACACAACACCTTTGAGTAAAGTTTCATCTTTGAATCATAATCTCATCTCATCTTCGTGTTCTTGACTACTTGATTTCATCTCCTTTCTTTATCTACATGTTTAAGCTTGAATCTCTCATGGGTTTAAGAGTAAGCATGTGGATTAGTGAGTAGATCCATTTAAGATCCATGGGTTAGGGTGATTGAGAGTGATTAAGTGTAGATCCAAGGTGCTTAGTGTTAGATATATCCTTTCCTTGCATTGATTTGGTGTTCATAATGCTATATTTGAGTTGGCCTCTCAAACATAGAGCCATAGGCATTTCATGCTCGGAAGGTGTTCTATGAAATGCCTGAACCAACTCATCTATGCTTTTAGCTTGCTTAGCCTAAGGGATTAGTTGTCAGAGAAGCTAAGATTTCTATTAGACTCATTCTCCATGTTTGCTTTGATCATTACAGACAAAGGGATTTGGTGTACTTGGGTGATCATTGCAAAAGAGCATTCATCTAGGGATAGAGCTTTCTTAGTTTTGTTGTCTAGGCATAAGGGATTAGATCGATTGAAAATTTGGCATCTTTGATTGAACCTTAATTATTTGAGATCAAGTCCCTAAACCCATGGGTCTCATTCTCCTCATAAGAAAGAAAGTTTTACATATTGTTGCATTTTACTTATTGTCTTAGTTTAATAATCATCCTCTTTAATGATTGCATTTAGATTAAGTATAGACTTGCATTCCCTTTGCTTTGTGGTCACTTAGAACTGGTTCGATAATCTTTTATACTACATCATTTGACTAGGACCTTAGAAAAGTCCTTTCATCAAATTGGCGTCGTTGCCAAATTCTAAGTTGATTGTGACATTGGGATTTAGTCACTTGCTTGAGACTAAATCATTTTTCTTTTCTTGTGATATTGATTCTCCTTTTGCCTCTTCCTTTGATTTTCAGGTGTATGAACACAAGAAGCAGGGGTGTAACTAACCTATTTTCCACTGTTGAAGAGATAGCTACACTTGAGAGGGAAATAGCAAGAAGGAGAAGAGAAGAAGAGCAACAGGCTCACATTCTGAGGTTGGGGTTTCAGATGGATGATCACCAGCATCAACCTCAAGATGGCAATGGTCAAGGAGCTGACAACCTTGGACCACAGTGCCAGCAACAACAACACCCACAGCGGCCAGCTAGAGCCATTGGCACCTATGACCGTCCTCACATTCATGGAAATAGGACGGGCATCCGCGCACCAGCTGTGGAAGCTAACAACTTTGAGATCAAGTCAGGGTTGTTGAGTGTGATTAAGAACAACAAGTACCATGGCTTGGCTGTAGAAGACCCATTTGATCACTTGGACAAGTTTGATAGTTATTGTGGCTTGTCCAAGACTAATTGTGTGTCAGAAGATGCCTTCAAACTCAAGTTGTTTCCTTTCTCTCTAGGAGTCAAGGCACGCCAATGGGAGAAATCTCTACCTAGTGACTCCATCACTACTTGGGATGATTGCAAGAAAGCTTTCTTGGAGAAGTTCTTCTCTACATCAAGGACAGCCAAGCTGAGGAATGAGATCTCTAGCTTCCAGCAGAAGAATTTGGAAAGCTTTAGTGAAGCATGGGAGAGGTTCAAGGGGTATCAAGCTAAGTTCCCACACCATGGCTTCTCAAAGGAGAGTTTGCTAAGCACATTCTACAGAGGTGCCCTTCCTCAGTTTAGAGCAAGATTGGACACAACAAGCAATGGTTTCTTCCTGGGCAGGTCTGAAGAAGATGCTGAGGAGCTGGTTGACAACATGGTGAAGAGTGACTCAGTTTACAGTGGAGAGCATGACAGAGCTGATAGAACAACCAGAGCTGATGACAACCAGACCAAGAAGGAAATCAAATCCTTGCAACAGAAGACAGACTTGCTGATTGCTAACCAAGCCAAAAAGAAGCAGATCAACTTTGTGGGTGGTCTAGTCATGAAACTCCTCCTAAGGTTAATGAAGTTGAAGGGTTAGAAGGGCAAGAAGAGCTTTGCTTCATCAACAACAATGGTACTTGGTACAGGAAGGAGCCTAACTTTCAGTACAACAACTACCAGCAAAGGTCTTATCCCAACAACCAGCAAGGAGGCTATCAACCCAAGCAAAACACTCAGCAAGGGAACTACCAGCCTAGGCAGAATCCTCCTCCTGGTTTTACCAATCAAGGCAATCAGTCTACTCAAGCTCAAGGTAGCTCCTCCCAAGCTACAGCTCCAGATTCATCTATGGAAGCTATGTTCAAACAAATATTGGAAGGTCAAGCTAGAACAGCCAAGGACATTGGCCATGAGTTTAAGACTGTTCACTACAAGATTGATAGCAGCTATACTGACCTAAACAACAAGATAAGAGCTTTGGAGAATCAGTTTGCTTCTATGAACTCTCAGCCAAGTCGCCAACAAGGAACACTACCAGGAAAGGCTGAGCAAAACCCCAAGGAGCCAATGAAGGCAATCACTTTGAGAAGTGGTAGAGAGTTACCTCCCAAGAGCTCTCCCCAAGGATGGTGAGACACTAAGTGGGGGGGTGGCCATCAACATTGATGATGATGTTGTGATTGTAGATCAGAAGGTTGATGAGGAGATTCTAGAAAAGATTGTTGAAGCTAAGGGTAAAGGAAAGGTTGGAGAAGAGAAGAAAACACTAAAGCATGGTGAAGTTGCCACTCCAACAAAAGAGTCTTCTTTTGTTCCTCCTCCCTATGAACCTAAGCTGCCATTTCCTGGAAGATTCAAGAAGCAAATTTTGGAGAAGTACAAAGCTCTCTTTGAGAAGCAAATGAGTGAAGTTCAAGTCACAATGCCCATCATTGATGCCTTCATGCTTGTCCCTCAATATAGCAAGTTCTTGAAGGATGTTGTGGCTGCCAAGAAGAAGGAAATGGAGGGCATGATGGTTCTTACTCATGAGTGCAGTGCCATCATCCAGAGATTGACAATCCCTAAGAAGCTAGAGGACCCAGACTGCTTTACCCTACCTTGTGCCATTGGTCCTTTGATGTTTGAGAGATGTCTATGTGATTTGGGAGCTAGTGTCAGTCTCATGCCTCTATCTGTTGCCAAGAAGCTTGGGTTCAGCCAATACAAGAAGTGTAAACTCTCTTTGGTGCTTGCTGATCGCTCAATCAAATTCCCTATTGGTATCCTTGAAGATCTCCCTGTGATGGTGGGAAATTATGAAATTCCTACTGATTTTGTTGTGCTTGAGATGGATGAAGAAGCTAGAGACCCCTTGATCCTTGGAAGACCATTCTTAGCCACAGCAGGAGCCTTTAACAATGTGAAGGAAGGCAAGATTGATCTTCATTTGGGGAAAGAGCACACTCTCCATTTACATCAATGGGGTAATGAAGAGGTCAACTGTGCAAAGCCAAGTGTTTTACATAGAGGAGATGGAAGCTCTTGCTGATGAACTTCTTGAGGAATTGGCACTTGGAGAGTTGGAAATAAAGGACCCTTTGCAGCATGCTCTGACAGTGGATAAAGAGGTCCAAGTGGTTGAGAACCAAGAGAGTGATGCTATTGTGGCCATGCTGGATTCTCGCAAGAAGGTGGATGATGAAGGCCAGTATGAGGAGCTTAAACAAGAGGTGCACCAAGCTGTTTCAGCCACTCAACAAGAGGACACCCAACAAGATGATTGGAGTGAGCTCAAGGCACCAAAAGTGGAGCTAAAACCTCTTCCCCATGGTGTAAGGTACGCATTTCAAGGCCCTAATGAGTCATATCCTGTCATTGTGAGTAGTGAACTTACTGAACTTGAACTTTCTCAACTTTTAAATGCACTTAAAAAGTTTTGAAAGGCAATTGGGTACTCATTAGATGATATTTAGGGGATATCACCTTCTTTGTGCATGCATAGGATACATCTAGAGGATGAATCAATGACTTCTATAGAGCATTAAAAAAGGTTGAATCCTAACCTGAAGGATGTTGTAAAGAAGGAGATTCTTAAGCTCTTAGATGCTGGTGTTATCTACCATATTTCAGATTCTAAATGGGTATCTCCTGTGCATGTAGTTCCAAAGAAAGGTGGTATCACTGTGGTTAAAAATGACAAGGATGAATTGATACCAACTAGAACCATAACTGGCCATAGGATGTGTATTGATTATAGAAAGCTCAATTCTACATCTAGAAAGGATCATTTTCCATTGCCATTCATTGATCAAATGCTTGAGAGACTTGCAAACCATCCTTTCTATTGCTTTCTTGATGGGTATTCAGGGTTCTTCCAAATCCCCATACATCCCAATGATCAAGAGAGACAACATTCACATGCCCCTATGGCACCTTTGCTTATCGAAGGATGCCATTTGGGTTATGTAATGCTCCAGCAACCTTTCAAAGGTGCATCATGTCTATCTTCTCGGATCTCTTTGAGGATATAGTGGAGGTATTCATGGATGATTTCTCTGTCTACGGATCTTCGTTTTCTGCTTGTTTGTCCAACTTGTGCAGGGTCCTACAGAGATGTGAAGACACCAACCTTGTGCTGAATTGGGAGAAGTGTCACTTCATGGTCAAAGAGGGGATTGTGCTTGGGGATAAGATTTCAGAAAAGGGCATTGAAGTGGACAAGGCTAAGATTGAGGTGATGGTCAGCTTGCCACCACCAAAGACAGTGAAAGACATCAGGAGCTTCCTTGGCCATGCTGGGTTCTATAGAAGATTCATCAAGGACTTCTCAAAGATTGCTAGACCAATGACCAAGTTGCTGTGCAAGGAGGCCACTTTCAGCTTTGATGAAGATTGTCTTGAGGCTTTCAAGAGGATAAAGGGTGAACTTGTTAATGCCCCCATTGTCCAGCCACCTGATTGAGACCTTCCTTTTGAGATAATGTGTGATGCTAGTGACTTTGCTGTTAGGGCTGTCCTGGGGCATAAGAAGGATGGCAAGACTCATGTGATTTGTTATGCTAGCCAAACCCTGAATGATGCACAAATGAAGTATGCCACAACTGAGAAAGAGATGTGATATGAGCCTGTCGCCTTGACTGAGCTCGAGTAACCGGAGCCGTAGCTTTGTAAGTAAGAACAGAGAACTTGTTTGTAAAGCTTCCTTTAACCCTAGTCTCTCTTGAGAATAAGGTCAATGCTGGAAGATGATTCTTTATTGATAATTAGATATGTTTATATAGGGCTATTACAAATCATAACCCTAAGTAAGAAAGGAAAACTCCTTAATATCTATAATAAGAAAAATACCAAATCTCTATTAATGCTTTTAAGGAAAATACTAGTTTCTAGTCTTCTTTCTCTGGTACGTGATACCATAACGTGTATCATTATTCCCCTCCTCGACAAGGAGCTTGTCCTCAAGCTCTATCTCTGGAAATGCTTCACATAATTTCTGGGCATCTTCCCAAGTAGCATTCTCTTTTCCTCATCAGTCCACCGGACCAGAACTTGGCGAACTCCACCATGAATACGGGCTCGAAGAAACTTCACTGGTTTAGCTGGTAACACTCGTCCTTGTAAAACCGGTGGTAACACAGGACTTGTATTAGGCTTGTCTCCTTTGTGCGGTTTAAGTAGTGAGATGTGGAAAACGTCATGGATTTGAGCACCATCTGGAAGTCGAAGACGGTAGGAAACTGTTCCCACGCGAGCTAGTATTTCAAATGGTCCATAAAACTTTGGGGAAAGCTTTGTGAAAGCTTTCTTAGCAACGGTGAGCTGTCTGTACGGATGTAACTTCAACCAAACCCATTCCCCTATGGAAAACTCGACTGGGCGATGATGTTTATCGTAGGATGCTTTCATTCTGTTCCGAGCATTTAGTAAACGTTCTCTTGCTGATTCTAAAAACTCATCTCTCTCTGCCAATGCAACATCAATAGCTTCTACTTTCGAACTTCCATTAGTATAGTCTTAAAGTCGAGGTGGGTCTCTTCCATAAACCATCTTAAATGGCGTATTCTTTAGACTAGTGTGATAGGATGTGTTATAGCAATACTCAATCCAAGGAAGCCATGTAAGCCACTTCCGTGGTTCATCTCCTGTGACACACCGCAGATACATTTCTAGAGTCCGGTTGACGACCTCGGTCTGACCATCGGATTGTGGCCGATAGGCTGTTGTAAAACACAAGTTGGTACCCATAAGTCGAAAAAGTTCTCGCCAGAAAATGCTGCGAAAAACCTTATCTCTGTCTGATACTATCGTCTCTGGGATACCATGCAATCGGACAATGTCTCGGAAAAAAACTTGGGCCACAGACACAGCGGTATAAGGATGACTTAAAGCGATGAAATGCGCATACTTTGAGAAGCGATCAACCACTACTAAGATGACTGTTTTCCCTGAAACTTTTGGTAATGCCTCAATGAAATCCATCGAGATATCAGCCCATATCTTTGTTGGAACCGATAGTGGCTGCATCAATCCCGCGGGTTGCAGCACTTCCCATTTATTCTTCTGACATATCTGACAAGGGCTCACAAATTCTTGAACACTTTTCTTCCAACCTCTCCAATAAAAATCCCGACGGATCCTTTCCATAGTTTTTTGGACACCCTCATGGCCAAAATTATGAAAACCAGTCATAACATCTCGGACCAAATCTGAATTTGAATCCAGATAAACTACTCCTTTGCGAAAAATAAGCCCATCCTTTGCTTCCCATATCTCTGATTCCTCGCCCCGAATGATTTTATCTCTGAGTTCGCCAAGCTTATTGTCATTCTGAATTTCTCTGCAAACCGAGCCAAAATACCATCCTCAGAAACATTGATGGCATGTAATTCTTTATCCTCCTCTGAATTGTTGTCATGACGTCTAGACAAAGCATCAGCAACCTTATTTGTCATCCCTGAACGATACTCGACTGAGAAATCAAACCCAAGGAGTTTACCGATCCAATGTACTTGTGGAGATGTTGAGAGACGTTGTTCCAATAAGTACTTAAGGCTGTAATGATCTGTACGTATGAGAAAACGTCTCCCCCATAAATACGGTCTCCAATGAATCACGGCTTTAGCTAACCCAATCAATTCTCGCTCGTATGCAGCCAGCTTTACATGGCGAGCTGCTAACGTGCGGCTGAAGAAAGCGATGGGATGACCTTTTTGCTGTAGAACCGCACCAATCCCGCTTCCTGAGGCGTCACATTCTACAACAAATTCTTTGGTAAAGTCGGGGAGCGCCAACACTGGAGATTCGGAGAGTGCCTTTTTGAGGGAGATGAAAGTGTTTGTTGCAGTCTCGTTCCAAATAAATCCCATCTTCTTCAGGAGTTGAGTCAATGGAGCAGCCATGATCCCATAATCTTGAATGAATTTTCGGTAATATCCTGCCAAGCCCAAGAATCCTCGCAAAGCACGAACTGATGCTGGTTGGGGCCATTTAGTAATAGCTTCAATTTTTTTTTGATCAACTTGGACACCCTTTTCTGAGATAATATGTCCCCAATAGCCCACCTCCTGCGTTCCAAACGAACACTTGACCTTTTTTAACAGCAACTGATGTGTCCGTAACACCTCTAACACATACTCAACGTGTCGTACATGATCCGTCCACGTCTTACTATAGATCAAGATGTCATCAAAGAATACTAAGACAAACTTACGAAGAACCTCAGTAAACACCGAGTTCATTAGGCTTTGAAAGGTGGATGGGGCATTGACGAGACCAAAGGGCATTACCAAAAATTCGTAGTGACCATGATGGGTGCGAAAAGCTGTTTTCTCAATGTCAGCTTCGAACATGCGAACCTGATGATACCCTGATGTTAAGTCGAGTTTTGTAAAAAATCGAGCTCCATGTAACTCATCAAGTAATTCATCGACGACCGGAATTGGAAAATTGTCTTTCACTGTAATTTTGTTGAGATCTCGATAATCAATGCAAAATCTCCAAGTATTATCAGCTTTCTTCACCAGTAATACCGGCGAGGAGAACGGAGAACTACTCGGACGAATGACCCCGTTGCGAAGCATCTCTGTACACTGCCTTTCTATTTCATCTTTAAGGAGGTGAGGGTAGCGGTACAGACGTACTGCTACTGGATTGGATCCTTGAATTAATCTGATCCGGTGATCGCAGTCTCGTTTAGGGGGCAGGCCGACGGGTTTTGAAAACACCATACTGAACTTGTTGATAACATTGTCGAGCAAGTCTGATGTTGCCACTTGAGCCAGGGCCCAGATGCTTGGTTTGGTCGCTTGTGCTATGGGTGATATAGCAAACCCCGGTGTTGTGAACACTTCTTCTTCATCAGAGAACCAGTTTCCCAATGCCTCATCATGACATTCTAGAGCATGAAGGGAGACTTGTGGTTTCCCTCGTGCTTTGGATTCACCGTGCCATACCACCGGCGTCGAGTTGTGATTGAACTCAACAGTCTTATTCGGTCCATCCCAGATCACTCTCCCTAAAGCATTCAACCATCTGATCCCGAGAACCACATCAAAACCTTTCAACGGAATCGCAAAACAGTCGGCTTTGAATTGGTGCCCTTGTACAGACATTACCATTCCTTGGCAAAACCCCTGAATCGGACATTTTCCACAATCAGGAAGAGCGACAAACCGCCCGGATTTCCGGTGTATCGGAATTCCCAGCTCCTCCACTAAACTACTCTTGATAAAGTTGTGCGTGCTTCCTGTATCTAGTAACACCCATCCTGTTACTGTGGCAATATTAGCTTGCACTTGGAAGGTTTTCTCGGTTTGTTCCCCATTCATGGCATTAAGTGAAATTTCTAACTCATCTTCTTCAATCCACTCATCTTCTTTGTTGTCTCCCTCCGCGACTGGCATGATATAGAAAAGAACTGGACTACACACATGACCATGTACGTATAATTCATCACAATTAAAACATAGTCCTTTTGCTCTTCTGTCCGCCATCTCTGCGGGTGTTAATTTTTTCCAGATTTTTTTCTGGCCCGTTTGCTTTTGAGGTCCTGGTTTTGTAGTTTTCCCTTCTGATCCTCGATTCTCTTGCCGAGCTGATACACCAAGGGTCTTAGTGATAGGCGCTAGATGACCACCAAACGTCCTGGTGCGTTTATCACTGTCAATCTTGTACTCGTTATCTCTAGCATACTCTATGGCTTCAAAAATCGTTTCAGGGCGCAAATATTCAACTTCTTTTTGTAAGTTATCTGTCAACCCGACACAGAATTGCCATAGTTGTTGATCACCCGTGAGTCGTGTTTGTCGGCTTAGACATTCTTCAAACTGACTGCAGTACTCATCCACTGTTCCAGTGTGTCTAAGATTTGACAATTCTCCCACTGGGTTTACCGCATCTGCCTTTCCAAATCGACTTTTGCAGATCCTTTTAAACTCCTCCAATCCAAGCCTATGTGTTACCAATCGTCGCAAGTTGAGGTTCCAGTGGTACGCTTGTCCTGTTAAAACAAAAGTTGCTTGTCTAACTTTCGCATCATCACTGAATATTCTTTGGTCAGCAAAGAAGTCGTCACACTTTTGTAACCACTCCATAGCATCGGTTGTCCCGTCATATGGTGGAAACTCTATTTTGGCTGCTTTCACACATCTTCTTTCGAAATTGTTGCTTCTATCCTCATGGGTTTCGTAATACCCTCTCTTCATCAACCCTTCCGAGTTTCGATAATCTCCAAAATTTGGATGCAAGTCGTGTGGTGCCGCTCCAATTGGTCTTACATTCCAGTCTCCTCCTCCATCTGCTCTCCTATGCCCTCGTTCTCTTCCAACAGCTCGGTTTGGCCACGGCCCCCCGGAGAACCCATAAGTGGCCTCGTTTGCCAAGCCGCAACCTCTCACCGGAATGTCTTTCTCAGCTTTGGATGGTGTAAAACTCGTACCAGTTCTGGTATCGCCTGGTATCGCCCCCTTGCTCCCTTTACCTCCACTTAATGTTCCAACTTCAGAAAGTTCTTCGGGTGAGAATTTTATCGCCTTACCGCGATCCTCGTTAGCAGTTTCGTGACACGCACCATTCTCTCTTGTAGAGCTTTCATGTTAGCACTCTGAGTTTTCATGTTATCGTCTATCTTTGCATTCATCGATTGCATCATCTCCATCATCTGTGCTATCTATTTCAAAAGCGCCTCAGTGTCCCCCACTGAATCGTTCGGCTCTGATACCAAATTGATATGAGCCTGTCGCCTTGACTGAGCTCGAGTAACCGGAGCCGTAGCTTTGTAAGTAAGAACAGAGAACTTGTTTGTAAAGCTTCCTTTAACCCTAGTCTCTCTTGAGAATAAGGTCAATGCTGGAAGATGATTCTTTATTGATAATTAGATATATTTATATAGGGCTATTACAAATCATAACCCTAAGTAAGAAAGGAAAACTCCTTAATATCTATAATAGGAAAAATACCAAATCTCTATTAATGCTTTTAAGGAAAATACTAGTTTCTAGTCTTCTTTCTCTAGTACGTGATACCATAACGTGTATCAAGATGCTGGCCATTGTCTTCCCCTTTGAAAAATTCAGAAGCTACCTGGTGGGTTCCAAGGTCATTGTGTATACTGACCATGCAGCTTTGAGACATCTCCTAGCAAAGAAGGATGCCAAGCCAAGATTACTAAGGTGGTTCCTTTTGCTTCAAGAGTTTGACTTGGAGATTAGAGACAAGCCAGGGATTGAGAATGGAGTTGCTGATCACTTATCCAGGCTGAGGATTGAAGGTAGAATCCCTATTGATGAGGGACTTAGACAAGAGCATGTCATGGCTATCATGTCAGTGGTGGCAGTTATTGAGACTGGAAAGAAAATTGAAGAGGTTAAGGCAGCTGAAGAGAAGGGACCTTGGTATGCTGATTTGGTTAACTACTTAGCCACTGGAAAGGAGCCATTGGGTCTTGCGGGGTATGAGAAGAAGAAGTTCTACAAATATTTGAAGAGATAATATTGGGATGAACCATACCTCTACACCCTATGCAAAGATCAGATTTATAGAAGAGTGGTGGCTGAAGAAGAAGTTGAAGGAATCCTCTCACATTGCCATGGATCTTCCTATGGAGGCCATTTTGCTACCTTCAAGACTGTCTCAAAGGTGCTACAAGCTAGATTTTGGTGGCCACACATGTTCAGGGACACACAAGACTTCATTTCAAGATGTGACACTTGCCAAAGGAGGGGGAACATAACTAAGAGGAATGAGATGCCTCAAAACCCAATCCTTGAAGTGGAAGTGTTTGATGTTTGGGGGATTGACTTCATGGGGCCCTTCCCTTCTTCTTATGGCAACAAATACATCTTGGTGGCTGTGGACTATGTATCAAAGTGGGTAAAAGCCATAGAAAGTCCCACAAATGATTCGAGAGTGGTGGTAAAAATGTTCAAGAGCAATATCTTCTCAAGGTTTAGAGTACCAAGAGTGGTCATAAGTAATGGAGGTTCACATTTCATCAACAAGGTATTTGAGGGTCTTCTCAAGAAGAATGGAGGGAAACACAAGGTTGCAACACCCTATCACCCTCAAACAAGTGGCCAAGTGGAGGTCTCCAACAAGCAAATCAAGGGCATCTTGGAGAAGATTGTGGGAACCAAGAGGAAGGATTGGTCAGACAAGCTTGATGATGCTCTTTGGGCCTATAGAACAGCCTTTAAGACTCCTCTAGGCACTACTCCTTTCAACCTTGTTTATGGGAAATCTTGCCATTTGCCATTTGCCAGTTGAGCTTGAATACAAGGCATTGTGGACTGTGAAACTTCTAAACTTTGACATCAAGAGTACAAAGGAGAAGAGACTTCTTCAACTCAATGAACAGGATGAGATAAGGATGGATGCCTTTGAGAACTCAAGGATTTACAAAGAAAAGACTAAGGCCTTCCATGACAGGCACATCCTCAAGAGAGAGTTCAAGGCTGGAGATCAAGTTCTTCTCTACAACTCTAGACTGAAGTTATTTCCAGGGAAGCTTAAATCAAGGTGGTCTGGTCCATTTGTGATCAAAGAAGTGAGACCTTATGGAGCCATTGTGCTTTGGAACAAGGATGGTGGAGACTTCACAGTGAATGGCCAGAGACTCAAGGAATACATGGTCACAATACCAAAGGAGGATGGGACATCAACCCCACTCTCTGATGCTCCCCTTGCCTAACCTCAAAGGAGGCAAAGTCAAGCTAGTGACTTTAAACAAGCTCACTTGGGAGGAAGTCCCATGGTTATCCGTGTAAATATTGCATTAGGATTTGTTCTTTTTCAACAATAAATCACTTGGAGAATGGTGAGAGCTTGGGAATGGGTTGGATAAAGTTTTGAGATAAAGGAAGTATAAAAAAAAAAGAGGTTTGAGGTTTGGACCGGGTAGGGTGGACCGGGGTCGCCTACCCGGTCGTGAAGCATGCTAGAACGGACCGGGGTGCAGGCGTCCGGGTAACGGCACCCGGTCGTGAAGCTTGAAGGAACGGACCGGGGTGCAGGCGTCCGGGTAACGGCACCCGATCGTGAAGCGTGCTGGATGAACGGACCGGGGACGTCCGTCCGGGGTGAGCTACCCAGTCGTTTTCCACTTCCCGGACTGTCCGCGCACTGACCTGATGGAGCCCCACGACCCGCGCACGACCCGGCCGCGACCCAGGTATGTGTTTCTGTCCTTAAACCAACCAAAACCCATCTAAAACTGACCCAAAACCCATCCACCCGACCCAGAACCTCCCGAAAGCCCTAATTCACCCTCTCTCTCCTCATTTCATCTTCTTCCTCACATCAAAATCCTCTCTAGCCTCCAAGAACCAAAATCACCATAACTTTGTCAATTCTCAACCAAATCTCGAAATTCTTTTTCCCACATCCAAGCCTTCTTCCCCTAGGTCTAATTCCTTGAATCTTTTCATCTTTATCCTTCATCCAAAGCAAGGTATGGTATCTTTAAGTTCAAATTCGTAACCCTCATGAACCCTAAAAATTTGAATTTGAAATTTGAGCTTTTTCTTGCTGGATTCTTGTAAATTCGACTAGGGAAAGCTTATATATCATGCTGGGTAGTTGATTTCATGGTGGAATTGAGATTAATTTGAACTTTGAAAAATTAGGGTTCATGAGATTTGGGGGTTTTTCATAAAGTGCTTGTTTAGGGTTGTTCTTGGGTTAGATTGGATGCTAGGTTGATAGAGAACTTCAATTTAGGCCAATTCAAGCTTGATTGTGCTTAATTGAGGGGTTTTGATTCTTAGAGATTCTTGTTGCTCATAAAAAAAAAAAAAAATTATGAGCATGAGAATTCTCTAGGATCTTCTAAAGCCCCTTTTGCTTAAAGCTTGTTTCTTGTGAGTAATTGATCATTGGAATTTAATTCTTATGCTTTTGATCATGTTTCTCATCTTGAGAGGTTTTTCCTTCTTAAGCTCACTTTTTTCCAAGGTTTAAAGTTTCAGGTACCAATGGGGCGTAAGAGTGAAGCTGATATAGAAGTTGAGAAGCAAGAGCGTGCAGCAAGACACACTGCTCAGTTTGGGAAATCTTTGGGTTCACAGCCTGGTCCAGAAGAGGAGCGCCGCCAGCAAGCTTTGGCAATGCTAAGGAAGAAAGCACAAGCCAAGAAAGATGGGAAGAGAGTTGTTGCTGATAAGGGTGTGGCTGATGGTGCTCACAAGCAAGCCAAGAGGGATGGAAAGAGATCAGCTGTTCGGGACAGTGTGACTGATGGTGCTAACAAGCAGGCTCCTCCCAAGAGAGCTAAGGCGCCAAGAAATTCTAGTGTGGGAGCTCTTGTGGTAGAGAAGACCAACAACAAAGGTGATCATTCCCTTGCTCACACTATGAGGACTATGACTCCACCTAGGAGAGCACCAGATCCTGTGCAAGAGATTGTAGAAAGCCTTAACCAGCACAACATGGAAGATAACTTGGCAAGGGCTAGAGCAAAGAAGTAAGGCAAGAAGCCAATGGTTGCAGAAAGTGAAGGTGAAGAGGATGAGATATCTTCTAATGATGAGCATGCTGACCCTAAATCAAAGTATGAAAAGAGGGATAGGTCCAAGACACCTATTGAGGATGAGCTGGTAGACCTTTTGAGAAATGGCATTGCTTGGGTCCCTACCAGATTTGTTAATAAGAAGATCTTGCAAGAGATGTACCTTGATGATGATGTTGAAGCCATGCTTGAGCACATGAAGGTGGGAAGCCGGGAAGCCTCTACTCAGCAGCTTACCCTACTCACAAAGAAGTCTCTTGCCAATTCTTGGCTACACTAGAAGCAACCTTTCACACTTCCAAGCATGCACAACAAGGATGGGGAGAGATCAAATTCAAGATTGAGGGTGAGGTGTACTCCATGTCTTTCACAGAGATTGGTGAAGTTCTTGGCCTTGGGGATCAGAAAAACTCTTCACTTCCAACACTCAAGACAGCCCCTAAGGAGAAGACCGTTGCTGAATCAATGTGGACCTTGTTAACAGGACAAGGGAGAGGAGGCCCCAAGAAAGAGAAGAATGGCGCTATTAGGCATCCCACTATGCGCTATCTCCACAGGCTGCTTAACCACACCCTCTTCCAGAAGAAAGAGATAGGGAATGTTGCTGGAGAAGAGCTGAGATTCCTTCACCAAACCGCCCGACACTTTGCTTCCTTTCCTCAGCTCCATGTTGTCCCGGATGACTTCTACTCAGATTTCGGTATGGTTGGCTTCCTTCTTCAGCGCTTCATGCACTACAAGAGTTGGGCTTGGACAAACCGTGACTCAGGACCTCAGATTGGTATTGGTGGATGGATAACTCCATTATTGGCTTACCAAGGGATTGATTTGGGTGATGATGGAGTAGGTCCTACTTTCTTGGATGGAGCTTACCTGAAGAAGGCTCAATTCCTAAGCGGAAGGTTTGATGGGAAATGCGTCTATTCCTATTCGAGAGGTGGCAAAAGGGCTAAGTTGTTGCTTCCTAACCCAGAACTCACTTCATTGAGCACTTCAGGAGACATCAGCTTTGACATCAGTGAGGAGCACCTCCTTAGTAGTCATGGACCCCTTTGCCCTGTGACCCTTCCCAAAGGTGACAAGGCAGCAAGCAAGAAGAATGCCTATGAAGAGGAGCACACCAGAAGAGCCACTGCTCATCTCTTTGGCCCTCCTCGCTACAAGCTCGAGCAATGCACCAGTGTCCTGCCTCTTGGACCCCTTCGCCAAGCTCATGACCAGATTAGCATTCTCCAGAGGTGGAACAGGGCTCAAGATAGGACCATTTTCAAGCTCACCAACCAGTGCAAAGAGCTGAAAAGGACTGTGAAGAGGCAAGCTGAAGCTTCAGCCCGATTATTGAAGAAAGTGGCTGATGTTCTAGCTAGGGGAGCTGTAGCCGGTTGTAAGGCTGAGGACTTTGATCTTGATGCTTTCAATGCACCCCCTCCTCAGCCACTTCATGACCCCTCTGCACCACAAACCAGGAAGCAAGCTCTCCGCCGCTTGAGGAACCCCTACATCGCCCCATCTGGGTCCAGAAACAAGTCACCATCCCTAGACACCACAGTGATGAAGATGACTCTGAGGGTGAGGCATCAGCCTCATCCCACGCTCCATAGAGGTACCCCAACACCCTATTATTGTATATACCATTCATCATTCCATTTAGATTTTATTTATCTATCTTTTTTGGGCCCTTCTTCACATTTAACAAACACAGAGACTGTGTGAATTAAGTGTGGGGGAGGTGTCAAGTTGCTGATAGTCTTGTGTTTTATGTCATATGCATGCATTTGTAGATAGTTACTGCATAGAAAAACCAAAAAAATTTGAAAAATTTGAAAAGCAAAAAGAATCATGTAGTTGCATTAGGATTGAGTCTAGATCATTCACTTGCATAAAAAAAACAAAAGAAATCATCATATAGGTTGCATCATGCATAAGGGGACAAGGATGATAGTTGCCTTATAAAGATGCTCATGCTAAGTTCTTAAAGTGATAACCTTTATAATCATAGTAAGTAGCTTGAGCAATCTTAGGATAACTTGTACACTTTGAGCCTTGAAAACTCTTCCTAAAGCTTACTTGATTGATTGATGCTCTCTCTTTGAAGTTTGCTCCTGTCATATTTAGACTCTAAGTCTCTTGCTCATGGTCCCTTGTGTACTAAGTCATGGATAGAACACTTGAGTTGTCCCTCCCATTCCTTGCCTATCTTTTTGGACAAACTCAAGTGGTACTCCACACGCTTAAACCCTTACCTCCTTTTAAGCCTTCATTGTTTGTTGAGTGAGGCCTTCTTTGGAAAGCTTTACATGTGCATAATGTTGAGAGTATTGGGAACGACAATGCTTGATCTCCATTTTAGCTAGATTAGACACTCATATTGTCTAGCTTCTAGGATGGGGGTGAGTGTTGTAAGGTGTGATCTTGGGAATGTGAAAGGTTTTTGAAAGAAAAGATTAACTCAAGGAACTCCAAGTTAATAAGTGATTTAGTCTAGAAGGAATAAGAGAAATGAATAGTTCTAAGCTCTAGTTTATAAAAAAAAAAAGTCTTGGCCCCCATAATAAAAAAAAAAATGAAAAGGGGACTAGCAATGTTTAAGAAAGAGCTGATAAGAGTTTAAAATGTGAAAAATCCCTTGTAGACTTCAAAAAGAAAGAGTTCTAAATGAGATTGCATCTTTGAGTGTTTTGGGGAATCTTTGGGTGAGAGATGTGAGTGGTTTTGGCATTGGGATTGAGGATATAGCTTATGTATTTGGGAAAAGGATAGAACAATGGAGATTGAGCATTGTATGCATGAGTTGATCCCTTTCTTAGATATATTATGTGCAATGTCAAGGCTACTTTGTTTTGAGAGTAAACCACCTTTAAAGATCCTTCTTGAACTACTTGATTTGCTTTGCATCAAAGCCCTTCTCACCAAACGAAATGACTTGGACCATTTGACCATTTGCAAGAGATCTTTTGAGTTTGCTTAATGATTGTTAGAGAGCAAGTGAATTTGTGGATTGTGGATTCATGATGAGTAAGTGTAGGGATCAAAAGAGTTAAAATAGGCCTTGAGAAGTTAGAGTTGGATTGAGTGTTTGCTCTAGCTAGTTGGTATGATTATACAAGGTTATCAAGTTGAGAACTAAGAAGAGCATTCTTTTGGTTATGAGTCCCCTCCTTCAAACTTCTCCTCCTTAGTCCTTGCTAGTTTACTTGTGGACAAGTAAAAGACTAGTGTGGGGGAGTTGATGTCTTGCATATTTTCATCTATTTAGCCATCTTTTTATTGCATTCTTTGAGTTGTAGGCTAAGGTTTAGGCATGTGTAGGATCATTTTGCATTCATTTGTCCTTATCAAGTGCTGGAGTGTGCTTTGGTGAGATTTGAGGTGTTTGGGAACCTTATGACCCAAAAAAGAAGTGAAGAATCAAGATTGGCCATAAGAAGAGAAGTGAAATCAAGAGATGAGAGTTGGACCGGGTAGACTAGACCGGGTACACATACCCGGTCGGATCAGATTGGATCAGCACGTCCGGATGACCGGGTTGATGCGTCCGGACTCGAGCATCCGGACGGGAGATGAGGACGGACGGCCGGGTAGACACGTCCGGGTAAGGACACCCGATCAGGAGGAAGCCGGAGCAGACCAGTCCGGGGTGGCCAGTCCGGGTTCAAGCACCCGGACGATGAGAAGCATACGGACGGACCGGGGAGACGCGTCCGGGTAAGAGCACCCGGACAGGAGATCAGGACGCGGCCAGACCAAGGGACGACCGGGGTAGCCTGTCCGGCTTGGAGCACCCGGTCGTGAAGAGAGTGCTGAGGACCGGGGTGAGACGGCCGGCTTGGTGAACCCGGACGGAGCAAGGACGCGGCCAGCTGGACGGCCGGGTAGGGTGGACCGGGTTGGATGGTGTTGGTTCAACCCTGACCAAATTTTATGCACCATTCCCATTGGTTTAGACCCATTTGGCTCAAGGACTTTTTAGTAATTTGGTTTTATGTTTCTAGTTCTTTTAAGCCAAGTATAAGTACTCATGTTATCCCTAATTTGGGACTTATGTTATTTTCTAACTAAGAATACAAAACCTTTGAGTAAAGTTTCATCTTTGAATCATAATCTCATCTCATCTTTGTGTTCTTGACTGCTTGATTTCATCTCCTTTCTTTCTCTACATGTATAAGCTTGAATCTCTCATGGATTTAAGAGTAATCATGTGGATTAGTGAGTAGATCCATTTAAGATCCATGGGTTAGGGTGATTGAGAGTGATTAAGTGTAGATCCAAGGTGCTTACTGTTAGATCTATCCTTTCCTTGCATTGATTTGGTGTTCTTAATGCTATATTTGAGTTGGCCTCTCAAACATAAGCCATAGGCATTTCATGCCCGGAAAGTGTTCTATGAAATGCCTGAACCAACTCATCTATGCTTTTAGCTTGCTTTGCCTAAGGGATTAGTTGTCAGAGAAGCTAAGATTGCTATTAGACTCATTCTCCATGTTTGCTTTGATCATTACAGCCAAAGGGATTTGGTGTACTTGGGTGATCATTGCAAGAGAGCATCCATCTAGGGATAAAGCTTGCTTAGTTTTGTTGTCTAGGCATAAAGAATTAGATTGATTGAAAAGTTGGCATCTTGGATTGAACCTTAATCATTTGAGATCAAGTCCCTATACCCATGGGTCTCATTCTCCTCATAAGAAAGAAAGTTTTACATTTTGTTGCATTTTACTTATTGTCTTAGTTTAATAATCATCCTCTTTAATGATTGCATTTAGATTAAGCATAGACTTGCATTCCCTTTGCTTTGTGGTCACTTAGAACTGGTTCGACAATCTTTTATACTACATCATTTGATTAGGACCTTAGAAAAGTCCTTTCATCAGTGGCCTACACTGGTGGTGCTAGCACAATGAGTGTCAATGATGAGTACTTGAAGAGGTCTGACCTTGATGCATTGATCAAACTCTTCAAGGCCAATGGTAACATTCTTGGACACTCTCATCATGCTTATCTAAGTCCTAAAACTGTTGAGAGGTCCATTGAATTGCCTAGAACTGTTAGGATGCTGGATACTCCATCTAAGGTGTTAAAAATGTATACTCATCCTAGTACTGCTCATATTGATCATGTGCATTCACCATCTAAGATCGTTGCTCATATGGCTAGTTCTCATGCTGTTAAGCCTTTAATAGTTGACTCTAGTGCATCTCATCATATGATAAGTGACACTAGGCTCATTAAGAACATTGTTCCTGCTAATGGTAATGTTATGATTGCTAATAGATCTAAGATACCTATTAAAGGAATAGGCAGTCTTAAATTATTTCATAAAGAATCTGAAGCTTTCTATATGCCTGAGTTTACTTCAAACTTATTATCTGTTAAAAAATGTGCTACTGATCTTAACTGCAATGTTACCTTCAGTCCTAATGATGTGAAGTTTCAGAATATTGAAAGTAGCAAGATGATTGGAAAAGGAGTAACCAAGGGAGAATTATATATGCTTGAAGATCTTGCTCCTGTTTCCAATTCTAGCTGTTCTTTTTCTTCTATTTCTTCTACTAGTTTAAGCAAAGATGCATTGTGGCATGCTAGACTAGAACACCCTCATAATAAGGCTTTCAAAACTGATGTTGCCAGGTGTTTCTTTTGAGAATAATGATTGTGAGGCTTGTATATTGGGTAAACATTGCAAAGTTGTCTTTCCAAACTCTAATACAGTTTATGAAAACTGTTTTGATCTTATTCACTCTGATGTTTGGACTGCTCCTTGTTTATCTAGAGATAGCCAGAAGTATTATGTCTCCTTTATTGATGAAATATCTAAATACACCTGGTTAACCTTAATTCCAACCAAAGATAGGGTCTTTGATGCATTTAGAAACTTTCAATCTTATGTCTCTAACCATTATCATGCCAAGATTAAGATTTTCAGGTCAGATAATGGAGGAGAATACACAAGCCATGCATTCAAAGATCACCTATCCAAGCATGGTATCCTTCACCAAACAAGCTGTCCCTACACTCCACAACAGAAATGAGTGGCTGAAAGGAAGAATAGGCACCTAATGGAGGTTGCCAGGTCCATGATGTTTCAAGCTAATGTGCCCAAGAGATTCTGGAGTGATGCTGTGGTCACTGCTTGCTACTTAATCAACAGGACTCCTACTCTGGTGTTGCAAGGACAGTCACCATTTGAAGTCCTCAACAAGTACAAGCCAGCATTGAAACATCTAGGGTCTTTGGGTGTCTCTGTTTTGTGATGGTACCTGGAGAGATGCGCAACAAACTAGAAGCCAAGAGTACCAAGGCTATGTTCATTGGGTACTCTGCATCCCAAAAAGGCTATAAGTGTTATGATGAACACTCAAGAAGAGTACTGGTGTCTAGGGAAGTAAAGTTTGTGGAGGAAAGAGAATATTATGAGGAGAAGAACCAAGAAGACTTGAGAGACCTTACCTCAGATAGATCATCTATTCTGAGAACCATCTTGGAGAACCTTGGGATCAATATGCAACAAGGTCACAAAGATGGAGGAAGTGTATCAGGATCATGGAAGTGCACCAAGTAGTGTACCAGCTACTGACGGAGTTCATGATCCCACCCTTAATCATGAGGGGGGGGGGAGTGAATCAGAAACTCTTTACCAAGGAATGGGA
This sequence comes from Brassica nigra, assembly GCA_016432835.1. Lineage (NCBI taxonomy): Eukaryota > Viridiplantae > Streptophyta > Magnoliopsida > Brassicales > Brassicaceae > Brassica > Brassica nigra. Next base: position 28,819,720 of record CM028245.1, read on the forward strand.
GAGAGTTCAGGTGGTCAAGAGAGTTCTACGAGGTCTAGTTCTCATGATCAAGGTAGTGATCAAGGTGTGGAGCCTAGAGATCATCAAGAAGAGTCTGGTCCGAGTGAGGTACAAGAAGAAGGGCAAGAGGAAGTTCAAGAAGAGGTGCAAAGAGATCAGCAAGCACCAGCCTTGAGGAGAAGCACACAGATAAGGAGGGATCCTGTTGACATGAAGAATAAAATGAGCATTCTAGTGTAAAGGAGACAAGGAAGGTTGATCGGATAAAAGAGGAAGCAAAAGAGGTGGTCCATACAGTTTAGGGTTTGGATGAGCTAAACCTAACTTCAGAAGCAAGCTTCTCTTCTTGCCTTGGTCCAGAGACAAGAGAATGACATATTTAAATGCTATTCATGTTGGCCAGAAGGAAAAAGAGCTGTTGGAGAAGTTTGAATCAAGAAGACCACATGTGGGAGTGCAAGGACCTGTCGCTTTCCCTTGGTCTGGCCAAGATATCTTGTCCCTTTGTGCTCAGAAGGCCATACCTTATTTTATTGTTTAAGCCCTCTTGTCTTTGGCTATTTATGTGTTGTATCTTGGACCATTTCAAACTAAGGAAATTATATTCTCTCCTTCTATATCTCTCATGCACGAAATCTCTCACCCTCTCTCCTGTTCTTGGTGTTCTTCATATTTCCAGCCATAAACTCTCTCTTAATCTCACTTAAACTCTCACTAAATCACTAAATCTCACATGGTATCAGAGCTGTATGCTCTTGAGGCCTAAATCCTTCTACTCTCTTCACTTACTTCCGCAAATTCTCTGAGTTTCATTTCTATTTTTGGCAAAGTTCATCTTGTTCTTCAGCTGTTCATCATTTCCAGCTCCAGAAATTGCCAAAAATGGAAAGGTGATTTCGACCAAGAAGATGAAGAAGGAGAACCTCATTCCAGTGACCCTAGAGGATCCTAACTATCTTTTATGGTCAAGAGTGGCCAGAGTTATCTTGGGAAGTCATGGACGACAAAGTTTTCAGTCATGCACGACAAAGTTTTCAGTCTTCTCCTAAACCTGGATTCACCCTACAATAGTCTGATAAGTCATATCATCCAAGAAAGGAAGCTTCCAAGTTCCCAAGGAAGCCAGCCGAGTACACTTAAGCTCAAGGAGTTGGAGCATCAAGTAATTGAAGGAAGAACCATGTATTCTGCATTATGTGGTGATTCTAATGAAGGAGGAACATGGAGGAGTATGGCAGGGGCGACCAATTCTGATGGCCCAGTGACCAGAAGAGACTTTGATTCCTTTATAAGAGCTGCCAAGGCCCTTATCTCACCCAGGGAGGTTGGTAAAAATTCTCCCGACTCTAAACCCATTATCATAGATTCAGGAGCTAGCCATCACATGATTAGTGATAAGAACCTGGTTAGTAATATCTAGCCTGCCTCAGGGAATGTGCTTATAGCAAATGGTGATAAGGTTAAGATTGAAGGGATAGGGAACCTTAGAGTGTTTGATAAAGAATCAACTGCCTTGTATATGCCTCAGTTTACATCAAATTTGCTATCAGTGAAAAGAGCAACCATTGTTCTGAATTGTCAAGTTGTCTTTAGACCTGATGAGGTTGAGTTTCAAGACTTTGAAGACAGGGCAGGTTATTGGTAGAGGGCACAGCCATCAGGATCTGTATCACCTAGAGAAGACTAAGATATCTGGTGCATCGCCTGCTCACTGCCTGATCGGTGATTCTAATGGGGTTGAGAGCACCATATGGCACTCTAGATTGGGACATCCCCATACTAGAGCCTTGAACTTGATGCTTCCGGGTATGGTGTTTCAAAATGATGAAAGTGAGGCATGTATCTTGGGGAAGCATTGTAGGACAGTCTTTCCAAGGTCTAGCACTAGCTATGAGAAGTGTTTCGACCTGGTTCATTCTGATGTGTGGACAGCACCTTGTATTTCCAGAGAGAATCACAAGTACTTTGTCACCTTCATTGATGAGAAGTCAAAATACACATGGGTGACTCTGATTCAGACAAAAGACCGGGTGCTGGAGGCATTCAAGAACTTCCATAACCATGTTTCCAACCATTTCAATGCCAAGTTGAAGATTCTCAGGTCTGATAATGGTGGAGAGTACACTAGTCAAGCATTCAAGCAATATCTAGCTCAGCATGGGATCATTCAGCAAACTAGTTGTCCTTACACACCACAACAAAATGGCGTGGCTGAGAGGAAAAATAGAAATCTGATGGAGGTGGCCAGAAGCATGATGTTCCATACAAGTGTACCTAAAAGGTTTTGGGGAGATGCAGTCGTGACAGCATGCTACTTGATCAACCGGATTCCGACCAGAATCCTTCAAGACCACTCTCTATTTGAGGTATTGAATAAAACCAGACCATCTATTGATCATATCCGTGTATTTGGGTGTCTTTGCTTTGTCTTGATACGAGGAGAGCAAAGAAATAAGCTAGAGGCCAAGAGTACAAGAGCTATGTTCATTGGCTACTCTCCCAACCAAAAGGGTTATAAGTGTTATGAACCAGAAACTAGGAGAGTTCTGGTGTCTAGAGATGTGAAGTTTGTGGAATCTAGAGGATATTACAACAAAGATTGGAGTGATCTTGAGAATCTATCCCAATCAACCTCAGATAGAGCAAGCAATCTTAGACGGGTAATGGAGAGCATTGGGATCAGTATACCTATGGAGAAGAAAGGTACTGGATCAGATGAGGCTAGGCAAGCTCCCACTCAGTCTAGTGAAGCTGAGACCAACACTGATGAGTCTGAGGGTCAGGAAGTTCCTCACCTTGACCATGAGGGGCGCAACAACAATACTGAGCCAATCCATGATCAAGATGAGCAACAAGATCAAGAGGATCAAGAAGCACCAGTTGTTAATGAGAACCAGACTTTGGCAAATGAAGAGGAGGTTCAACATGAAGAACCACAACCAGTACTAAGTAGGAGTACTAGGATCAAACAACCGGCTTCTAATTGGATCAACACAAGGGTTTACTTCAACAGCCAAGCAGTTGCTCATCCCACTCAAGAAACATGCTCCCTTGCTCAATATCCTATGGATCATCAAGCTTTCATCACTAATCTTGATGAGGTGTACATACCAAGGTCATATGAAGAGGCTATGGCAATCAAGGAATAGAGAGATTCAGTAGGAGATGAGATGGGTGCTATGGAGAAGAATGGAACCTGGTTTGAAACTGAGCTTTCCAAAGGCAAAAAGGCTGTTACTAGCATGATGTTGTTCACAATTAAGTACTTAGCCAATGGGAAACCTGAGAGGAAGAAGACCAGGCTGGTAGCAAGAGGCTACACTCAAGTATATGGTGAGGACTACCTTGAAACCTTTGCACCAGTGGCAAAGCTTCACACCATAAGGATTGTGCTATCTCTTGCCGTAAATTTGGAATTGGGATCTTTGGCAAATGGATGTCAAGAATGCATTTCTACAAGGAGAGCTAAAAGATGAGGTATACATGCGTCCACCATCTGGTATGGAAGGCATGGTTAAACCAGGCAATGTTTTGAGGCTTAGGAAAGCAATCTATGGTCTGAAGCAATCTCCAAGAGTCTGGTACCACAAGCTAAGCACAACTCTTAATGGAAGAAGTTTTGTGAAATCTGAAGCTGATCATACCCTATTCACTCTGACCAGCCAGCAAGGAATCATTGTTATTCTCATCTATGTGGACGATATCATCATCACAGGCAGTGATAAAGAGGGGATCAACTCAACCAAAGCATTCCTTAAGGCAACATTTGACATCAAGGACTTGGGAGAGCTAAGGTAATTTCTAGGGATTGAGATGTGTAGGTCTAAGGAAGGATTGTTCCTGTCCTAAAGAAAATACACTCTTGATCTGTTAAAAGAAGCTGGGGACCTTTGTGGTAGAGTTGCTAAAACGCCTCTAGAGGAGGGATACAAAGGGATGCGTGAGGGGGAGTAAGAAAACAAGGCTTATGGAGATGTGAAGCACTATAGGAGGATGGTGGGAAAACTCATATATCTCACTATCACAAGACCAGATGTGTGCTTTGCAGTTAACCAAGTGAGCCAGCATATGCAAGCTCCTAAGATGCACCATTGGAACATGGTTGAAAGAATTCTGAGTTACTTAAGAGAAGCACCAGGACAAGGAGTGTGGATGGGTTGCAACAAGAGCACTGGGATAGTTGGCTATTGTGATGCTGATTTGGCTGGAGATAGGATAGACAGGAGGTCTACAACCGGCTATTGCACCTTTATTGGAGGTAATTTGGTAACATGGAAGAGCAAGAAGCAGAAGGTGGTTCCATGTTCAAGTGCAGAGGCAGAGTATAGAGCCATGAGAAAGCTCACAAGCAAGCTGATTTGGATCAAAGGGCTGCTTAAGGACTTGGGAATTGAGACTGCAACACCAATAACAATGCATTGTGATAATCAGGCTGCTATACACATTGCCAGTAACTCAGTCTTCCATGAGAGAACCAAACACATTGAAGTGGACTGCCACAAGGTTAGACATCCAGTGGAACAGAAGGTGATATTGCCATGCTACACAAGGAGTGAAGACCAGCTAGCTGATATCTTCACAAAGGCTGCAAGCACTAAGGTTTGTGAGCTCATCCATCCGACTCATAGACCTCTCAGGTCACTGATCTCTCCTCCATGGACTAATCTACTCTTTTTCCTTGGCTTGGTTTTTGTCCCATTGGGTTTTACCTAGCTAAGGTTATAATGAGGGATTGCTTCATGGCTTCCAAGCTTGACTTGTTCCACATGGTCAAGCTTGAAGGGGAGTGTTGACATGAAGAATAAAATGAGCATTCTAGTGTAAAGGAGACAAGGAAGGTTGATCAGATAAAAGAGGAAGCAAAAGAGGTGGTCCGTACAGTTTAGGGTTTTGATGAACTAAACCTAACTTCGAAAGCAAGCTTCTCTTCTTGCCTTGGTCCAGAGACAAGAGAATGACATATTTAAATGCTATCCATCTCGACCAGATGGAAAAAGAGCTGTTGGAGAAGTTTGAATCAAGAAGACCACATGTGGGAGTGCAAGGACCTGTCGCTTTCCCTTGGTCTGGCCAAGATATCTTGTCCCTTTGTGCTCAGAAGGCCAGACCTTATTTTATTGTTTAAGCCCTCTTGTCTTTGGCTATTTATGTGTTGTATCTTGGACCATTTAAAACTAAGGAAATTATATTCTCTCCTTCTCTATCTCTCATGCACGAAATCTCTCACTCTCTCTGCTGTTCTTGGTGTTCTTCATATTTCCAGCCATAAACTCTCTCTTAATCTCACTTAAACTCTCACTAAATCACTAAATCTCACAGATCCTTCCAACTGGGTAAACACGAGAGTGTACTACAATGCCCAGGCTGTAGAGCATGCCTCTCAAGCTGTGTGCTCCTTTGCTCAATATCCAGAAGAGCATTGTGCTTTTCAAGTGAGCTTGGATGAGAGTTATGTTCCAAGGAGCTATGAAGAAGCAATGCTAATACAAGACTGGAGAGATTCAGTCAATGCTGAGGCTGATGCTATGATAAGAATGATACATGGTATGAGAGTGCTTTGCCAAAAGGAAAGAAAGTTGTGTCTAGCAGATGGATCTTCACTATCAAGTATCTTCCAAATGGGAAGATAGATAGGAAAAAGAAAAGGCTGGTAGCAAGGGCTTCACTCAAACCTATGGAAAGGAGTAAATTGATACATTTGCTCCTGTGGCCAAGCTCCATACCATCCAGATAGTGCTTTCTTTGGCTGTGAACCTTGAGTGGGATCTATGGCAGATGGATGTGAAGAATGCCTTCTTGCAAGGAGAGCTTGAAGATGAAGTCTATATGCATCCACCTCCTGGTCTTGAACATCTTGTGAAGAAGGGCAATGTTTTAAGATTGAAGAAATCCATCTATGGTCTTAAGCAATCTCCTAGAGCCTGGTATCACAAGCTGAGCACAACCTTGAATGGAAGAGGATTTAGGAAGTCTGAACTTGATCACACCCCCTTCACACTTGTTACTCCCTCAGGTATCATTGTTCTCCTTGTGTATGTTGATGATATCATCATCACTGGTAGTGATAAAGATGGTATCAAGGCTACCAAGGAGTTTCTCAAATCTGTTTTTGAGATTAAAGACTTGGGAGAGATGAAGTACTTTCTTGGTATTGAGTTATGTAGAGCCAAGGAAGGATTATTCATCTCTCCAAGGAAATATACACTTGATCTTTTGAAAGATGCAGGTGCTTATGGAGGGAAGACAGCAAAAATTCCCATGGAATATGGGTATAAGGTTCCATGTGAGGAGGAGCCTGAAAACAGCCAGCCAGTCCATGATCCAAAGCTTTATAGAAAGCTAGTGGGTAAGCTAATCTACTTAACCATCACTAGACCTGATATTTGTTTTTTTGTGAATCAGGTGAGCCAACATATGCAAGCTCCAAGAGAGCATCATTGGCGCATGGTGGAGAGATTGCTTATGAACCTGAATGGAATACAAGATATTGGTGTGTGGATGGGTTGTAACAAGAGTACAGAAGTGGTGGGCTATTGTGATGCAGATTGGGCAGGTGATAGAGCTGATAGAAGATCAACAACAGGCTATTGCACATTCATTGGTGGGAACTTCGTAACTTGGAAGAGTAAAAAGCAGAAGGTGGTCTCTTGCTCAAGTGCAGAAGCCGAGTATAAAGCTATGCTGAAGCTGACCAATGAGCTGGTATGGATTAAGGGCATACTGAAGCACTTGGAGGTCAATCAAGCAGCCCCCATGACAATGCATTGTGACAACCAGGCTGTCATCCATATAGCCTCCAACTCAGTCTTCCATGAGAGAACCAAACATATTGAAGTTGATTGCCACAAGGTGAGGCAAATGATTGAGCTTGGAGAGTTCCTTCCATGCTACACCAAGAGTGAAGATCAGTTGGCTGATGTGTTCACCAAGGCTGCAAGGCAAAAGACAATGGAGTCCATCCACATCAGGTTGGGACTCATTGATCTAGGCAAGAGGAGCTAGAGCCCCTTGCCATGAGGTCTTTACTCTTTTTCCCTCATCAAAGTTTTGTCCCAATGGGTTTTCTTTGGTGAGGTTTTTAATGAGGGAGATCTCATGGCATCCAAGCTTGAGCGGGAGTGTTGAGAAGAGGTGATCAAAGTATGGAGATGAGGAAACAAGAGTTCAGGAAGTCATAAGAGGTGTAAGGCTTAGGCATTGGTGATGACCAGGAAGGACAGTCCGGGTATTGCAACCCGGGCAGGATTGGATGATGTGCAAGGATCAGACAAGGAATGGACCGGGGTGGACAACCGGGGTGGAGTACCCGGTCGGGGCTGGACGCTTCTGATCTTGGAGCAGACCGAGGTGGACAGACCGGGTGAGGACCCCGGTCATGATGGATCAGACCGTTGGGAAGAAGGGACAGCCTGGCGTGTGTGAGCTGGAAAGTAGCTCTTCCCTTTTCTCACCTAACCTTATCCTCTTATGCTCTTGTAAACCCTTGTATCTTCTCTTATAAATACTTGTACCCTCTCACATTATTAATCTAAGCAAATATGAGAAGTCTTTTAATTTTTCCAGAAATGTTCTTAGTTTCTTAAGCATGTTTCTTCTCTTTTAATCTCTTAATCTCTTAATCTCTTCTCTTAATCTCTTCTCTAATCTCTCTTAAACATCTCTCTAATCTCTTTTTAGTATTCAAGATCTATAAAATCTTAAAAGATGGTGTCATGCTCTAGTGCTGAGGCTGAGTATAGAGCGATGCTGAATCTCACCAATGAGTTGGTTTGGATCAAGGGTATCCTTAAACACTTGGAGATAGATCAGTCAGCACCTATGACAATGCACTGTGATAATCAAGCTGCTATACACATTGCTACAAACTCAGTGTTTCATGAGAGAACCAAGCACATTGAGGTTGACTGCCACAAGGTTAGGCAGATGATACTGATGGGAGTAATCTTGCCATGTTACACAATGAGTGCATATCAGTTGGCAGATGTATTCACCAAGGCATCTAGACAGAAGACAATGGAGTCCATACACATCAGACTTGGGCTCATTGATCTCTCGCCTAAGGGCTAGTTGTATACTCTCCTGATCATGAGATCTTTACTCTTTTTCCCTCATCAAAGTTTTGTCCCAATGGGTTTTCTTTGATGAGGTTTTTAATGAGGAAGATCTCATGGTCCTTTCAAGCTTGACTTGTTTCACATGGTCAAGCTTGAGGGGGATTGTTAAACTTAGCATAGACAAGTATAAGAATAATGAGGTGAGGAGATGCATGTGGTTAAGTGAGATCATGTCACTGTAGCAGTAACTTTTAGTTACCACAGTAAAAGAAAGTTACTGCACAGGAAGGTAAAAAGGAGTTACCATGGTGAAGAAGTGTGGCAAGGTCTTTGAGTGGAAGGGAAGGCTTTAGGCATAGCATCAGACCGTTTATGGATAAGGTGAGAGGCGCCTTTGACAGGCTGGAAAGGTGCCAAAGCATGTGAGCATTCTCAGCCTTTCATTTCAAACCAGCCAGCCTTCTCTTGTTGACTCCACATGTTTCTACAGTGATTAGTCTTAGGAAAACCCTTGTATTAAAATCTTTTGAGAATAGAGATGGTACTAAGAGATTGGTGATAGATAAAGAGAGAGTATAAAGATTATAAGAGAGTTTTAAAGGAGAGATTAAGAGATTATGTTGTAGCCATGTCTAAGAGACTTTGAATGTCATGATGAACAAGAGAGAAGAGTTTATTAAGAGACTAACTCGTTAACCATACAATGAGGATGAGATTACATATTTATACTAAGAGATATAAGGGTTTTTAAGAGACTAAGCACTGTAGAAGCATGTGGAGTCAACAAGGCAAGGCTGGCTGGTTTGAAATGAAGGGCTGAGAATGCTCACATGCTTGCTCCTTTCCAGCCTGTGCCAGCCTGTCATAGGCGCCAGTCATAGAACTCTGGTTGGTATCCTGTTGATCAAGTAGCAGGCAGTCATCACAGCATCACTCCAATATCTCTTGGGCACACTTTTGTGAAACATCATAGACCGAGCAACCTCCATTAGGTGTCTGTTCTTCCTTTCAGCCACTCCATTCTGCTGAGGAGTGTAAGGGCAGCTAGTCTGGTGAAGGATCCCATATTGAGCTAGATGATCCTTGAATGCATGGCCAATATACTCCCCACCATTATCAGACCTGAAAATCTTAATCTTGGCATGATATTGGTTAGTAACATAGCTTTGAAAATTTTTAAATGCCTCAAGGACTCTATCTTTAGTTTTAATGAGTGTTAACCAGGTGTATTTATATTTTTCATCAATGAATGTGACATAATACTTATACTAAACCCTAGATAAACAAGGAGCTGTCCATACATCAGAGTGAATTAAATCAAAGCAGTTTTCATAGATAGTAGTAGATCTTTGAAAGACAGTCCTACAATGTTTTCCCAGAATACAAGCTTCACAATCATTATTTTTAAACATGACACATGGTAACATTATGCTTAAAGCCCTAACATGAGGATGGCCTAGTCTAGCATGCCACAAAGCCTTTTTATTCATAGGCAGAACAGAACTAAAAGAGAAACAAGAACTAGAGATAAGAGCTAAGTCTTCAAGCATATAAAGATCTTTCTTGGTTGCTCTTTGTCCAATCACTTTACTGCTCTTAATATCCTGAAACTTCACATCATTAGGACTAAAGATAACATTGCATTGAAGATCAGAGGTGCATCTTTTAACAGATAATAGATTAGAAGTAAACTCTGGCATGTAAAAGGCTTGAGAATTTTTATCAAACAGTTTTAGTGTGCCGATGCCTCTAATAGGGATTCTATCTCCATTAGCAATCATAACATGTCCATGAGCAGGTTCTATATCCTTAATCAGTTTGTTATCACTAATCATATGATGACATGCACCAGAGTCAATAATTAATGGCTTATGCAATGGTTTATCAATGTTTTCAGCAATGTGAGTCCTAGGAGTGTTTTTCAAGTTCACTAACACTTCTAACAACTTATCAGAGATGCTAGTATGAGTTTTAGCAGTATAAGATCTTTCAAATAAGTCTAGCAACCTATCAGTGTTACTAGGCATGGTATGAGCAGAGTAAGAGTATCCAAGGGTGTTTCCAAGTTTGTTACCAGACTCCTTGAGAGCTCGGATGAATGCCTCAAAGTCAGCCTTGGTAATCACCTCCTGATCCAAACTCTTCCCACTTATCTGATGAGAGGTCATAGCTCGGCCTTCACGCTCACTTCCCTTGCCTGTTGAACTAGCTCCTGATGAGCCAGCACCACTAGCCTCAGTAGAAATGTTGGCCCTTGCTTCTCTGTCCCTGTTGAACTTGGGAGGCTTAAGATGCGGGTGTATGATCCAGCATTGGCTCTTCTTATGCCCTGGTTTCTTGCAATGCTCACAGCTCCCTTCATACCTCTCATACTGCTTCCCATCACCTCGGTAGGCAGCCTTGTTTGCTTGTATCTCCTTGGCTTGGTGAGCTATGGTAAGCTCCCCCTTTCCTTTTCCTCCAAATAGACCAAGGGACCCTTCCTCCTTCTGAAGTTGGGCGCATACACATCTTGAGGTCTCCAACTCTCCCATCAGCAGCCCAAAGACTTGATCTTGCTCCCTTCTCTCCATGAGGGCTTCTTGATCAGTAGTGTTGGGTCTTAAACTCTCAAGTTCAGACCACAAAGATCCAAACTTTCCCATGTGCTTGGTAAGCTCCCCTCAATCTTGCTTGAGAAGACTTATGGACCTCTTTAACTCAAACACACGGCTGATGTTGGAGACATTGCCAAACCTCTTCAATAGTGTCTCCCACAAGTGTTTTGGAGTCTCACAGTAGTTGTATGCTTCAAGAAGAGGGACGCTTGAAGCACTGAGAGAACCATCAAGTCTTCTTGAACCCACTTCTTTGCATCAACCACAGCTAGAGTCTTCCCACCACTTTCTTCATCTTCTTCTTCACTGGTCACTGGCGTTGGACCATCATCAGTGATGTGGCTCCACAGCCCTAACCTTCCAATAGCAGTCTTCACAAGTCTAGACCACAGCAAGTAGTTTGAACCACCTTTCAAGGCAACCGGGACAGTAACCAGCTTGCTAAAGTTGTTTGCATCCATCTTCACTTCTATGAACTTGAAATGACCTTCAAAGCTTCAACCTTGTAACCCAGCTCAAGAACAACAGCCCCAGACCTCAAGAACACACGAACTAAAAGAACCAGAACCAAAGATCTCAACTTTATCACAAGAACAGCTCGGAAACTCCACAAGAACACCAAAGAGAAAGAAATGATGAAGAATGAAAGAGATCTCTTAATACCAAAGCCAACCTGGCTCTGATACCATAAAATCTTTTGAGAATAGAGATGGTATTAAGAGATTAGTGATAGATTAAGAGAGAGTATAAAGATTATAAGAGAGTTTTAAAGGAGAGATTAAGAGAATATGTTGTAGCCATGTCTAAGAGACTTTGAATGTCATGATGAACAAGAGAGAAGAGTTTATTAAGAGACTAACTCGTTAACCATACAATGAGGATGAGATTACATATTTATACTAAGAGACATAAGGGTTTTTAAGAGACTAAGCACTGTAGCATGTGGAGTCAACAAGGCAAGGCTGGCTGGTTTGAAATGAAGGGCTGAGAATGCTCACATGCTTGGCTCCTTTCCAGCCTGTGCCAGCCTGTCATAGGCGCCAATACTCCTTCTTCTTCTCTTCTTATCCACAAACGGTCATGAGACTAAGGCAAGGTCTTCTCTTCTTCTCTTAACCTTGCCACACTCCTTTACCTTGGTAACTCCTTTTTACCTTCATGGGCAGTAACTCTCTTTTGCTTTTACTGTGGTAACTAAAAGTTACTGCTACAGTGACATGATCTGTTTTAACCATATGCATCTCCTCACCACATTATTCTTATGCTAAGTTTAACATGTATCTCACCATATAAATATGTAATCTCCCTCTTAATGAATGGTTAACGAGTTGTAGTCTCATTGCATACTCTCTCTCTCTTGTTCATCATGATATTCAAAGTCTCTTAAACATGGTTACTACATAATCTCATAATCTCTCTTTAATCTCTCAAATAATCTCTATCCTCTCTCTTAATCTATCATCAATCTCTTAATACCATCTCTATTCTCAAAAGATTTTGCATAATACCCCCTGTTTTCAACAAACTTCACCTCCCTAGACACCAGAACTCTTCTAGTATCCGGATCATAGCATTTGTATCCCTTTTGAGAAGATGAGTACCCAATAAACATTGCTTTTGTACTCCTAGCTTGTAGATTGTTTCTCAACTCTCCAGGGACCATCACATAACAAAAACACCCAAAGACTCTCATGTGCTCCAAGGAAGGCTTGTACTCATTTAACACTTCAAATGGAGCTCTTCCTTCCAAGACCTGAGTTGGAGTTCTGTTTATCAAATAGCAAGCAGTAACAACAGCATCACTCCAAAACCTCTTGGGAACATTGGCTTGAAACATCATAGACCTGGCAACCTCCATCAAATGTCTGTTCTTCCTTTCAGCCACTCCATTTTGCTGAGGAGTATAGGGACAACTTGTCTGATGAAGAATGCCATGCTGAGATAGATAATGCTTGAAGGCTTGACCAGTGTACTCACCACCATTATCAGACCTGAAAATCTTAATCTTGGCATGATACTGGTTAGACACATATGATTGAAAATTTTTAAATGCATCAAGCACCCTATCTTTGGTCGGAATTAGTGTTAGCCAGGTGTATTTGGATTTTTCATAAATGAATGAGACATAATACTTATGAGATTCCCTAGATAAACAAGGAGCAATCCAAACATCTGAATGAATAAGGTCAAAACATTTCTATAAACAGTATTGGACTTGGGAAAAACAGTTTTACAATGCTTGCCATACAAGCTTCACACTCATTATTTTCAAAAGAAACACCTGGCAACATCAGTTTCAAAGCCTTATTATGAGGGTGTTCTAGTCTATCATGCCACAATGCATTTTTATTTAAACTTGAAGCAGAAACAGAGGTAAATAAGCAGCTAAAATCAGAAACAGGAGCAAGATCTTCAAGCATATATAAGTCACCTTTAGTCACTCCTTTTCCAATCATCTTGCTACTCTCAATATCCTGAAACTTCACATCATTAGGGCTGAATATGACATTGAAATTTAAATCAGTTGCACATTTCTTAACAGACAGCAAATTTTATTAGAGCACAAGCCCAAGTCTATGAAGCCAGGCCCAAAACCCATATATACTAGGGTTCTCAGCAAGATAGTTTTGTTATATAAAGGTTGTGTTATGTTTTGTAATGAGTTAACTTTGCTGCCGTTAAGAGCAGCAACCCTTCCCTTTTATGTAAATCAATTTAGAATCATTTTGATCTTGATGGCAATCTAAAGCTTCCCGTTTTCTGTTCTTTATATTTCAATAAAGCTCATTGAGCTATCTTAGTTGATGTCTCAATAAAACACAACTCTATCTTGTTTTGAGATTATCTTCATGGTATCAGAGCTGCAGTCGATCAGGGATCTGCAGATTCTTTTATTTCTTGCTTTCAAGCTTCTACTCGTTTTGTGTTGAAGAAGATTCGTGTTTTTATTTAAAAAAAAGAAAAAAAAAACAGAGCTTTGTCTGAAAAAAAAAAGAACCTGCGCCAAGACAAATCCTCTCACCACTGTCCTGACCAAGCCACTCAACACTGTCTCTTTCTATCACTAAAGCTCCAGAATTGTGGTGAAAGGACTTTTCTAAGGTCCTAATCAAATGATGTAGTATATAAGATTGTCGAACCAGTCCTAAGTGACCATGAGACAGAGAGAATGCAAGTCTATGCTTAATATAAATGCAATCATTAAAGAGGATGATTATCAAACTAAGACAATAAGTAAAATGCAACAAAAAGTAAAACTTTCTTTCTTATGAGGAGAATGAGACCCATGGGTATAGGGACTTGATATCAAATGATTAAGATTCAATCCAAGATGCTAACTTTTCAATCACCCTAATTCCTTATGCCTAGACAACAAAACTAAGCAAGCTCTATCTCTAGATGGATGCTCTTTTGCAATGATCACCCAAGTACACCAAATCTCTTTGGCTGTAATGATCAAAGCAAGCATAAAGAATGAGTCTAATAGCAATCCTAACTTCTTTGACAACTAATCTCTTAGGCAAAGCAAGCTAAAAGCATAGATGAGTTGGTTCAGGCATTTCATAGAACACCTTTCGGGCATGAAATGCCTATGGCTCAATGTCTGAGTGGCCAACTCAAATATAGCTTTAAGAACACCAAATCAATGCAAGGAGATGATAGATCTAACACTAAGCACCTTGGATCTACACTTAATCACTCTCAATCACCCTAACCCATGGATCTTAGATGGATCTACTCACTAATCCACATGCTTACTCTTAAACCCATGAGAGATTCAAGCTTAAACATATAGAGAAAGAAAGGGGATGAAATCAAACAATCAAGAACACAAAGATAAGATGAGATTATGAATCAAAGATGAAGCTTTACTCAAGAGGTTTATGTGTTCTTAGAAAGAAAATAACATAAGTCCCACATTAAGGATAACAAGGGTACTTATAGTTAGGCTTAAAAGCCCTAGAAACATAGATTAAGATTACTAAAAAGCCCTTAAGATAAATGGGTCTAGACCAATAGGAATAAGGTACAAAACTCGGTCAGGGTAGCATCAACACCATCCAACCCGGTCAAGGTTACGTGGCTGTCCAGCTGGCCGTGTTCTTTGCTCCGTCCGGGCTCCAGGCCGTCCGTCTCACCCCGGTCGTCTCACCCCGGTCTTCAGCACCTTCTTCACGACCGGGTATTCCTAGCCGGACAGGCCACCCCGGTCGTCCTTGGTCTGGATGCATCATGTTCTCCCGTCCGGTGCTCGTACCCGGACGCGTCTCCCCGGGCGTCCATCAGTTCTCATCGTCCGGGTGCTCCTACCCGGACGCGTCTCCCCGGCCGTCCAGCTGCTTCTTATCGTCCGGGTGCTCGAGTCTGGACGCGTCAGCCCGGTCATCCGTACGAGCTGATCCCACCTGATCCGTCCGAGTGTGTGTAGCCGGTCAAGGCTACCCGTTCCAACTCTGTTCTCTTGGTTTTACTTCTCTTCTTATAGCCAATCTTGATTCTTCACTTCTTTTTGGGTCATAAGGTTCCCAAACACCTCAAATCTCACCAAAGCATACTCCAACACTTGATAAGGACAAATGAATGTAAAATGATCCAAGACATGCCTAAACTTTAGCCTACAACTCAAAGAATGCAATAAAAAGATGGCTAAATATATGAAAATATGCAAGACATCAACTCCCCCAAACTAGTCCTTTACTTGTCCACAAGTAAACTAGTAAGGACTAAGGAGGAGAGGTTTGAAGGAGGGGACTCATAGCCAAAAGAATGCTCTTCTTAGTTCTCAACTTGATAACCTTGTATAATCATACCAAGTAGCTAGAGCAAACACTCAATCCAACTCTAACTTAACAAGGCCTATCTTAACTCCTTTGATTCCTACACTAACTCATCATGAATCCACAATCCACAAATCCACTTGCTCTCTAACCATCATCAAGCAAACTCAAAAGATCTCTTGCAAAAGGTCAAATGGTCCAAGTCATTTTGTTTGGTGAGAAAGGTCTTGATGCAAAATAAATCAAGTACTTCAAAAAGGATCCTTGAAGGTGGTTTAGTCTCAAAACAATGTAGCTTTGACATTGCACATAATATATCTAAGAAAGGGATCAACTCATGCATACAATGCTCAATCTCCATTGTCCTACCCTTTTCCTGAACATGAAAGCAAATTTTACTCTATTCCCAATTGCCAAGCCCCACTCTCTCTTCACTCACCCAAAGAATTCCCAAACTCTCAAGAACATTTTCTCACTTACAACTCTTCACTTTTTGAAGTCTACAAGGGATTTTACACTTTTTAAACACTTACTAGCTCATAACAACTTTTGCTAGCCCCCTTTCTTTATTCATCTCTTTTTTTTTTCTTTTTCTTTTTTTTTTTTTTTTTTTATGGGGCCAAGACTTTCATTACAAACTTGAGCTAGACTTTCATTTGCTTTACCCTAAAGACTTAATCACTTTTGAGTTCTAAGAGTCTACCATTCCTTTCCTCTCTTTCTTACACTCCCAAGATCAAACTTTACAACACTCACCCCCATCCTAGAAGCTAGACAATATGAGTGTCTAATTTAGCTAAAATGGAGACCAAGCATTGTCGTTCCCAATACTCTCAACATTATGCACATGTAAAGCTTTCCAAAGAAGGCCTCACTCAACAAATAATGAAGGCTTGAAAGGAGGTAAGGGTTTTAGGGTGTGGAGTGCCACTTGAGTTTGTCCAAAAAGATAGGCAAAGAATGGGAGGGACAACTCAAGTGTTCTATCCATGACTTAGTACACAAGGGACCATGAGCAAGAGACTCAGAGTCTAAATATGACAGGAGCAAAATTCAAAGAGATGGCATCAATCAATCAAATAAGCATTAGGAAGAGTTTTCAAGGCACAAAGTTTACAAGCTATCCTAAGGCTGCTCAAGCTACTTACTATGATTATAAAGGGTATCACTTTAAGAACTTAGCATGAGCATCTTTACAAGGCAACTATCATCCTTGTCCCCTTATGCATGATGCAACCTATATGATGATTTTTTGATTTTTTTTTATGCAAGTGAATGATCTAGACTCAATCCTAATGCAACTACATGATTCTTTTGGTGATTTTCAAATTTTTCAATTTTTTTTGGTTTTTCTATGCAATAACTATCTACAAGTGCATGCATATACAAGACTATTAGCAACTTGACGCCTCCCCCACACTTAATTCACACAGTCTCTGTGTTTGTTAAATGTGGAGAAGGGTCCAAAGAAAGAAAGAAAAATGAAAACTAAATGAAATGATGAATGGTATATACAATGATAGGGTATTGGAGTACCTCTATGGAGCATGGGATGAGGCTGATGCCTCACCCTCAGAGTCATCTTCATCAGCAGTGGTGCTTAGGGACGGTGACTTGTTTCCGGACTCGGATGGGGCGATGTAAGGGTTCCTCAAACTGCGGAGAGCTTGCTTCCTGGTTTGTGGTGCAGAGGGGTCAACAAGTGGCAGAGGAGGGGGTGCATTGAAAGCATCAAGATCAAAATCCTCAGCCTTGCAACCAGCTACAGCCCCCCTAGCTAGGAGATCAGCCACTTTCTTCAATAACCGGGCTGAAACTTCAGCTTGCCTCTTCACAGTCCTTTTCAGCTCTTTGCACTTGTTGGGGAGCTTGAAAATGGTCCTATCTTGAGCCCTGTTCCACCTCTGGAGGATTTTAATTTGGTCATGAGCCTGGCGTAGGGGTCCAAGAGGCAGGACACTGGTGCAATGCTCAAGCTTGAAGCGAGGAGGGCCAAAAAGATGAGCAGTGGTGCTTCTGGTGCACTCCTCTTCATAAGCATGCTGCTTGCTTGCATCCTTATCACCTTTGGGAAGGTTCACAGGGTAAAGGGGTCCATGACTCCTAAGGAGGTGCTCCTCACTGATATCATAGCTGATGTCTCCTGAAGTGCTCAAGGAAGTGAGTTGTGGGCTAGGAAGCAACAGCTCAGCCTTCTTGCCACCCCTTGAGTAAGAGTAGACACATCTCCCATTAAACCGTCCACTTAGAAATTGAGCCTTCCTCAGGTAAGCTCCATCCCTTGGTAAGCCAATAACGGGGTTATCCAGCCACCAATACCAATCTGAGGTCCGGAGTCACGGTTTGTCCAAGCCCAGCTCTTGTAGTGCGTGAGGCGCTGTACAAGGAAGCCAACCATACCAAAATCTGAGTAGAAATCATCCGGGACACGAGGGAGCTGAGGAGAGGAAGCAAAGTGTCGGGCGGTTTGGTGAAGGAATCTCAACTCGTCTCCAGAAACATTCCCTACCTCCTTCTTCTGGAAGAGGGTGTGGTTAAGCAACCTGTGGAGGTAGCGCATAGTGGGATGCCTAATAGCTCCATTCTTCTCCATCTTGTGGCCTCCTTTTCCTTGTCCTGTTAATAAGGTCCACATTGATTCAGCAATGGTCTTCTCCTTAGGGGCTATCTTGAGTGTTGGAAGTGAAGAGTTTTTCTGATCCTCAAGGTCAAGAACTTCACCAATCTCTTTGAAAGACATGGAGTACACCTCACCCTCAATCTTGAATTTGATCTCTCCCCATCCTTGCTGTGCATGCTTGGAAGTGTGAAAGGTTGCTTCTAGTGTAGCCAAGAATTGGCAAGAGACTTCTTTGTGAGTAGGGTAAGCTGCTGAGTCGAGGTTGCCCACCTTCATGTGCTGAAGCATTGCTTCAACATCATCATCAAGGTACAGCTCTTGCAAAATCATCTTATGAACAAATCTGGTGGGGACCAAAGGAATGCCATTCCTCAAAAAGTCTAGCAGCTCATCTTCAGTAAGTGTCTTGGACCTATCGCTCTTGTCATATTTTGATTTAGGATCAGCATGCTCATCGTTAGAAGATGTCTCATCTTCTTCACCTTCACTTTCTGCAACCATTGGCTTCTTGCCTTGCTTCTTTGCTCTAGCCCTGGCCAATTTCTCTTCCTTGTTTTGCTGGTTGAGGTGTTCTACAACTTCTTGCACAGGGTCTGGTGCACTCCTAGGTGGAGTCATAGCCCTCATAGTGTGAGCAAGGGTATGAGCACCTTTGTTGTTTGTCTTCTCAATCACAAGAGCTCCCTCCCTAGAGTTTCTTGGTGCCTTAGCTCTCTTGGGAGGAGCCTGCATGTGAGTACCATCAGCCACATTGTCTCCAACAGCTAATCTCTTTCCATCCCTCTTGGCTTGCTTGTGAGCACCTTCAGTCACACTCTTATCAACCACAACTCTCTTCCCATCTTTCTTGGCTTGTGCTTTCTTCCTTAGCAGTGCCAAGGCTTGCTGGCGGCTCTCCTCCTCTGTACCAGGCTGTGAACCCAAAGATTTCCCAAACTGAGCAGTGTGTCTTGCTGCACGCTCTTGCTTCTCAACTTCAAGATCAGCTTCACTCTTTCGCCCCATTGGTACCTGAAACTTTAGACCTTGGAAAAGAGTAAGCTTGAGAAGGAAAAGCCTCTTGAGATGAGGAATATGATCAAAAGCATAAGAATGACAATTCCAATGATCAATTACTCACAAGAAACAAGCTTTAAGCAAAAGGCTTTAGAACATCTTAGAGAATTCCCATGCTCCAAATTTTTTTTTTTTTATGAGCAACAAGAATCTCTAAGAATCAAAACCACTCAATTAAGCACAATCAAGCTTAAAATGGCCTAAATTGAAGTTCTCCATCAACCTAGCATCCAATCTAACCCAAGAACAACCTAAAACAAGCACTTTATGAAAAACCCCCAAATCTCATGAACCCTAATTTTTCAAAGTTCAAATTAATCTCAATTCCACCATGAAATCAACTACCCAGCATGATATATAAGCTTTCCCTAGTCTAATTTACAAGAATCTAGCAAGAAAAGGCTCAAATTTCAAGTTCAAATTTTTAGGATTCATGAGGGTTACGAATTTGAACTTAGAGATACCATACCTTGCTTTGGATGAAGGATAAAGATGAAAAGATTCAAGGAATTAGAGCTAGGGAAGGAAGGCTTGGATGTGGGAAAAAGAAATTTGTGATTTGGTTGAGATTTGACGAAGTTATGGGGATTTATGTTCTTGGAGGCTAGTGAGGATTATGATGTGAGGAAGAAGATGAAATGAGGAGAGAGAGGGTGGCTTAGGGTTTTAAAAGGTTTTTGGGTCGGGTGGATGGGTTTTTTGGGTCGGTTTAGGGATAGAAAATCTTACCTGGGTCGCGACCGGGTCGTGCGCGGGTCGTGGGGCTCCATCGGGTCAGTTCGCGGGTCCTGGCGTGTGGAGTACGACCGGGTAGGTCACCCCGAATGGTTGTCCCCGGTCAGTCCTTTGCTTTCTTCACGTCCGGGTTCCGGTACCTGGACGGTCGTCCCCGGTTCATCCATCCGATTGCTCCACGACCGGGTGCTCTTACCCAGACAATGCACCCCGGTCCGTCCGTCCGTCCAAATCACGACCGGGTTCCTCTACCCGGACGTCCCGTCCCCGGTCCATCCGTCTTGTTTCACGACCGGGTTCCTCCACCCGGACGTGATACACCCAAAACGGGATGAAGGCTTTGGCCGGGTGTTTGATATGAACCGAGAAGGCAATTGGCACTTCCGGAAATGGGATGGAATGAATGAATCGTCAAGAGTTGCGGAATGGCTCTTGATATACCACGTCCTTAAGGCTAACCACCTAAGAAAGGATGATTGTGTGTTGACTAACCACCAAGGAACACACAAAGATGATTGGCTAACCACCAAATCAACAAGCCGGTTCAAACCGATGAACTAGCTAAGAACTCTCTCACACTCAGAGAAAAGAAGAACGAAAATGAAACCCAAAAACTCTCTGATTTTATTCATAGACTGAAGTTACATATTTATACTAAAATGAGTCAAAGAAAGACATAAATAATTGTGGAAAACTAGAAGCATAAAAAACACAAACAAAGACTAAGACTTTTTATGGAAAACCGAAATGTGGACTGTGACTTTTGACTAGAGTTTGAATGCCTCTTTCCTAGGCATGACTTTGACTCCTTTTGTTGATATTTCTTGATTCAAATGGGCAGGAGACCATCAGCAAAGGCCTGGTCGAATTTGGTGTAAAACAGACCCAAATTGAATTTGTTATGAATTTTTCCGTGGGCTGAAAAAGGCCCATTTCGCCCAGCAACTAAACCAGCTCCATCTTCAGTGTCACTTAGCTCATTCAGCTCCAAGCTTGTGTCACTTAGCTCACTAAGCTCATCCAGCTCATCAACTCTCACTTCAGCTGGTTTCAGCTCATGCACACTCTCTTCAGATGGTTCCACGTACTGTGATCCATGGACTGGGGCACATCATTCCCTCCTTCTTCAAAAAGATTTTTCCTCAAATCTGAAACATTAAAAGGAAAAGGATTATAAGCGAAAGAGCCATAATCAGAACATTGCTCACCTTGAGTTTGATCTGGTTTGTGAACTGGCAAAAGCTCTTCCTTTTCTGGCTCGGTTTCAAGGTTCTCATTCTCCAAAGTAACCAACGATTTTTGCTTTTGACACTTGTTAGCATAATGACCGATCCTATGGCATTTGAAGCACCTGGTAGAATGAGCTTTGCTTGTGGGTTTCACAGCTTTGCTTTTATCAAAAGAAATCTCATTAGTTTTCAAATCAGAATTTGAAAGATAAGAAGACTTACATTGCTGTTTTGATGCTGAAGAAGTGTTGGTGTTTCCCTTCCTTTTGAGCTGTCGGATAGCATGAATTGCCTTATGCAACATCTTCTCCAAGCTGGCATAAGTCGTAAGCTCATTCTGATCAAACACATCACGGTTGCTTCTCTTGGCTTTGTTGAATGGATGATCACCACTTCTGATTCTCTTCTCATCATCTTCGAACCTGTTTTGCCTCTTCCTTTGGTTTCTTTGTTTCTGCACAAAATCAAACCCATTAGAAGCAAACTGTTTCTTATTTCCAAAAATCATTTGCTCTTTTTCTAACACAGTTTTAAAAGGGAAGTAAACGTCTTGTTGTGGTTTTGATTTCTTGAGAAGTCCAAACATCCTGAAAAACACTTAACAAAAGAGTTAGCAAATAAAATCCCTCACACTCTCAAAGTGTTTAGCTCACGATTTTTAGATGATCACTCGGAGTTCTTTTCACTGGTTCAAAGGATGATAGGCAGTCAAAATTCAGCAATCAAAACCAAAAACAAACTTTGTGAGAAAAAGAAAAGACAAAGTAAGATGAAGTGATTTATTTTTTGTGTGGATCTGCCTTAACTGTCCTAAGGCTGAATTTCTCCTCGGCCAGCAGGCTTTCTCTTCCACCACTCCCCCTGGATTTCTCTTCAGAAGTGATTCAAGCCAAAACTTTTACTTTTTTTCTTTTATCGATTTTTTTTTTAAATGGCGATTACAAGGGAGTAAAGGAACAGTCCGGATCGAAAAAGAAAAAAAATGATGAATAGATGAGAAGATGAAAAGAAGATAGAAAACAAACTAGCGAAAGTGGCTCTGATACCAAATTGATGCACCCTAAATCGGGAAGGATCACTTTAGCCGAGTGTTGGATATGAACCGAGAAGGCAAAGGCACTTCTGGAACTGGGATGGATTGAATGGATCGTCAAGAGGTGCGGAATGACTCTTGATATACCCACGATCTATGGCTAACCACCAAAGAACGGATGATTGTGTGTTGGCTAACCACCAAATAACACGCAAAGATGATTGGCTGACCACCAAATCAACAAGCCGGTTCAACCGATGAACTAGCTAAAGAACTATCTCTCTCACTCAGAGAAAAGAAACACAAATATAACTCAAACTTAGACTGATTTTATTGAATGAATTCAGTTCCTATTTATAGGATTACAAAGAGATGAAAGGATAAAAGATAATAAATATATTTGTGTTAAAACTATGCATAGAAAAAGAAATCTTTGACTAGAACATGATAAATGAGTCAAATGTGTGGAATCTGATGAAGACTGGTCAAGGATGGTGATTTTGAGGAGACTGGTCAAGGTTGTCGAATTTTAGGAAGATTGGTCAAGACATCCCTTCATTAAATGCGCCATGTTGTTGGTGTCAAAATCGGTCACAACGGAATCAATGACTGAAAGTCTCTAGAAAGTATTTCTTGAAACAAAAAGTCTCGGATAATTTGAAAAGAAGTTATACGAGATTTTCTCAATTTAGAATATCCACTCTCTGTAAGATCGGAAGACTACGGGCGTGCGCGGACGAGAGTCCCCGGAAAGATCGGTCCGCTCGCCCAAGGACATCAAGATTCGATCACCACAAAAACCCTAAACACAAAAGAATCTGCCTCGAAACTTCTAAGAGGTCGTTCTCTAAAACCGTGAGGAACCAGAAAACGATCAAGATATCAAATCGAAGCCCTCGCCGAGATCTTCAGCCTGGCGCAGGCGGCACCACGGCCTGGCGCCGGCGGCACCCGTCACACGGGCTGGACTGGCGCCGGCACCGACCCGCCGGGCGGCACCGACCTGCGCCGGCGCCGACCTGGCGCGGCACCGTGACGCTGGCCGCCTGGCGCCGGGCGGCACCGCGACACGGGCCAGCCTGGCGCCGGCGGGCCTATGCCGGGCACCGACCTGGCCGGGCGGCACCGTGACGCTGGCGCCCGGCGCCGACGGCACCCGTGGACGCTGGCCGCCTGGCGCCGCGGCACCGTCGCACGGGCTGGCCTGGCGCCGGCGGCCGCGCTGGCTGGCCTGGCGCCGGCGGCACCCGCGCTGGCTGGCCTGGCGCCGGCACCCGCCTGGCGCCGGTCGACGGCCCTCGCCCTGGTCTCGGTCCCATCGTGTTCGGTCTGATCCCATCTTGGCTTGTTTGGATCAATCATCATGAGTTTGGGACGATCACGGCTACGAATAAACATCCTACGACTCGATTGGAATCGCCCTCGATGTTTTACGACAAAACTAGAAGGATTGGATTTCGTAGAAGATATCGATAAAACAAGGTCGATTAACTTGAACATCGATCCTTTAGGTTATACGGTTTATTTTACGAGAAAGATAGTCTTCCGAAAATTGTATAAAACGTTTAACGACTTAAGACAAGTCCACGGACTAACTTACGATTTTAGGAATTCAGGCTCAATCTGGCTATGACGGTTTGTCCGATATCCCAACATCGGATAAACATCAAGTCACCGAAAACTCGAGGATAATTACAAAGATCGACGAAAATGGAATACTTCCTGAAGAGATAAGCTTGGGCCCAAAGGCGAGGTCCATCATCCTAAGGCAAACCGACCTTGGAGTGGATATATAAGGAGAGCAAGGGCAGAAGAGAAAGGGATCCGAAAATCCTAGAATCTAGACTTAGAGAACTTAGAACTTAGGCGGTTAGACCAGCGAGGCAGGACTTAGAACGTCTGGCCGCCTCTCGTTCTAGTTTTATCTTCTCCGAAGACCCCTGTTCCTCGGAAGGATCTGACAATTCTTTTACTTAAGAGCTCCGCACATAGAAACCCTAGGCGTTATCTTCGACATGCCTGTTTCTATGACAAACGCTCATACTAGACGAACCCGCCCAGACGGTTCGATCTCTTGTTCAATTCTTTCTAACTGAACTACGTCCGACTTGATCCTCGAAAGGGGTACGTAGGCAGCCTTTCTTAAGGTCCAGTCTCAAATCTTAACAAATCTTTTCCGCATTTATTCGGTCACTTGTCGTTGGCTGTCGCAGAGAATCCGGACCTTCAAGGAAAGTCGGGTTAACTTGGCTTTCCTCCGCAATCTTATTCATTAAAATTGACGGTGTGAATTTCGGTTCCCACAGTTTGGCGCTAGAAGGAGGGGGGGACGGATTACTCTTACTCATACGGCCGCAAAGCGCTTGATCGAACCGATGTCCGGAAATATGAAAGAAAAAGTTGCAGTTTGCGTCAACGATGGTAAAACAACTCCAGCAGCGACTGTTCCTACGGCCAACGCTTACGCAAACGCCACGGTGCTCGAGCAAATCAAAAACCTAGCCGCGGCTTTCCGCCACAGGAAGAGCACGAAACGAGCTCGCAATTTCTCTATCTAAACAGAAAGGGCAACGATAAAATCTATCAAACCCCAAAAATTCGTCTTGTTACCAAGTTAGAGAAATCGCAACGAGCAAGGTTTCTACGAAAAACGTTTCTTTCGAGAACCTCTCGGAAAAATAAAACTTATTCTCCTTGAAACCTTGGGGAAACCCTATATTACTCGCAGAACAGAAGCACGGCAAATCGGTTAACCGATTCCCACGCCATACTTCTTACAAACAACTCTCGAGGAATAAACGGAAAACGAAAGGAGGTCGGAGCTTAATCTTACTAGGACGACGTGCCATAGGGTAAGATCAGTCTTCCCAGTCCGCCTTAGTAGGAGCCCACTTTGTTCTCCTTTGTGTCTAGGTCAAAATGGCTTTCGTTTCATCTCAATCGGAGTTTCCGTTGAGATTTTACGAAGAGAACAAAGTCACTGTCCTCGCCACCTCGCCGTGGGAAAGGACAAACATTACCGAGGCCACCTCACCCTCCGGCATGGCTACCTCGCCACAGGGCGAACTCACCTTCGTTATCCTTTGAGTCTAGATCAAAGTGGCTTTCGTTTCGTCTCAATCGGAGTTTCCGTTGAGATTTTACGAAGAGAACAAAGTCACTGTCCTGGCCACCTCGTCGTGGGAAAGGACAAACATTACCGAGGCCACCTCACCCTCCGGCATGGCTACCTCGCCACAGGGCGAACTCACCTTCGTTATCCTTTGAGTCTAGATCAAAGTGGCTTTCGCTTCGCCTCAATCGGAGTTTCCGTTGAGATTTTACGAAGGGAACAAAATCACTCTCCCGGCCACCTCGCCCGTGGACGAGAACAACCATCACCAAGGTTACCTCGCCTGTGGAAACCTCACTTTACTCTCCTTTGAGTCTAGGTCAAGATGGTTTTCGTTTCGTCTCAATCGGAGCTTCCATTGAGATTTGACGAAGAAAACAATATCGCTGTCTCGACCACCTCGCCATGAGAAGGATCTCTGTCCCGTCATAGACGAGACCGATCCTGTCTCAAGTACCATGCATCTTTGCCTGAGTTTTCGTAACTCGATCTTTGAGTCCGTGGAGCCCCGGGGATCGACAAAGGCGAGCAGCAGCAGCATCGGCTGACGCGGGACACGGCACGGCGTAAGCCGCCTGGCGCCGGCGCACGCGCCACGCTGAGCCGCCTGGCGCCGCATCGCGACACGCTGGCGCCCTGGCGCCGGCGCACTCGCCTGGCGGCACGCGACATGCGATCCTGGCGCGCCGCGGCACTGCCTGGCGCCGGCGGCACGCGACACGCGGGCCGGCCTGGCGCCGGCGGCAAGGGTCCTGGCGCCCATCCATGCAGTCGTCTCGTGATCTCGGGCAACGGCAACATCTTGGTCCCTTTAACCCATGTTCGATTGTTCAAAACACGACGATTCTTCCGCAAAGCCTTCTCAATTTTTAACAAAGTTCGATTTTAAAATCTAAGTTCGAAGCCTCATTATTCAAACCCTCGAAAATGGGAAGTCTACGAATCCAAGTCCATCTCAATCCCGATACTCGAGGAGTCTTGTTGGATTAGAAACGATTATCTCGAAATCTAAGGCTAACGATCTTCCAAACTCGAAAATTTCCGCAAACGACTAACGGGAAAGATCGAACAACAAAACCCACAGACGGCAGGATGGCCTGGCACGGCGGCGTGGGACGCTGGCCGCCTGGCGCGGCACGCTGGACGCTGGCCAGCCTAGCGCCGGCGGCACTCGCCTGGCGCCGGCACTCCGCCACGCTGGCGGGCCGCGCGGGCGGACGCTGGACGCTGGCTAGCGCCGGGCGGCACCGCCTGCCGGGCGGCACCAGTCACGCTGGCCAGCCTGGCCGGCGGCACCGGCCGGGCGCACTCGCCTGGCGCCGGCAGCACTCCGCCACGCTGGCCAGCCTGGCGCCGCGGCACCTCGCCTGGCGCCGGTATTCGGCACGCTGGCCGGCCTGCCGGGCGGCACTGCCGCCGGGCGCATCACGCGGCCGCCTGGCCGGCGGCACGCTGGACGCGGTCGGCCTGGCGTCGGTCCACGGTCCACGCCCTGGTCTCGGTCCCATCGTCGGTCCGATCCCTCTTGGCTTGTTCGGATCATTCTTCGTGAGTTTGGTACGATCACGGTTATTCTAAACACCAATCGCCTCGACTATACGAGGAAATGGGATTCCTTCGAAATGCCAAACCTTCAAAAGACTATTTTCTCGAAAAATTTTGTAATGGTTTTAATTCTTTGTAGGACAGGAACAAAACGTCTTGAAAACTGCCGAGAATTTAGGGAACTTAGGACCTAGGTGGATAGTCTAGCAAGCTAAGTCTTTGGCAAAATTTCCAGTCTTGTTCCATCGCTCCTTGATTGTCCAGGCAGAACATGCAAACCGATCTAGTCTCTCGAAAACCGAGAAACGATCGCCACGCGCTCTAAAAGCATACTCATCCCGCTTCCTAAAAGAAAAACGATACAAGCCTTCGAAGAACGGCTAACCCGCTTTTCTCAAAAGAAAAGGGAAGTAGGTACGATACTATACCGTGATAATCCCATCTTCAAAACTTTTGCTTCAGCATCAAGACAACGCTTTGACAAAGCAAACTCTCAGCAATAAGATTCGCCTAAAACGCTTAACGGCATAGCCCAACCGCTACAAACATAGTCTTGAAAACTCTACGTCGCTCTCGTCGCAAACTCGCGACTAGAAACGTACCAACGTCAGACTAATAGCACGACGGTGAACTACGAAAATAACGAAATAACCTTCGGTAAAACTCCATAAGTAGTTCGAAGCAGCTTTCGTCCAAAGGTCGAAATCATAGCGAAACATCTCCCGTAATCCGGGAAACATCGCTACTTTAACAATCTGCGATTTTCTATCTCCATGAAACCGGTCATCCATTACTTTCAGATAACAAGAACATTTTAAAACAAAACAGCCTATGGAAAAACATGATCGGTCTCATGCAAAACGATTTCGCAGTACGCAAAAGTGAATGAGGAAAACATAATCCGTGGTCGCGAATATCGCAAGTAATTTGTGAGAAACGCCTCGTTACCTTTGCGAAAACCCTTACATCACTTTTACGAAAAATCCTCTGTATGGTCGAGTCAATTCATACAAAGCAACTTTCGTGAAACAAACATAATGGGTCCAACGGGTAACCGACATAGACAGTTTTCTCCACAAGGTTTCTGGCTCCTGCCACTCTCGTTCGTCCGAAGCAGGAAATAATCACGCAGACGAACCCGCACGGTCCTGCGTTGATCCCTTAAACTTTGTCCCCTCGGATAAAATGAAACGATTTTCATGCAAAAAAAAATTTATAATGAACCATTCATCGTTATAACTCAGACCTAAAGTGGAAGATCGCTTCTAAAAGCCATCAGCCATAACTCAGAAAACTCCGCTATGCTTGGCATGTCTATCTCGGCAACGCTATTTGGCCCTCGCCAACTACGCCTTCCGTGAAGCCGGACCTGAATTCGCATCCCCATTAAGGACAATCAGAAACTAACATGACCTTAATAAGGGTCATGGTCTGATCGTTTACCAAACAACTTTCTTGGCGATACGGCTGAATCTAGCCTCCATGCCAATCCAAAGCTACTGAGCGACCACCGCTCCAATCACTTAACGGCTAAAAACAACAATCCACGATTTGTTCATAGAACGCCAAGTGACTATTACGCAAGCAATTTGTCGATAACCCAGAATCGGAAATCATACGATAAACTCTCCATACCAAAACTCAGTCCTAACAACCATATGGTTAACGGAAGATTTAAACTTATCGTCAATCGATTAAGTTCTATACGCCCCGTAAACACGGCATGAAAAGAAACACTCGTGACAAGGCTCCAAGAGTTATATGAGTCATCCTTAATATATACAATCAAATCCTGGGCCAACACTTCAAGCACTGTGGAATGTAGACGCCTCCTCGGTCAAACTTACGCGACCCTTGGTCCTGCGGCCCAAACCGAAACAACAGTTTCTGGCTGCGAACATTCGCAAAACATCTCCAAAGCCCGCAAACATTTCAACCACGAAATGCGGCACAAGGGAAACTCGACCTTCAGCACTGCGAGACGTCGCTAACGCTCGAAGGACATTCTTTTCCTCAAAACTTTCCAGACGAAATCCTCGTCTCTAGAACTCAAAACATACAAACACACCTCTAAATGGTAACATGCCTCTAAACTGGCATCATTTCGTTGTTGCTGATCACAACAAACGAACTCTAACGTTCTAAACAGACAAATAGCCGCCCTTCAAGGGGTAGGCTCTCTTGCATCCGACAAGGATAAACATAGCGCGCTATACAAGAAATCCAAATTTTGGTTTAGCTCTTCGTAAAGGAAGTAGCTCGACTCACGCCCAGAAAAATCATATAAGCCGACAACAATTCGCGGATTTTAAACGGTACGAGTCAGGTTAAAATCGCAAACAGGCAAAACGAAAGCCGATTTGTCATCGCAAAGCCTCAGTCCGAGAGTAAACCTAGGTCTTGCCCTAAACCCAGCCACGCTGGATCTTGACATCTCACGACATAGTATGGTATACGAGATCCAAAATTTGTCTCTTCACTTAAGCCTATTCGTTTCACGAACTTTCGGCTAAATCGGTAAACCGCGGAAAATCTCGCTTTATGCAAACAATAGGTACGGTGATCATCAGGGAACTAGGAATGAGACGACAACTCACACCCTCTTTCTCATACTTCGAAAAAACTGAAGTTCATAAATAATCGAAAACAAATACATCAACAGCATCATGCTCGAAAGTCTCTCATGACACATAACCAGACCATATAAGTCTCGCGAAAACAGATCACAAGGGTCTTAAACTCCAAAACGAACTACGGAAGGCTTGATCCCTACAATAAGGGTACGAGGCAGCCTTCGAAGGCGCAGCCCCAATCTTACCACTTTCAACGGAGCCTTTCAACCATTAATTCCGCCTATCTTACCTGACATGTCTTATCGCCGCAAGAACATCACGAAGGTTCTAACGAGCTGGGGGCTAACTGTTGGTGTCAAAATCGGTCACGACGGAATCAATGACTGAAAGTCTCTAGAAAGTATTTCTTGAAATAAAAGTCTCGATAATTTGAAAAGAAGTTATACGAGATTTTCAAATTAGAATATCCACTCTCTGTGAGATCGAAGACTACGGGCGGCGCTGACGAGAGTCCCGGAAAGATCGGTCCGCCGCCCGACATCAAGATTCGATCACCACAAAACCCTAAACACAAAAGAATCTGCCTCAAACTTGAAGAGGTCGTTCTCTCAAACCGTGAGGAACCAGAAAACGATCAAGATATCAAATCGAAGCCCTCGCCGAGATCTTCAGCCTGGCGCCGGCGGCACCGGCCTGGCGCCGGCGGCACTCGTCACGCGGGCTGGACTGGCGCCGGCGGCACCGACTGGCACCGGCGGCACCCGACCTGGCGCCGGCGCCGCGACGCTGGCGGCCTGGCGCCGGCGGCACTGCGACACGGGCGCCTGGCGCCGGCGGCACTGACCTGGCGCCGGCGTACTGGCCGGCGGCGCCCGGCGGCACCGCCCATGCCGGGCGGCACGACACCGCACCTGGCGGACGCTGGCCGGCCATGCCGGGCGGCACCGGACGCGGGCCGGCCTGCCGGCGGCACCCGCCGCGACGGGCCGCCTGGCGCCGGGCGGCACCGCCTGGCCGGGCGCACGGCGCTGGCTGGCCTGGCGCCGCACCCGCCTGGCGCGGGCGGCACTCCGCCGCTGGCTGGCGGGCGCCCTCGCCTGGCGCCGGTCGACGGCCCTCGCCCTGGTCTCGGTCCCATCGTGTTCGGTCTGATCCCATCTTGGCTTGTTTGGATCAAACATCATGAGTTTGGGACGATCACGGCTCTGGAATAAACATCCTACGACTCGATTGGAATCGTCCTCGATGTTTTACGACAAAACTAGAAGGATTGGATTTCTCGTAGAAGATATCGTATAAAACAAGGTCGATTAACTTGAACATCGATCCTTTAGGTTATACGGTTTATTTTACGAGAAAGATAGTCTTTCGAAATCGATAAAACGCTTAACGACTTAAGACAAGTCCACGGACTAACTTACGATTTTAGGAATTCAGGCCCAATCAGGCTATGACGGTTTGTCCGATATCCCAACATCGGATAAACATCAAGTCACCAAAACTCGAGGATAATTACAAAGATCGTAAAATGGAATACTTCATGAAGAGATAAGCTTGGGCCCAAAGGCGAGGTCCATCATCCTAAGGCAAACCGACCTTGGAGTGGATATATAAGGAGAGCAAGGGCAGAAGAGAAAGGATCCGAAAATCCTAGAATCTAGACTTAGAGAACTTAGAACTTAGGCGGTTAGACCAGCGAGGCAGGACTTAGAACGCCTGGCTCGTTCTAGTTTTATCTTCTCCAAGACCCTGTTCCTCTCGGAAGGATCAGACAATTCTTTTCCTTCAGAGCTCCGCACATAGAAACCCTAGGCGTTTCTTCGACATGCCTGTTTCTATGAAAAACGCTCATACTAGACGAACCCGCCCAGACGGTTCGATCTCTTGTTCAATTCTTTCTAACTGAACTACGTCCGACTTGACCCTCGAAAGGGGTACGTAGGCAGCCTTTCTTAAGGTCCAGTCTCAAATCTTAACAAATCTTTTTCCGCATTTATTCGGTCACTTGTCGTTGGCTGTCGCAGAGAATCCGGACCTTCAAGGAAAGTCGGGTTAACTTGGCTTTCCTCCGCAATCTTATTCATTAAAATTGACGGTGTGAATTTCGGTTCCCACACATGTCTGAATTCGCGAGAATCAAAGATCATCTGATTTGAAAATGGCATAACTCCCACATCTGAACTCCGTTTGAGCTGATTCTTCTTCGAGGAGCTCCGGAATTGAGTTGAGCACGTACTCCAAGTAATTTCATGCGTAGAAGCTTCGTGGTTTGGAAAATATGAGTCAAACAATGAACATATATCATTGCTGCTTCCCATGATCAAGCCATGCATGTTTGTTTTGCTCGGTCCGCTATCCCAGGGCACATCACCATGTCCCGCATCCGCCGATGCCGCTGTTGCTCGCCTTCGTCGATCCCCGGGGCTCACGGTCCGTTCATGCCTTCCCGTAAGTTCGTCAAGTGACGACCCGTTTCTTGGTTTTGATCGTCACTTAGTTTTCTTTCGAGGACTTTTGGGTGACGATTTCGTCGTTGACCGATTTTGACCCCAACAGCTACTGGTGCAAAGGTGTCAATATAATCTTCTCCATAGGTCTGAGTGAACCCTCTTGCCACTAGCCTAGTCTTCTTCCTATACACAGTCCCATCAGGTTTGTTTTTGATAGTGAAGATCCATCTACTAGTCACTGCCTTCTTCCCTTTTGGTAATTTACTCTCATACCAAGTGTCATTCCCTATCATAGCATTAGCTTCATCTCCCACAGATTCTTTCCAATCCTCATGCATCATTGATTCTTCATAAGACCTTGGAACAAAGCTTCCATCTAAGCTTATCATGAAGGCATGATGCTCTTCAGGAAACTCAGCAAAGGAACACACAGCTTGAGAAGGATGCTCCACAGCCTGGGCATTGTAGTACACGCTCGTGTTTACCCAGTTGGAAGGATCCTTCCTAGTCCTTGTGCTCCTCCTCAACTCCTGAACTGGAACCTCAGCGTGAACCTGTTCCTCTGAACCAGAGCCAATATTATCTTCCCCTGAACTAGTAGAATCTTCTCCTAAACCCGTAGAATCTTCCTGCTCACCAGTAGACTCTTCTTGCTCATCTCCACCACTAGACTGAACCGAATTCTCAGCTCCTTGTGTTACATCTTGATCATTATGATCTGAATCCCCTTGGTGCTGCTCTTTCACTCCAGATTCAGTTCCATTCCCCCTCTCTCATGATCAAGAGGGATTTCTCTGCCAGCTTCCTTAGCCTGATCAGTATGTATTGTCCTCCTTGGTACCTGATCTTGAGACATGTTTATCCCAAGCTTCTCCATCAAAATCTTCAGAGTATTTGACCTTCCTGGTGAAGTTTGAGACTGATCCCCCAAGTCTTCCCACTTCTCCTTCTCATAATACCCTGTAGACTCCACAAATTTCACTTCTGTTGATACCAGAACTCTCCTTGTGTCTGGATCATAACACTTGTAACCCTTCTGGGCTATAGAGTACCCAATAAACATGGCTTTAGTACTCTTCTCCTCCAGCTTATTTCTCTGCTCTCCTGGAACCCAAACATAGCACATGCATCCAAAGACTCTCAGGTGATCAATGCTTGGCTTGTTCTTGTTCAACACCTCGAATGGAGACAGATCCTTCAAGATCTTGGTTGGAACCCGGTTGATAAGATAGCAAGCAGTCTGAACAGCATCACTCCAAAACCTCTTTGGAACTTTAGCATGGAACATCATAGATCTTGCTACCTCCATCAAGTGCCTGTTCTTCCTCTCAGCTACCCCATTCTGTTGTGGTGTGTAAGGACAACTTGTCTGCTGCACAATCCCATGCTTTGCTAGATGACTCTTGAAAGCATTGCTTGTGTACTCCCCTCCATTATCAGACCTTAGTACCTTTACAGCAGCATTGTATTGATTATATACATATGCTTGGAAGTTTATAAAGGCATCTAGTACTCTATCCTTAGATGGAAGCAAAGTAACCCATGTATACCTAGACTTCTCATCAACGAATGTCAAAAAGTACTTTTGACTATCTCTAGACATGCATGGGGCAGTCCACACATCTGAATGCACAAGATCAAAGCAATTCTCATATATAGTCTCAGATGTTGGGAAAACAGTTCTACAATGCTTTCCTAATATGCATGCTTCACACTCCAAGTGATTGAATGACAACTTAGGCAAAATCAGTTCAATTGCACGAGCATGTGGATGACCGAGTCTAGCATGCCAAGTTCTACTATCAATCATATTAGTAGTACTACTCAAGCATATTGATTCAAAGGGTTCAGAAGTCTTAGCCAATTCGAGATGGTATAGCTGACTCTTGCTGTCTCCTCTTCCAATGACCCTTCCAGTCTTCAAATCTTGAAACTCAACTTCATCTGTCCTGAATACCACTTGGCAACCAAGATCAACAGTCGCCTTCTTCACAGACAATAGATTTGAAGTAAACTGGGGCATGTAGAAATCATTTGTATCTTTCTCAAACAGTTTGAGTTTTCCCACTCCCTCTATTGGGATCATAGCACCATTAGCTATCATCACACCTCCAGTGGCTTTCTTCACATCACTTATCAAGCTCCTATCACTGATCATGTGATGACTTGCTCCACAATCAATTATGATGGGTTTGTTGGATGTGGATGCTTTGGCAGGAGCACCTTGTCCCCGGGTCGTAGCCAAAGCATACACATACTTGACAAACTCATCCCATTCCTCCTTTGTGACAACCTCATCTGCTCCTTTAGTTTCTAGCTTCCTCATAATACCACTGCCCTCTACAGACTCTCCCATGTAAGCTGAGTAAGAACATTCTCCGACTTGCATACTATCCTTGATATCCTTCCTCAATAATCTTCTCATCATAAACCACACCTTAGAAAGCTTTCTCAACTTTCCCTTCTTGTAGCTTGTACCTCTCTTCCATCTATCCGGCTTCTTGTGTATCTCCCACACATCACAAATGTGTTTAACCAGATCACATATCTCTTTCATAAGAAAGCCAAAGATCACATTTTGCTTCCTCCTTCCTTGACAACAACTCAGATTTGCTGTATGTGTTTTCACCATACCCAACTCTGATCCTACTTCTCTCAGCCTCCCTACAAGCTGATACACCTCGTCATCTCCTTGTCTTAGACTGTGATTCACGCCCTTGGCTTCATGAACCATCAACTTTGCTGTCTGACCTTCTTCAGCAGCTATCTCCTTCAAAGGTTTCTCCTTTAAAGGTTCCTCCTTTACTGTCTGATCTCCATCTTTCAGACTTATTGTCCGACCTTCTTCTATAGCCATTTCACTTAAAGGATCCTCCTTTACATGGCCACACCATAACCCACAGCTCTCAAGAGCCCCCATTTGGACCAACTCTCATCAATCTCCTCTTCATGCCATGTTGTTGTACCAGATCTTAGCTCCATATTTGTGTTGAAGTTGTTTGTTTTCATCAGTAACCATCAACCATAACAGGCGCCAGATCTGAGCTCGAAACCACCAAGAAAGTAATCACCTTTAGCTTAGATCCACCTCCAAAAGCCTCCAAAAGCTCACGCAAACCTTCTCACCAAGCTAGAGTACACATCTGAGCTTGTCAAACAGCTAAAGGAACTCTCTTGAAGCTGAATCTCCAAAATAAACACCAACAGAAACAAACTTGAGTTTTTTCAAAGATCTAGCTCTTGAAAAACCTCAAGAACACTCAGATTTTTAGGAAAAAGAAATCACACTCTCCCCTTTTAAAGCAACCTGGCTCTGATACCATAAACACTTGTGTTTTATAGTGTGATTAAGGTTAATCTGAGTGTTTTAGGAGAGATTAAAGAGATTAGGAAGAATAAGAACAAGAGAGAGAGACTAGAGAGAGAGACTCAAAAACTCCATTAATTGATTAAATGAGAAGGTTTACAAGTATATATAGATGGAGACACTAGGGATTTCGAAATACAACTCAGAAGCATGTGTAGTCAACACAAAGAGAGCCTTTAATTCAAAATACTTGGCTGAGAAGCTCCACATGCTTGGACAGGCTGTAAAGTAGCTTTTCCTTTAGCTTTACCTTTCCAGCTGTGCTCTCCCCTTATCCAGACTGATGATGGACGAGGTTCTCCTCTTCAAGTGGATAGATGCAAGGTAACTTCTCAATCCAGCCTTAGTTACCTTCATACAATGTTACTGTGGTAACTCTCCAAAGTTACTGTGGTAACTTTGGAGTTACTGTCTCAACCTCAACACTTCTCTTCTCAAAATGATCCCTGAACCTCCAAGACTCCATCTCTTTATTACCTTCTTCTCAACATCCTGATCATGAGATCTTTACTCTTTTACCCTCATCAAAGTTTTGTCCCAATGGGTTTTCTTTGTTGAGGTTTTTAATGAGGAAGATCTCATGGTCCTTCCAAGTTTGACTTGTTTCACATGGTCAAGCTTGAGGGGTAGACAAGTATAAGAATAATGAGGTGAGGAGATGCATGCGGTTAAGTGAGATCATGTCACTGTAGCAGTAACTTTTAGTTACCACAGTAAAAGAAAGTTACTACACAGGAAGGTAAAAAGGAGTTACCATGGTGAAGAAGTATGGCAAGGTCTTTGAGTTGAAGGGAAGGCTTTAGCCATAGCATCAGACCGTTTATGGATAAGGTGAGGGGCGCCTTTGACAGGCTGGAACAGGCTGGAAAGGTGCCAAAGCATGTGAGCATTCTCAGCCTTTCATTTCAAACCAGCCAGCTTTCTCTTGTTGACTCCACATGCTTCTACAGTGATTAGTCTTAGGAAAACCCTTGTATCTCACCATATAAATATGTAATCTCCCTCTTAATGAATGTTAACGAGTTGTAGTCTCATTGTATACTCTTTCTCTCTTGCTCATCATGATATTCAGTCTCTTAAACATGGTTACTACATAATGTTTAAATCTCTCTTTAAACTCTCTTATAATCTCTATCCTCTCTCTTAATCTATCATCAATCTCTTAATACCATCTCTACTCTCAAAAGATTTTACACCATCCTCCAATGGTGCTCCTTTGGGACTTGCATGTGTTGACTCACCTGGTTCACAGCAAAACAAATATCAGGCCGTGTGATGGTTAAATAGATGAGCTTACCAACTAGCTTTCTATAGAGCTTAGGATCATGGTATGGCTTGCTGTCTTCTATCTCCCCCTCACGTGGAACCTTGTAACCATCCTCCATTGGCATCTTTGCTGTCTTTCCTCCATGAGCATCTGTATCTTTCAAAAGATCAAGTGTATATTTCCTTTGGGACATGAATAAGCCTTCCTTGGATCTACATATCTCAATCCCAAGGAAGTATTTCGTTTCTCCCAAGTCTTTAATCTCAAACATGGACTTAAGAAACTCCTTGGTTGCTATGATACCTTCCTTATCATTTCCACTGATAATGATATCATCAACATACACAAGGAGAGCCACAATACCTGAGGAAGTAGTGAGAGTGAAGAGGGTGTGGTCAAG
Organism: Brassica nigra; assembly: GCA_016432835.1. Taxonomy (NCBI): domain Eukaryota; kingdom Viridiplantae; phylum Streptophyta; class Magnoliopsida; order Brassicales; family Brassicaceae; genus Brassica; species Brassica nigra. Next base: position 28,856,536 of record CM028245.1, read on the forward strand.
TTCTGACTTCCTAAAGCCTCGGCCATTCAGAGTGGTGCTCAGCTTGTTGTACCATGCTCGTGGTGACTGCTTTAGACCATAGATAGTCTTCTTCAATCTCAACCCATTCCCTGGTTTCACCAAGTGCTCAAGACCAGGTGGGGGATACATGTAGACTTCATCCTCTAGTTCTCCTTGGAGGAAGGCATTCTTCACATCCATTTGCCATAGACCCCACCCTAGATTCACTGCCAATGACAACACAATGCGGATTGTATGCAGCTTGGCAACTGGTGCAAATGTTTCAATGTAATCCTCTCCATAGGTCTGAGTGAATCCTCTTGCAACAAATCTGGTCTTGCGCCTATCTATCTCACCATTTGCAAGATACTTGATGGTAAAGATCCATCTGCTTGTTACTGCCTTCTTCCCCTTTGGCAGCTCACTCTCATACCATGTTCCATTCTTGATCATGGCCTCAGCTTCATCTCCAACAGACTCTCTCCATTCCTTTTGCATCATTGCTTCTTCATAGGATCTCGGCACAAAGCTCTTATCCAGGTTTATCATGAAGCAACAATGCTCTTCAGGGTATTGAGCAAAGGAACAAGTCGCCTGAGATGGATGCTCCACTGCTTGTGCATTGTAATACACCCTTGTGTTCACCCAGTTGGAAGGATCCTTCCTCACTCTTGTACTGCTCCTCAACGCCACTGGTTCTTCTTCTTGGACAGTTGGTTCTTCTTCCTCTTGAACTCCTTGATCCACGGCTTCCTCCTCCTCTTGGACTTGGGACACGCCTTGATCATGAGAGCCTGAACTACTTTCTTCACCTTCTTCACTCAAGCCAGCTCCATCTTGGCTTGTTTCTTGAGTTTCAGGTTGATTCCCCCCTTCATGGACAAGGGGTGAACCATGAACCACTTCGACTGGTGGTGGAATGCTTCCACCTTGAGGTCCACTGCCAGAGTTCTGATCCTGGGACACACTGATTCCCAGTCCCTCTAAGACTTTTCTCAACACAGCCGCCTTGTCTGATGTGAGATCCTTCAAGTCTTCTTGTTTTTATTCTTCATAATACCCTCTTGCTTCTATAAATTTTACATCCCGAGAGGTCAACACCCTTCTAGCCACTGGATCATAGCACTTGTATCCCTTCTGAGTTGTGGAGTAGCCTACAAACATTGCCTTGGTACTCCTTGCTTCCAACTTGTTTCTCATCTCCCCGGGTACATGAACATAGCATAGACACCCAAACACTCTCAAGTGATCCAAGGATGGCTTGTGCTTGTTCAGAACTTCAAATGGTTCTTGGTTGTGCAACACCTGAGTAGGAATCCGGTTGATCAAATAGCAAGCAGTAGCAACCGCATCACTCCAAAACCTCTTAGGAACATTGGCTTGAAACATCATTGATCTAGCCACTTCCATAAGGTGCCTGTTCTTCCTCTCGGCCACACCATTCTGCTGAGGTGTGTAAGGGCAGCTGGTTTGATGTAGGATCCCATGTTGAGCTAGATGGTACTTGAATGCATTGCTTGTGTACTCTCCTCCATTATTTGTTCTCCAAATTTTAATTTTAGCTTGATAATGGTTAGTCATATAAGCCTCAAAGTTTCTAAATGCATCAATCACCCTATCTTTTGGTTGGTATTAAGGTTAACCAGGTGTATTTGGATTTTTGATCAATGAAAGTCACAAAATATCTATGATTATCTCTAGATAAGCAAGGAGCAGTCCAAACATCAGAGTGAATTAAATCAAAGCACTTATCATAGATAGTAGAGGATCTTTCAAACACAGTTTTACAATGCTTGCCTAAAATGCAAGCTTCACAATTTTTATTCTCAAAATAAATACCTAGTACCATCAAATTCAAAGCTTTTACATGAGGGTGTCCTAGTCTAGCATGCCACAATGCATCTTTATTCAGGACAGAAGCAGAAGTAAATGAACAGCTAAAATCAGAAACAGGATCAAGCTCTTCAAGCATGTATAAGTCGCCCTTAGTGACTCCTTTCCCAATCAATTGGCTGCTCTCAATATCCTGAAACTTCACATCATTAGGACTGAATATAACATTTCAGTTTAAATCAGTAGTGCATTTCTTAACAGATAACAAGTTTGATGTGAAGTCAGGCATATAAAAAGCTCTAGAATGCTTGTCAAACAGTTTCAAGGTTCCTATTCCTCTAATAGGAATCTTATCACCATTAGCAATCATTACATGACCATTTGCGGGTTTAATATCCTTAATCAATTTAGTATCACTAATCATGTGATGAGATGTACCTGAATCAATTACCAATGGTTTGAATGTATGACTATCAATGTGAGCATTATAAGCATGAACAGTCCTAGCATTTCTAGCCAATTTTAAACCATCCTTATGCGCATGATCAGTTCTAGTATGCCTAGCAATTTCTAAGCAGTCTATTCTAGCAATATCATGAGCATTATGCATCAAGGAAGCCCCAAAAGAATACCCATACACTTTACCATTCTCTTAAAAGAGTTTGATGAGGGCATCAAGGTCTGATCTCTTGAGGTACTCATTTCCAATGCCACGGCTGCTTGACCCACCAATGTAGGCCACAAGGGACTTACCATTGCCCTCACTCTCCCGGCCATCTCCCTGACCAATACCACCAGTACCACTGCTTGATCCTTCCGAGATGTGAGCTTTGCCTTCTCCTTGCTTCATAAACTTAGCCGGCTTCAAATGGGGGTGAAGGATCCAGCACTAAGTCTTCTTGTGTCCATGCTTCTTGCAATGGTCACAGTTCCCATTGAACTTCTCAAACTTGGAGTGTGTGACTTTCTTGGCTTGTGGAGCCTCTTCTTGCGCAGCAGCTTGGTTAGCAAGAGCAAGGTCTCGCTTGTTTCCAAACAGACCAATGGACCCTTGCTCCTTCTGAATCCTTGCACACACTTCTTCAAGGTTTGGGAGCTTGTCTTCCCTCAACATGTGCTGGATCAAGGCAGAGTAAGCCGGATTCAATGTGAGAAGCAATCCAAACACCTTGTCTTGCTCCCTCCTTTCATTCAGCTTCTCTGGATCAAATGTGCTAGGTCTTAGCATCTCAAGCCCAGACCAGAGTGAACGGAACCTCCCCAAGTTTTTGGTGAACTCCATATCATCTTGAATCAGCTCATTGATTGCCCTTTTTACTTCAAACACACGGTTGAGGTTTGAAGTGTTAGCATACACTCTCGCCAAGGCATCCCACAGCTCCTTAGTTGTTTCATAGTAGATGTAGGCGTCTGGGATCGCAGGATCCAAAGAAGCATGCATGACAGTCAGCACCATCATGTCTTTTTGTTGCCATTTCTCCACGGCATCTTCATTGGAGACCTCTTCTAGGTCTTCCTCCCCTTGATTAATGAGCTTAGGGGCCTCACCAGTCGTGATGTGCTTCAACAAACCCTTACTTCCCACCACGGTCTTCACAGTACGAGACCAAACAAGGTAGTTACTCCCCTTGAAAGTAACTGAGACCTTCATACATTCTTCACTTCTTCACTTGAGCGAGAGTAGATCTTGAGACTTGGAACCGCAACACACACACAAGGCTTGAGCTTCTAGCTTGAATTTTCAGAGATACCTCCAAAGACACCACCTTTCAGCTTCCGGAACCACCAGCGAGAGACTTAGGACTTGAAATGAGTAATGAAACTTCTTCTGGGTTTGAACGGGTAAAGATCAAGATTTCCCCAAAAAATAGGAGCCTGTCTTCACCTCTACAGAGTTGTTTAAACCGAGAGAATGAACCGCGAGAATAAAATAAAAAGACTTGAGGTTGAATCTCCAAGAACACATTCAAAGCTTCCACCTTTGTTCTTCACTCATCCGTACAGAATGAACTCAGATTCTCAAGAACCAGGCGTAACCTGGCTCTAATACCATGAGATTTTAGAGTTTAGAAGAGTAATCTGAGAGTCTAAGAGTGTTTAAGAGAGTTTAAGAGAGATTGTAAGAGAGATTGTAAGAGTATGAGACTAAGAGAGAACCATGCAGGCTGAGTATTGAAACAAACGGTCTAATCTTTATTAAGAGGCAGGTTACATATATATATGGAAGACTAAACACAAGGGTTTCCGAGTTGAGCACTGTTAGAGCATGTGTAGTCAACACTCCATTTCAAACTAAGCCAATCAGATCATCCGCGCATGTGGGAGCTTCACTATTCAAGATAAGGCGCGGCTTTCCCTTTCCAGCTGTGCCAGCCTTTCAAGACTTCTTCCTTTGATCTCCCAACGGTCGGATCCCTCAAGATAAGTTGAAATGGTAACTCTTGGTTGACACACAAAGTTACTTGGCCGACACACAAAGTTACCATGGGTGAGACTTTACTTGTACGGCCTGTCCGTCCGTACCTTGTCTGTACGGTCTCGCCCTAACTTCACACTTCCATCCGTTTGCTCCTAACCTCATCTCAAGTCTTCACACCCTCAAGCGTCTTTTCTTCATACAGATCAATACCTCAACTTAACATTCTTGATCATGGCACCCATCTCATCTCCAACAGATGCTCTCCACTCCTCATGTTACATAGCCTCTTCATATTATTTTAGAATGTATTCCTGATCCAATTCCTCAATGAATACTTGATGCTCTTCTGGATATTGGGCAAGGGAGCATACTACACTTATTGGATGAGCCACTGCTTCAGCATTGAAATATACTCTTGTGTTGATCCAGTTTGATGCAGGTTTCTTGATCCTTGTACTTCTCCTAAGTGTCTGGACCTGATGTATATCCTCACCAGAGACTGAATCTTGTTGCCCTTCATCCTGATCATGAACTTCTGTATCATGAGCCTTTGTGCCAGTATCAGATTTATCAGTATCGGATTCATGTTGATTCCCCCCTTCAGGATCAGGATGAATGGTTTCCTGATTCCCTTCAGCTACATCAACTCCATTTTCATCAATCACATTTTCTGGACCAGATGCAGCTTCAGTATGGCGTGCTCTTGTGTCCTGATTCCCTTGAGGCATGTTAATACCAAGACTCTCCAATATCCTCCTGAGATTGGTGGCATTGTCTGCTGGTTGAGACAGATCCTTCAATTCATCCCAACTCTTTTCCTCATAATACCCCTTTGTTTCCAAAAACTTTACATCTCTTGATATTAGAACTCTTCTTGCAACTGGATCATAGCACTTATACCCCTTTTGTGTTGGAGAATAACCAATGAGCATAGCCTTTGAGCTTCTAGCATCACGCTTATTCCTTTGTTCTCCTGGTACCAGTACAAAGCAAATGCATCCAAACACACGAAAGTGATCCAGAGATGGCTTGCTCTTGTTGAGGACTTCAAAAGGAGAGAGGTCATTGAGGAATTTATTTGGAGTCCTATTGATCAGGTAGCAAGCATTTTGAGTTTTTAAAGAGACCTCTACTCTGTTCTTCACTGATTTGTGTTTGTGTGTGTATAAGCTATAATGGAGCAGATGAGAGTTTGTTGATGGTAATTTGAGAGAGAGATTAATGTGAGATTTGGTAACCAGATTAGGAGAATAAGTGTATGAGAGATTAAGAGATTAAGTAACCAGAATAAGAGATTAAGAGACTGAGAATAGAGATTAGAGAGATTATGTATCAAAGAACTTTCCTTCCATGAAGGAGGAGGGAAAACCCCACTCCCTCACTTAAGAGCTTATAATTTCGCCCAATACATGTATTTATAAACATTACATCTTGCAATCTCATAAACCTTAATCTAAGGGATGATAATACTTGAAGTTTAAATGGATGGTGTGAGTGAGCTGGTCTTCTTGCAATCAAAGTGGATAAGGAGAGCTGGTGCCTTTGCTTTAATTCAAACTGAGGCTGTGCTGTGATTGGCTCTCCTTAGGCTCCCTTGTATCTGTCCATAGATCAGTCTAGGTTCATGGTCGTGGCTGCCTTCCTCTTTACAGCTCCAGCCAGCCTGTCCATGCCCCAAAGTAACCAATCAGCTCCACACAGTATCTTCTTGATACTTTCTTGATTCCCTTTGACTAGATTCAAACCTTGGTGCCTTATCCATACACTATGCACTCTTCACATCCTGAATAATGACCCAAATAGTGAATAGTCGACCTGAATAGTGACTAGTGTTTCACTATTCACTATTACACAAATTTGCCCAAACTTCTCCAATCTTACTGTGGTAACTCTCCAAAGCATAGAAACTTTGGAGTTATTGTCTCAACCAAATCTTATCTAAATGATGTCTAAGTCCCTCCTGGACTTAAACCCTATATTGCACAGCTTCAAAGTACTCTTAGACTCCTCTGAAGCCCTTCGAGAACACTCCTGAAGCCTTACAGACAATCTCTGGAGATCTTGCCCTATTCTTGCATAAGACTCAAACTCAACTGAACACCTTTGCTTCTCCATTTCATTTCTCCAAGTTAGCACTCCCCCTCAAGCTTGACTCTTAGGAGATCCTCAATCAAGCTTGGAACCTTGAAGAACTCCTTCATTAAAAACCTCACCAACGAAAACCCTATGGGACAAAACCTTGATGATGGAAAAAGAGTAGGTTCCTCAAGCCTGGGGATTGGCCAGTGAGTCTTTGTGCCTTACCAATAATGTAAGGGACACAAAGACTCTGGATCATGGCCCTCATGTGATGCAAGGTTGATCATCTCTTTCCTTGCTCATCACAAACATATCTTGTACTCTTCTTCAGACAGATCTTGGTCTCTACCCCTTTTTCACAACCTTCCTGTTGTGCTCAAGTGCTTGGACTCTCTGATCTTCCTTGATAGATACAAGCTGAGTCTTGGCTGCTTCTTCTTCATGAGTCACCACCATGTTACTGAACCTTCATCATGATGCTTCAGCTGTAGTACCAAGCACCTCACTCTAGAAGCCGCCTTGGAGATTGCTTTACACATCCTTCATCATGGTTCATAACTGGTCTGCTCCTCTTCTTGAATAACCACCAAGTACTCTCAGATCATGTAAGCTTCAACACTCCCCCTCAAGCTTGACCATGTGGAACAAGTCAAGCTTGGAAGGATAACTTCATGATCTGCCCAATCACTCCATTGCAACACCTTCTGAACTCGCCCTCTTCTTGGAATGCTTGTGGAAGCTTCAGCTCTTCAGTCACCTCACACTAAAAGCCGCACTGATAGAGTCTTCACCTTCTCACATCCAAGAGTGCTCTGAACACTCTCTTGCCTAGACACGCCACTGCCTAGACCCGGATGGCTTTTTCTTCTTCTGTTGCTTGCAATGGACCTTCATCTTCTGCTCACTTAACTCCCCTCCTCAAGCTTGGATTGAGTATAAGTCCAAGCTTCCAAGCTTGCAAGTGAGCTTCAGTGAGCCTTCACACCAGTGGCTCTTCAGTGTGCTAGCCCCGGTTCTCACATCCAGGAATATACACATCTTGTGTAGGCTCTGAAATGTAGGCAAGTGGTTTCCACAACCACTGGTAGCTGCCACCAACTTCTTTTCTTCTCTTCAATGTGTGAAATCTCCTCTTCTATGCTCAGGAATATACATCTTTTGTCTAGGCTCTGATGCATAGGCAGTGAACAACTCATCCGCGAAGATACACCATTGACAAGAGAAGCTTTCCATGATTCAGGAATATGCATCTTGTGCAGGCTCTGAACAGCATGGCCAAGACTTCTTCTTTCATCTTGAACTGGTGATGAACTAAGAACACCACCATTGAATCTCAATCACCACAACACCACTATTTAAGCATCCCAGGGCAGATTAGGCTCTGATGCATAGGCAGTGAACAACTCATCCGCAAAGATACACCATTGACAAGAGAAGCTTTCCATGATTCAGGAATATGCATCTTGTGCAGGCTCTGAACAGCATGGCAAAGACTTCTTCTTTCATCTTGAACTGGTGATGAACTAAGAACACCACCATTGAATCTCAATCACCACAACACCACTCTTTAAGCATCCCAGGGCAGATTCAAATCATTTTGCATTTAAGAGACTGGCATAAAGGTCATGACTTTGTTGAATCTCAATCACCACAACACACAAGCTCATATCAAGATGGTTCCTTTAAACCTCCATGGCATAAAGGTCATGACTTTGTTGAATCTTTGGAGTCTGGATCGTCACCCATCTCCTTCTCCTTCAGTTCATGGCCACCATCTTGTTTCTCATACTCAAAAGACCCCTCCTTTCTATTAGAGTGAAGCAAGAGAAGGAGATGTGAAGGCCAATCAAAGGAAGTGAAGGCCAAGCATCTCCACACCAAACTGAAGAAGAAGAAGCTATCCAAGCCATGAACAAGCCTCAAGAGAGTGATCACACGGCCAAGACAATAAAAAGATGATAAAGTCGTGTGTGTAAGAAGAGAAGGAGGCTGTAGAGTCATGAAGTGTGTTGCAAGTAATCAAGACTTGTACAACAAGGAAGGCCGTACAGCTCTCTCACAAGCAAGTGTAAACAAGTGTAAGCAAGTGTATACAAGTGTAAGCAAGTATTAGCTTCATGTCAACTCATGGCTCCTTAACTCCTGCTCTTAACTCCCAAAATAAAGAGTGTGTGAAGCAATCAGATGGCGTGTGTATTGGTGTCCAGAACTTGCCTCCATAAACATTTGAATTTAATTAAATGGAGGGAAGCAAAGATCTGTTGAGGAGCTGTCACTATCTCTTCCTTGTGCAGAAAACTCCCTTGTCCTCTTCCTCCTTGGCAACTTCCTCAAGACTTGTTTATTCATTTTCTAGGATAGTATTAGTTTAATCTTGCTGTCCCTTTCTCTATTTGTTGCTGAACCCTAGTCATTTCTCTATAAATAGAGAGGCTCACCATTGTAATGTAATACAAGAAATAAGAGGCAAGCTTTATAAAAATTGTGTATCTCCTTCTCTTTATTAAGTGTTCTTCATTGTTCTTCACAATGTAGGGAGTTAGTGATACACGATTTGGGTCTGCCTTAATGGCAGATCATTGCTTGTCCATTCCAATTTAAATCACTCTAAACTCTTCCTTTAATTTGTTTCTAGAGTTATTCTCTCTTCTCACAGCCACTTTATCTATTTAGATTCAGATGGGTGTGTTGATTGTTTGCTGAGAGGATTCAATCACAAGTTGATTGTCTCTTCCATTCTTGAAGAGTGAGTTCATGTTCTTAGCTTTTCCAACACTTTCTTCATACACCAAGTCGCCATCTTTAAGAGATCTTGTTTCTTGTAACCCGGATGCAGGCAGCTCATGGACAAGGAGTTTTGGCTTGAGGTTCATGACGCCTCACCATCCTCCTTTGCTTCCAACGAGAGTCTTCATCAGGTACTGGTCGGATTGACTTAATAGATAAGGAGAACACACCATGGCTTCAAACTTCTTCTTCTCACAAGAAACTGAAATCGCATGAACTGTCTTCAAGTTTTGATTATGAGCTAAGGAAAGAGCTGTGGACTTGCGGAAGCTTCAACTATCAGGTGCATGTTCTTCCTCTCAGCAACTCCATTTTGCTGAGGAGCATAAGGACATCTAGTTTGATGAATAATCCCATGTTGCGCTAGGTATTGCTTGAATGCTTGACTTGTGTACTCTCCACCACTATCTGACCTTAGAATCTTCAACTTAGCACTGAAATGGTTGGCAACATGAGACTGAAAATTCTTGAGGGCTTTCAAGACTCTGTCCTTAGACAGTATCAGTGTCACTCATGTGTACTTGGACTTCTCATCAATGAGGGTGACAAAGTATTTATGATTTTCTCTGGACATACAAGAAGCAGTCCACACATCAGAGTGAACCACGTCGAAACACTTCTCATAGATAGTGCTAGACCTTGGAAAGACTGTACTGCAATGCTTCCCCAAGATGCAAGCTTCACACTCATCATTCTTAAAGACCACTCCAGGAAGCATCAGATTTAAAGCTCTAGTATGAGGATGTCCCAATCTAGCATGCCATATGGTGCTCTCAACTCCAGTAGATGTACTGACCATGCAAAGTGAAGAAGCAGATTCAGATAGCTTAGTCTTCTGAAGATGATATAGTTCCTGATGGCTGTGACCTTTTCCAATAACATGCCCTGTATTTAAGCCTTGAAACTCAACCTCATCTGGTCTAAAGACAACCTGACAACTCAGATCAACAGTAGCCTTCCTCACAGATAGCAAATTAGATGTAAACTGAGGCATATATAAGGCAGTAGATTCCCTATCAAACAACCTAAGGTTCCCTATCCCTTCTATCTTCACCTTATCACCATTTGCTATAATAACATTCCCTGAGGCAGGCTGGATATCACTAATCAAGTTCCTATCACTAATCATGTTAAGGCTAGCTCATGAATCTATAATAATGGGTTTAGAGTCAAGAGAATGTATACCAGCCTCCATTGGTGAGATAAGGGACTTGGCAGCTTTGATCAAGGAATCAAGGTCTCTTCTGGTCGCTGGACCATCAGGGTTACTCCTCCATGTTCCTCCTTCAGTTGAATCACCACTGAGAGCTGAATACATTGTTCTTCCTTGAATCACTTGGTGCTCAAACTCCTTGAGGTTAAATGTGTTAGGCTGGTTTCTCAAGGAACAGACATCTTCAAGATCAGGAAGCTTCCTTTCTCTAAGGAGATAATTTATCAGATTGTTGTAGGATGAATCCAGGCTTATGAGAAAGCTGAAGAACCTGTCTTGCTCATACACAGTTTGGAGACTCTCCCATAAATTACCATAACCAGTTTGAAGACTCTCCCATAGATGCTTGGCAGTTTTAAAATGTGAGTAAGCCTCAAAGATTGATTCTGACAGAGAGTTATGAATGATCTCAAGTGTTAACTGGTCTTCTTGAACCCACTTGTCTTCATTCTTCAGGTCATGTGCTGGTTAAGATTTTATAGATCTTGAATACTAAAAGAGATTTGAGAGATGTTTAAGAGAGATTTGAGAGATGTTTAAGAGAGATTAGAAAAGAGATTAAGAGATTAAAAAGAGAAGAGACATGCTTAAGAGACTAAGAACATTTCTTGAAAAATTAAAAGACTCTCATATTTTCTTAGATTAATAATGTGAGAGGATACAAGTATTTATAAGAGAAGATACAAGGGTTTACAAGAGCATAAGTGGATAAGGTTAGGTGAGAAAAGGGAAGAGCTACTTTCCAGCTCACACACGCCAGGCTGTCCCCTCTTCCCAACGGTCTGATCCATCATGACCGGGGTCCTTACCCGTTCTGTCCACCCCGGTCTGCTCCATGATCAGAAGCGTCCGTTCCCGACCGGGTAGTCCACCCCGGTCATCCTGCCCGGTCATTCCTTGGCGTCCAGTCCCGACCGGGTACTCCACCCCGGTCATCCACCCCGGTCCATTCCTTGTCTGATCCTTGCACATCATCCAATCCTGCCCGGGTTGCCATACCCGGACTGTCCTTCCCGGTCATCACCAATGCCCAAGCCTTACACCTCTTATGACTTCCTGAACTCTTGTTTCCTCATCTCCATACTTGGATCACCTCTTCTCAACACTCCCCCTCAAGCTTGACCATGTGGAACAAATCAAGCCTGGATGCCATGAGATCTCCCTCATTAAAAACCTCACCAAAGAAAACCCATTGGGTCAAAACTTTGATGAGGGAAAAAGAGCAAAGACCTCATGGCAAGGGGCTTTAGTTGCTCTTGCCTAGATCAAAGAGTCCCAACCTGATGTGGATGGACTCCATTGTCTTTTGCCTTGCAGCCTTGGTGAACACATCAGCCAACTGGTCTTCACTCTTTGTGTAGCATGGAAGGATCTCTCCAAGCTCAATCATTTGCCTCACCTTTTGGCAGTCAACTTCAATATGCTTGGTTCTCTCATGGAAGACTGAGTTGGAGGCTATATGGATGGCAGCCTGGTTGTCACAATGCATTGTCATGGGAGCTGGTTGATCAACCTCCAAGTGCTTCAGTATGCCCTTAATCCATACCAGCTCATTGGTCAGCTTCAGCATAGCTCTATACTCGGCTTCTGCACTTGAGCAAGAGACCACCTTCTGCTTCTTACTCTTCCAAGTTACCAAGTTCCCATCAATGAATGTGCAATAGCCTGTTGTTGATCTTCTATCAGCTCTATCACCTGCCCAATCTGCATCACAATAGCCCACCACTTCTGTACTCTTGTTACAACCTATCCACACACCAAGATCTTGTGTTCCATTCAGGTACATAAGCAATCTCTCCACCATGCGCCAATGATGCTCTCTTGGAGCTTGCATATGTTGGCTCACCTGATTCACAGCAAAACAAATATCAGGTCTAGTGATGGTTAAGTAGATTAGCTTACCCACTAGCTTTCTATAAAGCTTTGGATCATGGAATGGCTGGCTGTTTTCAGGCTCCCCCTCACGTGGAACCTTATACCCATCTTCCATGGGCATTTTTGCTGTCTTCCCTCCATAAGCACCTGCATCTTTCAAAAGATCAAGTGTATATTTCCTTTGAGAGATGAATAATCCTTCCTTGGCTCTACATAACTCAATACCAAGAAAGTACTTCATCTCTCCCAAGTCTTTAATCTCAAAAACAGATTTGAAAAACTCCTTGGTAGCCTTGATACCATCTTTATCACTACTAGTGATGATGATATCATCAACATACACATGGAGAACAATGATACCTGAGGGAGTAACAAGTGTGAAGAGGGTGTGATCAAGTTCAGACTTCCTAAAGCCTCTTCCATTCAAGGTTGCGCTCAGCTTGTGATACCAGGCTCTAGGAGATTGCTTAAGACCATAGATGGCTTTCTTCAATCTTAAAACATTGCCCTTCTTCACAAGATGTTCAAGACCAGGAGGTGGGTGCATATAGACTTCATCTTCAAGCTCTCCTTGCAAGAAGGCATTCTTCACATCCATCTGCCATAGATCCCACTCAAGGTTCCCAGCCAAAGATAGCACTATCAGGATGGTATGGAGCTTGGCCACAGGAGCAAATGTAATTATGTAGTCCTCTCCATAGGTTTGAGTAAAGTCCCTTGCTACCAGCCTTGTCTTTTTCCTATCTATCTTCCCATTTGGAAGATACTTGATAGTGAAGATCCATCTACTAGACAAATCTTTCTTTCCTTTTGGCAAAGCACTCTCATACCATGTATCATTCTTGATCACAGCATCAGCCTCAGCATTGACTGAGTCTCTCCAGTCTTGTATTAGCATTGTTTCTTCATAGCTCCTTAGAACATAACTTCATCCAAGCTCACTTGAAAAGCACAATGCTCTTCTGGATATTGAGCAAAGGAACACACAGCTTGAGAGGGATGCTCCACAGCCTGGGCATTGTAGTACACTCTCGTGTTTACCCAGTTGGAAGGATCCCTCCTTATCCGTGTGCTTCTCCTCAAGGCTGGTGCTTGCTGCTCTCTTTGCACCTCTTCTTGAACTTCCTCTTGCACTTCTTCTTGTACCTCACTCGGACCAGACTCTTCTTGATGATCTCTTGGCTCCACACCTTGATCACCACCTTGATCATGAGAACTAGACCTCCTATAACTCTCTTGACCACCTGAACTCTCTCCCATTCCTTGGTTAAGAGTTTCTGATTCAGTCCCCCCCCCCCTCATGATTAAGGGTGGTATCATGAACTCCATCAGTAGCTGGTACACTACTTGGTGCGCTCCCATTCTCTTCATCACTAGTAGGCACCCTTCCTGATACACTTCCTCCATCTTGCTGACCTTGTTGCATATTGATCCCAAGGTTTTCCAAGATGGTTCTCAGAATAGATGATCTATATGAGGTAAGGTCTCTCAAGTCTTCTTGGTTCTTCTCCTCATAATATCCTCTTTCCTCCACAAACTTTACTTCCCTAGACACCAGTACTCTTCTTGAGTGTTCATCATAACACTTATAGCCTTTTTGGGATGCAGAGTACCCAATGAACATAGTCTTGGTACTCTTAGCTTCAAGTTTGTTGCGCATCTCTCCAGGTACCATCACAAAACAGAGACACCCAAAGACCCTTAGATGTTTCAATGCTGGCTTGTACTTTTTGAGGACCTCAAATGGTGTCTGTCCTTGCAACACCAGAGTAGGAGCCCTGTTGATTAAGTAGCAAGCAGTGACAACATCATCACTCCAGAACCTCTTGGGCACATTAGCTTGAAACATCATGGAACTGGCAACCTCCATTAGGTGCCTGTTTTTCCTCTCAGCCACTCCATTCTGTTGTGGAGTGTAGGGACAGCTTGTTTGGTGAAGGATACCATGCTTGGATAGGTGATCTTTGAATGCATGGCTTGTGTATTCTCCTCCATTATCTGACCTGAAAATCTTAATCTTGGCATGATAATGGTTAGAGACATAAGATTGAAAGTTTCTAAATGCATCAAAGACCCTATCTTTGGTTGGAATTAAGGTTAACCAGGTGTATTTAGATTTTTCATCAATAAAGGAGACATAATACTTCTGGCTATCTCTAGATAAACAAGGAGCAGTCCAAACATCAGAGTGAATAAGATCAAAACAGTTTTCATAAACTGTATTAGAGTTTGGAAATACAACTTTGCAATGTTTACCCAATATACAAGCCTCACAATCATTATTCTCAAAAGAAACACCTGGCAACATCAGTTTTAAAGCCTTATTATGAGGGTGTCCTAGTCTAGCATGCCATAATGCATCTTTGCTTAAACTAGTAGCAGAAATAGAAGAAAAAGAACAGCTAGAATTAGAAACAGGAGCAAAATCTTCAAGCATATATAATTCTCCTTGGTTACTCCTTTTCCAATCATCTTGCTACTTTCAATATCCTGAAACTTCACATCATTAGGACTGAAGATAACATTGCAGTTAAGATCAGTAGCACATTTTTTAACAGATAATAAGTTTGAAGTAAACTCAGGCATATAGAAAGCTTCAGATTCTTTATGAAATAATTTAAGACTGCCTATTCCTTTAATAGGTATCTTAGATCCATTAGCAATCATAACATTACCATTAGCAGGAACAATGTTCTTAATGAGCCTAGTGTCACTTATCATATGATGAGATGCACCAGAGTCAACTATCAAAGGCTTAACAGCATGAGAACTAGCCATATGAGCAAGGATCTTAGATGCTGAATGCACATGATCAATATGAGCAGTACTAGGATGAGTATACATTTATAACACCTTAGATGGAGTATCCAGCATCCTAACAGTTCTAGGCAATTCAATAGACCTCTCAACAGTTTTTGGACTTAGATAAGCATGATGAGAGTGTCCAAGAATGTTACCATTGGTATTGAAATAAATAAAGGAATGACCAGAAGGAGAAGCTGGTTGATGATCCAAGGATATAAGTTCATAAAGAGAAGCCAATTTGGTTCTGTTTTGTACAGACTTGCTCCACAAGCTACCACTTGACCTAACCTGACTTGCAAGGCAAGGAATGAGTTGTGGAGGACCTTATGGACGTGGGAACCTCTGAGAAGTAAAGGAAAAATGTTTGAATTTAAATAAGAGAGTCTTGTTTGAATTTGAAAAGAAGAAGTCACATGGGTTGCTTTGGAGAAGCAGCTGGACCTGTCCCTTTCACTCAAGCAGGCTGTGCCAACCTCTCTCCTGTCTCTTTCTGCTTCTGGTCGTGCCTCCTCTTGTCCATATCCTCCTGGAGTCTTCCATTTCCCATTATATTAGTTGTTTAGTGTTCTCTGATTTAATCTTTGTTTATTGTAAGTGATTGCCTATTTAAAGGCTTCACCACTCTTGTAACAAGTTATCCAGTATCAATACAAGTTCTTTCAGTCTAATTTCGTGGCTCTCTCTCCTTGCTTGTGTCTAAACAATATTCACAATGTAAGGAGTTTAGAGTTATGGTTTAGAGGCTGCCTTAACTCTCTTTCCCTTAAGGCAGCCTAATACTTGTAAAACTCACTCTAAACTCTTCTTTATCTTCTCTTAAGCTCTAGC
Organism: Brassica nigra; assembly: GCA_016432835.1. NCBI lineage: Eukaryota > Viridiplantae > Streptophyta > Magnoliopsida > Brassicales > Brassicaceae > Brassica > Brassica nigra. The sequence goes on from CM028245.1 coordinate 28,872,375, forward strand.
TTACTGATTCTAAATCCTCTTCATCTTAAGTACACAAACTCAAAGTGTTGTGTTACTACAGAAGGATAGATTCAAACTAGAGATTCTCAGCTTTCTATAACCAGTTTACTCTCTAGGATCTTGGTTGTAGTATAGGCTGTGTGAGAGGATTCAACCACCAGTTGGTTGTCTCTTCCTTTTAATGGTGAGTTCCTGTTGTATGGTTGAAGGGATTCAGTTACAAGTTAACTGAATACTCTCTTGACATGAGACAAACACTCATGAATTCCAACATGGTATCAGAGCTTTGTTGCTCTTCTTTGGGATTAAACTCACCCATTTTCTCTCTGTTTTGAATAAATATTTTCTCTCCCACTCTGATATAGTGTTAGCTTGGTCAGTAATTGTTAGTATCTTGAATCAAGCTTGAGGAAGGGAAATATTTAGAAAATGCTTCACCATTATGCTTTATCCATTGGATAATAGCTTGTTCTTTATGGAGCATCTCTTTGACCAGTGGACAGACTGTTTTGATCCATTGGTTTCTTTGTTGTGTGAGCCATAGAAAACACTTGTTTATGTGTTATTTTGATGGTTCTCTTGTTGAAAGCCTGGAAAACATCAGTTCATGAGTTATTCCAGTGGCACTTGTCCAAGATCAGTGAGCAAATTAATTGTTCAATGGTCCATTGGGTTTCAGCTACTAAAACACCAAACTCTTGATGAGTATTGGATGCTCCTGGCTGTTTATGCTTCCGAAAACTCAAGAAAACAGAGCAAAACTCTGTCCATTAGAACTCTTGAGCAAATTCTCTATTCTCTATTCTCTCATTCTCTGATTCTCAGGTTACTTATTCTCCATCATTCTCCTATTCTCTGGCTACTAAAACTCTGGTTACATCATTCTCTATTCTCTATTTATTTTCTTGTTCTTTTTACTCTGGTTACTTAATTCTCTATTCTCACAATCTCTTGTTTAAAATCTGCCTAAGGTTGTCAAAATGTCTTGAAGTTAAGCTGTCTTGAAAGAATTGTCTTGCTTCTGACCTTAGGAAAATTAATTGTCTTGTTGCCTGAATGCTTAGTCTTGATGATTAGGATTCAGAGAATGTTGCTAGGATAGAATCATGAAGATATCTGTCCATTGCTTGTTTAAAATGTGTTTTAAAGATCAGACTTGGTGAAAACCCATGTTCTGGTCTCTTGTTGTCTACTGATGCTTGTCTTAGTGTTGGTTTGACAGATTTTCCATGTTGATCAGAGCCTGCACAAGATGCATATTCCTGACCATGGAGATTGCCCACTGCCCATCATCACTTTTGGCACTGATTGTGTCCATTAACTCCCAAGATGGTTGAGAGGATAAATGGAGCAGTGGAGAGATTGCAAAGAAGTGACTTACCTGATTCCAAGAGGGTGGCAGGAAGTACACTCAAGAGAAAAGGCCACAATTCAAGCCAAGAGGGCCAAGCTTGAGGAGGGGTGTTAAATGGAAAGCCAATTTCCATTCTTCAAGCCATTGCAAGGATTCAAGAAGACTCCAACCAGCATGGGATATTCTTGGCTGAGCAACAACAAGGCTGTCCATCTAATGTGCTTCAAGAGGAGGTGCTAAAGAGGCTGACCAGATGGTTGCAAAGTCCCCCACAAAGTTGGAGACTCAAGAAGACAATGCAGTGGCTGTTTGTGAAAAGGAATGGAGTGAGGGATTCAAGTGTACAAGCAAGAAGGAAGACACACCTCACCAACATTCCACATATATGCAAGGGAAATACCTAAGTTACTTATTCTGGTTTGAATAGGTTTTCCCCTTGAGAATTGATGCAAGTGTGTATGCATTGTTTGAATCAGGTACTTGGACCTCATGAGAAGATTCTGGTCGTGGATCAAACCCTTTGATGATGGCAAGAGGCCAGAAGAAAGGGGGGAGACAAAGAACCAGCCACATGGAGAGTTCTAAGAAGTGTTGAGTATGAAGCAAGGAAGGCATTGGTGCTTGTTTTCCATTGAAGTAAGGCCATGATCCAGAGTCTAAGGAGTCCTTCAAAATCATCTTAAACTCCTTAGACTCACTGGCCAATCCCTAGGCTGAGGGTAGTTGCACTCTTTTTCCCTAAGTGATGGTTTTATCCCATGAGGTTTTCCACACTTGGGTTTTAATGAGGCAAGTGCTCTCAGTTCCAAGCTTGCCCAAGGATCTCCTATGGTCAAGCTTGAGGGGGAGTATTGAAATAAATAAAGGAATGACCAGAAGGAGAAGCTGGTTGATGATCCAAGGATATAAGTTCATAAAGAGAAGCCAATTTGGTTCTGTTTTGTACAGACTTGCTCCACAAGCTACCACTTGACTTAACCTGACTTGCAAGGCAAGGAATGAGTTGTGGAGGACCTTATGGACGTGGGAACCTCTGAGAAGTAAAGGAAAAATGTTTGAATTTAAATAAGAGAGTCTTGTTTGAATTTGAAAAGAAGAAGTCACATGGGTTGCTTTGGAGAAGCAAATGGACTGTCCCTTTCACTCAAGCAGGCTGTGCCAACCTCTCTCCTGTCTCTTTCTGCTTCTGGTCGTGCCTCCTCTTGTCCATATCCTCCTGGAGTCTTCCATTTCCCATTATATTAGTTGTTTAGTGTTCTCTGATTTAATCTTTGTTTATTGTAAGTGATTGCCTATTTAAAGGCTTCACCACTCTTGTAACAAGTTATCCAGTATCAATACAAGTTCTTTCAGTCTAATTTCGTGGCTCTCTCCCTTGCTTGTGTCTAAACAATATTCACAATGTAAGGAGTTTAGAGTTATGGTTTAGAGGCTGCCTTAACTCTCTTTCCCTTAAGGCAGCCTAATACTTGTAAAACTCACTCTAAACTCTTCTTTATCTTCTCTTAAGCTCTAGCTTACTGATTCTAAATCCTCTTCATCTTAAGTACACAAACTCAAAGTGTTGTGTTACTACAGAAGGATAGATTCAAACTAGAGATTCTCAGCTTTCTATAACCAGTTTACTCTCTAGGATCTTGGTTGTAGTATAGGCTGTGTGAGAGGATTCAACCACCAGTTGGTTGTCTCTTCCTTTTAATGGTGAGTTCCTGTTGTATGGTTGAAGGGGATTCAGTTACAAGTTAACTGAATACTCTCTTGACATGAGACAAACACTCATGAATTCCAACAATTGGCCTTGAAGAGTTTGATCAATGCATCAAGGTCAGACCTCTTCAAGTACTCATCATTGACACTCCTTGTACTAGCACCACCAGTGTAGGCCACCAAGGACTTCCCATTGTCCACCTCACCTTCTTGACCATTTCTTGAGCTTGCGCTACCAGAACCATCTCCCAAGTGAGCTTTTGCCTCACGATCCTTGTTGAACTTAGCTGGCTTCAAGTGAGGATGTAAGATCCAGCATTGATTCTTCTTGTGGCCTTGCTTCTTACAATGCTCACAGTTCCCATTGAACCTCTCATACTTCCCATGTGCTGCCTTGTTAGCTTGTGGAACCTCTCCTTTCTCAGCCTGTGATGCTTGATTAGCTAAAGCCAGCTCCTTCCCTTTCTTGCCAAACAATCCAATGGAGCCATGCTCCTTCTGAATGCGCGCACATACTTCCTCCAAGTCTGGTAAGGTATCATCCCTCAACATGTGCTGAATCAGCCCACCATACGCTGGGTTCAAAGTGAGAAGCAATCCAAACACCTTGTCTTGCTCTCTCCTCTTGTTGAGCTCATCTGCATCAGTAGTACTTGGTCTTAGCATCTGAAGTTCTGACCATAGAGACCTAAACTTTCCCAAGTGCTTCTCAAAGTCCATATCTTCTTGTACTAGACCATTAAGAGCTTGTTTCACTTCAAACACCCTGTTTAGGTTTGAAGTGTTTCCATATACCTTCTTTAAGGTATCCCACAACTCCTTTGCAGTCTCACAATAGCTGTATGCATCCATCAAAGTAGGTTCCAAGGATGCAAGAAGAGCTGAGAGCACCACACACTCCTCTTGCTGCCATTTCTCAAGCGCCTCACCAGAGCTGTCTTCTCCATCCTTTCCTTGAGTGATGAGCTTCTTAGATTCATCGGCCATGAGGTGTTTGAGCAGTCCCTTGCTTCCTACTGCATTTCTAGCCATCCTGGACCACACAAGGTAGTTGTTTCCCTTGAAAGTAGTAGCCACCTTCATGTAACCTCCACCACCTTCCATTTTCAGTAGCTTGTCTTGAATACTTGAGAAAGAGACTTTAACTTGGATCTAGTAACCCACCAGAGTGAACAGACTTGAAAGCTTTCAGATTAGATCTCAAAGAACTCCCCAAAGATCCCTCCTTTAGCTCACACAACAACCCAACACTCCAAAGACTTGAACTTTCAGCTTGAATCTTCAAGAACACCTCAAAGTTTCCACCTTTAGATCTCCTTGAACTCACACCAACACAAACAACCACGTTGAGAGCACTTCTAAGCTTCTTAATCACCAAAAAGAACCACCTTTGAGTCACAGCTCAAAGAAAAACACCAACAGACCCAGAAACTAGTTTCTCAAAGATCTAAGCCTCAAAAAACTCAAGAACACTAAAGAACACAGGTTGTTTTTGGTGAACCTGGTTCTGATACCATAAGATTTTATAGATCTTGAATACTAAAAGAGATTAGAGATGTTTAAGAGAGATTAGAGAAGAGATTAAGAGATTAAGAGATTAAAAAGAAAAGAGACATGCTTAAGAGACTAAGAACATTTCTCGAAAATTAAAAGACTCTCATATTTTCTTAGATTAATAATGTGAGAGGATACAAGTATTTATAAGAGAAGATACAAGGGTTTACAAGAGCATAAGAGGATAAGGTTAGGTGAGAAAAGGGAAGAGCTACTTTCCAGCTTACACACGCCAGGCTTTCCCCTCTTCCCAACGGTCTGATCCATCATGAGCGGGGTCCTCACCCGTTATGTCCACCCCGGTCTGCTCCATGATCAGAAGCGTCTGTTCCCAACGCCTGCCCGGTCCATTCCTTGGCGTCCAGTCCCGACCGGGTACTCCACCCCGGTCGTCCACCCCGGTCCATTCCTTGTCTGATCCTTGCACATCATCCAATCCTGCCTGGGTTGCCATACCCGGACTGTCCTTCTCGGTCATCACCAATGCCCAAGCCTTACACCTCTTATGACTTCCTGAACTCTTATTTCCTTATCTTCATACTTTGATCACCTCTTCTCAACACTGGTTCCTCCACTTGAGCCATCCTTTTTGAAGCTTCAGCCTTTATAATATGGTTGTCCCAAAGTCCATGACTCCCCAAGGTAACTCTGGCAACTCTTGACCACACAAGATAATTAGAACCCTCAAGGGTTACTGGAATAAGAATTCTTGACTCCATTTCCATGGCTGGTTTTCTTTTATCCATTGGACAAAGATAAAGGAACCAGAAAGGATATGAATCTAGAAATTGGAGAATATAATTTCCAACAGAGTTTTATAAGAAGTCAGATTAAATAAGGAATTTATGGAAATAAAAGAAGGTACAGAGAGGATTTAAATCCATCAAAGTGAAAACAAAGTGAGAAAACACAGAGTGACAGAATACAGAGTGAATTTGCGGAAGATATGAAGAACGGAGAGGTCTCAAGAGCTTAGAGCTCTGATACCATGTGAGAATAAGATATTTATAGGTAGTTTATTGTTGGAAACTCAAGAAAGAACTGCTGGAAACTCATGAATATGAAGAACAAGAGAGAGAGAGGAAGAGAGAGAGTGGATTTCGAAATTGAGAGAGAGAAGGAGAATAATTCCTTGGATTAATTCATTCTGGATGTTTACAATATATAGGCAACTTGCCTAACATAAAAGACAAGCAAAAGAGTAAAAGAATAAACAAGAGGACAACACACTGGTGGAGAGATAGTGACAGGTCCTGAACAAATACAGATCTTATGCAGAACATGTGATCTCCTTATTTAAATCCATTCAAACTCTTGCAGCTGGTCAACCAAACCCCCAACCACCTTCCTTGACTTGCAATCCAAGCTAGGTAACAATAGGAGAGTCGTACGGACAGACTTCAGTTCTTCTCTTCAAACCGTGTGCTCATCTCTTCTTCATATCAACACTGCCTTATTTCTTCTTCATCTCAACATATCATAGCATTAGCCTCATCCCCAACAGATTCTTTCCAATCTTCATGCATCATTGCTTCTTCATATGACCTTGGGACAAAGCTCTTGTCTAAGCTTGTCATGAAAGCACAATGCTCTTCAGGATATTGAGAAAAGGAACACACTGATTGGGAAGGATGCTCCACAGCCTGGGCATTGTACTACACTCTCGTGTTTACCCAGTTGGAAGGATCCTTCTTTTGCCTTGTGCTTCTTCTCAAAGGTACCACCACTTCTGCCTCATCAGGAACAACCACTTCTTCCTCAACAGCTTCCTCTTCTTGTGTTTGGTCTTCTTCACCAGCTTCTTGTCTTCCAGTCTGGTCTTCTCTTGCATTCTCTTCCCCACTTTGGACAGGAACATCAGAACTATGATCTCCTAGACTACCCGCTTCACCCGAGCCTTGATCTTGGTCTGGTAGACTTCCAGCTTCTGATTCATTTCCCCCCTCATGTCCAAAGTGGGATGGTTCTTCAGCAGCAACCGGAGAAGGTTCTTCACGCCTACTCTGGTCCTGGTACACTCCAATACCAAGTCCCAGTAGAATTTTTCTCAAACCAATAGCAGCATCTGATGGTTGAGAGAGACCTTCAAGCTCTTCCCAATTCTTTCCATCATAATAACCTTTCTCTTCCATGAACTTTACTTCCCTTGACACCAGAACTCTTCTAGCAATTGGATCAAAGCATTTATATCCCTTTTGGGATGTTGAATACATAACCAGCATGGTTTTGGTTCTCTCCTCTAACTTGTTTCTCAGCTTGCCTGGTACCATCACATAGCACACACACCCAAAAGTCCTCAAGTGATCTAGAACTGGTTTACTCTTGTTGAGAACCTGAAAAGGAGACTGATCCCCTAGAACTCTGTAAGATTTTATAGATCTTGAATACTAAAAAGAGATTGGAGAGATGTTTAAGAGAGATTAGAGAAGAGATTAAGAGATTAAAAGAGAAGAGACATGCTTAAGAGACTAAGAACATTTCTGGAAAAATTAAAAGACTCATATTTTCTTAGATTAATAATGTGAGAGGATACAAGTATTTATAAGAGAAGATACAAGGGTTTACAAGAGCATAAGAGGATAAGGTTAGGTGAGAAAAGGGAAGAGCTACTTTCCATCTCACACACGCCAGGCTGTCCCTTCTTCACAACGGTCTGATCCATCATGACCGGGGTCCTCACTCGGTCTGTCCACTCCGGTCTGCTCCATGATCAGAAGCGTCCGTTCCCGACCGGGTAGTCTACCCCGGTCATCCTGCCTGGTCCATTCCTTGGCGTCCAGTCCCGACCGAGTAATCTACCCCGGTCGTCCACCCCGGTCCATTACTTGTCTGATCCTTGCACATCATCCAATCCTGCCCGGGTTGCCATACCTGGACTGTCTTTCCCGGTCATCACCAATGCCCAAGCCTTACACCTCTTATGACTTCCTGAACTCTTGTTTCCTCATCTCCATACTTTGATCACCTCTTTTCAACACTCTGGTTGGTATCCTGTTGATCAAGTAGCAGGCAGTCATTACAGCATCACTCCAGTACCTCTTAGGAACACTCTTGTGAAACATCATAGACCGAGCAACCTACATGAGATGCCTATTCTTTCTTTCAGCCACTCCATTCTGCTGAGGAGTATAAGGGCAGCTAGTCGGATGCAGAATCCCATGTTGAGCTAGATGATCCTTGAATGCATGGCTAATGTACTCCCCACCATTATCAGACCTGAAAATCTTAATCTTGGCATGGTAATGGTTAGTAACATAGCTTTGAAAATTTTTAAATGCATCAAGGATTCTATCTTTAGTTTTAATGAGTGTTAACCAGGTGTATTTGGATTTTTCATCAATGAATGTGACATAATATTTATAATCATCTCTAGATAAGCAAGGGGCTGTCCAAACATCTGAGTGAATCAAATCAAAACAGTTTTCATAGATAGTAGATGATCTTTGAAAAACAGTCTTACAATGTTTTCCCAAAATACAAGCCTCACAATCATCATTTTTAAACATGACACCTGGTAACATAATGCGTAAAGCCCTAACATGTGGATGGCCTAGTCTAGCATGCCACAAAGCATTTTTATTCATAGGCAAAACAGAACTAAAAGAGAAACAGGAACTAGAAATAGGAGATAAGTCTTCAAGCATATAAAGATCTCCCTTAGTTGCTCCTTGTCCAATCAACTTACTGCTTTTAATATCCTGAAACTTCACATCATTAGGACTAAAGATAACATTGCATTGAAGATCAGTGGTGCATTTCTTGACAGATAAAAGATTATAAGTGAACTCAGGCATGTAAAAGGCTTTAGAATTCTTATTGATGTAACCATGGCTGAGCCAGCTGATTCGTCTACAAAGAACAAACCAGGATGGATTAATGGCGAGCATACTGAGCTAAAACCAGCTGGAGAGACTGAGGACAAGCTGAAACAGAGTCTGGACGAGCTAAAACCAGCTGAGGAGACTGAGGATGAGCTGAAACCAGCTAAAGAGAGTGTGCATGAGTTGAAAACCAACTAGAGTGAGAGTAGACGAGCTGGATGAGCTGAGTTACACTAGTTTGGAGCTGGATGATCTGAGTGACACTAGTTTGAAGCTGAATGAGCTAGCTGACACTGAAGAAGGAGCTGATATACTTGCTGGGCGAAATGGGCCTCTTTCAGCCCAAGGAAAAGATCACAACAAATTCAATATGGGTTTGTTTTACACCAAATTCGACCAACCCATTGATCAGTCCATTTCAAAGCCTTTCTCATCAAGAAATACCAGAAAGAGAAGTCCTGGTCGTGATCATCCAAGAGTCATTCAAAGAACTTAATTCTGGTCAAAAGTCAAGTCTTGCCTAGTTATTTGTTTTCTAGTTTTTAGCTAAGTCTTTGTCTAGTTTTTCTACACAATTTCTAAGCTTTCTACATTCTTGTAAGACTATATATGTATGCTGCACGACCTCAATAAGATTCATTCACCTTTTTGTTTAAAAACTCTTTCAAATCTGTGAATCCCTTGTTCAACTTCTGAACATTGTATGCTTAGGAGTTAATTCTCTGCAAAGCACTTTGCCTTAGATCATTGTTTGTGGGTGTGATGCTCACGATCTCTGGCGCATCTACACAAGTGTCTGATCAGTTCATAGATCAACACTGAAGAACCATAACCATCTCTACCTTCTTCCACAATCCATCCATCAATCTATCAAAAACAAGTCAGTGTGTGTTAGAACCACAAGGAGAACGACCCAGATCAACCCTCTAGATCATCAAAGGGATTCAGAACCAGATAGGCTTCCATCAAGTGGTATCAGAGCAGATTCGGGGCTTCTGATTTAGGGTTTGTTTTTGAAAATCTCTTCTTCTCTTTGAGAACCTTTTCAATTTCGAAATCTCTGTTTCTTTTCTGTCTATCTGTTGTTCTGCAAGGGGGCCAACCAGTTTTATAGAAAAAGAAAAAAAAAAGAAAAGAAATCGATCAAAAGAATCTAGACTTGAGTGAAGTGAGGCTTCGGCTATCTATTTGTGTACTCATTTTTCTTGTTGATTTGTAACAGGAAACCATGACTGGAGATGACAGTAAAAGAAAGGAGACACCTACTGATGCAACCCTTGATTGAGATTGGGTTCGTTGTCCCTGATTCTTTGAAGGTGATCAACTGGTTTGATGATGAATGATGGTTTTGTGCGGAATGATCTGAGAAGTGACTGTTGATGGTGGTTTGATGGATAGATGTCGAGATGGAGGATGGACTTCAGTGAAGATCTATGAACTGATCAACACTTGGATAGATGTGTTTGTGATCAAGAGAATGAACTCCGATTTGCAATCACAAACAAATGCTATGGAGAATGAACTCCTTCAGCAATCGATGTTCAAGGATGAACAAAGGATTCACAGATTGATAAGAGATTTTTAATCAAAAAGAATGAATAAAATCTTAGAAAACATTACAATGAGTTTATGTAGAAAGAAAATGAAGTGGAACACTTCTAAGATTTGTAGAAAACGAGAAAGAAACCACAGAAACTTAGAACAAGACTAAAGACTTCAAACAAGACCGAAGACTGAATGTGTAAATAGTTGGCTTGGTTTCTGATCTTGATTGTCGACTTGGTTTAGGCCTGGTTCAGAGTAAACCAAGGCAGAAATCGAATTCTTCAATCTTCTGGTTTGAGATCATATGATTGGGCCTTGCTGCAAAGAGAATGGATCTTGGTCTTGATTAGAATGGGCTGTAGTGGGTAAAGAAGCCTTAGACCTAAACCCGGGTTTAGCTGCTTCCCGAATGGGCCGTGCTACACCTTCCTTAAGTTTGTCCATGCTACATTCGTCCAGCTCTCCTAGATCAGCTCCTGGTTCACACTCAATCAGCTCCTCTAAGTCTGAATCAGCTATTGGTTCCACCAAGGTTGCATCATCCCCTCCTCCTTTAAAAGGATTTGACCTCAAATCCGAGTCATTGATGTCTTGCATATTTTCATCTATTTAGCCATCTTTTTATTTCATTCTTTGAGTTGTAGGCTAAGGTTTAGACATGTTTAGGATCATTTTGCATTCATTTGTCCTTATCAGGTGTTGGAGTGTGCTTTGGTGTGTTTTGAGGTGTTTGGGAACCTTATGGTCCAAAAAGAAGTGAAGATTCAAGATTGGCCATAAGAAGAGAGGTGAAATCAAGAGATGGAGAGTTGGACCGGGTACATCACTCTGGGTTCGAGCAGCCGGTCGGGAATGACACAAGCAGAACGAACGGCCGGGTAGATCAGTCCGGGAAGGGACACCCGGTCGGGAGGAAGCCGCAACCGGACAATGAGAAGCATGAAGTGGACCGGGGACACACGTCCGGTTTGATGGACCCGGTCGGGAAGAAAGCTAATCAAGACGAGCAGGACAGTCAGGGGACAATGGACCGGGTTTGAGCACCCGGACGATGAGAAGCATGAGACGGACCGGGGAGACGCGTCCGGGTAATGGCACCCGGACGGGAGAAGAGCACGTGCAGGACGTCCGGACGACCGGGGTGGCCTGTACGGCTTGGAGCACCCGGTCGTGAAGAGAGTGCTGAGGACGGGGGTGGGACGTCCGGCTTGGAGCACCCGGTCGAATTGGACGCGGCCAAGAACAAGAGTTGGACTGGGGTGGCCAGACCGGGTTGGACCATTCGGCTCACCCCTGACCGAATTTCTTGCCCTTTTCCCATTGGTTGAGATCCATTTGGCTCAAGGACTTTTTAGTAATTTTGTTTTATGTTTCTAGGGCTTTCAAGTATATATACTCTAGTTATCCCTATTTTGGGAGATATGTTATTTTCTCTCTAAGAACACAAACCTTTGAGTAAAGTTTTATCTTTGATTCATCATCTCATCTTGTGTTCTTGATTGTTTGATTTCATCTCTTTTCTTTCTCTACATGTTTAAGCTTGAATCTCTCATGGGTTTAAGAGTAAGCATGTGGATTAGTGAGTAGATCCATTTAAGATCCATGGGTTAGGGTGATTGAGAGTGATTAAGTGTAGATCCAAGGTGCTTAGTGTTAGATCTATCCTTTCCTTGCATGATCTGGTGTTCTTAATGCTATATTTGAGTTGGCCTCTCAAACATAGAGCCATAGGCATTTCATGCCCGGAAGGTGTTCTATGAAATGCCTGAACCAACTCATCTATGCTTTTAGCTTGCTTTTCCTAAGGGATTAGTTGCCAAAGAAGCTAGAATTGCTATTAGACTCATTCTTAATGTTTGCTTTGATCATTACAGCCAAAGGGATTTGGTGTACTTGGGTGATCATTGTAAAAGAGCATTCATCTAGGGATAGAGTTTGTTCAAGCATAGTGTCTAGGCATAAGGAATTAGATTGATTGAAAAGTTGGCATCTTGGATTGAACCTTAATCATTTGAGATCAAGTCCATATACCCATGGGTCTCATTCTCCTCATAAGAAAGAAAGTTTTACATTTTGTTGCATTTTAGATATTGTTTTAGTTTAATAATCATCTCCTTCAATGATTGCATTTAGATTAAGCATAGACTTGCATTCCCTTTGAGTCATCTGAAACAAAAGGGATCAAGTCAGCAACATTGAAAGTAGAACTAGCAGCATACTTACCTTGAAGATCTATCTTGTATGCATTGTTGTTGATGCGTTCAAGAACTTTGAATGGACCATCAGTCCTTGGTAAGAGTTTGGATCTTCTTTCATCAGGAAACCTATCCTTTCTCAAATAGATGGACACCAAGTCCCCTGGTTCTAGTATCAACTCACGCCTCTTCTTATTTGCATGTTTTGCATACTCTTTAGTCCTCTCTTCTATGTTCTTCTTAACCTGTTCATGCAAAGCAATAACAAACTCGGCCCTGGCCTTTCCATCAAGATTAATCTGCTCATTTATAGGCAAATGTAACAGATCAAGAGGAGTCAATGGACTAAATCCATACACGATCTGAAAAGGAGAGTACTTTGTGGATCTATGCACAGAATGGTTATAAGCAAACTCAACATGAGGCAAGCAATCTTCCCAAGACTTAATGTTCTTTTTCACCACAGTTCGCAAGAATGTTGACAAAGTCCTATTAACTACTTCAGTTTGCCCATCAGTTTGTGGGTGGCAAGTAGTAGAAAATAGAAGCTTAGTCCCTAATTTAGACCAAAGAGTTTTCCAGAAATAACTAAGGAACTTAGTATCCCTATCAGACACAATAGTTCTAGGCATTCCATGCAAACGTACAACTTCTCTAAAGAACAAATCAGCCACATTAACAGCACTGTCAGTCTTATTGCAAGCAATGAAGTGAGCCATTTTAGAAAACCTGTCGACTACCACAAATATGGAGTCTCTTCCCCTCTTAGTCCTAGACAATCCTAACACAAAATCCATAGACAGATCAGTCCAAGGCGCATTAGGAATAGGGAGAGGAGTATACAAACCTTGAGGTTGGCTCCTAGCTTTAGCTTGGGTACAAACAATGCATCTGCTGCAATACTTCTCCACATCTTTTCTCATGTTCGGCCAGAAGAAATGTTCTTTCAATGTACTAAGTGTTTTGGCGACACCAAAGTGCCCCATCAACCCTCCTCCATTTGATTCCCTGACATATAATTCTCTCAAAGAATAGTTAGGTAAGCACAGGCGGTTTTCATAGAACAAGAAACCATCGGACTGATAGTATCTACCACTAGTATGTTTCTCACTTTCTTTGAATCAATCTTTGAAATCAGGATCATCAGCATAGTAGGTTTTTATCTGGTCAAAACCTAACAGCTTAGTTTCCATAGATGTAAGCAAGGTATACCTTCTAGATAAGGCATCAGCAACAACATTTTCTTTACCTTGCTTGTAGTGAATCATGTAAGGAAAAGTTTCAAGAAATTCAACCCATTTGGCATGTCGTTTGTTCAGCTTGTGTTGGCCCTTGAGATGCTTGAGGGACTCATGGTCAGTGTGGATCACGAACTATTTAGGCCAGAGATAATGTTGCCAGGTTTCAAGAGCTTTGATCAAGGCGTAAAGTTCCTTGTCATAGGTTGGATAATTCAGCATAGCTCCTCCAAGTTTCTCACTGAAGTAGGCGATTGGCCTCTTTTCTTGCATCAGCACTGCTCCAATTCCTACACCAGAAGCATCACACTCAATTTCAAAAGTCAGTGAAATTAGGAAGAGCAAGTAAAGGAGCATTGGTTAACTTCCCTTTCAGCTTTTGGAATGCTTCCTCTTGTGCCTTTTCCCACTTGAATCCTACACTCTTATTGATAACTTCAGTAAGAGGTGCTGCAATGGTGCTGAAGTCTTTGACAAACCTTCTGTAGAAGCCAGCTAATCCATGGAAACTCCTTACTTCCTTAACACTTGTAGGACTTGGCCAGTCTCGGATTGCTTTAATCTCTTCTTCATCCACCTGAATCCCCTGAGCTGAGACAACAAAGCCTAAAAACACAAGGTGATCCGTTCCAAAAGTACACTTCTTAAAGTTAGCAAAGAGAGATTCTTTTCTAAGTACTTCTAGCACAGACTTCAGATGGTTAACATGTTCACTCAAACTTTTTCTATAAATCAAGATGTCATCGAAATAAACTACAACAAAGCGACCTATGAAAGCTCTCAAGACATGATTCATTAGCCTCATGAAAGTGCTAGGTGCAATTGTGAGTCCATAAGGCATAACAAGCCATTCATATAAACCATGTTTTGTTTTCAAAGCAGTTTTCCACTCATCCCCTTCTTTCATCCTAATCTGATGATACCCACTTTTCAAATCTACTTTAGAGAAATTGCAAGCATATCATCAAGTCTAGGGATAGGATGTCTGTACTTTACAGTGATATTGATGATGGCCCTGCAATCAACACACATTCTCCAGCTTCCATCCTTCTTGGGCACCAATAGTACAGGAACTGCACAAGGGCTCATGCTTTCTCGAATGTGTCCCTTTTCCATCGACTCATCCACTTGCCTCTGTAGTTCTTTGGTTTCTTCAGGATTGGTTCTGTATGCTGGTTGGTTGGGAAGAGAGGCGCCTGGAACCAAGTCTATTTGATGTTCAATCCCACGGATTGGCGGTAAGCCAGCTGGGCTTTCTTCTGGAAATACATCACCACATTCCTGCAAGATAAACTCAAAACCACTCGGTAGTACCGGTTCCAGTTCAGAAGAAGTCATTAGTGCACCTTTAAAGATAAATAGGAGTACAAATTGTTTAAGGTACAAAGCTTTCTTAATCTCACTGCTTTTGGCTATGATATGAGTCTCCTTGTTCTTCTTCCCTTGCTGTTGCTCCTTAGTCTCTTGTTTCCTGGCTTTGAGTTGCAACTGATCAGCATGGACTTCCTGAGGTGACAAAGGTGCCAAGACAATCTTCTTATCTCTGTGGGTGAAGGAGTAGCGGTTTGTGAATCCATCATGGATGGCCTTTTTGTCGTATTACCATGGCCTTTCCAGCAGGATATGGCTTGAGTCCATTGGCAGTACATCACACACAATCTCATCCTGGTATCTCCCAATCGTGATAGGTACCATTACTTGTTCAGTAACCTTTAGCTCGCCATCTTCATTGAGCCATTGGAGGAGATAAGGCCTAGGATGCTTTCCTGTCATAAGTCCAAGCTTTTCTACAAGAGATTCACTAGCAACATTAGTACAGCTCCCACCATCTATAATCAAGCTACAAACTTTATCATAGATAGTGCAACGAGTATGAAAGAGATTCTCCCTTTGATCATCTTCTTCTGGCTTGGATTGAACTTTTAGTGATCTCCTAGTCACAAGTAACTCTCCACGAACTGGATAGTCTATGGGCTCCTCCTCGGATGCCTCCTCCTTTTCTTCTTCAGAAACCATCTCTCCATTGTCCAAAAGGATCATCACCTTCTTGTTGGTGCACTCGTTGGCATAGTGTCCAAACCCATGAAATTTGAAACACTTCACATCTCTAGCTCTGGTTGCTGGTGCTTTTCCTTTGTCATCTTTCTTTGCTTCATCCTTTGGCTTGGAATATACCTTATCTTCTTTAGATTATTTGTAGTTGCTACCGTAGCTTCCCTTGTTGTTGGTCCTTCTCTTCTGCTGCTGCTCAACAAGGATAGCCTTGTGGAGAAGTTCAAAGATATCCACATACTCCTGCAGCTCCAGTTTGTCTTGTATGTCTCGGTTAAGGCCTGCTTGAAAGCGCGCCATGGTGGCTTCTGAATCCTCATCTATACCTGCTTTGGCCATGAGCATCTCCATCTCTTGGTAGTAATCCTCCACACTCTTGGTTCCTTGGGTTAGCTTCCTTAGCTTCTGGTGGACATCTCTACCATAGTAACTCGGAACAAACCTCTTCTTCATGAGTGTCTTTAGCTCAAACCATGAAGCCACTTGTGGTCCTCCAGTCCTTCTCCTAGTAGTGACAATCTGATCCCACCAATGCAAAGCATAGTCTTTGAACTCAGTCACAGCAAGCTTTACCTTCTTTGTCTCAGAATAACTTTGACAATCAAACACAAGCTCCATCTTTTTCTCCAATCAAGATAATCATCTGGCTTGCTGGATCCACTGAAGATATGTATTCTAAGCTTGAGATTTCCAATATCATCATTCGGCCTGTTCCTTGGAGCACGTCTTGTTTCTGACTTAGTTGGAGAGGCTGCTCTTCTAGACCAATTTGACCTTACAGATCGATCTTCATCAGTGCTCCGACCAGAGGAAGTCTCATGATCTGTGGTCACATATCTCTTGCCCCTTCTCTTCTCCCTAGCTGCTCTCCTAACCTGTGAAGAAGAAGTACCTAAATTCCTGTTAGTTTCAAAAGATCATCTTTCAAACTCAAACTGTCTTTGCACTTCTAATCTCAAAGTCGCCATCAAAGCATCAATTTGAGCTTGGTCCATTCTAGAAACAGGTCCTTCATCTCGATCAGACATGGCTTCCTGTTAAGAACTAAACAAGACAAGTTTGTATATGATAGCCGAAGCCTCACAATCTCTCAAGTGTTTCTCTCAAGTTTTAAGGTGTAGTTTTGTTTGTGAATCCAACAGCTCAACAGTGAACAAGAATCAAGCTTTCAGAGAACAATCCCCACCCCAAAACAGAAAGAACAAGATAGATAGGATCAAGAAATTGGGTTTGCAAGAGGTTTACCACCAGGGCTCGATTTCTCCTCAGCCAGGCCGGTTTTCTCTTCAGCCTAAGTCGGATTTCTCTTCGACTTTCTATGATCTTTCTTTTTTTTTTTTGATTACTGGATGGCCCTCTTTGCAGATACAATCAGAAAGAGAGAAAACAGAATGAATTGAATCAACAGAAACAGAAAGAAATCAATCGAGGTTCCCAAAGAGAAAGAGAAAGAGAATTCGAAAAGTTATAGATCAAACCCTAGATCAAGAGCCTTCAATCTGCTCTGATACCACCTGATGTAACCCTTGATTGAGATTGGGTTCGTTGTCCCTGATTCTTTGAAGGTGATCAACTGGTTTGGTGATGAATGATGGTTTTGTGCGGAATGATCTGAGAAGGGATTGTTGATGGTGGTTTGATGGATAGATGTCGAGATGGAGGATGGACTTCAGTGAAGATCTATGAACTGATCAACACTTGGATAATGCGTTTGTTGTCAAGAGAATGAACTCCGATTTGCAATCACAAACAAATGCTATGGAGAATGAACTCCTTCAGCAATCGATGTTCAAGGATGAACAAAGGATTCACAGATTGATAAGAGATTTTTAATCAAAAAGAGTGAATAAAATTTTAGAAAACATTACAATGAGTTTATGTAGAAAGAAAAGGAAGTTGGAACACTTCTAAGATTTGTAGAAAATGAGAAAGAAAACACAGAAACTTAGAACAAGACTAATGACTTCAAACAAGACCGAAGACTGAATGTGTAAATAGTTGGCTTGGTTTCTGATCTTGATTGTCGACTGGTTTAGGCCTGGTTCAGAGTAAACCAAGGCAGAAATCGAATTCTTCAATCTTCTGGTTTGAGATGTTGTGATTGGGCCTTGCTGCACAGAGAATGGATCTTGGTCTTGATCAGAACGGGCTGTAGTCGGTACAGAAGCCTTAGACCTAAACCTGGGTTGAGCTGCTTCACGAATGGGCCGTGCTGCACCTTCCTTAAGTTTGTCCATGCTACATTCGTCCAGCTTTCCTAGATCAGCTCCTGGTTCACACTCAATCAGCTCCTCTAAGTCTGAATCAGCTATTGGTTCCACCAAGTTTGCATCACCTACTGTGAGATTGAGTAAAATCCAGATGGATGCCTTGCTGGCTACCATGTGATTAGAGATGCAAAAACAATTTGAATTTGAAAGAACTTCTGCTGATAATCTTTTTACTAATGTTTCTCAGGTTCAGAAGGATGCTAAGACCAAAAGGAGGAGCAAGATACCATCTTTCTGTGGCAAAAACGACCATGATGGCTACTGGGAGTGGGAACATAATATGGAACTTGTTTTTGATGGCCACAACTACTCACCAAGAAAGAAGGTTAGATTGGCTACATCAAAGTTCTGTGGAGATGCCATTCAATGGTGGGATCAGCTTGTTACTACCAGGAGAAGAACAGGAGAAGCACAAGTTGGGTGCTGGTTTGAGCTCAAAGATGTCATGAAGAAACACTTTGGTAGCTACTACAGAAAAACCGAGCCATGGTGCTTTATTGTGATCAGCCAAGGAAGTCTCAGTCACATAAGAAAAGGAGGCCAAACCCACGTCCTATCTCAAGAGCCAATGAGCCACTGTGTTCTAAGAAGGAACCAGTTAACCAAGAGCTGAAAACAAAGCCATCTAAGGTAATAAAAGAAACTAAGACAGAAAATGAGTTTTCTCTTTTCTATCCTCAATCTGAACTTGTTGTCAATAATACCTATGATGAACTAACTTGTTTTGAACCGGTGCAACCGAGTAGTATTGTTTCAGTGTCTCAGGTCTCAGAAAAGCACTCATCAGAAACAAAACAATCGATTGTGGTACAAAGTGAAGTGTTGGAGCAGCAGAAAAGCTTGAAACCAGAAACAACTCCTGCACCTTTGTCTCCCAACCTGCAAGAACACTGTAAGGATCTTGTAATGGTTAATTCTGTGCCTGACATGTTTGTTAGGGTTAGTTCTGATGATGTGAAACGATTTGGTCTGTGTAATGTGAAAGAATTCTGTGTTTCAAGTTCTATTTTTGATAAGATGATTCATTCTTTTAAGAAACTTGAACCTGATAAACTCTCTGATCAAAAACGTTTTCAGTCTGTTAGTGAACTCAATCCTGGTCTTGTTTTAAGTTTTGATCAGTTTATGGAGTATAAGAAAAGCCTTGATCACTCTGAAAACAGAATTGACGTTGTTTTGCAGCAATCTAATTTCTTTTTCAGAAAACCTTGTGATTCTTTTGCTTGCTTTAAAGAAAATGGCTTTGATCTAGGTTTTTCTAGTCATGAACTGCTCACTAATTATTTTTTTGAATCAACATGTGCCTTGGACGAAATTAAGGTTAGAAATTTGCAGAAGACAAAATCACTTAAAGCTGAAACCGATTTTATTTGTGATTCTGTTTTGAAACCTGTTCATTCTTGTTCTGAAACTGATAAGCCTTGGTTAAGTAATTCTCGGTTTGAACTTGATCTTTTGTGTTCTAAATCTGAGAAACTTGTGCCTGAACTGAAATTGTTCTTTAGGAACTTTGTTATTTCGTGCCTTGACACCATTCTGGTCTACAATACTTACTTTGATAGGTATTGTGAAATTCTTAAACAAGTGCAATCTGTTCTCAGAAAGAAACTCTTTGTTATGGATCAGATTAAGTACATGTCTTGCACATATGATCCTGGTATTCTAGTTTATGTTTTGAGTGTCCAGGATAAACAGATTCAGTCTCAAAGGAGTGTAAGGGACGAAAGAAGAGACCATGCTTACCAGCCTGAGATTTGGAGATGGAAGTACTTGAGGAAAATGACTTCAAAACTTCAAGGAAGTTTCTGTCCAAAACCTTCTTTTGATATTACTCTCATGCTTATTTTCTTGGTTATTATTCTTGCTTCTTACTTGTTTCCTTTTGATGTAGGAGATACAGATTTGAGGACAAATCTTTTCAAAGGAGGAGGGGATGATGTAACCATGGCTGAGCCAGCTGATTCGTCAACAAAGGATAAACCAGGATGGATTAATGGCGAGCACACTGAGCTAAAACCAGCTGGATAGACTGAGGACAAGCTGAAACAGAGTCTGGACGAGCTAAAACCAGCTGAGGAGACTAAGGATGAGCTGAAACCAGCTGAAGAGAGTGTGCATGAGCTGAAAACCAACTGGGGTGAGAGTAGACGAGCTGGATGAGCTGAGTGACACTAGTTTGAAGCTGAATGAGCTAGCTGACACTGAAGAAGGAGCTGATATACTTGCTGGGCGAAATGGGCCTCTTTCACCCCAAGCAAAAGATCATAACAAATTCAATATGGGTTTGTTTTACACCAAATTCGACCAGCCCATTGATCAGTCCATTTCAAAGCCTTTCTCATCAAGAAATACCAGAAAGAGAAGTCCTGGTCGTGACCAAGAGTCATTCAAAGAAGAACTTAATTCTGGTCAAAAGTCAAGTCTTGCCTAGTTATTTGTTTTCTAGTTTTTAGCTAAGTCTTTGTCTAGTTTTTCTACTTAATTTCTAAGCTTTATACATTCTTGCAAGACTATATATGTATGCAGCACGACCTCAATAAGATTCATTCACCTTTTTGTTTAAAAACTCTTTCAAATATGTGAATCCCTTGTCAGCTTCTGAACATTGTATGCTTAGGAGTTAATTCTCTGCAAAGCACTTTGCCTTAGATCATTGTTTGTGGGTGTGATGCTCACGATCTCTGGCGCATCTACACAAGTGTCTGATCAGTTCATAGATCAACACTGAAGAACCATCACCATCTCTACCTTCTTCCACAATCCATCTATCAATCTATCAAAAACAAGTCAGTGTGTGTTAGAACCACAAGGAGAACGACCCAGATCAACCCTCTAGATCATCAAAGGGATTCAGAACCAGATAGGGTTCCATCACTTCTCAAACAGTTTTAAGCTACCAATGCCTTTAATAGGAATTCTTTCTCCATTAGCAATCATGACATGACCATGAGCAGGTTCTATATCTTTAATCAGGTGATTATCACTAATTATATGATGAGATGCACCAGAATCAGTAATCAATGGTTTATGCATGTTTCTAGCAATGTGAGTCTTAGGAGTGCTTCTCAAGTTCCCTAACACATCTAGTAATTTATCAGAAACACTAGTGTGAGATTTAGCAGTATATGATCTTTCAAACAAGTCTAGCAACCTATCAGTGGTACTAGGCATAGTATCAGCAGAGTATGAGTAGCCAAGAGTGTTTCCAAGTTTGTTACAGGACTCCTTGAGAGCTCGGATGAATGCCTCAAAGTCAGTCTTAGTAATCACCTCTTGGTCCAAGCTCTTTCCACTCAGCTGATGAGAAGTCATAGCACGCCCTTCTTTTTCACTTCCCTTAGCACTTGAACTTGCTCCTGCTGAGCAAGTACCATTTGCACCAGTAGAAATGTTGGCTCTTGCTTTTCTGTCTTTGTTGAACTTGCTTGGCCTGAGGTGTGGATGGATAATCCAACACTGACTCTTCTTATGTCCCTGCTTCTTGCAATGCTCACAGCTTCCCTCATACCTCTCATACTTCTTTCCATCACCTCGGTAAGCAGCCTTATTAGCTTGCATCTCTTCAGCTTGATGTGCTATAGAAAGCTCACCCTTTCCTTTTCCTCCAAAGAGGCCGAGGGATCCTTCCTCCTTCTGAAGTTGAGCACATACTTCCTCCAGGGATGGAAGGGTTGGTTAAGATTTCTAAGTATCTTAAGCCATAGAAATAGATTGATCAGAGATTTGATGGAGATTAAGGAGATTTAAGAGATTAGAGAGAAGATTATGAGATTAAAGTCTAAGAACCATTTCTGGATAATGAGAGAGACTTCTTATTATTTTCTTAATCATAATGAGGAGAGGGTTTACATATTTATACAAGAAGCATAAGGCAGATTACGGTTCAAAAGGAAGAAGCTCAAGCATGTGAAGTCAAAGGAGTGGAGCGCTTAATTCAAACTCTGGCCAATGGTTATGCTCACACGTTCTGACAGGCTGTCAGCTTGCCAGACCTTGCCAGCCTGTCCTGCTCGCGTTCCTCATCCTTCTCAACGGTCAGAAATGATCAGGTGAAGGCTTGGTTGCTGCAAGGAGTAACCCGGTAAGTCTCATGGTAAATGGGTGAAGTTTCACCTTGACGGTCATGTGTACGGATCCCACATCCGTACAGCCTGCCCTAAGTTTGCACTTCACCCATTTCTCTTCCAGCATATAACCTGATTGATCCCTTCACTGCCCATCCGTACAGGCCGTACCATCATCCGTACAGGCCGTACAGGTCGTACAGCACCCTAAGTTTGCACTCACATCTCTTCTTCTCCTTATGATCCCAACACTCCATATCTTCTCATATCAAGGTGAAACCCTCTTCTCAACACTCCTCAAGCTTGACCATATGGAACAAGTCAAGCTTGGACAGCCATGAGATCTTCCTCATTAAAACCTCACCAAGGAAAACCCATTGGGACAAAACCTTGATGAGGGAAAAGAGTAAAGATCTCATGACTAAGGGATCAGCTCTTCTTCTTCCCAAGATCAATGAGGCCCAAGCGGATGTGAATGGACTCCATTGTCTTCTGCCTTGCTGCTTTTGTGAACACATCAGCCAGCTGGTCTTCACTTCTGGTATAACAAGGTAAGATCACTCCAAGCACTATCATCTCCTTTACTTTGTGGCAGTCAACTTCAATATGCTTGGTTCTTTCATGGAAGACAGAATGTTGCAGCCTGGTTGCATTTGGGCTGCAATCTCCTTTTCCACCATCTTCCATGGCTCAGCTAATCTCAAACAAGATTTAAGTAATTCCTTTGCAGCCTTGCATACACATCTTTATCATACAATTGATGATGATATCATCAACATACACAAGAAGAACAATAATACCTGCTGGTGTGACAAGTGTGAAGAGGGTGTGATCAAGCTCAGACTTCCTGAATCCTCTTCCATTCAAGGTAGTGCTGAGTTTGTGATACCAAGCTCTAGGTGATTGCTTAAGGTAGATAGCTTTCTTTAGCCTCAAGACATTGCCCTTCTTCACTAAGTGCTCAAGACCAGGAGGTGGATGCATATAAACTTCATCTTCAAGCTCTCCTTGTAGGAAAGCATTCTTTACATCCATTTGCCAGAGATCCCACTCAAGATTCACAGCTAGAGAGTACAATCCAATGGTATGGAGCTTGGCAACAGGTGCAAATGTATCAATGTAGTCCTCTCCATATGTTTGAGTAAAACCCCTGCTACCAGCCTTGTCTTGCGCCTATCTATCTGTCCATTTGGAAGATACTTGATAGTGAAGATCCACCTACTAGACACAGCTCTCTTTCCTTTTGGCAAAGCACTCTCATACCATGTATCATTTTGATCATAGCATCAGCCTCAGATTAACAGAATCTCTCCACTCTTGTATCAGCATTGCCTCTTCATAGCTTCTTGGGACATAGCTTTCATCTAAACTTACTTGAAAGGCATAATGCTCTTCTGGATATTGAGCAAAGGAGCACACAGCTTGAGAAGGATGCTCCACAGCCTGGGCATTGTAGTACACTCGTGTTTACCCAGTTGGAAGGATCCTTCCTTATCCGTGTGCTTCTCCTCAAACTGGTACTGTTGCTTGTTGTTGTTCACTTTGCACACCTTGCATTTCATCCTCCTGTGCTTGCACTTGCACTTCTTCTTGAACCTCACTCGGATCAGAATCTTCTTGATGATCTCTAGACTCCACGCCTGAATCACCACCTTGATCATGAAAGCTAGAGCTCTCTTGACCACTTGAGCTCTCCCATTCCTTGGTTAAGAGTTTCTGATTCACTGCCCCTCATGATCAAGGGTGGGGACATGAATATTATCAGTAGCAGCACTCCCTTGGACACCATCAGCAGCAGTAGTAGGCGCCCTTCCTGGTCTACTTCCTCCACTTTGGCCTTGGTTCATATTAATCCCAAGGTTCTCCAAGATTGTCCTCAAGATACTGGCTCTATCTGAAGTTAAATCCTTCAGATCTTCCTGGTTCTTTTCTTCATAGTAGCCCCTTTCTTCTACAAACTTCACTTCTCTTGAGACCATTACCCTCCTAGTGTCTTCATCATAGCATTTGTAACCTTTCTGACTTGAGGAGTATCCAATAAACATAGCTTTGGTGCTCTTGGCTTCAAGCTTGTTTCTCAATTCACCAGGAACCATGACATAGCAAAGACACCCAAAGACCTTGAGGTGAGTCAGTACTGGCTTGTACTTGTTGAGCACCTCAAATGGCGACTTCCCATGCAACACAAGTGTAGGTGTTCGGTTGATCAAGTAACAAGCAGTAACCACAGCATCACTCCAGAATCTTTTAGAACATTGGCCTGAAACATCATGGATCTTGCAACCTCCATTAAGTGCCTGTTCTTCCTCTCAGCCACTCCATTTTGCTGTGGAGTGTAAGGACAACTAGTTTGATGAAGAATGCCACTCGAGATAGGTGTTCCTTGAATGCATTGCCTGTACTCTCCTCCATTATCAGACCTGAAAATCTTGATCTTGGCTTGATAATGGTTAGTCACATATGATTGAAAATTTTAAATGCATCAAGCACCCTATCTTTGGTTGGAATTAAAGTTAACCAGGTGTATTTGGATTTTCATCAATGAAAGTGACATAATATTTCTGATTTTCCCTAGATAAGCAAGGAGCAGTCCAAACATCAGAGTGCACAAGATCAAAACACTTATCATAGATAGTAGAAGAGTTTGGGAAAACAGTTTTACAATGCTTGCCTAAAATGCAAGCTTCACAATCATTATTCTCAAAAGAAACACCTGGCAACATCAGTTTTAAAGCCTTATTATGAGGGTGTCCTAGTCTAGCATGCCACAATGCATTTTGCTAAGACTAGTAGAAACAGAAGAAAAGAGCAACTAAAATTTGAAACAGCAACAGCAGAATTCAGATTCTCAAGAACATAAAGATCTCCTTTGGTTTTCCCACTTCCCAGCACCTTGCTACTCTCAATATCCTGAAATTTCACACTGTTAGGACTGAAAATGACATTACAATTTAGATCAGTAGCACATTTCTTCACAGATAATAGATTAGAAGTGAAATCAGGCATATAAAGAGCTTTAGAGTCTTTATCAAACAGCTTGAGCTTTCCTATTCCTTTGATAGGAATTTTAGCACCATTTGCTATCATCACATTGCCATGGGCAGGCTCAATGCTAGTGATCAGCTTAGTGTCACTAATCATATGATGAGATGCACCAGAGTCAACAATGAGAGGTTTATATGAACATGGAGATGACTTAGCAAGATGTGCAAGAATATTAGATGGCTTATATGTATGAGCAGAATCATATGCATGATCAATCCTATCAATATCACAATTTCTAAGATGATCATGTATGCTTATTGAACTATCAGTACTAGCAATCATGGATGCACCAAAGGAGTATCCAAAGGTGTTACCATTATCCTTGAAGAGTTTGATGAGAGCATCCAAGTCTGATCTCTTCAAGTACTCTCATCATTGTTGCCTCTTGAGCTAGAACCGCCAGTATAAGCCACTAAGGACTTCCCATTGTCCACTTCCATCTCCTGATTCTTGCTTGAGCTTACGCCACCATTAGCCTCTCCCAAATGTGCCTTTGCCTCCTTGTTGAACTTGGCCGGTTTCAAATGTGGGTGAAGTATCCAGCATTGACTCTTCTTGTGACCTTGCTTCTTGCAATGATCACAGTTTCCATTGAACTTCTCATACTTCCCATGTACTGCCTTGTTAGCTTGTGATACCTCTCCTTGCTCAGCGTGTGATGCCTGATTTGCCAAAGCCAGCTCCTTTCCCTTCTTGCCAAACAATCCCATGGAACCATGCTCCTTTGATCCGAGCACACACTTCTTCCAAGTCAGGCAGTGTATCATCCCTCAGCATATGTTGAATGAGACCTCCATAGGCTGGGTTTAAGGTGAGTAGCAGCCCAAACACCTTGTCTTGCTCTCTCCTTTTGTTGAGCTCATCAGCATTAGTAGTACTCGGCCTCAGCATCTCTAGCTCTGACCATAAAGCTCTGAACTTTCCCAAATGCTTCTCAAAGTCCATGTCCTCTTGCACCAGATTGTTAAGCTTGCTTCACTTCAAACACTCTGCTCAGATTTGATGTATTCCCATACACCTTCTTCAATGTGTCCCACAACTCCTTTGCGGTTTCACAATAGCTGTAAGCTTCCATCAGATTCTGTTCCAAAGATGCAAGAAGAGCTGAGAGCACAATGCACTCCTCTTGTTGCCATTTCTCAAGCGCATCACTTGAGTCCTCTTGAACATCCTCACCTTGAGTAATAAGCTTTGGAGCTCCGGTGATGTGTTTCAACAACCCTTTGCTTCCGACAGCATTCCTGGCCATCCTTGACCACACAAGATAGTTATTTCCTTTGAAAGTAGCAGCAACCTTCATGTAGACTCCACCACCTTCCATTGCTTGAGAAAAGACTTCAACTTGTATCAACACACCACACAAGTTGATAAAGTTCTGAGCTTTCAGATTAAATCTTCAAGAGAACCTCAAAGACTTCTCCTTTAGCTCACACAAACACCAAACACTCCAAAGGTCTGAACTTTAAGCTTGAATCTTCAATAATACCTCAAAGCTTCCACCTTTAGAACTCTTCTTCTTCACGCAAACACCAAACCAGACTCTTGAGACCACCAGTAAGTTTTCGCCACCAACAGGAACCAACTTGAGAACAGATCTCAAAGAACAAACACCAACAGCCACAGAAACAAGTTTCTCAAAGATCTAGCACCACCAATCTTCAAGAACACACACGAATACCTTAAGAACACAGGTTGAAAAGCCAACCTGGCTCTGATACCATAAGATTTCTAAGTATCTTAAGCCATAGAAATAGATTGATCAGAGATTTGATGGAGATTAAGGAGATTTAAGAGATTAGAGAAGATTATGAGATTAAAGTCTAAGAACCATTTCTGGATAATGAGAGAGACTTCTTATTATTTTCTTAATCATAATGAGGAGAGGGTTTACATATTTATACAAGAAGCATAAGGCAGATTACGGTTCAAAAGGAAGAAGCTCAAGCATGTGAAGTCAAAGGAGGGAGCTTAATTCAAACTCTGGCCAATGGTTATGCTCACACGTTCTGACAGGCTGTCAGCTTGCCAGACCTTGCCAGCCTGTCCTGCTCGCGTTCCTCATCCTTCTCAACGGTCAGAAATGATCAGGTGAAGGCTTGGTTGCTGCAAGGAGTAACCCGTAAGTCCTCATGGTAAATGGGTGAAGTTTCACCTTGTACGGTCATGTGTACGGATCCCACATCCGTACAGCCTGCCCTAAGTTTGCACTTCACCCATTTCTCTCTTCCAGCATATAACCTGATTGATCCCTTCACTGCCCATCCGTACAGGCCGTACCATCATCCGTACAGGCCGTGCAGTCGTCAGACCCTAAGTTTGCACTCACATCTCTTCTTCTCCTTATGATCCCAACACTCCATATCTTCTCATATCAAGGTGAAACCCTCTCTCAACACTCCCCTCAAGCTTGACCATATGGAACAAGTCAAGCTTGGACAGCCATGAGATCTTCCTCATTAAAACCTCACCAAGGAAAACCCATTGGGACAAAACCTTGATGAGGGAAAAGAGTAAAGATCTCATGACTAAGGATCAGCTCTTCTTCTTCCCAAGATCAATGAGGCCCAAGCGGATGTGAATGGACTCCATTGTCTTCTGCCTTGCTGCTTTTGTGAACACATCAGCCAGCTGGTCTTCACTTCTGGTATAACAAGGTAAGATCACTCCAAGCACTATCATCTCCCTTACTTTGTGGCAGTCAACTTCAATATGCTTGGTTCTTTCATGGAAGACAGAGTTGGATGCAATGTGGATTGCAGCCTGGTTGTCACAGTGCATAGTCATGGGCGTAGCTTGATCAATCTCCAAGTGCTTCAGTATCCCTTTGATCCAAACCAGCTCGTTTGTCAGCTTCAGCATGGCTCTATACTCAGCTTCTGCACTTGAACATGAGACCACCTTCTGCTTCTTGCTCTTCCAAGTGACTAAGTTCCCACCAATGAATGTGCAATAGCCAGTAGTTGATCTTCTATCTGATCTATCTCCTGCCCAATCTGCATCACAATAGCCTACCACTTATGTGCTTCTTTGCAACCCATCCACACACCAAGTTCTTGTGTTCCATTCAGATACATAAGCAATCTTCCTACCATGCCAATGATGCTCTTTTGGAACTTGCATATGCTGGCTCACATGATTCACAGCAAAGCAAATATCAGGTCTAGTAATGGTCAAATAAATTAGCTTACCCACTAGCTTTCTATAAAGCTTTGGATCATGAAATGGCTTGCTGTCTTCAAGCTCCCCCTCACGTGGAACCTTATACCCATCTTCCATGGGCATTTTGGCTGTCTTTCCTCCATAAGCACCTGCATCTTTCAAAAGATCAAGTGTATATTTCCTTTGAGAATGAATAAGCCTTCCTTAGCTCTGCATAACTCAATGCCAAGGAAGTATTTCATCTCTCCCAAATCTTTAATCTCAAACACAGATTTAAGGAATTCCTTAGTAGCCTTGATACCATCTTTATCACTACCAGTGATGATGATATCATCAACATACACAAGAAGAACAATAATACCTGCTGGTGTGACAAGTGTGAAGAGGGTGTGATCAAGCTCAGACTTCCTGAATCCTCTTCCATTCAAGGTAGTGCTGAGTTTGTGATACCAAGCTCTAGGTGATTGCTTAAGGCCGTAGATAGCTTTCTTTAGCCTCAAGACATTGCCCTTCTTCACTAAGTGCTCAAGACCAGGAGGTGGATGCATATAAACTTCATCTTCAAGCTCTCCTTGTAGGAAAGCATTCTTTACATCCATTTGCCAGAGATCCCACTCAAGATTCACAGCTAGAGAGTACAATCCGAATGGTATGGAGCTTGGCAACAGGTGCAAATGTATCAATGTAGTCCTCTCCATATGTTTGAGTAAAACCCTTGCTACCAGCCTTGTCTTGCCTATCTATCTGTCCATTTGGAAGATACTTGATAGTGAAGATCCACCTACTAGACACAGCTCTCTTTCCTTTTGGCAAAGCACTCTCATACCATGTATCATTTTGATCATAGCATCAGCCTCAGCATTAAGAATCTCTCCACTCTTGTATCAGCATTGCCTCTTCATAGCTTCTTGGGACATAGCTTTCATCTAAACTTACTTGAAAGGCATAATGCTCTTCTGGATATTGAGCAAAGGAGCACACAGCTTGAGAAGGATGCTCCACAGCCTGGGCATTGTAGTACACTCGTGTTTACCCAGTTGGAAGGATCCTTCCTTATCCGTGTGCTTCTCCTCAAAACTGGTACTGTTGCTTGTTGTTGTTCACTTTGCACACCTTGCATTTCATCCTCCTGTGCTTGCACTTGCACTTCTTCTTGAACCTCACTCGGATCAGAATCTTCTTGATGATCTCTAGACTCCACCTGAATCACCACCTTGATCATGAAAGCTAGAGCTCTCTTGACCACTTGAGCTCTCTCCCATTCCTTGGTTAAGAGTTTCTGATTCACTGCCCCCTCATGATCAAGGGTGGGGACATGAATATTATCAGTAGCAGCACTCCCTTGGACACCATCAGCAGCAGTAGTAGGCGCCTTCCTGGTCTACTTCCTCCACTTTGGCCTTGGTTCATATTAATCCCAAGGTTCTCCAAGATTGTCCTCAAGATACTGGCTCTATCTGAAGTTAAATCCTTCAGATCTTCCTGGTTCTTTTCTTCATAGTAGCCCCTTTCTTCTACAAACTTCACTTCTCTTGAGACCATTACCCTCCTAGTGTCTTCATCATAGCATTTGTAACCTTTCTGACTTGAGGAGTATCCAATAAACATAGCTTTGGTGCTCTTGGCTTCAAGCTTGTTTCTCAATTCACCAGGAACCATGACATAGCAAAGACACCCAAAGACCTTGAGGTGAGTCAGTACTGGCTTGTACTTGTTGAGCACCTCAAATGGCGACTTCCCATGCAACACAAGAGTAGGTGTTCGGTTGATCAAGTAACAAGCAGTAACCACAGCATCACTCCAGAATCTTTTAGGAACATTGGCCTGAAACATCATGGATCTTGCAACCTCCATTAAGTGCCTGTTCTTCCTCTCAGCCACTCCATTTTGCTGTGGAGTGTAAGGACAACTAGTTTGATGAAGAATGCCACTCCGAGATAGGTGTTCCTTGAATGCATTGCCCGTGTACTCTCCTCCATTATCAGACCTGAAAATCTTGATCTTGGCTTGATAATGGTTAGTCACATATGATTGAAAATTTTAAATGCATCAAGCACCCTATCTTTGGTTGGAATTAAAGTTAACCAGGTGTATTTGGATTTTCATCAATGAAAGTGACATAATATTTCTGATTTTCCCTAGATAAGCAAGGAGCAGTCCAAACATCAGAGTGCACAAGATCAAAACACTTATCATAGATAGTAGAAGAGTTTGGGAAAACAGTTTTACAATGCTTGCCTAAAATGCAAGCTTCATAATCATTATTCTCAAAAGAAACACCTGGCAACATCAGTTTTAAAGCCTTATTATGAGGGTGTCCTAGTCTAGCATGCCACAATGCATTTTGCTAAGACTAGTAGAAACAGAAGAAAAGAGCAACTAAAATTTGAAACAGCAACAGCAGAATTCAGATTCTCAAGAACATAAAGATCTCCTTTGGTTTTCCCACTTCCCAGCACCTTGCTACTCTCAATATCCTGAAATTTCACACTGTTAGGACTGAAAATGACATTACAATTTAGATCAGTAGCACATTTCTTCACAGATAATAGATTAGAAGTGAAATCAGGCATATAAAGAGCTTTAGAGTCTTTATCAAACAGCTTGAGCTTTCCTATTCCTTTGATAGGAATTTTAGCACCATTTGCTATCATCACATTGCCATGGGCAGGCTCAATGCTAGTGATCAGCTTAGTGTCACTAATCATATGATGAGATGCACCAGAGTCAACAATGAGAGGTTTATATGAACATGGAGATGACTTAGCAAGATGTGCAAGAATATTAGATGGCTTATATGTATGAGCAGAATCATATGCATGATCAATCCTATCAATATCACAATTTCTAAGATGATCATGTATGCTTATTGAACTATCAGTACTAGCAATCATGGATGCACCAAAGGAGTATCCAAAGGTGTTACCATTATCCTGAAGAGTTTGATGAGAGCATCCAAGTCTGATCTCTTCAAGTACTCTCATCATTGTTGCCTCTTGAGCTAGAACCGCCAGTATAAGCCACTAAGGACTTCCCATTGTCCACTTCCATCTCCTGATTCTTGCTTGAGCTTACGCCACCATTAGCCTCTCCCAAATGTGCCTTTGCCTCCTTGTTGAACTTGGCCGGTTTCAAATGTGGGTGAAGTATCCAGCATTGACTCTTCTTGTGACCTTGCTTCTTGCAATGATCACAGTTTCCATTGAACTTCTCATACTTCCCATGTACTGCCTTGTTAGCTTGTGATACCTCTCCTTGCTCAGCGTGTGATGCCTGATTTGCCAAAGCCAGCTCCTTTCCCTTCTTGCCAAACAATCCCATGGAACCATGCTCCTTTTGGATCCGAGCACACACTTCTTCCAAGTCAGGCAGTGTATCATCCCTCAGCATATGTTGAATGAGACCTCCATAGGCTGGGTTTAAGGTGAGTAGCAGCCCAAACACCTTGTCTTGCTCTCTCTTTTGTTGAGCTCATCAGCATTAGTAGTACTCGGCCTCAGCATCTCTTGCTCTGACCATAAAGCTCTGAACTTTCCCAAATGCTTCTCAAAGTCCATGTCCTCTTGCACCAGATTGTTAAGCTTGCTTCACTTCAAACACTCTGCTCAGATTTGATGTATTCCCATACACCTTCTTCAATGTGTCCCACAACTCCTTTGCGGTTTCACAATAGCTGTAAGCTTCCATCAGATTCTGTTCCAAAGATGCAAGAAGAGCTGAGAGCACAATGCACTCCTCTTGTTGCCATTTCTCAAGCGCATCACTTGAGTCCTCTTGAACATCCTCACCTTGAGTAATAAGCTTTGGAGCTTCTCCGGTTGTGATGTGTTTCAACAACCCTTTGCTTCCGACAGCATTCCTGGCCATCCTTGACCACACAAGATAGTTATTTCCTTTGAAAGTAGCAGCAACCTTCATGTAGACTCCACCACCTTCCATTGCTTGAGAAAAGACTTCAACTTGTATCAACACACCACACAAGTTGATAAAGTTCTGAGCTTTCAGATTAAATCTTCAAGACAACCTCAAAGACTTCTCCTTTAGCTCACACAAACACCAAACACTCCAAAGGTCTGAACTTTAAGCTTGAATCTTCAATAATACCTCAAAGCTTCCACCTTTAGAACTCTTCTTCTTCACGCAAACACCAAACCAGACTCTTGAGACCACCAGTAAGTTTTGCCACCAACAGGAACCAACTTGAGAACAGATCTCAAAGAACAAACACCAACAGCCACAGAAACAAGTTTCTCAAAGATCTAGCACCACCAATCTTCAAGAACACACACGAATACCTTAAGAACACAGGTTGAAAAGCCAACCTGGCTCTGATACCATAAGATTTCTAAGTATCTTAAGCCATAGAAATAGATTGATCAGAGATTTGATGGAGATTAAGGAGATTTAAGAGATTAGAGAGAAGATTATGAGATTAAAGTCTAAGAACCATTTCTGGATAATGAGAGAGACTTCTTATTATTTTCTTAATCATAATGAGGAGAGGGTTTACATATTTATACAAGAAGCATAAGGTAGATTACGGTTCAAAGGAAGAAGCTCAAGCATGTGAAGTCAAAGGAGTGGAGCGCTTAATTCAAACTCTGGCCAATGGTTATGCTCACACGTTCTGACAGGCTGTCAGCTTGCCAGACCTTGCCAGCCTGTCCTGCTCGCGTTCCTCATCCTTCTCAACGGTCAGAAATGATCAGGTGAAGGCTTGGTTGCTGCAAGGAGTAACCCGGGTAAGTCCTCATGGTAAATGGGTGAAGTTTCACCTTGTACGGTCATGTGTACGGATCCCACATCCGTACAGCCTGCCCTAAGTTTGCACTTCACCCATTTCTCTCTTCCAGCATATAACCTGATTGATCCCTTCACTGCCCATCCGTACTGGCCGTACCATCATCCGTACAGGCCGTACAGGTCGTACAGCACCCTAAGTTTGCACTCACATCTCTTCTTCTCCTTATGATCCCAACACTACATATCTTCTCATATCAAGGTGAAACCCCTCTTCTCAACAATGGAAGGGTTGGTGACCTCAAAATGTGCTTGATCACATCCTGGTAACATGGATCAAGTGTCATTAGCATCCCAAAGACCTGATCTTTCTCCCTTCTCTCCATGAGGACTTCTTGATCAGTATTATTGGGTCTTAAGCTCTCAAGCTCAGACCACAAAGATCCAAACTTTCCCATGTGCTTGGTGAGTTCCCCTCCATCTTGTTTTAGGAGACTTATGGATCTCTTCAACACAAATACACGGCTTATATTGGAGACATTTCCAAACCTCTTCATGAGTTTCTCCCACAGTTGTTTGGGAGTCTCACAGTAGCTGTAGGCCTCAAGAAGAGGGACCTCAAGAGATGCTTGTAGTACAGAGAGCACCATCAAGTCTTCTTGTACCCACTTCTTTGCATCAACCACGGCAAGAGCTTTCCCTTCACCTTCTTCTTCTTTGTCTTCATTGGTCACTGGCGTTGGACCATCATCAGTGATGTGGCCCCAAAGCCCTAACCTTCCAATGGCAGTCTTCACAAGCCTAGACCACAGCAAGTAGTTTGAACCTCCCTTCAAAGCAACCGAGACAGTAACCAGTTTGCTAAAGTTGTTTGCATCCATCTTCTCTTCTATGAACCAGAAATGACTTCAAAGCTTCAATCTTGCAACACAGCTGAAGAACCAACAGCACCAGACCTCAAGAACCCACGAGCTTAGAGAACCAGAACCAAAGATCTCAACTTTATCACAGAAACTTCTCAGATACACCACAAGAACACACAAGAGCAAGAATCTCAACACAAAAATGATTGAAAGAAGAAACTAGATCTCTTAATACCAAAGCCAACCTGGCTCTGATACCATATGAGATTTTAAAATAGAGATGGTATTAAGAGATGAATGGTAGATTAGAGAGAGTAGAAGAGATTTATGTAGAGATTTAATAAGAGATTAAGAACCCATAGTTTTAAGAATATTTGATTATCATGATGAACAAGAGAGAGAAAGAGAGAATACAAACTCGTTGATCATTATTTAGAGAGAGTCATTACAAATTTATAGTGAGAGACACAAGGGTTCACAAGGTCAAAGTTACTAGTGCAAGAATGTGAAGTAAGAGGGAAGAGGAGCGCCTATTTGAAATGGATGGCTCACAATGCTCACACGCTGGATTGCCTTTCCAGGCTGTCATAAGCTAGCCAGGTGCACCAGTGCTCTTCCCTCAACGGTCTGATCACTGTGCTAACCCTCTTCCTTCACCAGAGACTTCTTCATCCCTTAACCAGCTTCCTTTTACCTCACAGTAACTCCAAGTTACTTTTACTGCATGGTAACTTATTTTTACTGCATGGTAACTTTTCTCCTGACCTCAAATAACACCTCATCTCATTATTCTCATACTCTCCTAGGCTAAGTTTAACACATCTTCCATAGGCAGTACATAACATAGGACCGCATCCTCATATCTTCCAATAGCAATAGGAACCAAGACCTGGCTAGAAACCTTCATCTCTCCTTCTTCATTCAATCATTGAAGCCGGTATGGCTTAGGATGTTTCTGCACCTTCAGACTAAGCTTCTTCACCATAGTCTCACTAGCCACATCCACACAACTCCCTCCATCAATGATAAGGATCATGACTCTCTTGTTGGTGCACTCGTTTGCATAATGGCCTCTGCCCTGACACTTAAAGCACTTAACATCTCTTGCTCTAGCGCTTGTAACCTCAGCTTTCCCTTTGTCTTTGCTGTAAGTGTTGTTTGGCTTTGAGTCCTCTTTCTGATGCGGCTTACTCTCCTTCTGATAGCTAGACTTCTCCTCCTTACAACCCTGAAGTCTGGTGTTGTAACTAGAACGAGAATGGCCCTTCCTCTTGAGTTGTTGCTCAACTAAGATAGCTTTGTGAAGCTTCTCCTCTATCTCCACAGAATGCTGCATCTCCACATTATCTTGTATCTCCCGGTTGAGATCTCCTAGAAACCTTGCCATGGTAGCTACTCTATCTTCTGAATTGCTAGCTCTCAGCATCAACAACTCCATATCCTGATAGTATTCTTCCACAGTTTTGGATCCTTGCGTGAGCTTCCTGAGTTTCTGATGTAGATCCCTGGGTAATTGGCTTGGTACAAACCTCTTGCGCATGAGAGACTTCATCTCATTCCATGTATCCACTTGATATTCTTGATTCAGACGCCTAGTAGTTACCAACTGATCCCACCAACTCAAGGCATAGTCATGGAACTCTGTTGCTGCAAGTTGGATCCTTTGAGCATTTGTGTAATGTTGGCAATTGAACACAATCTCAATCTTCTTCTCCCACTCCCAGTAAGCATCCGGGTCAGCCTTGCCATAAAACGGAGGTATCTTAAGTTTGATTCCAGCAAACTCATCTCTATGATGCCTTCTTCCATCATGGTCACGCCTTTGTCTCCTTCTGGTGTCTCTAGATGAAGAGCTGTTGTGGCGCTCATAACAGTTGTCAGTTTCCTCTGATCCAGCATGCTCTTGTTGAGTTTGGGTTCGTCTGTCCTGGACTCATTACTATGAACCTGACCAGTAGCTTGCCTAATCTCCTGTCTCAACTCATCTCGGATCTCTCTTACACTGATCTTCATCATTTCAGCCACAGTTGTCTGAATGGTTTGATTTAGGGTTGCGGTCATAGCTTCCAACAAAAGCTTATTCTTTCTCACCAGTTCTGCTTCCTCTTCAGACTCGTGCACCATGGTACCTGATCCAAAAAACACTTAAACAAGTAAGATGTCCACAAGAATCAAACAGAATGAAAAATAAATCGACACAAATACAAGTTTTAAAAATTCAAAAGAGAAACTTGCAGATCACAGCTCAGAGAATTCAAATCGACAAGATTCAGATCAGATCTATCAATTTCAGATTTATGAAAACCAGATTCAAGACAAATAAGAACAGATCTATCACAGAAACAAGACTAAAGAACTTAATCCGCAAGCGATTCAACAGATCAAACGATTAGATTACTTCTTTCACACGGATCAGTTTAGTTTGATTCAAAATATGGTAAGAACACTTAGATCTATCAGGATTCAACACAGATGGATTAAAATCAGGTGATAAGATAAGAAGATTCAACGAAATCAACACAAAACACAGATCTATCAATGGTTATAAAAGAAGTCGAAGAGATCAATTTGAAATCAAAGAGAGATCGAGAACTTCCCTATCCAGAGCAGCTCTGATGCCACTTAATGAACTCTAGGATGCTTCTCTGGATTGATATGGATATATCCTTGGATAAACGAATCAAAGAGTCGAGTTTATCAAGGTTGTGGATCGATTGGTGACACAAAGAGTTGCGGAAAGACTCCTTGATACTCCTAGATGACTAGCTTGGATATTACACACCGAGATAGACACCCTTAGGTTGTTGGATATGACACACCAACAGGTTTCACTCAAGACTCGAAGACAAGTAAAGAGAGAACAAAAGAGATCTGATATTTTGTAGAAAAGAGATTGCATAGCCCAATAAGAGAGCCGACTACAAGTTTATATAGAGAATGATGGAACAGGCTCTATATTCTCGAAAACATTAAAGGGAACAGGCTCCCTTGGTAAACTAACAAAGACCAAAGACTTATTCAAATTTTAAAAGAGTTTTGAAACTTAAAAACATGAAATAAAAAGCTTAGTCTAAAGATAACATAAGGTAGGTCCAGATACATCATCTAAGGTTTGTGTAAGTAACTTGTGGCCTCGTTAAAAACCTGCCTTTGGAAAACCCAGTGGGACAAAACCAAATGTTAGGAAAAGAGCACACACAAGCACTTGCTTAGATGATGATCAACTTGAAGAAATTGCTTGAATGGTGATAAGAGTGTCTTGATTGACCAAGCTTCGATCAAGACTGTCTTCTTGCTTCCATGAGATCATAAGTATGCTTCCAACAGCTTCTTTGAGTCTTCTAGCTTTAGCACAGGTTATGGGACCTGGTGGAATGACTAAGGCATCATCATCATCACTTCGTTTGTCCTTGAGCTCTCCATCTCCATCTTTATGCTGGTCCATGCTCATATCAATCACCAAGAGCATGGTATCACAAGCTCAGCACAACCTTGAATGGAAGAGGGTTCAGGAAGTTTGAGCTTGATCACACACTCTTCACACTCACCACGCCCTCAGGTATCATTTGTGATCCTTGTGTGTTGATGATATCATCATCACTGGAAGTGATAAACATGGTATCAAAGCTACCAAGGAGTTCCTCAAATCTGTTTTTGAGATTAAAGACTTGGGAGAGATGAAATACTTTACTTCCTTGGAATTGAGTTGTGTAGATCCAAGGAAGGCTTGTTCATCTCTCAAAGGAAATATACACTTGATCTCTTGAAAGATGCAGGTGCCAATGGAGGGAATACAGCCAAGATGCCCATGGAGGATGGGTATAAGGTTCCACGTGAGGGGGAGCTTGAGGATAGCTGTTAGAAAAAGAAGAACAAAGGAAGAACAGAGTAAGAATAGAGTAAGAGAGAGATGAGAGAGTTCGACGAGTGAGAGAGAGAGAGCTGTGAAAGGAGAACTCTTTCCCTTAATTTCATTAGATCATAAGTTTACAATATTTAAAGCCAATCGACTAAGGAACAAGACAAGAGGAATACGATTAAACAAAGTGGCTTCTGGTCGAGGTAAAAGGGACATGACCTAAACGACTCATCCCTTATTTGGGTCATGTGACTTTTACCATATTTAAATCCCACTTATTGTCCTGATGCTCCAACGGTTCTCTCATCATTTGGACACACTCCTGGTCGATTTAAATCAAAGCCTTGCCTCCCCATACAAGCTTACTCCGTGTAGCTTCCTTGGTAGACAAGTCTGTACGGAATAGCTTGTGATCCAAGCTTGTACGGACAGTGATGTTCCTACTCGTCCTAAGCAGCCTCATATCATCTCTTCTATTCCTCTCTTCTCTCCATTCATGTCTTCATGTCAATACTCCCCCTCAAGCTTTACCATAAGGTATGGTTAAGCTTGGAACCCATGAAGATATCCCTCATTAAAAC
This sequence comes from Brassica nigra, assembly GCA_016432835.1. NCBI lineage: Eukaryota > Viridiplantae > Streptophyta > Magnoliopsida > Brassicales > Brassicaceae > Brassica > Brassica nigra. The sequence continues at coordinate 28,910,422 of CM028245.1, forward strand.
CTTTTGTGTGAAAAACCCAATGGGACAAAAACACACAAGAGGAAAAAGAGTAGATGCTTCATGGCTTAAAGAGATCATGATCTAGACAGGTCTATGAGTCCCAATCTTGGATGGATGGACTCACAGACCTTAGTGCTTGCTCCTTTGGTGAAGACATCAGCTAGCTGGTCTTCACTTCTAGTGTAGCAAGGCAGGATAATCTTCTGCTCCACAGCTTGTCTCACCTTGTGACAATCCACTTCAATATGCTTTGTTCTCTCATGGAAGACTGAGTTTGAAGCTATATGAATGGCTACCTGGTTATCACAATGCATTGTGATTGGTGTTGTTGTCATTATGCCCAAGTCTCTTAGCAGGTTTCTGATCCAAATGAGCTCACTGGTCAGCTTCCTCATTGCTCTATATTTCTGCCTCAGCACTTGAACATGATATCACCTTTTGCTTCTTGCTCTTCCAAGTAACTAGATTGCCTCATATGAAAGTGCAATAGCCTGTAGTTGACCTCCTGTCCACTCTATCACCAGCCCAATCTGCATCACGATATCCCACAATCTCTGTGCTCTTGTTGCAACCCATCCAAACACCTTGACCTGAAGCCTCCCTTAAATATCTCATGATCCTCTCCACCATGTTCCAATGGTGAACCTTTGGTGCTTGCATATACTGGCTGACTTGATTCACAGCAAAGCAGACGTCTGGTCTTGTGATGGTGAGATAGATGAGCTTTCCAACCATTCTTCTATAGAGCCTGAAATCACCAAACAGAGTATCATCACTCTCCCCCTCACGTAAGACTTTGTATCCTTCTTCAAGTGGTGTCTTAGCTACTCTTCCTCCAAGCTTTCCTGCCTCATTTAAATGATCAAGTGTGTATTTCTTTGAGATAAGAACAGCCCCTCTTTAGAGCGGCACATCTCAATTCCTAGAAAGTACTTTAACTCACCCAAATCTTTAATATCAAAGCTAGATTTAAGGAAAGCTTTAGTAGAGATCTTACTTGTTGCTTCCTGTGATGATGATATCATCTAAATAGATCAATATCACCACAATTCCTTGCTTGCTTGTGAGGGTGAAAAGGGTGTGATCAGCTTCTGATTTTACAAACCCTTTTCCATTGAGAGTTGTACTCAGCTTGTGGTACCAGGCTCTTGGTGATGTTTTAGACCATAGATAGCCTTCTTCAACCTTAGAACATTTCCTGGCTTGACCATGTCTTCCATACCAGGAGGTGGCCTCATATAAACCTCATCCTCCAGCTCTCCTTGCAGAAAAGCATTCTCCCATTCCAAGTTTACTTCCAAGTGTTGAAATGAGATGATCATTGATAGGAGAAGGGATGAGGAGTTGAGATACATGAAGAGGGAAGTGTTTGGGAGTGTTTGGGAGAACTTGGTTGATCAGTCCGTACAGGCCGTACATGCCGTACAGAACTGATCTAACCAAGACTCGACCAAAATTTACCCGGGTAACTCTTCTAGCAAGAAGAAGTTACATTCACCAATTCACTGTAGTTCAGACCGTTGAAGCACATTATAGACGCGTCTGACAGGCTGTCAGCAGCTGAAAAAGGAAGAGCATCTTTGGAAGATGCCTCACACATGTGGGAGCAACCATTGGCCGAATTCAGATGAGGCGCTCCACCTTATCTTGACTTCACATGATTGGTCTTTTTTTGTGTATCGAAACCCATGTATCCTGAGCACTATATATTTGTAAACTCTCTCATTAATAAAGCTAAGCAAGTTTTGAGTCTCTTAAGTCTCTCTTTAAACATGATTCTCCATTAGTCTTTAAGCTGTTCTTAGCTAATCTCTCTTAATCTCTTCCTAATCTCCTCTATATCTCTTTATTCTTCTCATATTGTCTCAAAATCTCTAAAGATTATATGGTATCAGAGCCAGGTTGGCTTGTCCACCTGTGTTCTTAAGTGTTCTTGAAGATTTAAGGCTAGATCTTTGAAGAACAAGTGAAGTTATTCGTTTGTGTTTCTATTGAAGATCCGGGTCAAGTGAGTCTGTTTAGGCGTTTGTGAAGCTCAAGGGGGTTCTAAGAAGAGTGTGTGATCCAGTCTTGTTCGTGTGGTGGTGTGAAGCTCAAAGGTTGAAGCTCTGAAGGAGTCTTTGAAGATCCAAGCTAAAGGTCAAGTCTTTGTTTGGTTTAAGTGGTAAAGGTGGGATCTTTGAAGGTATTTTTGTAAGATCGAGTCTTGGAGCTACTTGTGGGGTTAGATCTGAAGTCTGAAACTGTGGAAGTCAAGTTAAGTCTTTGATGATGGATGTGAGTATTAAAATGAAGGTTGCTGTGACCTTTAAAGGGAATAACTACTTGGTGTGGTCTCGGATGGTGAGAACCGCGATTAAAAGCAAGGGCTTATGGAGTCATATTACATCTTGTGAGGCTCCAAAGCTGCTTACTCAAGGAGGAGACAAAGAGGATGTCTCAACTGATGGCGCAAGTGAAGCTATGGAGAAATGGAAGCAAGAAGATCTGATGGTTCTTTCAACTCTCCGTGCTTCATTGGAGCCAGCCTTGTTGGATGCTTATAGCTACTGTGAGTCAGCTAAGGAGCTGTGGGATACTTTAAAGAAAATGTATGGGAACACTTCAAACCTGGGCAGAGTATTTGAGATCAAGCAAGCAATCAATGGATTGGCTCAAGAGGACATGGAGTTCACTAAACATCTTGGGAGGTTCAGATCCTTATGGTCAGAGCTGGAAATATTGAGGCCGGGTACCACTGATGCTGATGAGTTAAACAAAAGGAGAGAGCAAGACAAGGTGTTTGGTTTGTTTCTTACATTGAATCCGGCCTATAATGGTCTCATCCAGCACCTGTTGAGAGAGGACAGTCTTCCAAGCTTAGAGGATGTTTGTGCCAGGATTCAAAAGGAGCAGGGGTCCATTGGTTTGTTTGGGAGAAAGGGAGAGTCTTCACTTGCAAATCAAGCGGCTCATACTGATCAAGTTGAAGCTCCACAGGCCAATAAGGCAGTACATGGGAAGTATGAGGACAGGAGGTTCAATGGGAACTGTGACCATTGCAAGAAGCATGTATGAGATTTTAGAATAGAGATGGTATTAAGAGATTAATGGTAGATTAGAGAGAGTAGAAAATATTTATAAGAGATTTGATAAGAGATTAAGAGATTAAGAAACCATGGTTTAATAGTATTTGATTATCATGATGAACAAGAGAGAGAGACTACAAAACTCGTTGATTATTATTTAGAGAGTGTCATTACAAATTTATAGTGAGAGACATAAGGGTTTACAAGGTCAAAGTTACTAGTGCAAGCATGTGAAGTAAGAGGGAAGAAGAGCGCCTATTTGAAATGGATGGTTCACAATGCTCACATGCTTGGTTACCTTTCCAGGCTGTCATGAGCTAGCCAGGTGCACCAGTGCTCTTCCCTCAACGGTCTGATCATTGTGCTAACCCTCTTCCTTCACCAGAGACTTCTTCATACCTTAACCATCTTCCTTTTACCTCACAGTAACTCCAAGTTACTTTTACTGCATGGTAACTTATTTTTACTGCATGGTAACTTTTCTCCTGACCTCAAATAACACCTCATCTCATTATTCATACACTCTTCTATGCTAAGTTTAACACTCCCCCTCAAGCTTGACCATGTGAAAGAAGTCAAGCTTGGAAGGACCATGAGATCTTCCTCATTAAAAACCTCATCAAAGAAAATCCAATGGGACAAAACTTTGATGAGGGAAAAAGAGTAAAGGACTCATGATCAGGAGAGTGTATGAACTAGCTCTTAGGCGAGAGATCAATGAATCCCAACCTGATGTGTATTGACTCCATTGTGTTCTGTCTAGCTGCCTTGGTAAATACATCTGCCAACTGATCTTCACTCTTTGTGTAACATGGCAAGATTACTCCCAAGACTATCATCTGCCTCACCTTGTCGCAATCAACTTCAATATGCTTGATCCTTGTTAACTTGAAGAAAGAAATGGAGTCAAGAGAAGAAGAGTGGAGGAGTTGGGTCTGGTGCAAAGTGAGGGCAAGTCTTGTAGAGATTGTCCATCAAGCTTCAAGTGTGTCTAGAGGAGTCAAGAAGTGATCTATGTTGAGATGAGAAGCATAGAGATCAATATATAGGCTTGGGTTGAAGAATTGGTAGGTGATATGATCATAGAGAGGACAGACAAGGAGAACAAGGAGGACATGGACCAGTCAGCTGTTGAGGATGCCCTAGCCATTTCCATTGGGCCTATGACTCGTTCCAGAACCAAGAAACTCAAGGAAGCTGTTGGAGGATTGCTCAAGAGTGCTTTGGAACAAGAAGAATGCCTTAATCCGAGATTGATCAATCAAGACACACTCATCACCATCCAAGCCATCCCATCATCAAGCTGATCATCATCTTCAAGTGGCTTGTGTGTACTCTTTTTCCCTTGGTTGGTTTTGTCCCACTGGGTTTTCCAACTAAGGTTTTTAATGAGGCCACAAGTGAAAGTTTATGAGAATTATATGTGGGATTGATGAGAATTATCAAGAACTAGTGAGTATGTGATGAAGAATCTGAGAGTGAGAAAGAGAGAGCGAGATTGCTATGGAACTAAGAAAGAGAGAGTAAAGAGGAATTCATATTTCCTTAATTAATTTAGAAAGGTTACAGCATTGTTTTATAGATAAATCAGGCTAAAGGAGACAAACAGAATTATAATAAACAAAGAGATGGTCTTCTTGTGGACTGATCCGAGAAAGGGACAGGTCTGAGCATGGAGAGAGACTGATCCCAACGGTTGGGAGAGCATGTGATCTTTATAGTATTTTATTTGCAACTTGCCTCCTCCTCCCTAGTCATGACTCTCCAACGGCTCCCAATACTTCAAACCTACTTCCATCAAGTTCCCACTTTGCCTTGTAATGCTTCCTTGGTCGATTTAGATGCTTGAGGACCAAGTATGTACGAACAGACTTGCTACACACATCTGAACTGATTGCTTGCTTCCTTGGCTATCCGAGTGACCTCTTCTTCTCTCCTTTATTCTTCCATGATCATATCTCTTTTATTGCTTCTTGTCAACACTCCCCCTCAAGCTTGACCATAGAGATTGGTCAAGCTTGGAAACCATGAAGCATTCCCTCATTAAAACCTTTACTTGGAAAAACCACTTGGGATAAAAAAACCAAGCAAAGGAAAAAGAGTAGAACACTTCATGGTGAGAGGATCAGTGACATGTGAGATCTATGAGTCCAAGCTTAGGATGCATGAACTCACAGACCTTGCTGCTTGCTGCCTTGGTGAAGATGTCAGCTAGTTGATCTTCACTTCTTGTATAGCATGGGAGGTTCACTTGGTGCTTCACTGCTTGTCTCACCTTGTGGCAGTCTACTTCTATGTGCTTTGTCCTCTCATCGAAGACTGAGTTGGATGCAATGTGTATTGCAGCCTGGTTGTCACAATGCATAGTCATTGGTGTGTTGATCTCGATCCCCAAGTCTCTTAGCATCCCCTTGATTCATATAAGCTCACTTGTAAGCTTTCTCATTGATCTATACTGATATGATCAAGGCCAAACCAGTAGCTGATCTTCCACCTAAGGAGCTGAACCAGCTGAGGAGAGTGACACTGAAGAGGAGCTGGATGAGCTGAACACTTCACTTGGACACGGAGAGCTGGATGGAAGTGATACTGGAGCTGATTTGGTGCAAGATGGACGAGATAGACCCAAAGACAAGCATCTTGGATCAGACCATTTTTTCTCAACCCAAAAAACACAAGGCCAAGACCCATTCTCCTTCTCTAATGGGCCAATAACCAGATCAAAGACCAGACAATTGAAAGAAGCAATTCTCAGCTTGGTTTGTACCAAACCAATCTCGACATCAGAGGCAAACCAAGTCAAAGAAAACAACAAGCTGTTCAATTGTTCAGTCTTCAAGATCACCTAGTTTTTGTCTAAGTTATTTTCGATTTTTACAAGTTCTAAGAGTGCTTTGTATTCCTTTTCTTCTTCAAAAACCCTTTGTAAGTTTCTGAATAAAATCAATCACTTTTGTTTAACAAAATCTCTTAGCAACTTGTGATTCCTTTGTTCAATTGTTGGACATCGAATTTGGCTTGAAGAGTGATCTTCCATAAGCCTTGGTCTTGTTCACAAGTGGGGCTGCCTCTCACGGACTAAGACCTCAACTCAGTGTTTGATCCTTTTCGCAGATCATCCATTGATCCATCTCTACCATCGGCCACCATTCCCCTTTGCTATCTTTCATCAATTTATCTCCACCAAATCAATACTAGATCGCCTCTTAAAAGTATCCTAGGGTTGTTCCTTGACCAGGAACTCATCAAGTGGTATCAGAGCAGGTTGAGGGCATCTGATCAAAAGGGTTTGTCGATTCATATCTCTTCTCTTTTGGGAACCTTTTTGATTTCTGTTTGTCTGCAATTCTCTGCAATATTTCTTTCTGTTCTTCACTTTCTATCTGTTGTAACCTGCATGGGGGCCAACCAGTCATAAAAAAAAAAATCGATTAAAAGAAAGAAAAGAAATTGAAAAGGCTGAAGAGAAATCCAGCCAGACTGAAGAGAAATCCAGTCTCTGGTGGTAAAGCCCCTTGCAATTTCAAAAAAAAAAAATCTTAATTCTGTCTATCTGTTTCTTTGGGGGGGTTTTTGGGATTTCTTCTTCTGGCTTTGAGTTTGTTTGTCTGATAATTGAACTCCTGAAATAACTGAAACTACTTCACAGAAACAAGTTTGAGAGAAAACAGTTGAGAGAAAACACCAAGTGAGGCTTCGGCTATCTCTTATTTGTGCTAAGTTTTTTTTTGTTTAAGTCTCTTAACAGGAACATGTCGGATGGAAGCATTGAACCTGACGATCCTGCTCCTACTAACTTTAACAAACTGCAGATGGAAGCCATGATGTCTGAGATCATAAAAAGGTTAAGAACTAGTAATTTAGTTAATGAAAATACTGATAACTTTCTTGGTAAGACTTCACAGGCTAGAAAGCATGCTAGGAGCAAGAGGAGAGGCAAAAGAATAGCCACAGGAGAGATAGATGACCGAGATACTTCCTCTGGACGAAGCACTGATGGAGAACGGTCAGTAAGATCAGCCAGGTCTGATAGGGCGGCTTCTCAAACCAGAACTGAGACAAGGCGTGCTCCAAGAAACAGGCCTGATGATAGTCTTGGCAACCTCAAGCTCAGGATCCCAGCATTCGGTGGAAGAATTATCCGGATGCTTATCTAGAATGGGAAAAGAGGATGGAGCTTGTGTTTGATTGTTAAAACTACTCGGAAACCAAGAAGGTCAGACTTGCTGCAACAGAATTCAGTGGCTATGCTCTACACTGGTGGGATCAGGTGTGTACAACTAGGAGAAAGACTGGAGAGCCACAAGTTGCTTCTTGGTTCGAGCTTAAGACCATCATGAAGGAGCGTTTTGTGCCCAACCACTATAACAGAGATGTGCATCAGAAACTAAGGAGGCTGACTCAGGGAATTAGGAGTGTAGAAGACTACTATCAAGAGATGGAGCTCTTAATGATCAAAGCCGCCATCACAGAGGATGCTTGGTGTAGCCATGACCAGAGACATAGAAGGGGAGCTGAGTGAGACTGATGAGGATGAGCCAAGTGATGAGACTGCCTTAGAACAGAGGTGTGAAGCTGAGGATACTGGAGAGAACCTGAACCAGAGAGAGATACCAAGTGAGCCAACCAGTGTGTGGAGTGGACCAGATACTAGATCAAGGCTGAGAGCACAAGAGGAGAGGCTCCAGGAGTTAGCCAAAATCGTGGGGGCTGGTACAAGCCAAGAAGATCGAGATAAACCAGCTTGTTGGTTTAATTTAATTGCAATGTAATTTGGGCTTGGTTTTAGTGTGTTTTCATTTAATTTAAACCAAGTCAATTAGGGATTTTAAAATAAACCAATTTCAAATTGGATTAGGAATTAGGATTAGAATTAGAATTAAACCATCTTGGTTTACTTCTAGGGTTTTGTCGATTTCTTTTAAAACATGGGATGCAGCTTTTGTTCTTCTTCAACTTTGAATCTAAGAATTTTCCAGTAACCTTGCTTGCCTTGTCTCCAGCTTTCTCTGTTCAGCTCAAGAACATTGATCTCACTTAAAGGAAGGAATTCCTTGTGAAACCATCATAGACAATACAAAGTGATCTTGTGTCTTTGAGTAGCTATCCATCTCTGTAGCCTTCCACACCAGCAGAGAGCCGACCATAGTTCAAAGGAGAGCTAGTAGCCTTCCAAGAACAACCCTCTTCCATTACCTTCAAGTGATCCAGGCGCAGAAGCCATACCAAGGCTGCACCAAGTGGTATCAGAGCCACTTGAAGGTTAGGGTTTGCGATTTTGACTACTCAGATCATTCTATCCATCAAAACACTTCTCTTATCTATCTATCTATTGTAAGCCAGCTGAGCCAACCCTGGTAATAAAAAAAAAGAGATCTTTGATCCAAAACAAAAAAAATAAAATAAGAAAGCTGAAGAGAAATCCAGCTAGCTGAAGAGTAATCCAGCTCAGGGTGGTAAAGTCAGCTGGTGTCTAAATCTCTTAATAATTTCTCTCTGATTCATTGGGGTTAGTTCTAGATCCTAGGTGTAGAGCTTTGTTCCTAACTGAACTTGTGAGAAGAGCAGAGACTTGGCAGCTGAAACTGAGTGAGAGAGTGTTTATATTTGTGCTCGTTTGTTCTTTTCTAACTTGTCTTTCAGGTTACGATGGCTGATGGGCGAGAAAGAGAGGATGGAGGGAAACCGGCTGTCCAGCAAATCAATCTCAATCAAGTCCAATTTGAGGCTATGATGGCTGAGATAACCAGAAGGATGCAAGCTAACTTCAACCGAGCTCAGCAAGTTAATGATAATTTAGTTGATGTTGATGCAGGACAGGAGAGAGTAGTAGCTGTTGCTGGAGCAAGGAGAGCACGCATTGGACCTATAAGGGGACCACATTTGAGGTTGGAGGTCATAGGATCTATGGTGAGCAAGCTCAAGATGATGAGGCTGATGAAAGTGATGATGAGTCTCATACTAGTCAGCACAACATGCACCATAACCGCAGACGGCCAGCTGATAACCTAGGCAATCTCAAGCTTAGAATTCCTCCATTCCATGGCAAGAATGACCCTGATGCTTACTTGGAGTGGGAGAAGAAGATTGAATTGGTTTTCAATTGCCAGCAGTTCACTGAGGAGAGAAAGGTTAGTTTAGCTAGCAGCCACTGAGTTTTGTGGTTATGCTATTAGCTGGTGGGATCAGATTGCTACTACCAGGAGGCGCAATGGAGAGCCTCAAATAGCTTCCTGGTTTGAGATGAAAATTGTGATGAAGAAGAGATTTGTTCCTACTCACTACGGAAGAGATCTCCACCAGAAACTGAGAAGGCTTTCTCAAGGCTCTAAGAGTGTAGAGGACTATCACCAGGAAATGGAGACACTCATGCTGAAAGTTGACTTAGAAGAAGGTGTAGAAGCTACTATGGCTAGGTTCCAAGGAGGTCTTAACAGAGACATACAAGATAGGTTGGAACTACAAGAGTATGAGGAAATGGACGAACTGCTGCATAAAGCAATTTTGATTGAGCAGCAAAACAAGAGGAAGAGCTCTACCCGGTCTTCATACACTCCTGCTTCAAAACCGGCCTACTCCAAGGATGATAAGCCATGGGATAAGTCCAAAGAAGTTTCTTCCTCAGTGGAGCCCAAGAAAGATGACAAGGGCAAAGGAGTAGCAACACCAACTAGGACCAGGAACATTAACTGTTTCAAGTGTCAGGGCTTTGGGCATTATGCTAATGAGTGTACCAGCACGAAGGTTATGACCATTCTAGCTAATGGAGAAGTGATCTCTGAGGAAGAGGACGCCGGCCAAGAGTCTGATGAGGAAGGCGTGGAGTACCCTGTCCGTGGGGAGCTACTAGTCACCAGGAGACTTCTCAATGCTCAGCCTAAGGTCAAAGAAGATGGGCAAAGGGAAAACTTGTTTCACACCAGATGTTTGATTCAAGAAAAGGTTTGTAGCTTGATCATTGATGGAGGAAGCTGTACCAATGTTGCAAGTGATGAGCTGGTGGAGAAGTTGGGTCTTGAAGTGTACAAACACCCTAAGCCATATGTCTTGCAATGGATAAATGATGCAGGAGGGTTAAAGGTCAGCAAGCAAGTGAAAATCTTACTCTCAGTGGGAAAGTACAAAGATGAGATTACCTGTAATGTGGCACCATTGGAAGCTAGCAACATTCTTCTTGGGAGGCCATGGAAATATGATAAGAGATCAGTACATGATGGCTTCACCAACAGGTACACTTTTGTCCACGAGGAGAGACAGATCACCTTGGCGCCTATGACCCCTCAGGAGGTACACCAGGATCAGATGCATCTCAAAATAAACAGAGGAGAGTCCAAAGCCGCCAACAAATCCTTGCTTCTTGGAGAGACCAGCCAGGTAAGTAAACTCAACCTCTTTGCTACTGCAAAACTGCTGTGATTGAACAATCAAATTTGATATTAGTAGTTTATAAAGAATTGTTGAGCTCTACTACTAACCTTGCTCCTGAGATTCCAGAGGAGATTGAATGTCTTTTGCAGGAGTATAGAGATGTATTTCCAGATGACAACCCAATAGGTCTGCCGCCTATTAGAGGAATAGAACACCAAATTGACTTTATACCGGGGGCTACATTACCTAACCTTCCAGCATACAGGACCAATCCTGTGGAGACCAAGGAGCTCCAGAAACAAGTCAGTGAGTTAATGGAAAAGGGACATATCAGGGAGAGTATGAGTCCTTGTGCAGTACCTGTCCTCTTGGTACCAAAAAAAGATGGGAGCTGGAGGATGTGTGTAGATTGCAGAGCCATCAACAACATCACAATTAAGTACAGACATCCTATCCCTCGCTTAGATAATATGCTAGATGAGTTACATGGTTAATGTGTCTTTTCTAAAATTGATTTAAAGAGTGGTTACCACCAGATTAGAATGAAAGAAGGAGATGAGTGGAAAACTGCCTTTCAAACTAAGCTAGGATTGTATGAATGGCTTGTGATGCCTTTTGGGCTTACTAATGCACCTAGTACTTTCATGAGGTTAATGAATCATGTCTTGAGAGCTTTGATAGGGCGATTTGTAGTTGTTTATTTTGATGATATCCTGAACTACAGCAATACTATGAAAGAACATGTTAACCATTTGAAACAAGTTCTAGATGTGCTTAGAAAAGAAAGTCTGTATGCTAACTATAAGAAGTGTACCTTTGGAACATATAACCTTGTCTTTTTAGGTTTTGTTGTGACTTCACAGGGCATACAGGTTGATGAGGAGAAGGTGAAAGCCATCAAGGAGTGGCCGGTTCCTAAATCTAATGGAGAGGTCAGAAGTTTTCATGGACTTGCTGGCTTCTACAGGAGGTTTGTGAGGGACTTCAGTACGGTTGCAGCACCACTGACTGAAGTGATCAAAAAGAGTGTAGGTTTCACTTGGGGACCAGCCCAAGAGGAAGCATTTCAAATGCTAAAAGAGAAGTTAACAAGTGCTCCCTTACTAGCACTTCCTGACTTTTCTAAAACTTTTGAAATTGAATGTGATGCCTCTGGTATTGGAATTGGAGCTGTGTTGATGCAGGATAGGAAACCCATAGCTTACTTCAGTGAGAAACTAGGAGGCGCCACATTGAACTATCCTACCTATGAAAATGAGCTGTATGCCTTGGTAAGAGCTCTACAAGTGTGGCAACATTACTTGTGGCCTAAGGAGTTTGTGATCCATACAGATCATGAATCCCTTAAGCATCTCAAAGGGCAACAGAAGCTGAACAAGAGACATGCCAGGTGGGTGGAGTTCATTGAGACCTTTCGTTATGTCATCCACTACAAGAAAGGTAAGGAAAATGTAGTGGCTGATGCACTCTCCAGAAGGTATACTCTTTTATCTTCTATAGAAACCAAACTCTTAGGTTTTGAACATATCAAATCTTGCTATGCTGATAACCCTGAGTTTAAGGATGTGTTTAAGGAATCTGAGAAACATGCTAGTGGTAAATTCTATCAAGTGAAAGGTTTTCTTTCTATGATAACCGCCTGTGTGTTCCTTGTGGTTCTTTGAGGGAATTATATGTCAGGGAAGCTCATGGAGGAGGGCTGATGGGTCACTTTGGAGTCGCCAAAACACTCTCTACCTTGCAAGAACACTTCTACTGGCCGAGTATGAAGAAAGATGTGGAGAGGGTGTGCTCCAGGTGTGTTGTGTGTAAGCAAGCCAAGTCCAAGGTTCAACCAACAGGTTTGTACACGCCTCTTCCTATCCCTACTGAACCATGGATTGACATCTCTATGGACTTTGTTTTAGGATTGCCTAGGACCAGGAAAGGTAGAGATAGTATCTTTGTGGTTGTTGACAGGTTTTCTAAGATGGCTCATTTCATACCTTGCCATAAAACTGATGATGCATCTTTGGTAGCTGATCTGTTCTTTAGAGAAGTTGTTAGACTGCATGGTATGCCTAGGACTATAGTTTCTGATAGAGATACTAAGTTCCTTAGCTATTTCTGGAAAACTCTGTGGGGAAAGTTGGGAACTAAGCTATTGTTTTCAACTACTTGTCATCCCCAAACTGATGGTCAAACTGAATCAGTCAATAGGACATTGTCTACTCTTTTGCGTGCCATCATTAAGAGTAACATTAGGACATGGGAGGATTGTTTACCACATGTAGAGTTTGCATATAACAGAGCAGTACATTCGGCTACTAAACTCTCACATTTTCAAGTTGTTTATGGTTTTAACCCATTGTCCCCTCTTGATCTGTTTGCCTTACCTTTGAAAGAAAAAACTAACCTTGATGGCAAGCAAAAGGCCGAGTTTGTGTTGTCTTTGCATGTACAGGTCAGGAAGAACATTGAGGAGAGGACCAAGATGTATGAGAGGCAGAAGAACAAGGGGCGCAAGGAGCTAGTACTTGAGCCGGGTGATCTTGTGTGGATTCACATGAGAAAAGAGAGGTTTCCTGCTGAGAGGAAATCAAAGTTGCTACCAAGGAAAGGTGGACCTTTCAAAGTTCTGAAAAGAATCAACAACAATGCCTACCAGATTGTTCTTGGAAGTACACAATCAGTTCTACTTTCAATGTTTCTGACTTGGATTCTTTTATTGCAGATGATTTGGATTTGAGGTCAAATCATTTTAAAGGAGGAGGGGATGGTGTAGCCATGACCAGAGACATAGAAGGGGAGCTGAGTGAGACTGATGAGGATGAGCCAAGTGATGAGCCAAGTGATGAGACTGCCTTAGAAGAGAGGTGTGAAGCTGAGGATACTGGAGAGAACCAGAACCAGAGAGAGATACCAAGTGAGCCAACCAGTGTGTGGAGTGGACCAGTTACTAGATCAAGTCTAAGAGCACAAGAGGAGAGGCTCCAGGAGTTAGCCAAAATCGTGGGGGCTGGTACAAGCCAAGAAGATTGAGATAAACCAGCTTGTTGGTTTAATTTAATTGCAATGTAATTTGGGCTTGGTTTTAGTGGGTTTTCATTTAATTTAAAACAAGTCAATTAGGGATTTTAAAATAAACCAATTTCAAATTGGATTAGGAATTAGGATTAGAATTAGAATTAAACCATCTTGATTTACTTCTAGGTTTTTGTCGATTTCTTTTAAAACATGGGACGCAGCTTTTGTTCTTCTTCAACTTTGAATCTAAGAATTTTCCAGCAACCTTTCTTGCCTTGTCTCCAGCTTTCTCTGTTCATCTCAAGAACATTGATCTCACTTAAAGGAAGGAATTCCTTGTGAAACCATCATAGACAATACAAGGTGATCTTGTGTCTCTGAGTAGCTATCCATCTCTGTAGCCTTCCACAGCAGCAGAGAGCCGACCATAGTTCAAAGGAGAGCTAGTAGCCTTCCAAGAACAACCCTCTTCCATTACCTTCAAGTGATCCAGGCGCAGAAGCCATACCCAGGCTGCACCAATGCTGATGCAACCATGGATCGTTTTCAAGCTGGACTCAACCGAGACATACAGGACAGATTGGAGATGCAGAATTATGAGGATATGTATGAGCTTCTCCACAAGGCCATTCTCATTGAGCAGCAACTTAAGAGGAAGACCACAACCAAGGGACCTATGGAAATCACTTCAAATCGTCTAGCACCAAAGAAGATAAGGTCTTTGTGAAACCAAAGGAGGAGACGAAAGCTGACAAAGGCAAGGCACCAGCCATAAGAGCTAGAGATGTGAAGTGCTTGAAGTGTCATGGGTTTGGTCATTATGCCAATGAGTGTACTAACAAGAAGGTCATGATCCTCCTGGAAAGTGGTGAATTGGTATCTGAAGAAGAAAAGGCACCAGAGGCATCTGAAGATGAATCTATAGACTACCCAGTTCATGGAGAGCTTCTGGTTACAAGGATATCACTGAGAGTTCAAACCAAACAAGAAGACAATGATCAAAGGGAGAATCTTTTTCATACTAGATGCACAGTTTATGATAAAGTTTGCAGTTTGATTATAGATGGTGGAAGTTGTACTAATGTGGCTAGTCAATCTCTTGTAGAAAGGCTGGCTTTGAAGACTGGAAAACACCCTTGACAATACCTACTGCAATGGTTGAATGAAGATGGCGAGCTGAAGGTCACAGAACAAGTGATGGTTCCTATAACCATTGGGAGATACCAGGATGAGATTTTGTGTGATGTTCTCCCCATGGACTCCAGCCACATCTTGTTGGGACGGCCATGGCAGTATGATAAGAAATCCATCCATGATGGGTACACAAACCGCCATTCTTTTACTCACCGAGACAAGAAGATTGTCCTTGCACCTTTGTCTCCACAAGAAGTACATGAAGATCAGCTTCAACTCAAACTCAGGCGACAAGAGGCCAAGAAGGATCCAGCTCAAAAACAAAAGAAGGAGGCACATCTCTCAATCAAAACCAGTGAGAACAAAAGAGCTTTGTGTCTTCAGCAATCTATGCTTCTATTTGTTTTTAAGGGTGCTCTGATGTCTTCTACTGACCTTGCACCGGTTCTATCGAGAGAACTTGAGTTTCTTTTGCATGAATATGGTGATGTCTTTGCAGAAGAGAATCCAAAAGGGCTACCTCCTTTGCGTGGTATAGAACATCAAATAGACTTTGTCCCTGGAGCTTCACTTCCAAACCGTCCTTCCTACAGAACCAATCTAGAAGAAACCAAAGAACTCCAAAGGCAAGTATATGAGTTGATTGAGAAGGGACACATCCGAGAAAGCATGAGCCCATGTGCAGTACCAGTCCTACTTGTGCCAAAGAAAGATGGAAGCTGGCGCATGTGTGTAGATTGCAGAGCCATCAACAATATCACTGTAAAGTATCGTCACCCTATCCCTAGGCTAGATGATATGTTAGATGAGCTGCATGGATCTTGTGTGTTTTCAAAGATAGACTTGAAAAGTGGATATCACCAAATTAGAATGAAAGAAGGTGATGAATGGAAAACTGCTTTCAAAACTAAACATGGATTGTATGAATGGTTAGTTATGCCATTTGGGCTTTCTAATGCACCTAGTACCTTCATGAGACTAATGAACCATGTTCTGAGAGATTTTATAGGTACATTTGTTGTGGTTTACTTTGATGATATCCTGATCTATAGTTAGAGCTTTGATGATCATGTGAACCATCTGAAATTTGTGCTAGAAGTACTAAGGAAGAATCACTCTTTGCTAACTTTAAAAAGTGTACTTTTGGAACAGATCAACTTGTGTTTTTAGGTTTTGTTGTTACAGCTCAAGGAATCAAGGTGGATGAGGAGAAGATCAAGGCAATTCGAGATTGGCCAAGTCCTAAGAGTGTGGGCGAGGTTAGGAGTTTCCATGGGCTCGCTGGCTTCTACAGAAGGTTTGCAAGGGACTTCAGCACCGTTGCAGCTCCACTCACAGAGGTGATCAAGAAAAACGTGGGTTTCAAGTGGGAAAAGGCTCAAGAAGATGCCTTTCAGGATCTAAAAGGGAAGTTGACTAATGCTCCTTTGCTGGCTCTTCCAGATTTTGCTAAGACCTTTGAAATTGAATGTGATGCTTCTGGTGTAGGTATTGGGGCTGTGCTGACGCAAGAAAAAAAGGCCAATAGCATACTTTAGTGAGAAACTAAGTGGAGCAATGCTGAACTATCCAACATATGACAAGGAGCTTTATGCCTTGATTAGAGCACTCCAGACCTGGCAACACTATCTTTGGCCAAAAGAGTTCGTTATTCACTCTGACCATGAGTCATTTAAGAACTTAAAGGGTCAGCACAAACTCAACAAAAGGCACGCCAGGTGGGTGGAGTTCTTGGAGACTTTTTCTTATGTGATCCATTACAAACAAGGTAAGGAGAACATTGTGGCTGATGCCCTGTCCAGAAGGTACACTCTTTTCACTTCTATGGAAGCTAAGCTTTTGGGTTTTGAACAGATCAAATCTTATTATGAAAATGATCAAGATTTTATGGATCAGTATGAGCAAAGCAAGAAACACATCAGTGGAAAGTTTTATCAAGTAGATGGTTTCCTTTTTTAGGAAAATCGACTTTGTCTACCTAACTGTTCTTTGAGAGAGTTGTATGTTAGGGAAGCGCATGGAGGAGGATTGATGGGGCACTTTGGAGTTGCCAAGACCTTGGCCACCTTGAAAGAACACTTCTACTGGCCGACTTTGAGAAGGGATGTGGAAAGAATCAGCACCAGATGTGTGGTATGCACCCAAGCTAAGACAAAAGCTCGATCTCAAGGTTTGTATACTCCTCTTACTATTCCTGATGCTCCTTGGATTGATATATCAATGGATTTTGTGCTTGGATTGCCTAGGACTAGAAAGGGCAGAGATTCAATCTTTGTAGTTGTAGATAGATTTTCAAAGATGGCTCATTTCATTCCATGTCACAAAACTGATGATGCTTTGATAGTTGCTGATCTTTTCTTTAGAGAGGTTGTTTGTTTGCATGGCATGCCTAGATCTATAGTGTCTGATAGAGATACTAAGTTTCTTAGTCATTTCTGGAAAACATTGTGGTATAAACTTGGAACAAAGCTGAAATTCTCTACTACTTGTCATCCACAAACTGATGGACAGACTGAAGTAGTTAATAGAACTTTGTCTTCTCTCTTGCGTGCTGTGATTAAGAAGAACATCATGACTTGGGAAGACTGTCTTCCTCATGTAGAATTTGCATATAATCATTCTGTGCATAGTGCTGCTAAGTTCTCACCATTCCAAATTGTTTATGGATTCAATCCTTTGACTCCTTTGGATCTTATGCCTTTCCCACCTAATGAGCAAACTAATCTTGACGGCAAGGCAAAGGCCGAGTTTGTTGTTTCCTTGAAGAAAGGACCAAGAAGTATGAAGAACAAGCAACCAAGAAGAGGCGTGAACTAGTCTTGAAACCAGGAGATTGGGTGTGGATACATTTCAGAAAAGAAAGATTTCCTGATGAAAAGTCTAAGCTGATGTCAAAAACGGATGGGCCATTCCAAGTTGTTAAGAAAATCAACAATAATGCCTATCAGATTGATCTCCAAGGTAAGTATGCTGTGAGTTCTACTTTCAATATTGCTGACTTGATCCCTTATCATGCAGATGATTTGGATTTGAGGACAAATCCTTTCAAAGGAGGAGGGGATGATATGATCATGGCCAAACCAGCAGCTGATCTTGCGCCTAAGGAGCTAATCCAGCTGGAGGAGAGTGACACTGAAGAGGAGCTGGACGAGCTGAACACTTCACTTGGACGCGGAGAGCAGGATGGAAGTGATACTGGAGCTGATTTGGTGCAAGATGGACGAGATGGACCCAAAGACAAGCATCTTGGATCAGACCTTTCTTTCTCAACCCAAACAACACAAGGCCAAGACCCATTCTCCTTCTCTAATGGGCCAATAACCAGATCAAAGACCAGACAATTGAAAGAAGGAATTCTCAGCTTGGTTTGTACCAAACCAATCTCGACATCAGAAGCAAACCAAGTCAAAGAAGACAGCAAGCTGTTCAATTGTTCACTCTTCAAGATCACCTAGTTTTTATCTAAGTTATTTTTCGATTTCTACAAGTTCTAAGAGTGCTTTGTATTCCTTTTCTTCTACAAAAAACCTTTGTAAGTTTTTGAATAAAATCAATCACTTTTGTTTAACAAACTCTCTTAGCAACTTGTGATTCCTTTGTTCAATTGTTGGACATCGAATTTGGCTTGAAGAGTGATCTTCCATAAGCCTTGGTCTTGTTCACTAGAGGGGCTGCCTCTCACGGACTAAGACCTCAACTCAGTGTTTGATCCTTTCCGCAGATCATCCATTGATCCATCTCTACCATCGGCCACCATTCCCCTTTGCTATCTTTCATCAATTTATGTCCACCAAATCAATACTAGATCGCCTCTCAAGATTATCCTAGGGTTGTTCCTTGACCAGGAACTCATCAGGTTGATTAAAAATATTGAACCTGCTAATGGTAATGTGATGATTGCTAATGGTTCTAAGATTCCTATTAGAGGAATAGGAAGTCTTAAGCTGTTTGATAAGGCGTATAGAGCATTCTATATGCCTGAGTTCACTTCAAATTGCTGTCTGTTAAGAAATGTGCAACTGATTTAAATTGCAATGTCAAATTCAGCCCTAATGATGTGAAGTTTCAGGATATTGAGAGTAGCAAGATGATTGGAGAAGGAGTGATTAAAGGAGACTTATATATGCTTGAAGATCTTGCTCCTGTTTCTGATTATAGCTGCTCATTTACCTCTATTTCTGATGGAACCCTATCTGGTTCTGAATCCCTTTGATGATCTAGAGGGTTGATCTGGGTCGTTCTCCTTGGGGTTCTAACACACACTGACTTGTTTTTGATAGATTGATGGATGGATTGTGGAAGAAGGTAGAGATGAAGATGGTTCTTTAGTGTTGATCTATGAACTGATCAGACACTTGTGTAGATACGCCACTTGTGTAGATGCGCCAGAGATCGTGAGCATCACACCCACAAACAATGATCTAAGGAAAAAGTGCTTTGCAGAGAATTAACTCCTAAGCATACAATGTTCAGAAGCTGAACAAGGGATTCACAGATTTGAAAGAGTTTTTAAACAAAAAGGTGAATGAATCTTTATGAGGCCGTGCAACATACATATATAGTCTTACAAGAATGTAGAAAGCTTAGAAATTGTGTAGAAAAACTAGACAAAGACTTAGCTAAAAATGAGAAAACAAAGAACTAGGCAAGACTTGACTTTTGACCAGAATTAAGTTCTTCTTTGAATGACTCTTGGATGATCACGACCAGGACTTCTCTTTCTGGTATTTCTTGATGAGAAAGGCTTTGAAATGGACTGATCAATGGGCTGGTCGAAATTGGTGTAAAACAAACCCATATTGAATTTGTTATGATCTTTTCCTTGGGCTGAAAGAGGCCCATTTCGCCCAGTAAGTATATCAGCTCCTTCTTGAGTGTCAGCTAGCTCATTCAGCTTCAACTAGTGTCACTCAGCTCATCCAGCTCGTCTACTCTCACTTCAGCTGGTTTCAGCTCATGCACACTCTCTTCAGCTGGTTTCAGCTCATCCTCAGTCTCCTCAGCTGGTTTTAGCTTGTCTTCTGATGCAACCAGAGCTGAACCAGTACTTGATCATGCGCAAAAGGAGCTGAACCAGCTGAAGGATTGCAGTGACACTGAAGAAGAAGCAGCTGAGCTAATCTTGGATGTTGGCGAGTTGGATCAGAAAAGAAAGAAGGAAGCCCAGCCCGAGTCTTTTGATACTTTAGAGCAATCTCTTTCAACCCAAACTGATCAAGACCCATTCTCACTATCCAAAGGCCAAGTTACAAGATCACAAACCAGAAATCTCAGAAAGGCAATCTCGATTTTGGTTTGCGCCAAACCAGAACCAAATCAAGAAGAAAACCAAGTAAAAGAGATCTTCAATTACTCAGTCTTCAAGGGCATCTAGTTTTATGTTTCTTTCTCGTTTTCTTGCAAGTTCAATAAGGGAAAACGTGTTCTTTCTGTTCTACATAAACTCATGAGTTGTATCAAGTTTATCTCATTCACTTTTTCAATAAAAATCTTCTTTTGATCCTGTGAATCCTCTGTTCAGTCTCTGGACATTGTTGCCTAGGAGTTAACTCTCTGCAAGGCTTTCGCCTTAGATCATTGTTTGTGTGGGTAATCTACACGATCTCTGGCACTTCAAAACAAGTGTTTGGTCAGTTCATATATCAACACTGAAGTTCATCTCCATTCTCTACTATCATCCCCTCGCCTTTCACCATTATTCTGTTCACAAATCATTCAATCCCAACACCAAGTTCTACAACCCTTATCACCCTCAGATCGACAACAAAAGGGATCAGGAACACCCAGGGTTCCATTATCTTCTTTCTCTCTGGCTTGCCATTGGCTCCATACTTGATTGTATATAACAGCCGGCTGGTTACTGCTTTCTTTCCTTTGGGAAGGGCAGTCTCAAACCATGTGTCATTCTTAACCATGGCTCCCATCTCATCTCCAACTGATGCTCTCCACTCCTTATGTTGCATAGCCTCTTCATATGTCCTTGGAATGTATTCCTGATCCAATTCACTGATAAAGACTAGATGCTCTTCTGGAGAGTGGGCAAGTGAGCACACAGCACTGATAGGATGAGCTACTGCCTCAGCATTGAAGTATACTCTTGTATAATCCAATTAGAGGCTGGTTTCCTGGCTCTTGTACTCCTTCTAAGTTGTATCAGCTCAGGTTCAGCTTCATTTTCTCCACTCGGCTCACCCATCTGTGTCTCAGCTTCTGATCTCTCATGTTGATCATGAGATACTGAGCTTTCTTCAGGATGAGTGTAGACAGGTTCAGCTTGCTCAGTGTTATCACCCCCTTCATGATCAAGATGAGTATTCACAACTTCCTCCACTGTCTCTTCAACAGTTTGTGGTGGAATGACCGGGGCTGGTGAGTTTGGTAAACTGACTCCAAGCCTTTCCATAATAACTCTCAGGTTATTAGCTCTATCTGAGGCAGATTGAGATAGATCCTTTAGTTCTCCCAACTCCTCTCAGCATAATACCCTTGTGACTCCAGAAACTTAACATCCCTTGATACTAAGATCCTTCTTGTCTTTGGAACATAAAATTTGTATCCTTTCTGATGTGTTGAGTAGCCAATGAACATTGCCTTTGTGCTCTTAGATTATACCTTGTTTCTCAACTCTCCTGGAACAAAGACAAAACATACACACCCAAACACACGCAAGTGATCTATAGATGGTTTAGTTTTGTTCAATACCTCATATGGTGTGGAGTCAAGAAGAACTCTTGTAGGTATGCGGTTGATTAGGTAATTGGCAGTGACTACGGCATCTCCCCAAAACCTCTCAGGGACATTGGCGTGAAACATTAAGCTCCTGGCCACTTCCATCAGATGTCTATTCTTTCTTTCTGCCATACCATTTTGTTGTGGAGTGTAAGGGCAACTAGTTTGTTGTATGATCCCATGAGCAGCTAGATGTTGTTTGAAGGATGTGCTAGTATATTCACCACCATTATCTGATCTAGGAATTTTAATCTTGACATTGAGCACATCAGTATGAATTAAATCAAAGCAATTATCATAGATAGTCTTGGATTTAGGAAAACACTTCTACAATGTTTTCCTAAGATACATGCTTCACAATCACTTTTAAAATTAATACTAGGCAACAGGATGTTCAAGGCATGAGAGTGAGGATGTCCTAATCTAGCATGCCACATTACATCTTTAGGGAATTCAGAAACAGAGGTAAAAGCACTAGATAAATCAGAAGCTGGTCTTGTGTCCTCAAGCAAGTACAAATTTGCCTTGGTAACACCTTTTCCAAGCAACTTACTAGAATCAATATCCTGAAAATACACACGGTTAGGAGTGAAAGTAACTTGACAATTTAAATCATTAGTGACTTTCTTAACATATAGCAAGTTTGAAGCAAAGGTGGGCATGTAAAAAACTTTAGATTCTCTATCAAATAGCTTAAGATCTCCTACACCTTTTATTGGAATTTTATCACCATTTGCTATCATCACATTTCCTAAGGCTGGTTCTATGTTTTTAATCAGATTTAAAACACTAATCATATGATGTGAAGCACCAGAGTCTATTACCAATGGTTTAGCTGATTTTAAAACATTTAAGATATCACCAGCAGTGTGAGAAGCATTAAGAGAGATTCCAAGAGTTCTAGAGATACCAGATTCTTTTAGGGCCTTGGTGAGAGCTTCCAAGTCAGACTTCTTGAGGAGCTCATCCAGGTTAGTCCTTGGTGTGGTGTACACTGAAGTTGATGCCATAGCACTTCCTCCACCATGGCTTCTGGCGCAAACTAGTTTGGAGTTGCTGGCTCAACACCATCAGCTGAGAAGTTAGATCTTGCATCCTGGTACTGAGATCTTGTCTCCTTGAACTTGTTTGGCTTCAGGTTGGGATGAAGGATCCAGCACTTTTCTTTCAGATGCCCCTTCTTCTTGCAGTGGTCGCATATCAAGGATTTCCTATCCTCTTGCTTGTAAGTGGCTTTGTTGGCTACTACTTCCTCAGCCTGGTGAGCCATGCTCAGGTCTCCCTTGCTTCCAAATAGACTTGAAGACCCTTCTTCCTTCTGGATTTGATTACAAACATCATCTATATCAGGGAGCTTATCAGCCCTTAAGATGTGCTTGATAAGACCTCCATAGGATGAGTTGAGAGTGAGCAGCATCCCAAAGACTTTATCTTCTTCACGCCTGGCTAGGAGGATATCAGAATCCACAGTGTGTGGTCTCAGTATCTCCAGCTCTGCCCAAAGAGATCTGAACTTGCCAAAGTGAGGTTGAAACTCCATATCTCCTTGACTGAGACCATTGAGTGTTTTCTTCACTTCAAAGACTCTTGTGAGATTGGAGACATTTCCATACACTTTGTAGAGAGTATCCCACAGTTGTTTAGTAGTCTCACAGTATGAGTAAGACTCCATGATTGCTGGTTCAAGAGAGCTGAGGAGAACTGAGAGCACCATGAGATCTTCTTGATCCCATTTATCTTCATCAGCCACCACCTTCTCCTTGGACAGTTTGTTTTGGAGCTGCTGCTGTTGTAGCATACTTCCATAAAACTTTTCCTCCAAGAGCTCTCTTCACCATCCTGGCCCAGAAGAGGTAATTAACCCCTTTCAAAGTCACAGGTATGTTGAGATGTTTGTTGTTGTTGTCGTCTTCCATCTTCTCTTTCAAATCGCCAAGAACAGGAAAGAGAAAGCTTTATGATGAGTTCCTGGTCAAGGAACAACCCTAGGATACTCTTAAAAAGTGATTTAGTATTGATTTGGTGGAGATAGATTGATGAAAGATAGCAAAGGGGAATGGTGGCCGATGGTAGAAATGGATCAACGTATGATCTGCGTAAAGGATCAAACACTGAGATGAGGTCTTAGTCCGTGAGAGGCAGCCCCACTAGTGAACAAGACCAAGGCTTATGGAAGATCACTCTTCAAGCCAAATTCGATGTCCAACAATTGAACAAAGGAGTCACAAGTTGTTAAGAGATTTTGATAAACAAAAGTGATTGATTTTATTCAGAAACTTACAAAGGGTTTTTTTAGAAGAAAAGGAATACAAAGCACTCTTAGAACTTGTAGAAATCGAAAATAACTTAGATAAAAACTAGGTGATCTTGAAGACTGAACAATTGAACAACTTGCTGTCTTCTTTGACTTGGTTTGTTTCTGATGTCGATATTGGTTTGGTACAAACCAAGCTGAGAATTGATTCTTTCAATTGTATGGTCTTTTATCTGGTTATTGGCCCATTAGAGAAGGAGAATGGGTCTTGGCCTTGTGTTGTTTGGGTTGAGAAAGAAAGGTCTGATCCAAGTGCTTGTCTTTGGGTCCATCTCGTCCATCTTGCACCAAATCAGCTCCAGTATCACTTCCATCCAGCTCTCCGCGTCCAAGTGAAGTGTTCAGCTCATTCAGCTCCTCTTCATTGTCACTCTCCTCCAGCTGGTTCAGCTCCTTAGGCGCAAGATCAGCTACTGGTTTGGCCATGATCATAACATCCCCTCCTCCTTTGAAAGGATTTGTCCTCAAATCCAAATCATATGCATGACAAGGGATCATGTCAGCAATATTGAAAGTAGAACTCACAGCATACTTACCTTGGAGATCAGTCTGATAGGCATTGTTGTTGATTTTCTTAACAACTTGGAACGGCCCATCCATTTTTGACATCAGCTTAGACTTTCTTTCATCAGGAAATCTTTCTTTTCTCAAATGTATCCACACCCAATCTCCTGGGTTCAAGACTAGTTCACGCCTCTTCTTGTTTGCTTGCTCCTCATACTTCTTTGTCCTTTCTTCTATGTTCCTTTTGACCTGTTCATGCTAGGAAACAACAAACTTGGCCTTTGCCTTGCCGTTAAGATTAGTTTGCTCATTAGGTGGTAAAGACATAAGATCCAAAGGAGTCAAAGGATTGAATCCATAAACAATTTGGAATGGTGAGAACTTAGTAGCACTATGCACAGAATGATTATATGCAAATTCTACATGAGGAAGACAGTCTTCCCAAGTCCTGATGTTCTTCTTAATCACAGCACGCAAGAGAGAAGACAAAGTTCTATTAACTACTTCAGTCTGTCCATCAGTTTGTGGATGACAAGTAGTAGAGAATTTCAGCTTTGTTCCACGTTTAGACCACAATGTTTTCCAGAAATGACTAAGAAACTTAGTATCTCTATCAGACACTATAGATCTAGGCATGCCATGCAAACGAACAACCTCTCTAAAGAAAAGATCAGCAACTATCAAAGCATCATCAGGTTTGTGACATGGAATGAAATGAGCCATCTTTGAAAATCTATCCACAACTACAAAGATTGAATCTCTGCCCTTTCTAGTCCTAGGCAATCCAAGCACAAAATCCATTGATATATCAATCCAAGGAGCATCAGGAATAGTAAGAGGAGTATACAAACCTTGAGATCGAGCTTTTGTCTTAGCTTGGGTGCATACCACACATCTGGTGCAGATTCTTTCCACATCCCTTCTCAAAGTCGGCCAGTAGAAGTGTTCTTTCAAGGTGGCCAAGGTCTTGGCAACTCCAAAGTGCCCCATCAATCCTCCTCCATGCGCTTCCCTAACATACAACTCTCTCAAAGAACAGTTAGGTAGACAAAGTCGATTTTCATAAAAAAGGAAACCATCTACTTGATAAAACTTTCCACTGGTGTGTTTCTTGCTTTGCTCATACTGATCCTTAAAATCTTGATCATTTTCATAAGAAGATTTGATCTGTTCAAAACCCAAAAGCTTAGCTTCCATAGAAGTGAAAAGAGTGTACCTTCTGGATAGGGCATCAGCCACAATGTTCTCCTTACCTTGTTTGTAATAGATCACATAAGGAAAAGTCTCCACCCACCTGGCGTGCCTTTTGTTGAGTTTGTGCTGACCCTTTAAGTGCTTCAACGACTCATGGTCAGTGTGAATAACAAACTCTTTTGGCCAAAGATATTGTTTCCAGGTCTGGAGTGCTCTAATCAAGGCATAAAACTCCTTGTCATATGTTGGATAGTTCAGCATTGCTCCACTTAGTTCTCACTAAAGTATGCTATTGGCCTTTTTTCTTGCGTCAGCACAGCCCCAATACCTACACCAGAAGCATCACATTGAATTTCAAAGGTCTTAGCAAAATCTTGAAGAGCCAGCAAATGAGCATTAGTCAACTTCCCTTTTAGATCCTGAAAGGCATCTTCTTGAGCCTTTTCCCACTTGAAACCCACGTTTTTCTTGATCACCTCTGTGAGAGGAGCTGCAACGGTGCTGAAGTCCTTTACAAACCTTCTGTAGAAGCCAGCAAGCCCATGGAAACTCCTAACCTCGCCCACACTCTTAGGACTTGGCCAATCTCGAATTGCCTTGATCTTCTCCTCATCCACCTTGATTCCTTGAGCTGTAACAACAAAACCTAAAAACACAAGTTGATCTGTTCCAAAAGTACACTTTTTAAAGTTAGCAAAGAGTGATTCTTTCCTTAGTACTTCTAGCACATATTTCAGATGGTTCACATGATCATCAAAGCTCTTACTATAGATCAGGATATCATCAGAGTAAACCACAACAAATCTACCTATAAAAGCTCTCAGAACATGGTTCATTAGTCTCATGAAGGTACTAGGGGCATTAGAAATCCCAAATGGCATAACTAACCATTCATACAAACCATGTTTAGTTTTGAAAGCAGTTTTCCATTCATCACCTTCTTTCATTCTAATTTGGTGATATCCACTTTTCAAGTTTATCTTTGAAAACACACAAGATCCATGCTGCTCATCTAACATATCATCTAGCCTAGGGATAGGGTGACGATACTTTACAGTGATATTGTTGATGGCTCTGCAATCTACACACATGCGCCAGCTTCCATCTTTCTTTGGTACAAGTAGGACTGGTACTGCACATGGGCTCATGCTTTCTCGGATGTGTCCCTTCTCAATCAGCTCATCTACTTGCCTTT
Source organism: Brassica nigra (assembly GCA_016432835.1). Classification (NCBI taxonomy): domain Eukaryota; kingdom Viridiplantae; phylum Streptophyta; class Magnoliopsida; order Brassicales; family Brassicaceae; genus Brassica; species Brassica nigra. Next base: position 28,936,934 of record CM028245.1, read on the forward strand.
GGAGTTGTTTGGTTTCTTCAGGATTGGTTCTGTAGGCAGGACGGTTTGGAAGTGAAGCTCCAGGGACAAAGTCTATTTGATGTTCTATACCACGCAAAGGAGCTAGCCCTTTTGGATTCTCTTCTGGAAAGACATCACCATATTCCTGCAAAAGAAACTCAAGTTCACTCGGTAGAACCGGTGCAAGGTCAGTAGAAGACATTAGAGCACCCTTAAAAACAAATAGAAGCATAGATTGCTGAAGACACAAAACTCTTTTGCTCTCACTGGTTTTGATTGAGAGATGTGCCTCTTTCTTGTGTTTAGGAGCTGGATCCTTCTTGGCCTCTTGTCGCCTGAGTTTGAGTTGAAGCTGATCTTCATGTACTTCTTGTGGAGACAAAGGTGCAAGGACAATCTTCTTGTCTCGGTGAGTAAAAGAATGGCGGTTTGTGTACCCATCATGGATGGCCTTCTTATCATACTGCCATGGCCGTCCCAACAAGATGTGGCTGGAGTCCATGGGGAGAACATCACACACAATCTCATCCTGGTATCTCCCAATGGTTATAGGAACCATCACTTGTTCTGTGACCTTCAGCTCGCCATCTTCATTCAACCATTGCAGTAGGTATGGTCGAGGGTGTTTTCCAGTCTTCAAAGCCAGCTTTTCTACAAGAGATTCACTAGCCACATTAGTACAACTTCCACCATCTATAATCAAACTGCAAACTTTATCATAAACAGTGCATCTAGTATGAAAAAGATTCTCCCTTTGATCATTGTCTTCTTGTTTGGTTTGAACTCTCAGTGATCTCCTTGTAACCAGAAGCTCTCCATGAACTGGGTAGTCTATAGATTCATCTTCAGATGCCTCTGGTGCCTTTTTTTCTTCAGATACCAATTCACCACTTTCCAGGAGGATCATGACCTTCTTGTTAGTACACTCATTGGAATAATGACCAAACCCATGAAACTTTAAGCACTTCACATCTCTAGCTCTTATGGCTGGCGCCTTGCGTTTATCAGCTTTCGTCTCCTCCTTTGGTTTCACAAAGACCTTATCTTCTTTGGTGCTAGACGATTTGAAGTGATTTCCATAGGTCCCCTTGGTTGTGGTCTTCCTCTTAAGTTGCTGCTCAATGAGAATGGCCTTGTGGAGAAGCTCATAGATATCCTCATAATCCTGCATCTCCAATCTGTCCTGTATGTCCCGGTTGAGTCCAGCTTGAAAACGAGCCATAGTTGCATCAGCATCCTCTGTGATGGCGGCTTTGATCATTAGGAGCTCCATCTCTTGATAGTTGTCTTCGACACTCCTAGTTCCCTGAGTCAGCGTCCTTAGTTTCTGATGCACAACTCTGTTATAGTAGTTGGGCACAAAACGCTTCTTCATGATGGTCTTAAGCTCGAACCAAAAAGCAACTTGTGGCTCTCCAGTCCTTCTCCTAGTTGTAGACACCTGATCCCACCAGTGTAGAGCATAGCCACTGAATTCTGTTGCAGCAAGTCTGGCCTTCTTGGTTTCCGAGTAGTTTTGACAATCAAACACAAGCTCCATCCTCTTTTCCCATTCTAGGTAAGCATCCGGATCATTCTTTCCACTTAATGCTGGGATCCTGAGCTTGAGGTTGCCAAGACTATCATCAGGCCTGTTTCTTGGAGCATGCCTTGTCTCAGTTCTGGTTTGAGAAGCCGCCCTATCAGACCTGGCTGATCTTACTGACCGTTCTCCATCAGTGCTACGTCCAGAAGAAGTATCTCGGTCAACTGTCTCTCCTGTGGCTATTCTTTTTCCTCTCCTCTTGCTCCTAGCATGCTTTCTAGCCTGTGATGTCTGACCAAGAAAGTTATCAGTATTTTCATTAACTAAATTACTAGTTCTTAACCTTTTTATGATCTCAGACATCATGGCTTCCATCTGCAGTTTGTTAAAGTTAGTAGGAGCAGGATCATCAGGTTCAATGCTTCCATACGACATGTTTCTGTTAAGAGACTTAAACAAGAAAAACTTAGCACAAATAAGAGATAGCTGAAGCCTCACTTGGTGTTTTCTCTCAACTGTTTTCTCTCAAACTTGTTCCTGTGAAGTAGTTTCAGTGATTCTAGGAGGTCAATTATCAGACAAACAAACGCAAAGCCAGAAGAAGAAATCCCAAAACTCCCCCAAAGAAACAGATAGACAGAATTAATAGTTTTTGAAATTGCAAGGGGATTTACCACCAGAGACTGGATTTCTCTTCAGTCTGGCTGGATTTCTCTTCAGCCTTTTCAATTTCTTTTCTTTCTTTTGATCGATTTTATTTCTTTTGTTTTTTTTTATAACTGGTTGGCCCCCCCTTGCAGGTTACAACAGATAGAAAGTGAAGAACAGAAAGAAAAATTGCAGAGAATTGCAGAGAAACCGAAATCAAAAAGGTTTCCAAAAGAGAAGAGATATGAATCGACAAACCCCTTTGATCAGATTCCCTCAAGCTGCTCTGATACCACTTGATGAGTTCCTGGTCAAGGAACAACCCTAGAATACTCTTGAGAGGCGATCTAGTATTGATTTGGTGGAGATAGATTGATGAAAATAGCACAGGGGAATGGTGGCCGATGGTAGAGATGGATCAATGTATGATCTGCGGAAAAGATCAAACACTGAGTTGAGGTCTTAGTTCGTGAGAGGCAGCCCCACTAGTGAACAAGACCAAGGATTATGGAAGATCTGTTGTGATCCTGGTTGAGATGATCACGTCCCTGATGCTCTCCAATGGTTGTGATGGTGAAAATAAGCAGTGGGTTGAGTGATACTTCTAAGATTTTCGGAAGGAGCTCTCAGACTATCAGATTTGCCTGCAATGTAAGGATCGAAGATCCAAAGTACACTAGACAAGCTTTGATCAAACAAGATTCAGAGAATGCTTAATAAAAGATTTTGATGATTCTGTACATGCACAGCTTCTTGGAAACACACAGAACAATAAATGCAAACAGAGACTAAAGTTCAAATTTATTTGATAGGCTCCCCTCCTCCTTGCTGGACGACATTTAGGATAGAAATGGGCCTGGGTTTCATCAAGAGGCCTTTATATAAGTGTTGTGTCCAAGCCTCATTAAAAACCTTGTTTGGAAAATCCATTGGGACAAAACCAAACCAAGGAAAAGAATGCAAGTCACAATACCTCTCTTGATGAATGTCTTAGATGGCTTGAATCACAACCAGAGTAGTTGGATAAGCACACTCTAGACTGCCCTGGATAGTGTGTAGGAGTTGATTAAAGGCTTGTTGAAATCTTGCTTGCTTTGATCTAGTCATTGGGTCGCTTGGCACTTCTAGGTCCTTGTCATATGTTTTCTCAGGTTTAAGCTGTTCTTTGGTTCTTTCTGCAACTTCCTTAAGCTCTGGTTCAAGCTGTTCCATCTCTTCAGTTCCATTGCTGGCCAAGATCACATTATCCTCTCCCACTTGAGAAGGATTTGACCTAAAATCCATTTCTTATGCACAATAAGGAACTAAATCAGTAACATTAAAGCTTGAACTTACGTTATACTTACCTTGGAGATCCAGTTGATAGGCATTGTCATTGATCTTCTTGATGACTTTGAAAGGACCATCTAATCTTGGCATGAGTTTGGATTTTCTTTCATTAGGAAATCTGACCTTCCTTAGGTGTATCCAAACTAAATCTCCTTCTTCAAAGATCATTTCTTTTCTCCCTTTGTTAGCTTGCTTGGCATACATCTTGGTCTTGTTCTCTATATTGATCTGTGCCTTCTAATGTATCTGCTTAGCAAGTTCAGCTTTCTTTTGTCCATCCAGGCTAACTCTTTCACTCAAAGGTAAAGGCATTAGATCCAAAGGTGATAAAGGGTTGAAACCATAGACAATTTCAAATGGAGAAAACTTAGATGCAGAATGCTTAGCATGATTATAAGCAAATTCTACATGAGGCAAACATTTTTCCAAAGTTCTAAGATTCCTTTTAATCAATGCACGCAACAGGGTAGACAATGTTCTATTGACAACTTCAGTCTGTGCATCAGACTGTGGATGACAAGTAGTAGAGAAACACAGTTTCGTTCCTAAATTAGACCACAAGGTTTTCCAAAAGAAGCTAAGAAACTTTGTGTCTCTATCAGAAACAATTGTCCTAGGCATTCCATGAAGTCTAACAATTTCCTTAAAGAACAAATTAGCAACATTCACAACATCATCAGTTTTATGACAGGGAATAAAGTGAGCCATTTTAGAGAACCTATCAACAACTACAAACACATAATCTCTTCCAGTTTTAGTCCTAGGTAATCTAACAACAAAATCCATTGAAATGTCATGCCATGGATGCAAAGGAATGGGTAAGGGAGTATACAGACCGTGGTTTTGGACTTTGGACTTAGCTTGTTTGCAAGTGACACACTTTTCACAAGCTTTTTCTACTTCTCTCCTCATGTGCGGCCAAAAGAAGTGCTCTTGCATTACACTCAGAGTTTTAGTCACGCAAAAATGTCCTCCAACTCCACCTGCGTGAGCTTCTTTGACAAACAATTCTCTCAAAGAAGAGTTAGGCACACATAGTCTATTTTCAAAGAACAGAAAACCATCATTCTTGAAGTACTTACCACGTCCAAACTTCTCATAAGAAGCATATATATCCTTAAAATCAGAATCAGTGGCATACAAAGTTTTGATATGTTCAAATCCAAGAAATTTGGTTTCAAGAGTGTTTAAGAGAACATACCTTCGAGATAGTGCATCAGCAACTATGTTTTCCTTAGCTTTCTTGTACTTGATCACATAGGGAAAGGTTTCAATGAATTCAATCCATCTAGCATGTCTCTTGTTCAGTTTCTGTTGTCCCTTGAGATGTTTCAGAGACTCATGATCAGTGTGGATGACAAACTCCTTAGGCCATAGATAGTGTTGCCATGTTTGCAATGCTCTCACAAGTGCATAGAGTTCTTTGTCATACGTTGGATAGTTCAAAGTAGCACCTCCAAGATTTTCAATAAAGAAAGCTATTGGTTTCTTTTCCTGCATAAGCACAGCACCTACACCAACACCAGATGCATCACATTCTGTTTCAAATGTTTTAGAAAAGTCAGGGAGAGAAAGAACTGGTGAATTGGTGAGTTTCTCTTTCAAGGTTTGGAATGCTTCTTCCTGTGCTTGTTCCAACTTGAACCCTACGTTTTTCTTGACTACTTCAGTCAGTGGTGCAGCCAAAGTACTAAAATCCTTGATAAATATCCTGTAAAAACCGGTAGACCATGAAAGCTTCTCACTTCACCAACTGTCTTTGGACTTGGCCATTCTTTGATAGCTTTGATCTTTTCTTCATCAACATGGATTCCATCTGCACTCACAACAAAACCTAAAAAGACAATGTTATCTGCTCCAAAAGTACATTTCGTTAGATTAGCAAACAAGGATTCTTTCCTAAGCACTTCTAGAACCTTTCTAAGATGCTCAATATGCTCATCCAAGTTTTTGCTGTAGATCAAAATATCATCAAAATATACCACAACAAAATGACCTATAAATGATCTAAGAACATGGTTCATTAGTCTCATGAAGGTGCTAGGTGCATTAGTTAACCCAAATGGCATTACCAACCATTCATACAACCCCTGTTTTGTTTTAAAAGCGGTTTTCCATTCATCACCTTCTTTCATCCTAATCTGGTGATATCCACTTTTCAAATCAACCTTAGAAAATATGCTAGAACCATGCAATTCATCAAGCATATCATCTAATCTAGGTATAGGATGTCGATACTTTACAGTGATATTGTTGATGGCTCTGCAATCGACACACATTCTCCAGCTACCATCTTTCTTTGGTACAACTAAGATTGGAACTGCACATGGGCTCATGCTCTCACGGATATGTCCTTTTTCCATTAGTTCACTGACTTGCTGTTGTAGTTCCTTGGTCTCCAACGGATTAGTTCTATAGGCTGGCTTGTTTGGAAGTGAAGCTCCTGGGATAAAATCGATTTGATGCTCTATTCCTCTGATTGGTGGCAATCCTTGTGGAGCTTCTTCTGGGAAAACGTCTTTGAACTCCTGCAGTAGCATCTATAATTTTCTAGGAAGATCCTGCACTTGCTTTGCTATGTTTAAACATTCTTTAAATACAAATAGCAAGTGAGGTAAGGAACTTCCCTTTGGTTGAAGCAGTAGATTGGCAGGCTGTTTGGTCTTTGATTCTGATGAACCTTTGCTTTTCTTCAAGGCTATTTGATCAAGATGAACTTTCTGTGGTGTTAATGGCACCAAGATAGTCTTCTTACCCTTGTAGTCAAATGAGTATCTGTTTGTGAAGCCATCATGAATGGTTCTTCTGTCGGATTGCCAAGGTCTTCCAAGCAGTATGTGTCCAGCATCCATTGGTAAGACATCACACAATACTTCATCCTCATACTTTCCAATAGACAATGGTATCTTGACTTGGTGTTTCACCTCCAGCTCTCCTTCATCATTAAGCCATTGTAACTTGTAAGCTGTTTGTCGTTTCATGATCTTTAGACCTAGTTTTTCCACCATGGTTTCACTTGCGCCATTGGTACAGCTTCCTCCATCTATTACCAAACTACACACCTTGCCTTGAACCATACAGCGAGTGTGAAACAGATTCTCTCTCTTCTCATCTCCAACAGTCTTGGTCTGCAGATTCAATGTTCTTCTTGTGACAAGTATCTCTCCTTTAGATGGCATCTCCACTCGTGCTTCTTCAGACTCAGATTGTTCCTCTTCCTATGATTCAATTTCTCCATTTTCCCTGATGAGTATCACCCTTTTGTTGGAGCAGCTACTGGCATAGTGTCCATAACCCTTACATTTGTAACACTGAATATCTCTGGATTTGGTTGCAGTGGCTACTTCCTTTCCTTTAGTGCTATGCTCTTCAACTTTAGGTTTGGAGAAAGATTTGAATTCTCTGGACTTTTCGTCCTTTTGGTAGTGTGGCTTGCTGGCTCCATAGCTAGACTTGTAACTTCTTCGTTTTAGTTTCTGTTTAAACATGATTGCCTTGTGTAGAAGTTCCTCCCATGAACCTAGCCATTGTTGCGTCTCTATCTTCTTGTACATCAGCTCTCAGCATAATAATTTCCAACTCATTGTAGTACTCCTCAACAGATCTAGTCCCTTGAGTCAGTGTTCTGAGTTTGAAGTGTAGCTCCCTGTGATATTGACTCGGTACAAATCTCTTCGTCATGATCACCTTCAGCTGATCCCAAGTTTTAACAGGAAAATCTCCAGCCCTTCTTCTTGCTGTAACCAGATTATCCCACCAACTCAAAGCATACTCTTCAAAATCAGTTGGAGCAAGCTTTAGTTTGTACTCTTGAGTGTAGTCTCTGCAGTTGAAAACTAGCTCAATCTTCTTCTCCCACTCTATATATTCTTCTGGATCAATTGTGCCCTTAAACTCAGGAATCTTCAGTTTCAAACCACCTAGAGGATCTTTAGTTTGTGCCTTTCTTCTTGATCACGCCTCCTTCTTCTGGTGCCATTGGATCTTTTGGGATAACTATAATAGCTTTCTGAGGCAGATTGGTTTGAAATTTTCCTAGCTTTCTCACGTTCAGAATGGGCTACCTCAGCTCGCTAGTTTTCAAGTTTCTGATCCATCAAAGCAGACATCTGAGCAGTCATCTGAGCAGTCAATGCTTCCAGTAGAAGTTTATTCATTCCATTGTTCTGATTGCTCTCTTCTCCCATGGTTCCTGAACAAATTCCAAACACAGAACCAGTAAAAAGATCACAAGAAAAATAGCAGGAAGTTTAGATTTGAATCTGGTATAATCAAATTCAAATTTTCATGAAAAACCCTAATTCTTTTCTCTGCAATTTCGTGAATCAATTCAGATTATTTAGCACTTTCACACTAGTTCTGGTAGATCTGACCCCAATAAGAATTTTTCTAACAAGATCTAGACTTCAGAACAGATCTGATAACAGAATATGAAAAGTCTAAAATTTGCAGAACTGGAAAAACACAACCTGGTGATGGAGATCTGCTCTGATACCACTTGTTGTGATCCTGGTTGAGATGATCACGTCCCTGATGCTCTCCAATGGTTGTGATGGTGAAAATAAGCAGTGGGTTGAGTGATACTTCTAAGAGTTGCGGAAAGAGCTCTCAGACTATCATATTTGCCTGCAATGTAAGGATCGAAGATCCAAAGTACACTAGACAAGCATTGATCAAACAAGATTCAGAGAATGCTTTGAAAAGAAAAGAGTTTGATCATTTTATTAGGGAATTTCGTCCATCATATAAATAAAAAAAGTCTGTACATGCACAACTTCTTGGAAACACACAGAACAATAAATGCAAACAAAGACTAAAGTTCAAATTTATTTGATAGGCTCCCCTCCTCCTTGCTGGACGACATTGAGGATAGAAATGGGCCTGGGTTTCATCCAGAGGCCTTTATATAAGTGTTGTGTCCAAGCCTCATTAAACTCATTGGGACAAAACCAAACCAAGGAAAAGAGTGCAAGTCACAACACCTCTCTTGATGAATGTCTTAGATGGCTTGATTCACAACCAGAGTAGTTGGATAAGCACACTCTAGGCTGCCCTGGATAGTGTGTAGGAGTTGATGAAATGCTTGTTGAAATCTTGCTTGCTTTGATCTAGTCATTGGGCCACTTGGCACTTCTAGGTCCTTGTCATCTGTTTCCTCAGGTTTAAGTTGTTCTTTGGTTCTTTCTGCAACTTCCTTAAGCTCTGGTTCAAGCTGTTCCATCTCTTCAGTTCCATTTCTGGCCAAGATCACATCAAGATAACTCTTCAAGCCAAATTTGATGTCCAACAATTGAACAAAGGAATCACAAGTTGTTAAGAGATTTTGATAAACAAAAGTGATTGATTTTATTCAGAAACTTACAAAGGGTTTTTGTAGAAGAAAAGGAATACAAATCACTCTTAGAACTTGTAGAAATCGAAAATAACTTTGATAAAAACTAGGTGATCTTGAAGACTGAACAATTGAACAGCTTGCTGTCTTCTTTGACTTGGTTTGCTTCTGATGTCGACATTGGTTTAGTACAAACCAAGCTGAGAATTTCTTCTTTCAATTGTCTGGTCTTTGATCTGGTTATTGGCCCATTATAGAAGGAGAATGGGTCTTGGCCTTGTGTTGTTTGGGTTGAGAAAGAAAGGTCTGATCCAAGATACTTGTCTTTGGGTCCATCTCGTCCATCTTGCACCAAATCAGCTCCAGTATCACTTCCATCCAGCTCTCCGCGTTCAAGTGAAGTGTTCAGCTCATTCAGCTCCTTAGGCGCAAGATCAGCTACTGGTTTGGCCATGATCATATCACTTTAAGAGATGGAGAAAGTAAGAACAAAGTGATTTGCGGAAGTGAGAATAGGTTTCAAGAGCTTTGTTTCTCTGATACCATGAAAGTTTATGAGAATTATATGTGGGATTGATGAGAATTATCAAGAACTAGTGAGTATGTGATGAAGAATCCGAGAGTGAGAGAGAGAGAGAGAGAGATTGCTATGGAACTAAGAAAGAGAGAGTAAAGAGGAATTCATATTTCCTTAATTAATTTAGAAAGGTTACAACATTGTTTTATAGATAAATCAGGCTAAAGGACACAAACATAATTAATTATAATAAACAAAGAGATGGTCTTCTTATGGACTGAGCATGGAGAGAGACTGATCCCAACAGTTGGGAGAGCATGTGATCTTTATAGTATTTTAATTGCAACTTGCCTCCTCCTCCCTTGTCATGAGTCTCCAACAGCTCCCAGTACTTCAAACCTACTTCCATCAAGTTCCCACTTTGCCTTATAATGCTTCCTTGGTCGATTTAGATGCTTGAGGACTAAGTATGTACGGACAGACTTGCTACACACGTCTGAACTGATTGCTTGCTTCCTTGGCTATCCTAGTGACCTCTTCTTCTCTCCTTTATTCTTCCATGATCATATCTCTTTTATTGCTTCTTGTCAACAACAAGTTCACTTTCATATCACCTGGATGATGTATCTTAGAGCATTCTGGATGCATTGGACTAACTATCTATCTGTCTTATGTTATCTTTAGACTATGGTTTTTATTTCATGTTTTAAAGTCCGCAAACTATTTGAATTTAGTCTAAGTCTTTGGTCTTTGTTTTGATTACCAAGGGAGCGTGTTCCCTTTAATGATTTCGAGAAACTTGAGCATGTTCATGTCTTCTCTCTATTTAAACTTGTCGCAGCCTCTTTTCTAATCTAAGCAATCTTTTTATCTAAACCTAGTTCTCTTTAGACTTGTTCTTGAGTGATTTTGTTGGTGTGTAATATCCAGCAGCCCAAGGGTGTCTCTTTCGGTGTGTCATATCCGAACTAGTCATCTAGGAGTATCAAGGAGCCTTCCGCAGCCTCTTGTGTCATCATTCAACCCACACGCCTTGATGGAACCCTACTCGGTTCTGAATCCCTTTGATGATCTAGAGGGTTGATCTGGGTTGTTCTCTGATATCACTCAAATTATCCTAAGGAGTGACTTTACTCTCTCAAATAAGAGGTTCAGTTGTAGTACTTAGGGATCGAATCCACAAGGAGCTAGGGAACCAGTCAGATCTAATAGTTATATAATTAAGCCAGGATAATAGGTTTAAAGCAGTAAATAAATATAGCAAATAATAAATAAAGCAGTAAACAAGTTGAACAAGACAATTATTCAACAAGGCAAGGAGTTGTTGATGGAAGGATGGTTGCTAGATCTAGGGTTTCTATTCAGGTATTATGAGATTATAATCCTGTAGATGCCTAAAAGTTCCATGCATGATATATTAGAGCTACAACTCTTAGATGAATCTACCCAGCTTTCGCTAATCTAGATTCATCCATTGATCTGATGCCGACAATATCGATCGATGGCTTATCAGTGATATCAGTCGATATATGTTTGCCGTCGATCGATGACTCTATAGGAGTATCGATCGATATAGCTCAGATCGAGTGAATTCTCACCAAGATCATAGACCGGCTCTCGTGTATCCCTAAGGATCTCAGCATGTACATGATGATATCAGGATGATGATTAATAAATTAAGCAATTCCAGTTCATGGTTCTAGTTCATGACTCTAGAAACAAGCTTCCTCCCGAGACCGGTGGCATTGGAAAGCTAACTCAAAGCTCTATCTTGTGTTAAAAGATGGGCTCAATCTAACGGTGGGAAGGTCTCCATTCATAACTAAACATCTGACGCGTCTGCGCATCTCTGCACTTAAAATGCTCCAAACGACACCAGAACGTACCTGAACCTGTAAATACTCTAAATAGACTCTATATCGTAGTAAATATATATAAAAACACCTATAGACCATGGCTAAAAATGGGTAAAATCCATAGTCGATCAACTCCCCCAGACTTACCCTTTTGCTTGTCCTCAAGCAAAACCAACAGGCAGTCTCTCTGAAAGAGGTTTGAAAACAGCAGGGACTCACATGATTTAAAACTTAGAATCATCACCTCTACAATATTGCAATCCACATCTAAAAAGTCCTTATCACAAAAGCATATTATACTATATCCTAGCTTAGCAATCAAATTAACCTAGCAAACAACTTAGCAAATCTTGTCTGACATTTCCCTCTACCAACCTCATTTCTTAACATAAATAAAAGTGTAGGCTTTACCTTGGGAGTATCGATCACAAGATGCAAGGATTCTCAAACAAGTATCTGGACCTGCAGGTAAAAGTTAGTTCCTACCCTCTCTCTCTCTACTATTTCTCTCCTAGTCAAGTCTGCTTTTATTTGCAAGACATTGACCAAGATTGGACAGGCTTCCATGAATCAAGCCTTAATGGTTGTAGCCACCAAGTCCTGTTCACTTCTTTTTGACCTATATCCTAGGATTCATTGCGAAGCAAGTCTTGAAGGGGGTAACCACCAAGTCCTGTTCGAATCTTTTACCTATAGAATTCTTATGAATCAAGTCTTGAGGGGGGTAACCGCCAAGCCATGTTCGAATTCCTTCCTAAGTAATAACTAACTAGTCCTAGAACATATATTTAAGCTTATTTTCGATTTTTTTTTATTATTTTTCTTTTTTTAATTTTTTTTTTATTATTATTATTATTTTTTTATTATTTTTGAATAAAATGAAATCTCCATCCAAAATGTTTTGACACACTTCAAATTCATTATGCTCGATACGACGGTGTCAATCAATGGTATTTGATAGGTGTCGATCGATGATGAAGTGGTACGATCGATCGATTTATTGCTTATGTCGCCGATGGTACTTCTGTTGGGCCTTTATCTAATTCATCTATAAATCGCAGGCCTTTCGAGAAGCTTCTACGTGCTGTTGATCATCCAATACCTCAATGTAAGAACTCAGATACACACCTTTATCTGGTGGGATAGGAGATTCACTTCAAACACCGCGAATGGAACCATAAGCTTCACAGGGTCATATATCCTCTTCACTCTTTTGTGAAACCCATCAGCTTCTTCTGTCCAGATAGGTGGTCTCTGATATTTAGGGACAGCAGGGTGTGAGGTCTTAGACATGTGCATTATCTCCTCAATCGGTCCTGGTTCAATCGGGTATCGATAGTTCATCCAAACATGGGTATCGATCAATGCAATCGGGTGAGTGTCGATCGATGCAGTCGGTGTGTAGATCCATGATGTATGGCGACTGTCGATCGATGGCGTAGGGTGGGTGTAGACCGACGAGGTAGGGTGGTTGTCTATCGATCTCATCAGGTTTATGTCAATCGATGTCGTCTCTTTTGTGAAATTTCCAGACCTTTTCCCGAAGTTTGCTGATCATCAAGCTTCTGCTTCGAGTTCTGATCTAAATCCTCAAGCCATTCCTCCATCTCCAAGAAGTCTTCCATAGTTACTTCTTCACTTAAATCCAAATCTCCAAGCTGTTGTCCATCCTCTAACTCCAAGAATTCTTCTAGTTCCTAGAAATCTTCCATGGTGATCTCTTTTTCTACTTTTTGGTCAGGATAACAACTCGATACATCAATGCTCTTCTGTGTTGAGTCTGCAATGTCCTGAGGACAACTCGAACTTTCACGGATTTCAAGTGGTATCGATCGATGACAAAAGTCAATATCGATCGATTTTGAGGTGCTGGTGGCGATCGATATTAAGGTTAGGGTATCGATCGTTGATGAGCTCATTTCACTAATATCAGCTTCTTCTAAGTTACTCAATTCTCCAGACACATGTTGTTCATCATCTTTCACCACATATTCCATCATAGATCTCATCTCAATCTCTAGAGTTGCTGCAGCATCAAAGAGAAATTCGTTGACGAAAGCGTTTGCAATGTCATTCCAAGAAGTGAGAGATCCTGGTGGTAGCTTCTTCAACCAATGAGCTGCATCCCCAGGAAGAGAGTATGGAAATAGTTTGCAGAAGTAGTAGTCTTCAGAGACTCCATTGCTTTTAATGGTTGATGCTAGATCTTCGAATGATTCGAGGTGGGTAATGGGATCTTCATGAGGAAGACCATGAAAGGGATGCTTACCAACAAGAGAGATATATGCATTCTGAAGTGTTGAATGACGCAATGCAGACCTTTTAGCGTAGAAATCCTCAGGTCTGTCGTAATCTCTAAGTACCTTCTGTCGCCCAGTCCCAGCGTTCACAGCAGTAGCATCAGGGATTACAGAAGATATCGATCGATGACGGAAGTCTGTATCGAACGTTTCTGATGTGCCGACATCGATCGATTCTGATGTACTACTGTCGATCGGTGCTGAAGGTGCATCTCTTGTATCAGCTTCTTCTGTTCTTCTTGGTTTACTAGATCCATCTTGTTCATCATCCTCAACAGTACTATGGTTGACTAGCTGTCCTCTGTTCAGTTCGTCCCTTTGCGTACCCTCATCTGCATGGTGAACTTGAATGGTTGGCTTCTTGACATGAGGAGTCGGGGTTTCAAAATCTTCATTCTGCTTGCTGTAGACAAAATCAATAATCTGACTAATACTAGTCATTATTCCTTTTTCCCTATCTTCAATCACCTTGTCCGCCATGTAATCAAGCCTTTTACTTCGAGTTGCTACAGCTTTGCTAAAAAATTTACCTAGGAAGGCGCCTTTTATGTCCTCCCAACAGGTTAGAGATCTTGGCTGCAGCTTACCGAACCAGCTAAATGCACCTCCAGAGATAGTATAAGGGAAAATCTTGCAGAGTATGAGGTCTTTGGATATTTCATTATGCTTCTGCCTTGAAACTAGACTCTCAACCTCTTTGATGTGGTTTCTAGGATCTTCATGAGGAAGACCTTTGAAAGGATTCTCGCTTCCCCAATCATACCATTGGCGGGTCAGATCAAATTTATTCATCTCAGCAACATCAATCACATCAGGGATTACATCACCTTCTGCGTTAATCAATTGTCCGGTGATGCTGCGCGGACGATCTTCTTTGTCTTGCCAGATATCATTCTCATCGATCATAAGTATGAACCTTTCGCCTTTCTCTGTCTCGTCGCTCATTGCTCGATGAACAGTGTTCGGATGAACAATGTCGCGATGAACAGTGTCACGATGAACAGTGTCGCGATGAACAGTGTCGCGATGAACAGTGTCGCGATAAACAGTGTCGATCGATGTCGGATGAACAGTATCGATCGATATCGGATGAACAGTACTGCGTGAACAGTACCGCGGTAAATAGTGTTTCGATGAACAGTGTTCGGGTGAATAGTGTTTCCGTGAGCAGTACCGGGATGAACAGTAACCAGATGAATAGTCCCGGATGAACAGTGTTTTCCGACACATGATGAATAGTGTCGTTCGATGCTTGGTTGACGCTGTCGATCGATGCTGCTTGGAGGGTGTCGATCGATACTTCCCTCGTAGACTTACGGATCGTGCATAAACCAGCAGGCTCCTTCTTTGAAGGACTCATAAATCCTATCTTCATTATTTTCTGGTACCAAGCTTTATGTACCTGAAATAGAGGAAAACATTTTATGAGATTTTTAGAACAATAGCAAAACCTAGACTAAATCTAACTATAAAAGATCTAATGGCGATCAAAGCTCCCCGGCAACGACGCCAAATTAGATATCACTTAAATTACCCTAAGGAGTGACTTTACTCTCTCAAACAAGAGGTTCAGTTGTAGTACTTAGGGATCGAATCCAGAAGGAGCTAGGGAACCAATCAGATCTAATAGTTATATGATTAAGCTAGGCTAATAGGTTTAAAGCAGTAAATAAATATAGCAAATAATAAATAAAGGAGTAAATAAGTTGAACAAGACAATTATTCAACAAGGCAAGGAGTTGTTGATGGAAGGATGGTTGCTAGATCTAGGGTTTCTATTCAGGTATTAGAGATTATAATCTTATAGATGCCTGACAGTTGCATGCATGATATATTAGAGCGACAACTCTTAGATGAATCTACCCAGCTTTCGCTAATCTAGATTCCTCCATTGATCTGATGCCGACAATATCGATCGATAGCTTATCAGTGATATCGATCGATATATGTTTATCGTCGATCGATGACTCTATAGGAGTATCGATCGATATAGCTCAGATCGAGTGAATTCTCACCCAGATCATAGACCGGCTCTCGTGTATCCCTAAGGATCTCAGCATGTACAGGATGATATCAGGATGATGATTAATAAATTAAGCAATTCCAGTTCATGGTTCTAGTTCATGACTCTAGAAACAAGCATTAAGAACATCCTAACAATGAATATCACAACTTAGCAAATCTATAGTTGGGGCTAATCCCTTTAACCTATCTGAACCCTAAATCTAACAGGTGGATCTATTCAGACATGAAGTTTGTCACAGAAATCATAGATGAATAGATATTAAACTGAAATAGAATAGATAATAAAAACCAATGGAGTTCCAGGAGGACTCTAATAGGATTTCCTCCCTTCTCTCCCAACTAAGAACAATAGAACAATGAAGTAAAGAAAGCGTGTGTAGCCGTCAACAATGGCTTAGAAATAACATAAATAGGGTTTCTGGTCGTCCAAGGGCATTCTGGTAATTTGTGATATCTTCTGGGCTTCAGGCGGTCAAAAAAAATACTCGGCCCACATTCTGAGATCCAAATCGATCGATATGCACTCTGCTGTATCGATCGATATACATTCCTCTTCTCGACAACTTCCTCTCACGAGGCAGACTGACCATTCTTTAGTAAAACGGGCATAACTTCTGCTACAGGATGATGATTGACCTGAGACCGGTGGTATTGCAAAGCTAACTCAAATCTCTATCTTTTGTTAAAAGATGGGCTCAATATAACGGTGGAAAGGTCTCCGTCCATAGCTAAAAATCTGACGCGTCTGCGCATCTCTGCACTTAAAAGGCTCCAAAAGACACTAAAATCACCATATTTTTCCAGAACGTACCTGAACTTGTAAATACTCTAAATAGACTCTATATCGTAGTAAATATATATAAAAAATCTATAGACCATGGCTAAAAATGGGTAAAATCCATGGTCGATCATTCTCCCTGTGGTTCTAACACACACTGACTTGTTTTTGATAGATTGATGGATGGATTGTGGAAGAAGGTAGAGATGGTGATGATTCTTCAGTGTTGGTCTATGAACTGATCAGACACTTGGTAGATGCGCCATAGATCGTGAGCATCACACCCACAAACAATTATCTAAGGCAAAGTGCTTTGTAGAGAATAAAGTCCTAAGCATACAATGTTCAGAAGCTGAACAAGGGATTCACAGATTTGAAAGAGTTTTTAAACAAAAAGGTGAGTGAATCTTATTGAGGTCGTGCAGCATACATATATAGTCTTACAAGAATGTAGAAAGCTTAGAAATTATGTAGAAAAACTAGACAAAGACTTAGCTAAAAACTAGAAAACAAAGAACTAGGCAAGACTTGACTTTTGACCATAATTAAGTTCTTCTTTGAATGACTCTTGGATGATCACGACCAGGACTTCTCTTTCTGGTATTTCTTGATGAGAAAGGCTTTGAAATGGACTGATCAATGAGCTGGTCGAATTTGGTGTAAAACAAACCCATGTTGAATTTGTTATGATCTTTTCCTTAGGCTGCAAGAGGCCCATTTCGCCAAGCAAGTATATCAACTCCTTCTTTAGTGTCAGCTAGCTCATTTAGCTTCAAACTAGTGTCACTCAGCTCGTCCAGCTCGTCTATTCTCACTTCAGCTTGTTTCAGCTTATACACACTCTCTTCAGCTGGTTTCAGCTCATCCTCAGTCTCCTCAGCTGGTTTTAGCTCGTCCAGACTCTGTTTCAGCTTGTCCTCAGTCTCTCCAGCTGGTTTTAGCTCAGTATGCTCGCCATTAATCCATCCTGGTTGTCCTTTGTTGACGAATCAGCTGGCTCAGCCATGGTTACATCATCCCCTCCTCCTTTGAAAAGATTGTCCTCAAATCTGTATCTCCTACATCAAAAGGAAACAAGTAAGAAGCAAGAAAAATAACCAAGAAAATTAGCATGAGAGTAATATCAAAAGAAGGTTTTGGACGGAAACTTCCTTGAAGTTTTGAAATCATTTTCCTCAAGTACTTCCATCTCCAAATCTCAGGCTGGTAAGCATAGTCTCTTCTTTCGTCTCTTCCACTCCTTTGAGACTGAACCTGTTTATCCTGGACACTCACAACAGAAACTAGAATACCAGGCTCATATGTGCAAGACATGCTCTTAATCTGATCCATAACAAAGAGTTTCTTTCTGAGAACAGATTGCACTTGTTTCAAACTTTAACAACACCTATCAAAGTAAGTATTGTTGACCAGAATGGTGTCAAGGCACGAAATAACAAAGTTCCTAAAGAACAATTTCAGTTCAGGCACAAGTTTCTCAGATTTAGAACACAAAAGATCAAGTTCAAACCGAGAATTACTTAACCAAGGCTTAACATGTCTATCAAAGAATGTGTTGTAAACCAGAATGATATCAAGGCAGACAACAGCATGGATCAACTTCAAAACGCACCCCAAATGATCAGAATCAGAACTCACAATGTTAAGTTCAAGTAAAGAATCACTTAACACAGATTTCAAATGATCAGAAGGTTCATCAAAGAATGTGTTGTACACTAGTATATCATCAAAGATCACGACAAAATTATTCTGAAAGTGTGATCCAAAACAAACCAAGATTTATCAGTTTCAGAACAAGAATGAACAGGTTTCAAAATAGAATCACAAATAAAATCGGTTTCAGCTTTAAGTGATTTTGTCTTCTGCAAATTCCTAACCTTAAATTCGTCCAAGGCAATGGTTGATGCAAAAAAATCATTTGTGAGCAGTTCATGACTAGAAAAACCTAGATCAAAGCCATTATCTTTAAAGTAAGCAAGAGAATCACAAGGTTTCCTGAAACAGAAATCAGGTTGTTGCAGAACAAACTCTAGTGTCTTTTCAGAGTGATCAAGGCTGTTTCTATGTTCCATAAACTGATCAAAACTTAAAACATGACCAGGATTGAGTTCACTAACAGAATGATAACGTTTTTGATCAGAGAGTTTATCAGGTTCAAGTTTCTTAAAAGAATGAATCATCTTATCAAAAATAGAACTTGAAACACAGAATTCTTTCACATAACACAGACCAAATCGTTTCACATCATCAGAACTACCCCTAACAAACAATTCAGGCATAGAATTATACATATCAAGATCCTTACAGTGCTCTTTTGAGTTAGGAGACAAAGGTGCAAGACTTGTTTCTGATTCCAAGCTTGTCTGCTGCTCCAACACTTCACTTTGTACCACAATCGATTGTTCTGTTTCTGGTGAGTGTTCTTCTGAGACCTGAGACACTGAAACAATACTACTCGGTTGCACTGGTTCAAAAAAAATTAGTTCATCATAGGTATCTTTGACAACAAGTTCAGATTGAGAAGAGAAAAGAGAAAACTCATTTTCTGTCTCAGTTTCTTTTATTACCTTAGATGACTTTGTTTTCAGCTCTTGGTTAGCTGGTTCCTTCTTAGAACACAGTGGCTCATTGGCTCTTGAGATAGGACGTGGGTGTGGCCTTCTTTGCTTATGTGACTGAGACTTTCTTGGCTGATCACAATCATAGCACCATGGCTCGGTTTTTCTGCAGTAGCTACCAAAGTGTTTCTTCATGACATCTTTGAGCTCAAACCAGCACCCAACTTGTGCTACTCCTGTTCTTCTCTTGGTAGTAACAAGCTGATCCCACCATTGAATGGCATCTCCACAGAACTTTGATGTAGCCAATCTAACCTTATTTCTTGGTGAGTAGTTGTGGCCATCAAAAACAAGTTCCATTTTATGTTCCCACTCCCAGTAGCCATCATGGTCGTTTTTGCCACAGAAAGATGGTATCTTGCTCCTCCTTTTGGTCTTAGCATCCTTCTGAACCTGAGAAACATTACTTAAAAGATTATCAGCAGAAGTTCTTTCAAATACAAATTGTTTTTGCATCTCTAATCTCATGGTAGCCAGCAAGGCATCCATCTGGATTTTACTCAATCTCACAGTAGGTGTCTCCTTTCTTTTACTGACATCTCCAGCCATGGTTTCCTGTTACAACTCAACAAGAAAGGTTAGTACACAAATAGATAGCCGAAGCCTCTCTTCACTCAAGTGTTTCTCTCAAGTTTTTCTGTGATTTTTCTCTGTGAATCCAGTAGCTCAGCAACAAAAAAAGTTCAAGCCTTCAAAGAGTAAATCCCCCACCCCAAAAGAGAAGAAGAAGATAGACAGATTGCAAGATTTTTGGTTGCAAGGAGCTTTACCACGAGAGACTGGATTTCTCTTCAGTCTGGCTGGATTTCTCCTCAGCCTTTTCTTATTCTTTTGATCTTTTTTTTTTTTGATCTGGTTGGCCCCCCTTGCAGAACAACAGATAGACAGAAAATAAACAGAGATTTCGAAATTGAAAAAGGTTCCCAAAGAGAAGAAGAGATTTTCGAAAACAAACCCTAAATCAGAAGCCCCCAATCTGCTCTGATACCACTTGATGGAACCCTACTCGGTTCTGAATCCCTTTGATGATCTAGAGGGTTGATCTGGGTTGTTCTCCTTGTGGTTCTAACACACACTGACTTGTTTTTGATAGATTGATGAATGGATTGTGGAAGAAGGTAGAGATGGTGATGGTTCTTCAGTGTTGGTCTACATGAATATAAAGATGTGTTTCCAGAAGAACTTCCTACAGGTCTTCCACCCACTAGAGGAATTGAGCATTGAGCTTCTTTTACAGGAATATAGAGATGTGTTTCCAGAAGAACATCCTACAGGTCTTCCACCCACTAGAGGAATTGAGCATCAAATAGACTTTGTGCCTGGAGCTACACTTCCAAACCGACCAGCTTACAGAACCAATCCTGTGGAGACTAAGGAGTTGCAAAAACAAGTGAAGGAACTAATGGAGAAGGGTCATATCCGGGAAAGCATGAGCCCTTGTGCTGTTCCAGTGCTCCTTGTGCCTAAAAAGGATGGTAGCTGGCGTATGTGTGTTGATTGTAGAGCAATCAACAATATAACAGTGAAGTATTGCCACCCTATTCCTAGACTTGATGATATGCTTGATGAATTGCATGGTTCTTGCATCTTCTCTAAGATTGATTTAAAAAGTGGTTATCATCAAATTAGGATGAAAGAAGGAGATGAATGGAAAACTGCATTCAAAACTAAGCATGGTCTTTACAAGTGGTTAGTCATGCCTTTTGGCTTAACCAATGCACCTAGTACATTCATGAGATTGATGAATCATGTTCTTAGATCTTTCATTGGCATCTTTGTTGTTGTGTATTTTGATGACATTTTAGTATACAGCAAGTGCTTTAAGGATCATATAGAACATCTTAGGGCTGTTCTTGATGTTTTGAGAAAGGAAACACTATATGCCAATCTTAAAAAGTGTACTTTTGGAACAGATAACTTGGTCTTTTTAGGTTTTGTTGTGAGTGCAGATGGCGTGAAGGTAGACCAAGAGAAGATCAAGGCAATCCAAGAGTGGCCTAGCCCATCTACAGTGAGTGAAGTAAGGAGTTTCCATGGACTAGCCGGCTTCTATAGGCGCTTTGTCAAGGATTTTAGCACCATTGCAGCTCCATTGACTGAAGTGATCAAGAAGGATGTCGGATTCAAATGGGGTGAAGCTCAGGAAGCTTCTTTCCAATGCCTTAAAGAGAAGCTTACTCACTCTCCTCTCCTTACCCTTCCCGATTTTAATAAAACGTTTGAGATTGAATGTGATGGCTCAGGAATTGGTATTGGTGCTATATTGATTCAGGAGAAGAGGCCCATAGTATACTTCAGTGAGAAGCTTGGAGGAGCTACTCTCAACTATGCAACCTATGATAAGGAGTTGTATGCTTTGGTGAGGGCTTTGCAAACATGGCAACATTATCTATGGCCGAAGGAGTTTGTTATACACACAGAACATGAATCTCTCAAGTACCTTAAGGGGAAAAACAAGCTGAGCAAGAGACACGCCAGATGGGTGGAATTCATAGAAACCTTTCCTTATGTAATCAAGTACAAACAAGGTACGGAAAACATAGTGAGTGATGCACTATCTCGGAGGAATGTGCTCTTAAACACTCTTGATGCTAAGATATTAGGATTTGAGCAACTTAAAGGTATGTATGAGACTGATTCTGATTTTAAAGATGCATACAAGTCGTGTGAAAAGTATGCTTCTGGTCATTACTTTAGACATGATGGATTTCTTTTCTATGATAACCGTTTGTGTGTGCCTAATTGCTCTTTGAGAGACTTGTTTGTTAGGGAATCCCATGGAGGAAGCCTTATGGGACATTTTGGTATTGCCAAGACTCTTAAAGATTTGCAGGATCATTTCTTTTGGCCACACATGAAAAGAGATGTGGAGAGAATCTGTGATAGATGTGCAACTTGCAAGCAAGCTAAGTCCAAAGTTCAGTGTCACGGTTTGTATACTCCTCTACCTATTCCTTACCATCCTTGGAATGATATTTCTATGGACTTCATTGTTGGATTTCCTAGGACTAGAACTGGAATGGACTCGATCTTTGTTGTTGTGGATAGGTTCTCTAAGATGGCACATTTCATAGCATGTAATAAGACTGATGATGCATTACATGTTGCTAACCTGTTCTATAAAGAGATTGTAAGTTTGCATGGCATGCCTAGAACTATAGTTTCTGATAGAGATACCAAGTTCTTAAGTTACTTTTGGAAAACACTTTGGTCTAAGCTAGGCACTAAATTATTGTTCTCTACTACTTGTCATCCGCAAACTGATGGACAGACTGAAGTAGTTAATAGAACCTTAGGGACTCTCTTGCGTGCATTCATTAAGAAGAACTTGAAATCATGGGAAGACTATTTTCCTCATTGTAAATTTGCATATAATCATGCTATGCATTCTGCTTCAAAGTATTCTCCATTTGAAATTGTTTATGGGTTCAATCCCACCTCTCCTTTGGATCTAATGCCTTTACCTGAGTGTGAAAGAGTTAGTCTTGATTGCCAGAAGAAGGCAGAGTTGGTACAGCAACTTCATAAGCAAGCCAGGCTTAACATTGAAGAGAAAACCAAGCAGTATGACAAGCATGCAAACAAGGGCAAGCGTGAAAGGGTTTTTGAAGTAGGTGATCAAGTATGGGTTCACCTAAGAAAAGAAAGGTTCCCTGATGATATAAAATCCAAGCTCATGCCGAGGATAGATGGACCTTTTGAGATCATAAAGAAGATCAGCAACAATGCTTACAAGCTGGATCTCCAAGGTAAGTATAATGTGAGTAATGCCTTCAATGTTACTGACTTGGTTCCTTTTGTTGTGGATGAACCAGATTTGAGGACAAATCCTTTTCAAGAGGGAGGGGATGATATGATCATGGATAGGACAGATAAGGAGAACAAGGAGGACATGGACCAGTCAGCTGGTGAGGATGCCTTAGCCATTTCCATTGGGCCTATGACTCATTCCAGAACCAAGAAACTCAAGGAAGCTGTTGGAGGATTGCTCAAGAGTGCTTTGGAACAAGAAGAATGCCTTAATCCGAGATTGATCAATCAAGACACACTCATCACCATCCAAGCCATCCCATCATCAAGCTGATCATCATCTAGGCAAGTGGCTTGTGTGTACTCTTTTTCCCTTGGTTGGTTTTGTCACACTGGGTTTTCCAACTAAGGTTTTTAATGAGGCCACAAGTTCACTTTCATATCACCTAGATGATGTATCTTAGAGCAATCTGGATGCATTGGACTAACTATCTATCTATCTTATGTTATCTTTAGACTATGGTTTTTATTTCATGTTTTAAAGTCCGCAAACTATTTGAATTTAGTCTAAGTCTTTGGTCTTTGTTTTGATTACCAAGGGAGCGTGTTCCCTTTAATGATTTCGAGAAACTTGAGCATGTTTAAGTCTTCTCTCTATTTAAACTTGTCGCAGCCTCTTTTCTAATCTAAGCAATCTTTTTATCTAAACCTAGTTCTCTTTAGACTTGTTCTTGAGTGATCTTGTTTGTGTGTAATATCCAGCAGCCCAAGGGTGTCTCTTTCGGTGTGTCATATCCGAACTAGTCATCTAGGAGTATCAAGGAGCCTTCCGTAGCCTCTTGTGTCACCATTCAACCCACACGCCTTGATAAACTGGAGTGTCTGACTCGTTTAGGCAAGGATCTATCCCATCTCTTCGAGAGCATCATCCTAGGATCTCATTAGTAGGATTTACCTTGATGGTAAATAAAAGTTACCATGATAAATATGGAGTTACCATGGTAAAGTTACCATGAGAACCTTACCTTGATGTAAAGAGAAAGACACTTGCTTAGGAAGAGCGTCTGATCCAAAGACACTTGCTTAGGATAAGGAAGGAGCTGGCACAAGACAGGCTGGAACAGACTGGCTAATGACTAAAGGAAGAAGCTACAGTGACCATGTATCTGTCCAGATACAAGGGAAGGTTCAAGGGAGCCTCACAGCAACCAATCAGCAGCCAGTCTCCACCTTGACCAGATTCAAATGAGCCAATGAAGCACCAGCAAAGGAAGCACGACCAGACCAGCTTCCCATCTCATCCATCCATTCAAATTCAAGTTATATTAGCCCTTAGATTTAGGTTTTGTGATAAACCAAATGTATGAGCTTATAAATAAGCATGTTAGAGGTAATTTAGTGGCCTAAGCTGAATGTGGGGTTTCCCCATCTCTTCATAATACAAGTCTGGTTACTTTCAAGAAGAAGATGAAGCCATGGCGTGTGTTCTTGGTGCCTCAACCTGTTCTTATGGCGACCAGATGGTGATTCTGCTTGTAAGCAAAGCTGTGTGGAGAGGCTTAGCTAACCTGACTCCAACAAGCGCCTTGTTCAAGTGAAGATCTCATCCGGATGCAGCTAAGTAGTGGCTAGAGCTTTGTGCAAAGAAGCCATGAAGAAAGGAGGGGTCTTTGAGCTGATGGTACAAGATGGTGGACATGAACTGGAGGAGAAGGAGGTGGGTGACGATCCAAACTCCAAGATCCCACAAAGTCATGAGCTTTCCATCAAAAGGAGATTCAAGGAACCAATCTGGTTCCTTGTGGTATGCGAATCTAAACTTGTCTTGATATGAGCATGTGTGATTGAAATGTGATTGTGATGTGGTGTGGTGATTCAAATGAGTAAAACCTTAGGATATTTAAAGATTGCTAATTAAGAATTCTTTTAGAATCTGTCCTAGGATTGTTTAAAGAGTAGTGTTGTGGTGATTGAGTTGAATATGCTTAGCTAAGATTTATAATGATGCTTGTTGAGATTGATTGAATCTGCTTGCATACATATATAGAATCTAATTGAAAGCTGTTGCATGTAGTCTTGAGAGAGTTATGCATGGACTTTAAAGTTCAAGGTTCTTTAAAGAGGATGCATACTTGAAGCTTCCTTGTGTTGATGCTACTAGATTCATATCTAAGGACCAAATAAAGGGGCTTAAAATTGCCTCAGTAGCTTGACTTGAATCTGATAAGATCTTGCTTGTGCTTAGAGAGTTAGCTTGCAAAGATTAGAACTTAAAAATGTCTAGTTTAATCTTGTGCATTGCTTTTAGACAATGGTGTTCAAACTTGATTATGCATCAAGGATTGACCCAATGCAATTGTTTCTGATCTTTTCTGGAGTTTGAGTGTTGTTTCAGGTTCACAAGAGGTGTCCTTAGCTCACCATCCATCCGAGTAGAAGAGGCATAAGAAGGTGCCATTGTGAGTACAATGGTGTGTAACTGAAGGGCCATTGCAAGCTGATCATGCGTGATCTAGCCGAAGTAGAGGGAAGAAGAAAGTCACTCACAAGAAACAAGTGAGGTGCTTGTAGAGGAGGCTGAGGTATCTCCTCAGTGCAATAGAGAGTGGTTACTAAAGTGGTGAAGAGCCCTTGGTTTGTGAAAGACTCACTGAAGCTCACTTGCAAGCTTGGACCTCTATACAATCCAAGCTTGAGGAGGGGAGTTAAAGTGAGCAATATGTTGCAAAGTGAGGGCAAGTCTTGTAGAGATTGTCCATCAAGCTTCAAGTGTGTCTAGAGGAGTCAATAAGCGATCTATGTTGAGATGAGAAGCATAGAGATCAAGATATAAGCTTGGGTGGAAGAATGGGTAGGATTTACCTTGATGGTAAGTAAAAGTTACCATGGTAAATATGGAGTTACCATGGGAACCTTACCTTGATGTAAAGAGAAAGACACTTGCTTAGGAAGAAGGTCTGATCCAAAGACACTTGCTTAGGATAAGGAAGGAGCTGGCACAAGACAGGCTGGAACATACTGGCTAATGACTAAAAGAAGAAGCTACAGTGACCATGTATCTGTCCAGATACAAGGGAAGGTTCAAGGGAGCCTCACAGCAACCAATCAGCAGCCATGGGAACCTTACCTTGATGTAAAGAGAAAGACAATTTCTTAGGAAGAGGGTCTGATCCAAAGACACTTGCTTAGGATAAGGAAGGAGCTGGCACAAGACAGGCTGGAACAGACTGGCTAATGACTAAAGGAAGAAGCTACAGTGACCATGTATCTGTCCAGATACAAGGGAAGGTTCAAGGGAGCCTCACAGCAACCAATCAGCAGCCAGTCTCCACCTTGACCAGATTCAAATGAGGCAATGAAGCACCAGCAAGGGAAGCACGACCAGACCAGCTTCCCATCTCATCCATCCATTCAAATTCAAGTTATATTAGCCCTTAGATTTAGGTTTATGAGAAACCAAATGTATGAGCTTATAAATAAGCATGTAAGAGGCTTAGTGGCCTAAGCTGAATGGGGGGGGTTTCCCATCTCTTCATAATACAAGTCTGGTTACTAATCTCTAAGTCTTCTATCAATCTCTTAATCTTCCATCCATAGTCTCTTCCTTTAATCTCTCTCACTAAAATCACCAAGAACAAACCCAAACTCATCTCTTTGCTCCATTGGAGCATTTCTCTACACACACACACATTAAGAGAGAGAGATCTATATAAAACTCTCATGGTTGTAAGTTTATGAGAATTATAAGAGTTTATCTGAGAGATTTTAGTGAGAATTAAGCAAAGTATTGTTGGGGTCAAAAACGGTTATCTCGAAATCTACGGCCAAAGATCCTTCCAAACTCGAAGATTTCCCGCACGAACGACTAGCGGGGGAAAGATCGAGCAACGGAAAACCCACGGACGGCAAGACGCCTGGCGCCGGCGCACGCGGACGCTGGCCGGCCGGCCGGCGGCACCCTCACGGGCCGGACTGGCGCAGGCGCGGACGCTGGCCGCCTGGCGCCGGCGGCACCGCCTGGCGCCGCGGCACCCGCCTGGCCGGGCGGCACCGCCACGCTGGCCGCCGGGCGGCACTCGCCTGGCGCTGGCGGCACGCCTGGCGCCGGCACTCGCCTGGCGCCGGCGGCATTCGCCGCTGGCCCTGGCGCCGCGGACGCTGGCCGGCCTGGCACCGGCGGCACCGCCACGCTGGCCGGCCTGGCGCCGGCGGCACCGCTGCCTGGCGCCGGCGGCCGCCGGCGGCGCACCGGCCGGCACCGGCGCACCCGACGGGCGGTCATGCCGGCGCACCTGGCCTGGCGCGGTCCACGGCCCTCGCCCTGGTCTCGGTCCCATTGTGCTCGGTCCGATCCCATCTTGGCTTGTTCGGATCAATCCTCGTGAGTTTGGTACAATCAAGGCTACGGAATAAACATCTTCGATTCGGTTGGAATCATCCTCAATGTTTTACGATGGAAACCGGAGGGATTGATTTCGTAGAAGATAACGCTGACGCTGGCTGGCCTGGCGCCGGCGGCACCCGCCTGGCGCCGGCGGCACTCCTGGCGCCGCGCACTCACGCGGCGGCCTGGCGCCGGCACCCGCCTGGCGCTGGCGGCACCGCCACGCTGGCCGCCTGGCGCCGGCGGCACGCTGGACGCTGGGTGGCCTACGGCGGCACCGCCACGCTGGCCGGCCTGGCCCGGCACCGCCACGCTGGCCGCCTGGCGCCGGCGCTGCCTGGCGCCGGCGGCACCTCGCCTGGCACCGGCGGCACCGCCACGCGGGCGGCGGGCCGGCGCACTGGCCTGGCACCGGTCCACGGCCTCGCCCTGGTCTCGGTCCCATTGTGCTCGGTCCGATCCCATCTTGGCTTGTTCGGATCAATCCTCGTGAGTTTGGTACAATCAAGGCTACGGAATAAACATCTTTCGATTCGGTTGGAATCATCCTCAATGTTTTACGATGGAAACTGGAGGGATTGGATTTCTCGTAGAAGATATCGTATAAAACAAAGATCGATTAACTCAACATCGATCCTTTAAGCTATACGGTTTATTCTCCGAGAAAGATCATCTTTCCGAGAAATCGTATAAAACGTTTAACGACTTAAGACAAGTCCACAGACTTACTTACGATTTTTCATAATTCAGGCCCAATCAGGCTATGACGGTTTATCCAATTTCCCGAAACGTCGGATAAACATCAAGTCGTCGAAAGATAGCGGAAAACTCGAGGATGATTACGAAGACCGACGAAAATGGAACATTTCCGAAGAGATAAGCTTGGGCCCAAAGGCAGGCCCATCATCCTAAGGAAATCGACCTAGGAGTGGGTATATAAGGAGAGCAAGAGCCGAGGAGAAGGGCATCCCGAAAATCCGAGAATTAGACTTAGAGCATCCTGCTAGCTTAGAAGAACTAGGGTTTAGGTGGTTAGACTAGCGGAGCAAGGCTTAGGACGCTTGGCTGCCTGCAACTCTATCTTTTCTTTAAATCGCAAATCTCTTTGTCTTTCGAGAATCCTTGTACTCATTTCTCTTATCTAATAAAACGCCTTCGCAAATATTTCAATTCCCATTTTTGTCTTTTGTTTACTTTATCGATTTCGTGGCAACGCAGAGAATCCGGACCTTCAAGGAAAGTCGGGTTTACTTGGCTTTCCTCCGCAATCTTACTTATCAGAAATTGACAGTGTGAATTTCGTTCTCACAGCTTGGCTAGAAGGAGGGGACAGATTCTCTAACTCGAAACCACCGATCGATCAAAGTTCAGTATGACTTCTTCGTCAGCCCGCAACATCGATCTTCGAGGATCGAAACGCCCGCACGGCCAAACCTCACAACGATCTCCTCGTAATAGAACTCACGATCCAGGATATTGACGTAGCAAGGGTATTAGTCGACACTGATGCTCGGCTAATATTATCTACAAAAGCACCTCGAGAGGATGGGCGTCGATCGAAGCATCCTTACAGATGACCCCAGCCCAGTATTCGACTCTCGGAGAAATTATGACCCTCGCTCGACTAACCTCCTAGTCAAAGCCGGGGCGTCGCCAAAACACGGAGTTCCTGGTGATCGGGTCCAACATCCTACAATGTGATAGTTGGAACTCCCTGGCTAAACTCCATGAGAGCGATCCCATCAACACTCCACCTATGCCTCAAGTTCCCAACGCCGAGTCGAAACAATACATGGTAGTCACGAGCAGCAGATCTACCTCGCTACCAACTAAAACGGAAAACTCAAATCGACCTCGAAAAGCAAACGATTCACGCGCCGAAACCTTCCAGTCCCAAAGAGCTGAGGCCCGGAAGGGAAGCGTGAACCAACCTGCGAACCGGTGGTCTCAATTTGTCTCGACGATTCTTTCCCGGAACGGTGTGTCGAGATCGAAGCTAACCTCCGCGAACCAATAAAAGCAGAGCTCATCGCATGCCTCAAAAGAACCTCGATCGTTGGGGCTGCGGAGGATATGCCGAATCGACATTAGCGTAACATGTCACGAACTTAACATCGACCCAACTCACAAACCCGTAAAACAAAATAGACGAAAGCTGGGACCTGAGCGTGCCACCAGAGTCAATGAGGAAGTCGAAGACTCCTCAAAGTAGGGTCGATAATGAAGTCAGGTATCCGACTGGCTTGCCAACCCCGTGGTAAAAGAAAACTGCAAGTGGCGAGTCTGTGTCGATTTCACGGATCTGAATAAAGCCTGTCCAAGGATTGCTTCCCGCTCCCACACATCGACCGACTGGTCGAAGCAACCGGGAAACAAGCTTCTGTCATGCATGGGCGCTTTTCTGGATACAATCATATCATGATGAATCCCGACGATCGCGAAAAACTGCATTCATCACAGACCGCGGACGTATTGCTACAAGGTATTGCCTTCGGTCTTAAAATGCAGGTGCAACATATCAGCGACTTCGTCAAAAAATGTTTGCCGAGCAACTCGAAAAACTATGGAAGTATACATCGATGATATGCTCGTAAAATCTCTTGACGAACACGATCATATAGCCCACCTAGAGGAAGGTTTTGCACGACTCAACCAGCATAACATGAAACTCAACCCGGCAAAATGTAGATTCGGTAGCATCGGGAGAATTCCTCGGATACCTCGTGAACGATCGCTGAATCGAGGCCAACCCTAAACAAATCGACGACTGATAGAGATGGCCTCCCGAGAACCAAGCGAAAGTCCAGAGGCTAACCGAAGAGTAGCGGCTTTGAACCGTTTCATCTCGCGCTCCACGGATAAGTGCCTACTGTTTTATTAAACATTGAAGGGAAACAAGAAGTTCGAATGGTCCGAGCAATGTGAAAAAGCTTTCCAACAATTGAAACATTACCTGGCCACTCCACCAGTCCTCGCAAAACCGGTGGAAGGTGAACCTCTTTTCCTCTATATCGCAGTTTCCGCAACGACGGTCAGTGGCGTCTTGATACGAGAAGAACGCGCTTAACAAAAGCCAATCTTTACGTAAGCAAGACGCTATGGATGCAGAAACTCGATACCGCTAATGGAAAATTAGCATTCGCCGTCATAACCTCGGCAAGAAAACTAAGATCATACTTCCAGTCTCATACTATAGTGGTTCTCACCACGTTCCTACTGCGGATAATCCTGCATAGTCTGAGTCAATCCGGTAGGCTCGCAAAATGGGCAATCGAACTGAGTGAATACGACGAATATCGCCAAGGACGCGTGCAAAGTCCCAAGTACTTGCGGATTTCTTGGTAGAGTTACCCACTAGGAACATGACTAACGAGGAACCAAACTCAACTTGGGTCCTCCACGCCGACGGATCTTCATCCAAACAAGGATCCGAATCGAATACGACTCACCTCCTAACGGGAAATCCTAGAACAGTCTTTCCGATTGGCTTTTCATGCTTCAAACAATGAGGCAGAATACTAAGCACTCATCGCAGGCTTGCGGCTGGCCCATGGGTTAAAATCCGTAATATTCACGCTTATTGCGATTCTCAGTTAGTCGCCAATCAATACAGCGGAGAATATGAGGCAAGAGACGAAAGGATGGACGCATATCTAAAACTCGTCCAAGAACTGGCTCGAATTTCGACCAGTTAAGCCTGACCAGAATTCCTCGCCGAAAACGCCCAGGCCGACGCCTTGGCTGCCCTCGCCTCAAGCTCAGATCCAGGGCTCCAAAGGATAATCCCGTCTAATTCATCGAACATCCAAGCATCGACCACGGTGGTCAATCTAATCCGGGGAGAGATTGAAGATGCGGAAGAAGTCGAGGATCAACCGCAAGCGGATGTAGACCCAACCGAGTACAGCTGCGACAGCCCTTGGTTAGAACCAATCCGAGCCTATATCGTGAATGGAACCTTGCCCGCCAAAATGGGCGGCTCGAAGTGGAAACCTGCCGCACGGCACGCCACGATAGAGGAGAAACTTATAAGTGGTGTTTTCTGGTCTTCTCATGGCATGCGCAGAAGGGGAAAGAGCGAGAAGAATCATGAAGGAGGTCCATTCTGGATCATGCGGAAATAATTCTGGCGGAAGATCTCTCGAGGTCAAAATCAAACGCCACGGTTATTATTGGCCAACCATGGTAAAAGACTGCGAGAAATTCGCCCGGAAGTGCGAGAAATGCCAAAGGCATGCTCCAACAATCCATCAATCCGCGGAGATCCTCTCCTCAATTTCGTCCCCTATCCTTTCATGCGATGGTCCATGGACATCGTCGGACCTATGCACCCATCAAAACAAAAGCGCTTCCTCCTAGTCCTTACGGATTTCTTTTCCAAATGGGTAGAAGCAGAATCCTATGCAAGTATCAAAGACACACAAGTCGAGAACTTCGTCTGGAAACATATCATAACTAGACATGGGGTCCCGACGAAATCGTAATGATAATGGATCTCAATTTATCTCTACTCGATTCAAGCATTCTGCTAAAATGGAAAATCGACTTACAAAGTCAACTCCCAGATATCCGCAATGCAACGGACAG
This sequence comes from Brassica nigra, assembly GCA_016432835.1. NCBI lineage: Eukaryota > Viridiplantae > Streptophyta > Magnoliopsida > Brassicales > Brassicaceae > Brassica > Brassica nigra. The sequence goes on from CM028245.1 coordinate 28,968,583, forward strand.
GCAGAAACCATCAACAAAACCGCCCTGACGGACTCAAGAAACGCCAGACGCCAAGAAGGGCGATGGGTAGAGGAGCTCGAAGGAGTTCTTTGGTCGCATCGCACAACCCCAAGACGGGCTGGTGAAACTCCATTCGCCTCGTTCAACGGAATGTATGATCCCCGCGAAGTAGAATTCCCGAGTGCGGAGAAGATTCCTCCCAAAGAGAGGATTTAAACGACGCTATGATGCTGGACAATCTCGATCTCATCAATGAGCCGCGACCAGGCACTCATTCAATCCAGAATTACCAGCACGCTGCCGCAAGGTACTACAACTCAAACGCACGCCATCGCGGGTTCAAAGAAGGCGATTTAGTCTTATGAAAAGTCTTCCAAAACACTGCCGAATCGCAGGAAAACCGGAGCAAACCGGGAAGGACCGTATAAAGTCATAAAAGTAGTCCGACCAGGCTCATACCAAATTGCAAACATGCAAGACGCCAAAATCGAGAACTTGGAATGCGATGCACCTCAAAAAATACTACCACTAAACAATAAAACGTGGTACAAAGAACTACGAGATGGCTTGATCCCTAGACAAGGGTGCGAGGCAACTCGCCAATCGGCGGATTCAGCTATCCCCCAATTTAAAAGGGGAGGGTACGATATCGTGATACTCCCACAAATTTCGAAGACTCTAAAATTTTCGTAAACTTTTCACGACTTTTCAAAATCAGCCTAAACGGCCACAACAACGGATCTAGTATCCACTAGCGCATTATCACATCCAAAACAAATCCGGATGGCCAACACTTCACGGCAAGCGGAATGTAGACGCTTCTCCCTGGTCAAACTTACGCGACCCTTGGTCCCGCCCAAAACGGAAACAACAGTTTTCTGGCTGCGAACATTCGCAAAGACATCCCCAAAGCCCGCAAGCGTTTCAACACGAGATGCGGCATAAGGAAAAATCGACCTTCAGCACTGCGAGACGTCGCTAACGCTTGAAGGACATTCTTTTCCGCAAAACATTGCAGACGAAATCTTCGCCTCTCAACATACAAACACACTCAAAACGGTATCATTTCGTTGTTGCTGATCACAACAAACGAACTCTAACGTCCTAAACAGACAAATAGCCGCCTTCAAGGGGTAGGCTCTCTTACATCCGACAAGGATAAACATAGCGCGCTATACAAGAAATCCAAAATTTTGGTCTAGCTCTTCGTAAAGGAAGTAGCTCGACTCACGCCAAACAAATCATATAAGCCGACAACAATTCGCGGATTTTAAACGGTACGAGTCAGGTTAAAATCGCAAACAGCAAAACGAAGCCGATTTGTCATCGCAAAGCCTCAGTCCGAGAGTAAACCTAGGTCTTGCCCTAAACCCAGCCACGCTGGATCTTGACATCTCACAGACATAGTATGGTATACGAGATCCAAAAATTTGTCTCTTCACTTAAGCCTATTCGTTTCACGAAGTTTTCGCAGAATCGGTAAACCGCTGAAAATCTCGCTTTATGCATAATAGTACGGTGATCATCGGGAACTAGGAATGAGACGACAACTCACACCTCTTTCTCATACTTCAAAAACTGAATTTCATAAATAATCAAAACGTTTCATAGATTGAGATGCAAATTCAAACAAAACCCCAAAAAGGGCAGGATTCGCCACCAACGGCCAGTCCCGTAATACATCATGGCCTCTTAAACGGCCAAACACATAAAACAAAATCCCAGAAGGGATTGATAAACCTAGACGCTCCCAGAGCCATCTTCATCCTCACTGCGATAGGGACAGCCTCGCCATCGCCTCCTCCCGTCGATCGCCACTACCCGCTTCGTCCGGCCAACCTCGCAATCTTCTCCCGCCTGATCTTCTGAGTTTTCGAGGTCGGAGCTGGTGCATTCGGCTTGCAGGCCGGCGAGGATCGACCGAAATCTCCTCGGTGCGCCCACTCTCCTTTACAGACGATAATCTGGCTTCCTCCAGTCCAAAGACGGGCCTCATTACCTCGGCAACTCGAGCTCATTCAAACTCCCTCGATCCCCGCTAAAGCCAAGTCCTCTTGCGGATGGCTATCAAGGACTCAAACAGGATGGCCATCCTCGTCGACGACCAAAGAAGTCGCCGCTGGCATCGGCAACCTCCGAGGATCTACGGGCGCTCATCTCCTCGTGAGCCTGAACCTTTTCGAAGACGCGGACTTCCGAGGATTTACTCTCTCTTTCTTCACCTTGAGTAACGAACTCGCTCTTCCCAAGGTCGCTACCAAGATCGCTGATACTGAACCTCGCTGGGACGCCTCGGCAGCATGGGTGTCCTCGACAGTCCGCAATGCAGCCTTAGTACGCTTCAGCGCTCGCGACGACTCCAGTTCCTTCGATAGACGAATGACTTCCGACCCGCACTCGCCAAGCATTCCAATAATCAGCGACACAAACTGCCCGCAAAAAGGAAGGAGTAAGTATCATCGTAAAAAAACGGTGCAAGAATTGCGGACAAATTAAAATCGAACCTTGGAACGATGACGCGCCAACGGCTCTGAGAGTTCGCTTTCCTCGCTCTTCGCACCCCGCTACTTTTTCGCTCCGACGCCGCCAGCCTTTGCCCTTCCGATGGGCAACGGCGCTGCACCAGCCGCTGGCAGTCCTAAGACGAGTTCCTCTTCGCCGGGAAGAGGTGCAGATTCTATCGCCCTCTTCCGAGATCACGATCGGAGCAGTCGAAGAACCCGATGGATGGATCTGAACATCAAGAGTCTGTTCAGGAACAATAACCCCTTCTACCGACGGGAGGGCATCGGATGGGACTTCGGGGCTGGGAACCGGGAGCAGGCAAAGGAGTTGGAGCCGCTGAAGGAACATCGGGCGCCTCACCTCGCTTTGAGCCTTTCGCAGCACTACCGGATAGCTTAGCCTTGAAAGAATCAAACCCATCAATCAGGGACGGAGTCTCTGAACGGCCTGAACGGCGGAGCTTGACTGGCCGAACCGACGGAGGCCGCCTCGCCCATCTCAACATCAGAATCACTCTTTTCAACTTGGGATGAAGACATTTTCTTTCTTGAGAGAAGAAGAGAGAATTTGAAAAGATGTGAAGAACGAAGGGAAGGCTGGCTATTAATAAGAAAAGGGGTGACGACACAGGTTTCCTCGAAAAATCCTTAGCCAAAATTTCGATTTTCAAAAATTCAAATCACTCGCCCGCAAAATCGCCTCCGATCTTACGAGCGGGGGCTAACTGTTGGGGTCAAAACGGTTATCTCAAATCTACGGCCAAAGATCCTTCCAAACTCGAAGATTTCCCGCATCGAACGACTAGCGGGAAAGATCGAGCAACGGAAAACCCACGGACGGCAAGACGGCCTGCCGGCGCATCGCTGGATGCGGCCTGGCGCCGGGCGGCACTTCGCCTGGCGGCATTCGACTGGCGCCGGCGGCCGCCACGCTGGCGGCCTGGCGCCGGCATGCGGACGCTGGCCGCCTGGCGCCGGCGCACTGCGCATCGCTGGACGCTGGCCGCCTGGCGCCGGGCGGCTCCGCCTGGCGCCGGCACACTGCCACGGGCCGCCTACGCCGGCACCTCGCCTGGCGGCACGCTGGACGCTGGCCGCCTGGCGCCGGGCGGCACTCGCTGGCGGGCGGCACCGCCTGGCGCCGCACTGCCACGCTGGCCGCCTGGCGCCGCGGCGCGCTGGACGCTGGCGGCCTGGCGCCGAGGCACCTTCACGCTGGCCGGCCTGGCGCCGGCGCACTTCTGGCCTGGGGCGGTCCACGGCCCTTGTCCTGGTCTCGGTCCCATTGTGCTCGATCCGATCCCATCTTGGCTTGTTCGGATCAATCCTCGTGAGTTTGGTACAATCAAGGCTACGGAATAAACATCTTTCGATTCGGTTGGAATCATCCTCAATGTTTTACGATGGAAACTGGAGGGATTGGATTTCTCGTAGAAGATATCGTATAAAACAAAGATCGATTAACTTGAACATCGATCCTTTAAGCTATACGGTTTATTCTCCAAGAAAGATCATCTTTCCGAGAAATCTTATAAAACGTTTAACGACTTAAGACAAGTCCACGGACTTACTTACGATTTTTCAGAATTCAGGCCCAATCAGGCTATGACGGTTTATCCAATTTTCCGAAACGTCGGATAAACATCAAGTCATCGAAAGATAGCGGAAAACTCGAGGATGATTACGAAGACCGACGAAAATGGAACATTTCCTGAAGAGATAAGCTTGGGCCCAAAGGCGAGGCCCATCATCCTAAGGCAAACCGACCTAGGAGTGGGTATATAAGGAGAGCAAGAGCAGAGGAGAATGGCATCCCGAAAATCTGAGAATTAGACTTAGAGCATCCTGCTAGCTTAGAAGAACTAGGGTTTAGGTGGTTAGACTAGCGGAGCAAGGCTTAGGACGTTTGGCTGCCTGCAACTCTATCTTTTTCTTTAAATCGCAAATCTCTTTGCCTTTCGGAGAATCCTTGTACTCATTTCTCTTATCTAATAAAACGCCTTCGGGCAAATATTTCAATTCCCATTTTTTGTCTTCTGTTTACTTTATCGATTTCGTGTGGCAACACAGAGAATCCGGACCTTCAAGGAAAGTCGGGTTTACTTGGCTTTCCTCCGCAATCTTACTTATCAGAAATTGACGATGTGAATTTCGGTTCTCACAAGTATGGGAGAGAGAGATTGATAGATCGAGAGACTAAGGAGAATAAGAGAGAAAACATGTTTCCTTGATTAATTTATATCAGATACATCATTGTTATATAGGCAAATTAGGATAAACAAGACAAGAAGAATTATATTAAACAATGGTTGGTCTTCTCATGGTCTGAACCGAGAAAGGGACTGCTCTGGTCATGGAGAGTGACATCTCCCAATGGTAAGGAAGTCATGTGACTTTTAAAGTATTTTAATGGCCACTTGCTTCAGCTTCTCTTATGACTTCTCCAACGGTCTCCTTATCTTCAAACTCATTTCTTCTAAGTTCTCATATATTCTTCTTGCCTTATAATGAAGACTTGGTCGGATAGGTTACTTAGAACCCACGGCTGTACGGACAGACTTGCATCCCAAGTCTGTACGGATCACTTGGTTCCTAACCCATCCGTGTAGCTTCTTCTCCTTCTTTCCTTCATTCCTTCAAGCTTCCATCTCTTTATTACTTCATGTCAACACTCCCCCTCAAGCTTGACCATAGGGACTGGTCAAGCTTGGAAACCATGAAGCATTCCCTCGTTAAAACCATTACTTGGAAAAACCACTTGGGATAAAAACCAAGCAAAGGAAAAACAGTAGAACACTTCATGGCAAGAGGATCAGTGACAAGTGAGGTTTATGAGTCCAAGCTTATGATGAATGAACTCACAAACTTTTCTGCTGGCTGCCTTGGTGAAGATGTCAGCTAGTTGATCTTCACTTCTAGTGTAGCATGGAAGTATCACTTGCTGTTCTACTGCTTGTCTCACCTTGTGGCAATCCACTTCTATATTGCTTTGTCCTCTCATGGAATACTGAATTGGAGGCAATGTGTATTGCAGCCTGATTGTCACAATGCATGGTCATTGGTGTGGTGATCTCAATCCCCAAGTCTCTTAGCAGTCCCTTGATCCATATCAGCTCACTTGTGAGCTTCCTCATTGACCTATACTCTGCCTCAGCACTTGAACAAAACACCACCTTCTGCTTCTTGCTCTTCCATGTGACTAGATTTCCTCAAATGAAGGTGCAATAGCCTGTGGTTGATCTTCTATCAATCCTATCTCCAGCCCAATCAGCATCACAATACCCAACCACTTCAGTGCTCTTGTTACACGCCATCCATACTCCCTGACCAGGTGCTTCTCTTAAGTATCTCAAGATCCTCTCCACCATGTTCCAGTGATATATCTTAGGGGTTTGCATATGCTGGCTCACTTGATTCACAGCAAAACACACATCTGGCCGAGTGATAGTGAGGTAGATGAGCTTCCCAACCATTCTTCTATACTTCTTGACATCAGTGAAGGCAGTTGCATCATACTTCCCCTCTCGCAGTACCTTGTAGCCTTCTTCTAATGGTGTCTTGGCCTGTCTACCTCCAAGGTCTCCTGCCTCATTTAAGATATCAAGTGTGTACTTCCTTTGGGATAAGAAAAGGCCCTCCTTGGAGTGGCACAATTCAATCCCTAGGAAGTACTTTAACTCTCCCAAGTCTTTAATATCAAAGGCAGTTTTAAGAAAAACTTTAGTTGAGGAGATACCTTCCTGGTTATTACCAGTGATGATGATATCATCCACATACACCAGGATGACTACAATGCCTTGGCTGCTGGTTAGTGTGAAGAGGGTGTGATCAGCTTCTGATTTGACAAATCCTCTTCTATTTAGTGTGGTCCTCAGCTTATGATACCAGGCCCTTGGAGATTGCTTCAAGCCATAGATTGCCTTCTTTAATCTAAGAACATTTCCTGGTTTCACCATGTTCTCAAGACCAGGGGGTGGCCTCATGTAGACTTCATCTTCTTATTCTCCTTGAAGGAAGGCATTGTTCACATCCATCTGCCATAAATCCCACTCAAGGTTGACAGCAAGAGACAAGATGATCCTTATAGTGTGCAGCTTGGCCACTGGTGCAAATGTGTCTAGATAATCTTCACCATAAACTTGAGTGTATCCCCTTGCAACTAGCCTTGTCTTTTTCCTCTCTGGTTTTCCATTAGCCTGGTATTTTATTGTGAAGATGAGCCTGCTTGTCACTGCTTTCTTGCCTTTAGGGAGCTCAGTTTCAAACCATGTACGATTCCTCTCCATGGCGCCTATCTCATCACCCACTGATGCATTCCACTCCTTGTGTTGCATAGCTTCTTCATATGTTTTTGGGATATATTCCTCATCCAGCTCACCCATAAAGACTTGATGCTCTTCTGGATATTGTGCAAGAGAACAGGTTGCACTAATTGGATGAGCTACTGCTTCAGCATTGAAGTAGACTCTTGTATTGATCCAGTTTGAGGCTGGGGCTTCCTGTTCCTTGTACTTCTTCTCAAAGATACAGTAGGCTGCTCAGGTTTAGGCTCATTTCCAGTGCTTGGCGCCTCCTCTTGAGTATCAGCAGCTGGTTATGAGTGTCTCTAATCCTGATCATGAGCCATTGAGTTTTCTTGAGCTTGCGCAGGCTGCTCAATACTTTCACTGCCCCCCTCATGATCAGGATGAGTGACTTCAATATCATTAGCACCAGGAGATGGGGCACTCTCTGGAACAGATTCCACCCTTGGTAGAGAAGGCATACTGACTCCCAGGCTCTCCATTACTCTCCTTAGGTTGTCTGCTCTATCTGAGGCTGATTGAGAAAGATCTTTGAGCTCATCCCAACTCTTTCCATCATAGTAGCCTTTTGATTCTACATATTTCACATCCCTTGAGATCAAAGCTCTCCTAGTCTCTGGTACAAAATATTTGTAGCCCTTTTGATGAGGAGAGTAGCCAATGAAGACTGCCCTTGTACTTCTATGCGCCAGCTTGTCTCTTTGACCTCCTGGTATCAAAACAAAACAAAGACACCCAAACACACGAGTATGATCTATGGATGGTTTAGTTTTGTTCAATACCTGATAAGGAGATTGATCTTGAAGGATCCTGGTTGGTGTTGTATTGATCAAGTAACAAGCTGTAAGAACTGCATCTCCCCAATATCTTTTGGGCATACTTGTATGGAACATCATGCTCCTGGCCACCTCCATGAGATGTCTATTCTTCCTCTCAGCCACACCATTTTTTTGTGGAGTGTATGGACAGCTTGTTTTATGGATCATCCCATATTTGGCCAAATGTTGCTTAAAAGCATTGCTTGTGTATTCTCCTCCATTATCTGATCTCAAAATTTTTATCTTGGCATTGAAGTGGTTAGATACATAATTTTGAAAGTTTATGAAAGCTTATAAGACCCTATCTTTAGATTGCATCAGTGTGATCCATGTATATTTGGATTTTTCATCTATAAAAGTCACAAAATACTTATGAAGTTCTCTAGATAAGCATGGGGCAGTCTGTTGGGGTCAAAATCGGTCGAAGACGCAATCAATACCCGAAAGTCCTTGGAAACAATCAAGCATCGAATAAAACTAAGGAAAAAACTAGTTATTCGACGAAAACGTCGGAAGGGATGATCGCATCATGGCACCGGACACCAGCAGGAGCGCCACGCCTAGCCTCGAAGCCGCTCGCCCGATCGGCACGCGCCGGCCCCGCTCACCTGCGGGCTGGCACCGCTCACCTGTGCTGGCACCGGCACCGCTCGCTGTTAGCACCGCACCGGTGCCGGCTCACTCGCGGTGCCGCCGCTCGCCTGCGCAGACTGAAGCCGGCGCCGCTCGCTGCGGGCACCGGCGCCAGCGCCGCTCGCTCCGGGCGCTGGCGCCAGCTCGCCGCTGGCGGGCGCCGGCGCCTGCTCGGCGCCAGGCGCTGCCGGCGCTGGTCACGGCGCCGAGGCCAGCTCGCCTGCTGGTCACGGGCACCGGCGCCACTCGCCCGTGCTGGTCATGGGGCGCCGCCAGCTCGCTTGCTGGTCACAGGCGGGCGCCAGCACCCATGTCCAAATCCAGGCCGGCGCCAGCACCCATGTCCAAATCCCGGCTTCAAGTACGGACCACTCGACAAGCGCGATCTTCTTCCGCAAGACCGCTCTCAACAAACTAGTCCAACTATGCACTTTGTATCCTTACTCAATACTCACCGCTCAACTCCTTGGAGACAAGAAACCCAAGAACCCTATTTCGCCTTGGTCAAAATAAACCGAAAGCTTCGAGACCACCAAAGGTTCGGTTGACGAATGAATCTCACTCATCGTGATAAAACGATCACGGTTATTCTAAAAACACCAGTCATCTAGACTATACGGTGAATTGAGGTTCTTTCGCAAAGCAAGTATCATAACAGGCTGGTTTCAAAACCGAAAAGGTCCACGATCGAAACAACGGCCCTCGAAGGTCTCAACGCCCGAATCGCCCACTTTCGATTTTCCAGGAAACCAAGTTGAGATGGACATGACGCTCATGTTTATCTTAACATATGATAAATGTTAAGTTTCCCAAAGATAAATGTGAAGTTTCTCGAAGATAAATGTCAAGTTTTCCGATAAACAGGAAGACCGGCAGAAATGGAAAGAAGCCCGATTCGCGATAGATTCGGCCCAAATGGAGAATAGACCGTCTTAAGGAGGAGTATATAAGGAGAGCTTGGGGCCAGGAGCAAAGAGAGAATTCTTTCAGAGCAACATAGCACTTAGAGCAACTTAGGCATTATTTTCCGTTTTTACTAGCGAGCTGCGACTCAACTAGGTTAGAACTTACGTTGTTGGACTAGCAAACTTGCCAACAGCTCTTGTAGCCAAGGCTCTTACCTGTTGTTCACGCTCAAACGCGGATTTGGAAATAAGATCTTTTGCTCTATTCTTTTTTCTTATGATTTTCATTCCGTTTTTCTTATTCTCTTTGTCGTACTGATTGTGTCGCGTGTGGCCCAGCAGATAACCGGGACCTTCAGGGAAGGCTAGGTTCTCTTGGCTTTCCTCCAGATCAACTTAATTTGACGGTGTGAATTTCGGTTTCCACAGTTTGGCGCTAGAAGGAGGGGGGTACTGATATATCTCACTCGCAACCACACACGCTCGGTCTGATATGGCGACCAACACTGACAACCCGCAAACGCACGACGGAGTTCCCGTCGATGCCAACGCGACCAATACTCCAGCTGGAAACATATCAACGGTCACCATTGACACCACGATACTCGACCAGATGAAAGAGATGTTCGCCTCCGCCGAAACAAGCGGACGAACAAGGAAAACTCGTGGCCTCTCTCGAAAACAGGTGGAAACCTTAACTGCGGCCAAGAGCAAGGTCCCACGAAGGTTCACAAGAGCCCGCAGCGCAGAAGACTTGACTTCGACTCCGGCGATCGAAGCCACGCAGATTAAGACTTCTCCAGGCCAAAAGCCCGATTTAACCTCTCCAACCGGTGCGAACCCACTACGGAGAATCTTCCACCTCCGCTGGGGACGACGAAGAAAACAACGAAATGATTGACTTGGACATTAGCCACCAATCCGATCATTCGGACGGTAGCTGATGTTCATCCTAGAAGGACCTAAGTCAGTCCGCCGATGACGGTCTCTTTCAAAACCACCCATGATAGAAGAGGAAGAAGAACTCTACTGGATGGAACAGGAGGAACTGGCGGAGGATCAAACTCGATCCATCGTAACCAGCTCGACAAGCTCGAAAAACGAGGTAGAAATGGCAAGATCCACGATCTCCGCGAATCTTCACAAAACCAGAGTCGAGGTAAAAGCGGTGAAATAACAAATTCACCAGGCAACTAGTGCCGCCCCGAGATCGATAGACTTCTCGAGGAAGCACGAAAAATGCCGTTCACCGCCGGATCACGAGACACGATCTCGACACTCGAAGATCAGGATTCCCGCCACGACGAACCACATATCCGAAGGAACACTTACAGTCCTTCCAGATCGCTGATGGGAAGATGCAAACTCCCGAGCGTGAACGAGACGCCGGTCACTGCCTTCTTTGTCGAGAATCTCAGGGCTACCAATGGTTCTCTCGATCAAAAGAAACTCCATCGGAAGTTTCCGCCAACTAGCCTCGCATTTCAAACAAGATCCATGTTCATGGATGAGAAACCTCCGGCGGACCTATGGAGTCTGGCTCAAAAGGAAGACGAATCACTTCACTTCATGAGAAGGTTCAAGCTGGTGATGGCCAGAGTGACGGGTATCAGCGACAAAGTCGCACCGCCTGTGGAAAACTCTCCGTACAAGTCAAAGTTCCGAAAGTGGATACTGCTGGAGAAACCACGGACGATCCAGGATACCCTCCACAAGGCAACGGATTTAATCGTCATGGAAGAAGAAATGAGAGTCCTGTCGCAAAAGCATGGGCCGCAGAAAACATCTTCGAAGAAGAAACCTCTCAGAACGACAAGTACGCCCATCACGGGGAAGACGCCAAGGCGAGCATAACTACGCCATCAACTCGAGCAAGGCAAAACCTCCGAAACACCTGGACGAGGAACCAGTACAAGGATAATTCCTACCGGAGTTCCACGAATCCAGAGATCACCCAACGCAAACTGCAGGTTCTCGGTGCTCGCCGAAAGCTCCTCACCGCTAACTGTCAAGGTCAAGGGTATAAAGGACTTGCTCCTGACTCACCGCCTAAAACCAACAAGACAGTCTCCGAGGACCGCTACCAAAGTCAGTCAGGTGAGAAGCGAAGAAGAGACAAGACGACCAAGGAACAACAGCAGTCGCCGAGGGTGAATATGATCATCGAGAGTCGCAGCTTACCAACACTCGTCTCGCTAATCAAAGCCTACGGGCTAAAAGCCGACGAAGTTCCAACTGGCTTCCGTGATAGCGATATCCCCAACCATGCATCATTTTGAGAAACAAGAGACTGTCAGAATCGACAAACCTCATTACGATCCTCTAGTCATCGACCTGGTGATCCAGATCTCGGTTGGCCGCATCCTTGTCGATACAGGAAGTACGGTCAACGCCATCTTCCGAGACACCCTACAGATGAAGATCCCACTTGGGAAGTCGCCCCGAGCCAAAACCTTGACGGGTTTCGAGCCACCTCCATGACCCTCGAGCATTAAGCTCCCAGTCATGGCTAAGGAAGTCACAAAGATCGCCGAAGTTCGCAGTAGTCACAACCCGCCATCTACAATGCCATCATGGGAACCCTTGGATCAACTCCATGAAGGCAGTACCGCCCACATATCACCTCGCATCAAATTTCCAACTCCAACCGAACCGCAGTAACTGGTAGTCGAAATGTCGAGACTCGCTACCTGGCCGAGTTCAAACTGCGAAAAGATCGAACGCCGCGCCAACCCAAACGAGCAAAGGAATCACACAACATTCCTGAAAACTCGAAAAGATGATCCGTAATCATCTGAACAGTAACGATTCAAGACAGCGACAAAGTCTCGAGTCCATCGCCGTAAAGCAGATAACTCGACTTCGCGACAAACCACCGATCCGACTAGAACGATCGAACAGCCACACACGGGAGTAAAATGTCTGCAGCAACAATCATAACTACGAGATGGCTTGATCCTCGAAGAGGTACGAGGCAGCTCGTCGAAACCCGCGAAGTTCAGCCATCCCCTCACCAAAGGGTACGATAATCCTATACTCCCACAAAATGCGAAATATCCGCACATGTATTCGAAATTTTCGAATTTTTTCAATAAAATTCATTCTATCAAAATTTCAAAGCATGCTTAACACAGTAACACATCAAAACTTCGAAAACGAAAATCATATCTTCGGGAAACGCTAGACGCGCAATTTCCCAAAGGTATCGAAATCGCATCATCCATCAAAACAGTCCGCGACTTAAAACAACGCCGATTGGCTCCGATGGATCTAACGCAGAAACGCTTCACTAATACAAACCATAGTCAGACCTTTTCAAGGTCCTCTTACATCCAACAAGGATATCATAGCGCATACAAGAAGTCCAAAATTTTGGTTAGCTCTTCCAAGCGAAGTAGCTCGATTCGCGACCTAAACAAATCGTATAAGCCGATAACAATTCGCTGGATTTTAAACGGTGCGAGTCAGGATGAAATCACTAACAGGCAAAATGAAACCCGATCAGTCATCGATAGCCTTAAAGCTGAGAGTAAGCCTAGGTCTTGCCCTAAACCCAGTCTTGCTGGATCTTGACTTCACATACATAGTATCGACACCGATACGAGATCCAAAACATGTCTCTCATCGCTAACACCTAAAACACTCGCTACAAAGTAGTACACGGACCTAGCGACAAAATAAGAGTTAGAATACGGCGACTACGCGCATTCTATCCTCTACACTTGACGAAAGTATAAATCAAAACACAAGGCAAATTTCTGCAAAATCCACATGATATATATTCAAGCCGCAGAAACGGCAGGATTCAAGCCGCCAACGCCAGTCCCAAATATACAAAGGTTACACGACCCCCTACGGTCGCGGCATATACAAATAAACAAGCCACACACGGCCACGCAAAAAATTATCAAGATAAAAGGATATAATCCCGACGGTAATCCTCAGTAATCAAGGTCAAGGTATTCGACGGAAGATCCCGAACGGCAACAGGCTGGTCAACTTCTTCATCCGCTTCCGCTTCCTGCTTCGCCTCCACCGTGTCCTCCAAACCTCGATGGGGTCCCAATGCTTCCTGACCCTTCCCTCGATCGGAGGAACTAAGGATTCAGCGTGAGCGCATTCGCTCATGAAACCTTCCATCTCAGCAATCTCGGAGGGAAGGAAACACCCGGTTTCTGCGACTTGTGAAGGTTAGCGACCGATCCCCGGCACTCGCGGAAATCACCCACAAACTCTTGAGCTTCGTTCAAGCTCAACTCGGTGGCTTAACGATTCAGCTCTCGCTATCTCGCAGCAATCGCTTCCTCCTCTCCTTTCCGCACGAACAAGGGCCCGAGAATGAAGTTCAGCCTGCTTCCGACTTTGTTCCTTAGCCTCTTTTCGGAAACGGAATAGTTCACGTTCGGCTTCCTCGGCTTTGAAGCGGGAGATGCTCGATCTTCGAAAGCTTTCATCAAGTGCCGTTCCAAACACCCTCATCCCCTGTATAAACTTAGGATCAGAAAAATATATATTCAACAATGGTAATATATATATGATCAAAGTTCAAAGGATAAACCTCGTTGATTCGATGAGTACCCTCGGCAAAAGCACTCTTCTTCACGTCATCCTCGAGCGACTCGTCAGTAGCAAACGCTGGAGGGAGACCATCGAAAAAATTGCTAGGCAGGGTAAACTCGCTGGTTTCACCCCCTTCTCCCGGAGCAAAACCAGGGTCTCCTCCTAATGGCGAACGATCTTCCGAGACCGTCTCATATTCGACCTCTTTGCCTTTCCGGGACCTATGTCTCCGCCTCCGAATAGGCAAGACAGCAATCGGCTCGACGTCGCACGGAACGTCGGAAAACTGAGAGGTGACTCGAGATCAATGGAGTTCCACCGCATTTCGAATCCCCTCGACGGAAAAAGTACTCCAGAAGAATGGCCTTTCCCGGAGAAGGTCTCGTTTGACGAAAATATCGGCATGAGTGTGCGCGACAATCTTGTTAACTGCACGATAAACAAAAGTCTATCTTCATGCACGTTCAAAGTACGAAAACAAAAAAAAAGAAGAGAATTAGTCGTGTTACCACGATCGAAGTTCCACTCCTGAGGGAATAAGTGAAGGCAGCTTTCCTCCACGGATTCCCCATCTATTCGTACAAAGAAGAAGCGATCAAACCATGACTTGGGGTTCGAAGTAGTCCCCTGGATTATGACCATGTTCTTCCGCGGGATCACGGAATACGAACCTCCAGTCGACGTTGGCTTGGTATCCCAAAGTCCCTCTAAATCACTAGGCGTAAGGTCCATACCCAACTTGTAACTCAAGACTAGCACGCCGAGCCAACTCTTCAAAGACGGGACAGTGAGCTGGCTGATTGAAAGTCCGAAAGAATGAAGCGCGCGGACAATGGTACCAGGGATCGGGAACCACATGCGGCTGTAAAAAAAAGCTTCATAGCAAGTAAAGAAGCCCTGCGGAGGATCCCTTGCGCTCTCGCCAGCGGTTGGAATCCGGAACGTGACCCCACTCGGAACTTGGTAAAAGTTTCTAAGAGTTGTGAGGTACTCGGGAGAGACCATTTCTGTGAGAAAGGCGCTACCGGGAGGTCTCCTGGAATGGGGATGTCCCGAGGCGACACGAGCCGCATACAGCTTTGTAGTATGCCTCCCTCGTATCCTCTTCTTCGTGTTTCAAGCAACCGCTTCAGTGACGGGAGAATTCCCCGAAGATGAGTGAGAAGAAGAGTTCCTTTTAGAGGATCTTGATCTTGAAGACATTTTTCTTGAGAGAGAAAATTTAGAAGGTAAATCTTGTGATGAAGTAAGAATGACTGAAAATTTTACTCCATCTTTATAAGGAAAGACAAATTACTATTTATTCCGACTTTCGCAAACGATTGCCTCTACACCTTCCGATCCAGCTAAACCGCAAGCTAGGACCTGTTACCAAAACCACGGTCCTAGCTAGTTGGGGCTAACTGTTGGGGTCAAAATCGGTCAAAGACGCAATCAATACCAAATTCCTTGGAAACAATCAAGCATCGAATAAAACTAAGGAAAAATTAGTTATTCGAAAAACGCCGGAAGGGATGATCGCATCATGGCACCGGACACCAGCAGGAGCTGCCACGCCTAGCCCGGGGGAGCCGCTCGCCTGGCTGGCACTGGCGGCCGCTCACCTGCGGGCGCTGGCGCCGCCACCTGCTGGCGCTGGTGCCGCTCACCTGCGCTGGCACTGGCGCCGGGCTGGCACCGCTTGCCTGCTGGCACCGGCGCGCCGCTCGCCGCAGCACCGGCGCCAGCGCCGCTCGCCTGCTGGCACTGGCACGGCGCCGCCATGCTGGCGCCGGCGCTCGCCTGCTTGGCATTGGGCACCGGCGCCGCTCGCTGGCGCTGGCACCGGCGCCAGCTCGCCGAAGCTGGTCACGGGTGCCGGCGCCAGCTCACCTGCGGTCGGCGCCAGCTCGCCTGCTGGTCACGGGCGGCCAGCTCGCCCGTGCTGGTCACGGGCGCCGGTCGCCAGCTCGCCCGTGCTGGTTACAGGCGCCGGGCGCCAGCTCGCTCGTGCTGGTCACAGGCACCGGGCGCCAGCACCCATGTCCAAATCCCAGGCGCCGGGCGCCATCACCCATGTCCAAATCCCGGGCGCCCAAGTACGGACCACTCGACAAGTGAAATCTTCTTCCCGCAAGACCGTCTCAACAAACTAGTCCAACTATGCACTTTGTATCCTTGCTCGAAGACTCACCGTTCAACTCCTTGGAGACAAGAAACCCAAGAACCCCGTTTCGTCTTGGTCGAAAGAAATCGGGAAATCTTCGGGAGACCACCAAAGGTTCGGTTGACGAATGAATCTCGACTCATCGTATAAAACAATCATGGTTATTCTAAATTACCAGTCATCTAGACTATACGGTGAATTGAGGTTCTTTCGGCAAAGCAAGTATCATGACAGGCTGGTTTCTCGGAAAAACCGTAAAACATCCACGATCGAAACAACGGCCCTCGAAGGCCCGAACGCGACCGAATCGGCCCACTTGCGATTTTCCAGGAAACCAAGTCGAGATGGACATGACGCCCCATGTTTATCTTAACATAAGATAAATGTTAAGTTTCCCAAAGATAAATGTGAAGTTTCTCGAAGATAAATGTCAAGTTTCCCGATAAACAGGAAGACCGGCGGAAATGGAAAGAAGCCCGATTCGCGATAGATTCGGCCCAAAGGGAGAATAGACCGTCTTAAGGAGTAGTATATAAGGAGAGCTTGGGGCGAGGAGCAAAGAGAGAATTCTTTCAGAGCAACATAGCAGTTAGAGCAACTTAGGTATTATTTTCCGTTTTTACTAGCGAGCTGCGACTCAACTAGGTTAGAACTTAGGTTGTTGGACTAGCGAAATTGCCGACAGCTCTTGTAGCCAAGGCTCTTACCTGTTGTTCACGCTCAAACGCGGATTCTGAAATAAGATCTTTTGCTCTATTCTTTTATTCTTACGATTTTCATTCTGTTTTTCTTATTCTCTTTGTCGTACTGATTATGTCGCGTATGGTCCAGCAGATAACCGGGACCTTTAGGGAAGGCTAGGTTTTTTTGGGTTTCCTCCAAATTAACTTTATTTGACGGTGTGAATTTCGGTTCCCACACAGTCCACACATCAGAATGAATCAGGTCAAAGCAATTTTCATAAATAGTACTTGATCTAGAGAAGACAGATTTGCAATGTTTTCCTAAGATATAACCCTCACAATCACTTTTAAAGGAAATACTAGGCAACATGATGTTTAAAGCTCTAGAATGGGGATGTCCTAATCTAGCATGCCACAATACATCTTTAGGGAAATCAGAAACAGTATTTAAAGCATGGGATAAATTGGCAGCAAGCTTAGTGTCTTCAAGCAAGTACAAGTCTCCCTTGGTGACACCTTTGCCAAGCAACCTACTAGTTTCAATATCCTGAAAGTAGACATCATTAGGAGTGAAAGTAACACTGCATTTCAAGTCATTAGTAGCTCTTTTCACTGATAACAGGTTTGAGGTGAAACTAGGCATATAAAAAGCTTTAGAGTCTTTGTTAAACAACCTAAGATCACCTACTCCTTTAATTGGAACTCTTTCACCATTAGCTATTGTAACATTTCCTAGAGCAGGAACAATGTTTTTAATCAATTTTAAATCACTTATCATGTGGTGACTAGCTCCTGAATCTATTACTAGAGGTTTTACCAAGTCCAAATTAGTTATAGCTTTGAAGGAAGTACCACTAGCCATAGCATGTAAAGAAGTACCAAATCAGTTACCAGAGTTATCCTTAAGGAGTTTGATGAGAGCCTCAATGTCTGATCTCCTGATGGTCTCATCTTGATTGTTCCTTAAGGCTGAGCCACTGCTGGAATCCCCTCCCTTGCCCTCACAAGTCTCACTGGTCTGGCGCATGATGTTGTATGTAGATGGCTCACCAATATCACCAGAGAAGTTTGCTTTGGCATCATTGTATCCTGTCTTGAACTTCTGTGGCTTGAGATGGGGATGGAGTATCCAGCACTTGTCTTTGCCATGACCTTTTTTTTGCAATGATCACAGACCCACACCTTCTTGTCTTCTGGTTTGTAAGAGCTCTTGTTTGCTGCTACATCAGCCTGGTGGGCGAGTACCAGCTCTTTCTTTCCTCCTCCAAATAGACCCACTGAGCCTTGTTCCTTTTGAATCTCAGAGCATACTTCATCTAGAGAGGGTAGCTCCTTATTCCTTAGGATATGCTTGATGAGATCACCATAGCTTGGATGGAGAGTGAGCAGCAAAGACCTTATCTTGCTCTCTTCTCTGATTAAGAACATCAGGATCAATGGTTGCTGGCCTAAGCATCTCAAGTTCAGCCCACAAGGATCTGAACTTCCCAAAGTTCTTATCAAAATCAGTGTCCTCTTGACTGAGAGTATTGATAGCCCTCTTGACTTCAAAGACCCTACTGATGTTGGATTTGTTTCCATACACCTTCTGAAGTGTATCCCACAGCTCCTTGGAAGTTTCACAATAGGAGTAACCTTCCTGGAGTGAGGGATCCAGACTGTGCTGAAGGATAGATAGCACCAGCTGGTCCTCCTGACCTTTCTTCTTGGCACCAGCATCAGCAACAACAACTTCTTTGCCATCCTCTCCTAGGATAGTCTTCTTTTGTGGCCTCCCTTCTTCAACAATCTCCCAGAGCCCTCTGCCTCCAAGAGCTGTTTTAGCAAGCCTAGCCCAATGTAAATAGTTAGCTCCCTTAAGAGTAACTGGAATCACAACCATCTTTGAGTTTTCTGCCAAATCCATCAAAAACAGCTCCAGAAAGCTCAAGAAGAGCAAGAACAACTCAAGAACAGAGAGAAACAGGGAAATAAAAACAGGACAGAGTAATTAATTTGTGGAAGAGATAAGGTTTCAAGAGCTTCCGCTCTGATACCATGTAAGTTTATAAGAATTATAAGAGTTTATTTGAGAGATTTTAGTGAGAATTAAGCAAAGTATGGGAGAGAGAGATTGATAGATCGAGAGACTAAGGAGAATAAGAGAGAAAACATGTTTCCTTGATTAATTTAGATCAGATACATCATTGTTATATAGGCAAATAAGTATAAACAAGACAAGAAGAATAATAATAAACAATGGTTGGTTTTCTCATGGTCTGAACCGAGAAAGGGACTGCTCTGGTCATGGAGAGTGACATCTCCCAACGGTAAGGAAATCATGTGACTTTTAAAGTATTTTAATGGCCACTTGCTTCAGGTTCTCTTATGACTTCTCCAACGGTCTCCTTAGCTTCAAACTCATTTCTTCTAAGTTCCCACATATTCTTCTTGCCTTATAATGTAGACTTGGTCGGATAGGTTACTAGAACCCACGGCTGTACGGACAGACTTGCATCCCAAGTCTGTACGGATCACTTGGTTCCTAACCCATCCGTGTAGCTTCTTCTACTTCTCTCCTTCATTCCTTCAAGCTTCCATCTCTTTATTACTTCATGTCAACAATGGTATCAGAGCCTGGTTCTCTAGAACCTAGGAGAAGCTTCCGCAAGTACACAGCTCATCCCACAGCTCAAATCCAAACCTTGAAGCCATTACCTTGTGTTTTCATTTTCAAGAAGAAGATGAAGCCATGGCGTGTGTTCTTGGTGCCTCAACCTGTTCTTATGGTGACCAGATGGTGATTCTGCTTGTAAGCAAAGGTGTGTGGAGAGGCTTAGCTAACCTGACTCCAACAAGCGCCTTGTTCAAGTGAAGATCTCATCCGGATGCAGCTAAGTGGTGGCTAGAGCTTTGCGCAAAGAAGCCATGAAGAAAGGAGGGGTCTTTGAGCTGATGGTACAAGATGGTGGGCATGAACTGGAGGATAAGGAGGTGGGTGACGATCCAAACTCCGAGATCCAACAAAGTCATGAGCTTTCCATCAAAAGGAGATTCAAGGAACCAATCTGGTTCCTTGTGGTATGCGAATCTAAACTTGTCTTGATATGAGCATGTGTGATTGATATGTGATTGTGATGTGGTGTGGTGATTCAAATGAGTAAAACCTAAGGATATTTAAAGATTGCTAATTGAAAATTCTTTTAGAATCTGTCCTAGGATTGTTTAAAGAGTTGTATTGTGGTGATTGAGTTGAATATGCTTAGCTAAGATTTATAATGATGCTTGTTGATATTGATTGAATCTGCTTGCATACATATATAGAATCTAATGGAAAGATGTTGCATATAGACTTGAGAGAGTTATGTGAGATTTTTATAGATCTTGATTAAGAAAAAGAGATTAGAAGAGACTTGAGAGAGATTAGAGAAGAGATTAAAGTATAAGAGACTTAAAGAGAGATTATGAGACTAAGAACATTTCGAAACCATACTATTAGACTCTCATAACTTGCTTAATGATAATCAAAGTGAGGTTACATATTTATACAAGAGTTATAAGGGCTTTCACTATTCAAAAGGAAGAAGCTCAAGCATGTGTAGTCAACAAGGTGGAGCGCCTAATTCAAACGTCAGCCAATGAGGATGCTCACACGTTCTGACAGGCTGTCAGCTTGCCAGACCTTGCCAGCCTGTCCAGCTCGCGTCCCTTATCCTCCACAACGGCCAGAAGAGATAAAGTAAAGTCATGGTAAATGTAAGAGGTAACCCGGGTAAGTCTTCAAGGTAAGTGGGTGAAGTTCACCATGTACGGTCATGTGTACGGATCCCACATCCGTATAACCTGCCCTAAGTATGTACTTCACCCATTTCACACTTCCAGCCTATATCTTGATCAACCCCTTTACTGCCCATCCGTACAGGCCGTACAACAACCGAAGTTTGCACTCACACCTCTTCTTCTCCTTAAGATCCCAACACTTCATATCTTCTCATACCAATATGTAACTCCTCTTCTCAACACTCACCCTCAAGCTTGACCATATGAAACAAGTAAAGCTTGGATAGCCATGAGATCTTCCTCATTAAAAACCTCACCAAGGAAAACCCATTGGGACAAAACCTTGATGAGGGAAAAAGAGTAAAGACCTCACAGCTAAGGGGATCAGCTCTTCTTCTTCCCAGTATCAATGAGGCCCAACAGTGTGTGAATGGAATCCATTGTCTTCTGCCTTGCTGCCTTTGTAAACACATCAGCCAACTGATCTTCACTCCTTGTATAGCACGGCAAGAAAACTCCAAGCACAATCATCTCTCTCACTTTGTGGCAATCAACTTCAATGTGCTTGGTTCTCTCATGGAAGACTGAGTTGGATGCAATGTGGATAGCAGCCTGGTTGTCACAATGCATAGTCATAGGAGTATCCTGATCTGTTTTGATCCTGGTTGAGATGATCACGTCCCTGATGCTCTCCAATGGTTGTGATGGTGAAAATAAGCAGTGGGTTGAGTGATACTTCTAAGAGTTGCGGCAAGAGCTCTCAGACTATCAGATTTTCCTGCAATGTAAGGATCGAAGATCCAAAGTACACTAGACAAGCTTTGATCAAACAAGATTCAGAGAATGCTTTGAAAAGAAAAGAGTTTGATGATTTTATTAGGGAATTTCATCCATCATATAAAGAAAAGAAGTTTGTACATGCACAGCTTCTTGGAAACACACAAAACAATAAATGCAAACAAAGACTAAAGTTCAAATTTATTTGATAGGCTCCCCTCCTCCTTGCTGGACGACATTTAGGATAGAAATGGCCTGGGTTTCCTCAAGAGGCCTTTATATAAGTGTTGTGTCCAAGCCTCATTAAAACCTTGTTTGGAAAACCCATTGGGACAAAACCAAACCAAGGAAAAGAGTGCAAGTCACAACACCTCTCTTGATGAATGTCTTAGATGGCTTGAATCACAACCAGAGTAGTTGGATAAGCACACTCTAGACTGCCCTGGATAGTGTGTAGGATTTAATGAAAGGCTTGTTGAAATCTTACTTGCTTTGATCTAGTCATTGGGCCGCTTGGCACTTCTAGGTCCTTGTCATCTGTTTCCTCAGGTTTAAGCTGTTCTTTGGTTCTTTCTGCAACTTCCTTAAGCTCTGGTTCAAGCTGTTCCATCTTTTCAGTTCCATTGCTGGCCAAGATCACATCATCCTCTCCCACTTGAGAAAGATTTGACCTCAAATCCGTTTCTTCTGCACAATAAGGAACTAAATCAGTAACATTGAAGCTTGAACTTACGTTATACTTACCTTGGAGATCCAAATGATAGGCATTGTCATTGATCTTCTTGATGACTTTGAAAGGACCATCTAATCTAGGCATGAGTTTGGATTTTCTTTCATTAGGAAATCTGTCCTTCCTCAGGTGTATCCAAACTAAATCTCCTTCTTCAAAGATCATTTCTTTTCTCCCTCTGTTAGCTTGCTTGGCATACATCTTGGTCTTGTTCTCTATATTGATCCGTGCCTTCTCATGTATCTGCTTAACAAGTTCAGCTTTCTTTTGTCCATCCAGGCTAACTCTTTCACTCAAAGGTAAAGGCATTAGATCCAAAGGTGATAAAGGGTTGAAACCATAGACAATTTCAAATGGAGAAAACTTAGATGCAGAATGCTTAGCATGATTATAAGCAAATTCTACATGAGGAAACATTCTTCCCAAGTTCTAAGATTCCTTTTAATCAATGCACGCAACAGGGTAGACAATGTTATATTGACAACTTCAGTCTGTCCATCAGACTGTGGATGACAAATAGTAGAAAAACACAGTTTAGTTCCTAACTTAGACCACAAGGTTTTCCAAAAAAAGCTAAGAAACTTTGTGTCTCTATCAGAAACAATTGTCCTAGGCATTCCATGAAGTCTAACAATTTCCTTAAAGAACAGATTAGCAACATTCACAACATCATCAGTTTTATGACAGAGAATAAAGTGAGCCATTTTAGAGAACCTATCAAGAACTACAAACACAGAATCTCTTCCTGATATGATCATGGACCAGTCAAGTAAAGAAGACAATGAGATCATGGATGAGCCAGCTGATGAAGGTGTTCTAACCATATCTGAAGGTCCTATGACTCGAGCCAGAAGCAAACAACTTAAAGAAGCCATTGGAGAATTACTTCAGACATCATTGAAGCAAGAAGAGAGTCTTGGAAGGAGCTTGATCATCCAAGACACACTTACCACGATTCAAGCCATTTCATTTTCTAGATAGACATCAAATGAGCAAGTAACATATGTGTGCTCTTTTTCCCTATCTTTGATTTTGTCCCACTGGGTTTTCCAAAGATAGGTTTTTAATGAGGCCATATTTTGCTTTCCTATCACTCATTTGATGATCTCAGTTTTTAAACTTTATTTTAATTTTTATCTTATGTTTTAAATTAAGACCATGGTTTATTTGTAACACATTTAGAGACCAAGGAGCCTGTTCCTTGCCCTCTATATATATAGGCTGTCGAAAGCCCTAATAGAGACATCCAATCTTTTATTTTCAGACTCTTGTCTCTCTCTCTGCCGACTGCAAGCTCTCTTGTAGATCTGAGTGTTCTTGTGTCTTTGTTAGTGTGTCATATCTAACAAAACCACAAGAGTGATTGTCTTGGTGTGTCATATCCAAGGGATTCAATTAGGAGTATCAAGGAGACCTCTCACATCTCTTTGTGTCACCATTCATTCCACAAACCTTGAACCATATTGAGTCTTTTGATTCTCTGTTTGCAAGGATCTATCCCATTCCACCAGAGAAGCATCCTAGGAGTGTATTATGTGGTATCAGAGCAACTCTGGCTAGGGATGTCTCATTTTTCTTTATGTTCTTCACTCGATCTCTCATTTGTTTTCATAACCATTGCTAGATCTGAGTTTTGTTGTCTCATATTTGTCGATCTGTTTCACTCTGACTTCAGTATTGATAGATCTAAGTGTTTCTATTATAGATCTGTGTTGAATCTGTTCATCTTTTGCTATTGTTGTGTTAGATCTGTTATTTTTATCAGTTTATTGCTCGATCTGTTGTTAAACCTGTGTAAGATTGATTGATCTATCCTTACTCTGTCGAAATCTGGTAAAAAAAAAAGAAAAGAGTTGATCTTGAGTTTCCAAAAAGTCTCTTGGTTTTCTTATAGTTTAAGTTACAGAAAATTGAAAATCTGATCAAAGTTTCTTTTGCCGCCTGTTTCCTCTTTGTTTTGTTTCCTTATTTGATTTCGATTTTTTTTGGACTCTCTTACTGGCTGAGTTTGTTGTTGATCTCAGGTACCAATGGGAGACGAGACGGAGGAAGAAGCAACCCTGGTGAGGCGAAATAAAATGTTGATGGAAGCCATGACTGCTCAGCTGAATAAAACCATGTTGGAGAGCATGACTGAGATGATGAAAGAAAATATGAAAGAGATCAGAGATGAGATCAGAAAAGCTACTGGTCAAGGTCACAGTAATGAGAGCAGAAGGAACCGTCGAACTCACACTCAGCAAGAGCATGGTGGTTCACAAGAAACTGAAAATTATTATGAGCGTCACACAAGTGAGAAAAGTGGTTCATCATCATCATCGCGAGATAGTAGAAGGAGACATCGTCGTGATCATGATGGGAGAAGGCTTTACCGTGATGAGCTTGCTTGTTTGAAGCTTAAGATCCCTCCCTTTCATGGCAAGGTTGATCCAGACGCATACCTTGAGTGGGAGAAGAAGATTGAGCTCGTTTTCAACTGCCAGCACTACACCAATGCTCAAAGGATCCAGATTGTTGCAACTGAGTTTTATGACTATGCCTTGAGCTGGTGGGATCAACTGGTGACTACAAGGAGATTGAATCAGGAGTATCCAGTTGAGTCTTGGCATGAAATGAAGTCTCTTATGCGTAAGAGGTTTGTACCTAACCACTATCATCGCGACTTGCATTAGAAATTGAGGAGACTTACACAAGGATCTAAGGCCGTGGAAGAGTACTATCAGGACATGGAGTTGCTGATGTTGAGAGCTGGTATATCTGAGGACAGAGAGGCTACTATGGCAAGGTTTCTTGGAGGACTTAACCGCGAGATACATGACAGTGTGGAGATGCAACATTTTGTGGAGATAGAGGAGATGTTGCACAAAGCTATTCTTGTAGAGCAGCAGATCAAAAGGAAGCATAACTCGCGTGGGAGATATGGAAACAGCAAGTACCAGCATTCTAAAGATGAGAAACCGTCTTATCTGAAGGATAGCAAGCCTCAGCAGAAAGAAGATACTAAGCCAAGCAGCACACCCAGCAAGGATAAAGGCAAAACTGAAGCTACTAGTTTCAGAACCAAGTCAAGATACCATTATCTATTGGAGAGTATGAGGATGAAGTATTGTGTGATGTCTTATTAATGGATGCTGGACACATACTGCTTGGAAGACATTGGCAATCCGACAGAAGAACCATTCATGATGGCTTCACAAACAGATACTCATTTGACTACAAGGGTAAGAAGACTATCTTGGTGCCATTAACAATACAGGAAGTTAATCTTTATCAAATATCCTTGAAGAAAAGCAAAGCTTCATCAGAATCAAAGACCAAAAAGCCTGCCAATCTACTGCTTCAACCAAAGGGAAGTTCCTTACCTCACTTGCTATTTGTATTTAAAGAATGTTTAAACATAGCAAAGCCAGTGCAGGATCTTCCTAGCAAATTACAGATGCTATTGCAGGAGTTCAAAGACTATTTCCCAGAAGAAGCTCCACAAGGATTGCCACCAATCAGAGGAATATAGCATCAAATCGATTTTATCCCAGAAGCTTCACTTCCAAACAAGCCAGCCTATAAAACTAATCCGTTGGAGACCAAGGAACTACAACAGCAAGTCAGTGAACAAATGGAAAAAGGACATATCTATGAGAGCATGAGCCCATGTGTAGTTCCAGTCTTACTTGTACCAAAGAAAGATGGTAGCTGGAGAATGTGTGTCGATTGCGCAGCCATCAACAATATCACTGTAAAGTATCGACATCCTATACCAAGATTAGATGATATGCTTGATGAATTGCATGGTTCTAGCATGTTTTCTAAGGTTGATTTGAAAAGTGGATATCACCAGATTAGGATGAAAGAAGGTGATGAATGGAAAACCGCGTTTAAAACAAAACAGGGGTTATATGAATGGTTGGTAATGCCATTTGGGTTAACTAATGCACCTAGCACCTTCATGAGACTAATGAACCATGTTCTTAGATCATTTATAGGTCATTTTGTTGTTGTATATTTTGATGATATTCTGATCTAGAGCAAAGACTTGGATGAGCATATTGAGCATCTTAAAAAGGTTCTAGAAGTGCTTAGGAAAGAATCCTTGTTTGCTAATCTAAAGAAATGTACTTTTGGAGCAGATAACCTTGTCCTTTTAGGCTTTGTTGTGAGTGCAGATGGAATCCATGTTGATGAAGAAAAGATCAAAGGTATCAAAGAATGGCCAAGTCCAAAGACAGTTGGTGAAGTGAGAAGCTTTCATGGTCTAGCCGGTTTTAACAGGAGATTTGTCAAGGATTTTAGTACTTTGGCTGCACTACAGACTGAAGTAATCAAGAAAAACGTAGGGTTCAAGTGGGAACAAGCACAGGAAGAAGCATTCCAAAGCTTGAAAGAGAAACTCACCAATTCACCAGTTCTTTCTCTCCCTGACTTTTCTAAAACATTTGAAATAGAATGTGATGCATCAGGTGTTGGTGTAGGTGCTGTGCTTATGCAGGAAAAGAAACCAATAGCTTTCTTTAGTGAAAAGCTTGGAGGTGCTACTTTGAACTATCCAACGTATGACAAAGAACTCTATGCACTTGTGAGACCATTGCAAACATGGCAACACTATCTCTGGCCTAAGGAGTTTTTCATCCACACTGATCATGATTCTCTCAAACATCTCAAGGGACAACAGAAACTGAACAAGAGACATGCTAGATGGATTGAATTCATTGAAACCTTTCCCTATGTGATCAAGTACAAGAAAGGTAAGGAAAACATAGTTGCTGATGCACTATCTTGAAGGTATGTTCTCTTAAACACTCTTGAAACCAAATTACTTGGATTTGAACATATCAAAACTTTGTATGCCACTGATTCTGATTTTAAGGATATATATGCTTCTTGTGAGAAGTTTGGACGTGGTAAGTACTTCAAGAATGATGGTTTTCTCTTCTTTGAAAATAGACTATGTGTGTAAAACTCTTCTTTGAGAGAATTGTTTGTCAAAGAAGCTCACACAGGTGGAATTGGAGGACATTTTGGCGTGACTAAAACTCTGAGTGTAATTCAAGAGAACTTCTTTTGGCCGCACATGAGGAGAGAAGTAGAAAAAGCTTGTGAAAAGTGTGTCACTTGCAAACAAGCTAAGTCCAAAACCACGGTCTGTATACTCCCTTACCCATTCCTTTGCATCCATGGCATGACATTTCAATGGATTTTGTTGTTGGATTACCTAGGACTAAAACTGGAAGAGATTCTGTGTTTGTAGTTGTTGATAGGTACTCTAAAATGGCTCACTTTATTCCCTGTGATAAAACTGATGATGCTGTGAATGTTGCTAATCTGTTCTTTAAGGAAATTGTTAGACTTCGTGGAATGCCTAGGACAATTGTTTCTGATAGAGACACAAAGTTTCTTAGCTTCTTTTGGAAAACCTTGTGGTCTAAGTTAGGAACTAAACTGTGTTTCTCTACTACTTGCCATCCACAGTCTGATGGACAGACTGAAGTTGTCAATAGAACATTGTCTACCCTGTTGCGTGCATAGATTAAAAGGAATCTTAGAACTTGGGAAGAATGTTTGCCTCATGTAGAATTTGCTTATAATCATGCTAAGCATTCTGCATCTAAGTTTTCTCCATTTGAAATTGTCTATGGTTTCAACCCTTTATCACCTTAGGATCTAATGCTTTTACCTTTGAGTGAAAGAGTTAGCCTCGATGGACAAAAGAAAGCTGAACTTGTTAAGCAGATACATGAGAAGGCACAGATCAATATAGAGAACAAGACCAAGATGTATGCCAAGCAAGCTAACAAAGGGAGAAAAGAAATGATCTTTGAAGAAGGAGATTTAGTTTGGATACACCTGAGGAAGGACAGATTTCCTAATGAAAGAAAATCCAAACTCATGCCTAGATTAGATGGTCCTTTCAAAGTCATCAAGAAGATCAATGACAATGCCTATCAACTGGATCTCCAAGGTAAGTATAAGGTAAGTTCAAGCTTCAATGTTACTGATTTAGTTCCTTATTGTGCAGAAGAAACGGATTTGAGGTCAAATCCTTCTCAAGTGGGAGAGGATGATGTGATCTTGGCCAGCAATGGAACTGAAAAGATGGAACAGCTTGAACCAGAGCTTAAGGAAGTTGCAGAAAGAACCAAAGAACAGCTTAAACCTGAGGAAACAGATGACAAGGACCTAGAAGTGCCAAGCGGCCCAATGACTAGATCAAAGCAAGCAAGATTACAACAAGCCTTTCATCAACCCCTGCACACTATCCAGGGCAGTCTAGAGTGTGCTTATCCAACTACTCTGGTTGTGATTCAAGGCATCTAAGACATTCATCAAGAGAGGTGTTGTGACTTGCACTCTTTTCCTTGGTTTGGTTTTGTCCCAATGGGTTTTCCAAACAAGGTTTTTTATGAGGCTTGGACACAACACTTATATAAAGGCCTCTTGATGAAACCCAGGCCCATTTCTATCCTAAATGTCCAGCAAGGAGGAGGGGAGCCTATCAAATAAATTTTAACTTTAGTCTTTGTTTGCATTTATTGTTCTGTGTGTTTCCAAGAAGCTGTGCATGTACAGACTTCTTTTCTTTATATGATGGACGAAATTCCCTAATAAAATCATCAAACTCTTTTCTTTTCAAAGCATTCTCTGAATCTTGTTTGATCAAAGCTTGTCTGGTGTACTTTGGATCTTCGATCCTTACATTGCAGGCAAATCTGATAGTCTGAGAGCTCTTTCCGCAACTCTTACAAGTATCACTCAACCCATTGCTTATTTTCACCATCACAACCACTGGAGAGCATCAGGGACGTGATCATCTCAACCAGGATCACAACAAACAAAATTTTCTTTTTCTTGTTTGTAATGGATAACATAAGGAAAGGTTTCAAGAAACTCAACCCATTTGGCGTGCCTTTTGTTAAGCTTGTGCTGGCCCTTGAGATGCTTGAGAGACTCATGATTAGTTGATATGGATTGCCAAGTATTATTCAGGCCAAATGAAGCTGAATTTCAAGACTTGAAGACTGGGAGAGTCATTGGCTGAGGAGACAGCAAGAATCAGCTATACCATCTCCAAACGACTAAGCTCTCTAAATCCTTTGATCTTACCTGCTTGAGTAGTAATGCGGATAGAATTGATAGTAGAACTTGGCATGCTAGAATTGGTCATCCTCATGCTCCTGCAATTGAACTGATTCTGCCTAAATTGTCATTCAATCACTTAGAGTGTAAAGCTTGCATCTTAGGAAAGCATTGTAGAACTGTCTTTCCCACATCTGAGACTATATATGAGCATTGCTTTGATCTGGTTCACTCAGATGTGTGGACAGCTCCATGCATGTATAGAGATAGCAAGAAGTACTCTGTGACATTCATTGATGAGAAGTCGAAGTACACATGGGTCACTCTGCTTCCTTCTAAGGATAGAGTGCTAGATTCTTTTATAAACTTCCAAGCATATGTTGCTAACCAATACAATGCTACTGTGAAGGTACTGAGTAAAATCTTTTGAGAATAGAGATGGTATTAAGAGATTGATCATAGATTAAGAGCGAGGATAGAGATTATAAGAGACTTTAAAGAGAGATTAAGAGATTATGTAGTAACCATGTTTAAGAGACTTTGAATATCATGATGAACAAGAGAGAAAGAGTATACAATGAGACTACAACTCGTTAACATTCATTAAGAGGGAGATTACATATTTATATGGTGAGATACAAGGGTTTTCCTAAGACTAATCACTGTAGAAGCATGTGGAGTCAACAAGAGAAGGTTGGCTGGTTTGAAATGAAAGGCTGAGACTGCTCACATGCTTTGGCACCTTTCCAGCCTGTTCCAGCCTTTCAAAGGCGCCCCTCACCTTATCCATAAACGGTCTGATGCTATGGCTAAAGCCTTCCCTTCCACTCAAATACCTTGCCACACTTTTTCACCATGGTAACTCCTTTTTACCTTCCTGTGCAGTCACTTTCTTTTACTGTGGTAACTAAAAATTACTGCTACAGTGACATGATCTCACTTAACCACATGCATCTCCTCACCTTATTATTCTTATACTTGTCTATGCTAAGGTTAACACTCCCCCTCAAGCTTGACCATGTGAAACAAGTCAAGCTTGGAAGGACCATGAGATTTTCCTCATTAAAAACCTCATCAAAGAAAACCCATTGGGACAAAACATTGATGAGGGAAAAAGAGTAAAGATCTCATGATCAGGAGAGTATATAACTAGCCCTTAAGCGAGATATCAATGAGCCCAAGTCTGATGTATATGGACTCCATTGTCTTCTGCCTAGATGCCTTGGTGAATATATCTGCCAACTGATCTTCACTCTTTGTGTAACATGACAAGATTACTCCCATCACTATCATCTGCCTAACCTTGTGGCAGTCAACCTCAATGTGCTTTGTTCTCTCATGAAACACTGAGTTTGTAGCAATGTGTATAGCAGCTTGATTATCACAGTGCATTGTCATAGGTGCTGACTGATCTATCTCCAAGTGTTTAAGGATACCCTTGATCCAAACCAACTCATTGGTGAGCTTCAGCATGGCTCTATACTCAGTCTCAGCACTAGAGCTGGACACCACCTTTTGCTTCTTACTCTTCCAGGTTACCATGTTTCCTCCAATGAAAGTACAGTAACCAGTTGTAGACCTTCTATTAGTTCTATCTCCAGCCCAATCTGCATCACAATAACCTACAACTTAAGTGCTTCTATTGCAGCCCATCCATACACCAAGACCTTGAGTTCAATTCAGATACATGAGAACTCTTTCAACCATGCGCCAGTGGTGCTCCTTTGGAGCTTGCATATGCTGGCTTGCTTGGTTCACAGCAAAACATATATCTGGCCTTGTAATGGTTAAGTATATCAGCTTCCCCACAAGCTTCCTATACAGCTTTGGATCATGGAAAGGCTTGCCATTCTCTTTCTCCCCCTCACGTGGGACTTTATACCTATCTTCCATGGGGATCCTAGCAGTTTTTCCTCCATAAGAACCAGCATCTTTCATAATATCCAATGTATAATTTCTTTGAGAGATGAACAACCCTTCCTTTGATCTACACAGCTCAATCCCAAGGAAATACTTCATCTCTCCCAAGTCTTTTATCTCAAACACTGACTTCAGAAACTCCTTTGATGCTTGAATCCCCTCTTTGTCACTGCCGGATAAGATGATATCATCCACATAAAAAAGAAGGCAGACAACTCCTGAGGAAGTGGTGAGAGTAAAGAGGGTGTGATCTAACTCAGACTTCCTAAAGCCTTGCCCATTCAATATAGTACTCAGCTTGTTGTACCAAGCTCTAGGTGATTGCTTCAACCCATATATATCCTTATTTAGTCTCAAGACATTCCCTGGCTTCACAAGACTCTCAAGACCCGGTGGAGGATGCATATATACTTCATCTTCAAGCTCTCCTTGAAGAAAGGCATTCTTCACATCCATCTGCCAAATTCCCCACTCAAGGTTCACAGCAAGAGATAGGACTATTCTGATTATATGTAGCTTGGCAACAAGAGCAAACGTATCAATGTAGTCTTCTCCATAGGTCTGAGTGTATCTTCTTGCAACCAGTCTAGTCTTCTTTCTGTCCACAGTTCCACCAGCCTTATACTTGATAGTGAATATCCATCTACTGGTCACCTACTTCTTCCCTTTTGGCAATGCACTCTCATACCAAGTGTCATTCTTTATCATAGCATTGGCCTCATCCCCAAAAGATTCTTTCCAATCTTCATGCATCATTGCTTCTTCATATGACATTGGAACAAAGCTCTTGTCTAAGCTTGTCATGAAAGCACAATGCTCTTCAGGATATTGAGAAAAGGAACACGCTGCTTGGGAAGGATGCTCCACAGCCTAGGCATTGTAGTACACTCTCGTGTTTACCCAGTTGGAAGGATCCTTCCTTTGCCGTGTGCTCCTCCTCAAAGGTACAATCACTTCTTCTTCAGAAACTGCTTCTTGTTGTATCTGATCTTCTTGCTCAGCTTCTTGACCTTCAGTCTGATCCTCTAATGTGGTATCTTCCTCACTATCTTCTCCACTTTGGATAGGAACATCAGCATCAGAGCTATGACCTTCTAAACCTCCAGTTTCACCCGAGCCTTGTCCTTGGTCTTCTTCACTTCTAGCTTCTGATTCATGTCCCCCCTCCTGTTCAAAGTGGGGTGATTCTTGAGCAGCAACTGGTGGGGACTCTTCACGCCTGTGCTGATCCTTGTATACCCCAATTCCAAGACCTTCAAGGATGTTTCTCAAGCTAGTAGCCGCATCTGATGATTGAGATAGACCTTCCAGCTCTTCCCAATTCTTCCCATCTTAGTAACCTTTCTCTTCCATGAACTTTACTTTTCTGGACACTAAGACCTGATATGATCATGGACCAGTCAAGTAAAGAAGACAATGAGATCATGGATGAGCCAGCTGATGAAGGTGTTCTAGCCATATCTGAAGGTCCTATGACTCGAGCCAGAAGCAAACAACTTAAAGAAGCCATTGGAGGATTACTTCAGACATCATTGAAGCAAGAAGAGAGTCTCGGAAGGAGCTTGATCATCCAAGACACACTTACCACAATTCAAGCCATTTCATTTTCTAGATAGACATCAAATGAGCAAGTAACATATGTGTGCTCTTTTTCCCTATCTTTGGTTTTGTCCCACTGGGTTTTCCAAAGATAGGTTTTTAATGATATGCCATATGTTGCTTTCCTATCACTCTTTTGATGATCTCAGTTTTTAAAAGTTATTTTAATTTTTATCTTATGTTTTAAATTAAGACTATGGTTTATTTGTAACACAATTAGAGAACAAGGAGCCTGTTCCTTGCCCTCTCTATATATAGGCTGTCGAAAGCCCTAATAGAGGCATCCAATCTTTTATTTTCAGACTCTTGTCTCTCTCTCTGCCGACTGCAAGCTCTCTTGTAGATCTGAGTGTTCTTGAGTCTTTGTTAGTGTGTCATATCAAACAAAACCACAAGAGTGATTGTCTTAGTGTGTCATATCCAAGGGATTCACTGATGACAGAACTTTTCTAGGGTCCTAATCAAATGTTGTAGAATACAAGATGTCAATCCAATTCTAAGAGATTCTAATGCAAAGGGAATGCAAGTTCATGCTTAATCTAAGTCTATCAAGATGGGAGGATGATTATGAAACTAAGACAATATTAAAAATGCAATAAAAGATTGAACTTTCTTTCTCAATGAGGCAAGGGGGTTCTTGGGACAAGGGAACTGACTTTGGGTGATCAAGATTCAATCCAAGATGCTAACTTTTCAATCAATCTAATTCCTTATGCCTAGACAACAAAACTAAGCAAGCTCTATCCCTAGATGAATGCTCTTTTGCAATGATCACCCAAGTACACCAAATCCCTTTGGCTGTAATGATCAAAGCAAACATGGAGAATGTGTCTAATAGCAATCCTAGCTCCTTTGACAACTAAACCCTTAGGCAAAGCAAGCTAAAAGCATAGATGAGTTGGTTCAGTCATTTCATAGAACACCTTCCGGGCATGAAATGCCTATAGCTCTATGCTTGAGAGGCCAACCCAAATATAGCTTTAAAAACACCAAATAAATGCAAGGAGATGAAAGATCTAACACTAAGCACCTTGGATCTACACTTAGTCTCCCTAGCCCATGAACCCTAGATAGATCTACTCACTAATACCCATGGAAAACCTCAAAATCAATGATGATTCAAGGCTAAACATGATTACAGAATAAGATAATCTATTAAGCACAAAAGAAATGAGATAAAAGGATCAAAGATCCAAACTTTCTTCAAGTTCTTATTATGTTTTTGAGAGAAAAGAAGTTAGATCTCTTAATGAGATCACAAGAGTATTTATACATAGGCTTGAAAGCCCTTGGAAACATAAAGCAAAAATACTAAAGTGCCCTTGGCCAAGTGATTTTCGACCAATGAGAAGCAAGGAGAAAGGAAGAAGCTGAGCCACCCGGGTCAGCTAGTGCTTGTCCAGGCCGGGTATGTCCAGGCCGGGTGTGTCCTGGCCGCGTGGTGGGTGTCCAGCAGCTAGCTGGAAGCGCGGGTGTGTGTGGCCGGGTGGAACGTCCGCGTCCGGGGCTCATCCAGAATCAGGACGTGCGGGTCCTTGTCCTCGGGTGGTACTGGTCGGGTGTGCAGGCTGGTACGCAGGTAGGAGGGATTGTGGGACGTCCAGGTGTCCTGGTCCGTTCTCCCATCGCCCATCCCGTGCGGGTGCTATCGTCCGGGTGGTGCTGGACGGGTCATGGATGAAGGCACGCGGGTAATGATGGACGAGTGGTCATGTCCGGGTGCCTCGTCCCGTGCGGGTTCTCGTGCTCGGGTGGTGCTGACCGCGTCCGTTCTAGGCTTTCAGCACAATCGGGACGTGCGGGTGCTTGTCCCCGGGTCGTCCTGGCCGCGTCCTGAGCTTGTCCAGGTAAGGTTTGATGGTTGGCCTCGGGTGTGCTCACCCGGGTGGCTTGACATGCTTCCACTCAATTGATCATAACTCCTCCAATATGGCTCCAAATGTCTTGAAACCACTTCCATTGGAAAGCTAACTCAGAGTGCCATGTCTCCACCAAATCTAAGCATCAGAAGATACTTCTAAGGCCTTTGTCCATGTTCATCTTTAAACCCCTCTTTTCATCACAAAACTCCCAAACATCTTCAATATCTCCAAAGTGTGCTCCAACACCTAATAGGGACTTATGAATGCAAAATGAGCCTAAAGATGCCTAATGCCTAATATAAATGAGCAAAAATGCATAAGATATGATAGCTAAAAACATGTAAATATGCAAGACATCAACTCCCCCACACTAGACCTTTGCTTGTCCTCAAGTAAACTTTTCAAACACAAGGGGGGTGGATGCAAGGATGGAAACAAAGCCAAAGGAAACACTCATAGCACTCAACCTGACATCCTAAAGAAACATAGAAAATAGCATGAGCAAAACTTTCTATTATGCTCTAGCTTCACAAGGCCTATCAATGACTCTTATGCCTCTACACAAGATGCAATGCTTATCAACCAACATGCTCTCTTAACCAGCCCTCACATTGATTCACACACACACACACAAGGTGAAGTCTCACAAATGGGCACATGATCTCAATCATTTGGCTTGGTGATCAAATGGTCTAATATGGATGAAAAGGAGGGTTCAATGCATCATTTCAAGGTGGCAATCACTCAAAAATCAAGGAGCTTGATCATTATGCAAAATTTATCTAAGACTAGGAGCAATTCATGCATACATGGATCCATCCTCATCATTCTACCCAAATCCTAAGTGATTACAAGTTCTACACCCCTCTTAATTCATCCCATAACCCAAAATGAAGACATACTCACATCACTCACCCAATGAACATTTTCTTTCTCATGATGCTACCTCTAAGGACCTCTATTCACATTCTAAGCTCT
The DNA here is from genome assembly GCA_016432835.1 of Brassica nigra. Lineage (NCBI taxonomy): Eukaryota > Viridiplantae > Streptophyta > Magnoliopsida > Brassicales > Brassicaceae > Brassica > Brassica nigra. The sequence goes on from CM028245.1 coordinate 29,003,829, forward strand.
AACTCTTAAATCTTTCCTTCCCCACTATCTTATTGAATCTCTTTTTTTTTTTTTTTTCTTTTCTTTTTTTCTTTTTTTTTATTATTATTTTTATATATGCATGAGGGGGAAGGTCAAATATTGACAAAGGAAATAAATAGATAAAGAGAAGAGAGGAGCTGGAGCCTTTGAAGAACAGATCCGAGCTTACTTAATTCTCAAGTCTATCCGTACAACCTTGTCACACAAGTTATCAAGACTTGACCTGAAGTGGCTTGGAAGGCAAGGCACATTCAGACTCATCTTTGGTCGACAAAAGAAGGCAGTGTGCCGTTGGAACTATGAGACAAGAAGAATGAATAAATTAAGCAACATCACATGTTCCATTTGAAGGCAGTGTGCCGTTGGTGTACTGTCACTTTCAAGGCTTTGTCTTGATCTCATTAGTTTAATATTTCTGTACTTACTTAGGATAGTTTATTATTTCTTCTTAGTAGGCAACTTGCCTTTAAATACTTGTATAGTCTCTCATTGTAAGATTAAGGAAATCATATCCTTCTTTTCTTATTACTTTGCAAACTCTCTCTCACTCTCACTCACGAGCTCACCTCTCTCTCTCCTGTTCTTCATTGTTCTTCACTCTGTTCTTCATTTACTTTCATGGTATCAGAGCTTTAAGCTCTTGAGAACCTTAATCACTTCATAAACACTCTTTACTTATCTTTCTCTTCAGATTCATCTTGTTATTTTCTCAAAAATCTCTTCAAATTTCTTTTATCCAGTGGGTAATAAAACTCTGTTCTTGAGTGTTCTTGGCTGTGCTCACTCTGTTCTGTCTCTATTTCATTTCTTGAGAGTTTATCTTGATTCTAGACTTAAGTTCTCTCATTTCCAGAGCTTAATTCTCTCAAATCTAGCCTTGAAAATTCAAAATTATTCTTGGCCTGTTGTAAGAAATGGAGCACCACAGAGCTGTTCTTATCCCATGTACACTCAAGGGACCAGGAACTACATCACCTGGTCCAGGATGACCAGAGCAGCCCTTGGAGGAAGAGGTCTTTGGGAGCATGTTATCTCAAGTTCAGCTCCAAAGCAAATCACCCAAGGAGAAGATGGCAAGGAGATTGTAGTGGTAGATGAAGGCAAATGGGGTCAGGAAGATCTCATGGTGCTGTCTATCTTGCATAGCTCTCTTGATGGTCCACTTATGGACACTTACTCACACTGTACAACTCCAAAACAGTTGTGGGATACTCTGCAAAGAGTGTATGGTAACACTTCAAACCTTACCAGGATCTATGAAGTGAAGAGAGCCATTAACACCTTGCAGCAAGAAGAAGGAGACTTCACCAAACACCTTGGGAAGTATAGCCAGCTTTGGTCTGAGCTGGAGATGCTAAGGCCAAGCTCCAATGACCCTGAGACACTTGAAGCCAGGCGTGAGCAAGACAAGATATTTGGACTGTTTTTCACACTCAGCCCAAGCTTCAATGATGTAGTCAGGCATATCTTGAGAGAAAAGGAGCTTCCAAGCTATGATGAAGTATGTGCTCAGCTACAAAAGGAGATAGGCTCAGATGGACTCTTTGGTGGTGGAAAAGGAGACTTACCTATGGCACACAAGGCTGAGAAGATGGAGAATGCTTCAGCAAACAAAGCTTACTTCAAACCAAGAGGAGGAGGAGACAAGGCAGTAACTTGTGAGCATTGCAAGTACAAAGGCCACTCCAAAACCAATTGCTGGATTCTCCATCCCCATCTCAGGCCTACCTCAACCAACAGATACAGCCAGGCCAGAGCACAGGAAGCAAGAACTCAGGAGCACCCAGCACCCAGCTCTATGCTGGGAAATGATGGAAGAGCTTTGATCTCTACAACTCACACTGGTGGCTCCACTTCCCATGCCTTGCCTCAGCCATCTCATGAGGATGCATTCATCAGGAAGTCAGACATTGAGGCCCTGATCAAGGCTCTCAATGCAAACTCTGGTAACCAAAGTATTAATGCTTTAAATTCTATTCATAATGCATCTCACACTGCTAGGCCATTGATAATTGATTCATGAGCTTCTCATCATATGATTAGGGATGCTAAACTGATTAATGATATTAAACCTGCTCTAGGAAGTGTTGTGATTGCAAATGGTGATAGAATTCCAATAGAAGGAGTAGGAAATCTGAATCTGTTTAATAAAGAATCTCAAGCCTTTACATGCCTGCCTTTGCTTCTAACCTATTATCTGTGAAAAGAGCAACTAATGATTTAAATTGCAATGTTATTTTTAGTCCTAATGATGTGTGCTTTCAGGATATTAAGACCAGTAAGATGCTGGGCAAAGGTGTGAGCAAGGGAGAGCTGTATTTCCTTGAAGATACCAAGCTTAGATCAGATTCCTCTTATGCTTTTAATTCTGCTTCTGTTTTAGCTAATGATGTGTTATGGCATGCTAGATTAGGCCATCCTCATTCTCTTGCTTTAAAATTGATGTTACCTAATCTATCTTTGCAAAATGAATCTTGTGAGGCTTGTATTCTAGGTAAACATCATAAGTCTGTCTTTCCTTCATCTATGACTATTTATGAGAATTGTTTTGATCTAGTTCACTCTGATGTTTGGAATGCACCTTGTGTTTCTAGAGAAAACCATAAATATTTTGTGACATTCATAGATGAGAAATCAAAATATACTTGGCTCACACTGATTCAAAGTAAAGATAGAGTTCTAGAAGCATTTATAAACTTCCAAAACTATGTGACTAATCAGTTCAATTCCAAGATCAAAATTTTAGGTCTGATAATGGGGAGAATACACTAGCAATGCCTTCAAACAACACCTAGAAAAACATGGAATTATTCATCAGACAAGCTGTCCATACACACCACAACAGAATGGAGTGGCTGAGAGGAAAAATCGCCACCTTATGGAGGTTGCAAGGAGCATGATGTTCCACACAAATGTCCCAAAGAGGTTTTGGGAGATGCTGTGGTCTCTGCATGCTACCTTATCAACAGAATCCCAACCAAAGTCCTCAAAGATGTTTCTCCATTTCAGGTATTAAACAAAACTAAACCACCCATTGATCATTTGTGTGTTTGGGTGTGTGTGTTATGTCTTGCTACCAGGTGAGCAGAGAAACAAGCTTGATCCCAAGAGTATCAAAGCTATGTTCATAGGGTATTCCCACACAGAAAGGGTATAAGTGTTATGTACCAGACTCAAGAAGGGTGATGGTCTCAAAGGATGTGAAGTTTGTGGAATCAAAGGGTACTATGATGAGAAGAGTTGGGAAAACCTGAGAGATCTCTCACATGGACCATCTGATAGGGCAAACAACCTGAGAACCATTTTGGAGAACTTGGGCATTAGCCAGCCTGAGAGCAGTATGGCGCCACCAGCATCTCCATCACCACCAGCTGCTGGAAACAATGAAGAGGCAGAACCAACCACTGAGATAGTCCATCCTGATCCTGAGGGAGGCAATGAGCATGAATCAACATCAGAAACACCAGAAGATGATTCAGCATCAGTTCATGATCAAGATGAAGCAGAATATGATCAATCTGGTGGTGATCAGGATGATTGTGAGCAAGGACAGGAAGGAGCAGAAATAGAGGAACAGATTCAGCCATTAAGAAGAAGTACCAGAGTGAGAAAAGACCCATCTAATTGGGTTAATACCAGAGTCTACTTCAACAGCAATGCTGTAGCTCATCCTATTCAAGCAGCCTGCTCCTTTGCTAGTTATCCTCAAGAGCATGTAGCCTTCATCACCAATCTGGATCAAGATTATGTTCCAAAGACTTATGAAGAAGCTATGGAGCATGATGAGTGGAGAGAGTCTGTTGAAGATGAAGTAGGAGCCATGATCAAGAATGATACTTGGTATGAGGCTGAGCTTCCTAAAGGAAAGAAAGCAGTCACCAGCCGCCTACTCTTCACCATCAAGTACAAGGCAAATGGACAACCAGAGAGGAAGAAGACAAGACTAGTGGCAAGAGGATACACTCAAGTCTATGGAGAAGACTACCTAGACACCTTTGCACCAGTAGCCAAACTCCATACCATAAGGATTCTTCTCTCAGTGGCAGTAAACTTGGAATGGGATCTATGGCAGATGGATGTCAAGAATGCTTTCCTACAAGGAGAGCTGGAGGATGAAGTTTATATGAGGCCACCACCTGGTATGGAAGACATGGTCAAGCCAGGAAATGTTCTAAGGTTGAAGAAGGCTATCTATGGTCTAAAACAATCACCAAGAGCCTGGTATCACAAGCTAAGTACAACCCTTAATGGAAGAGGGTTTGTAAAATCAGAAGCTGACCACACTCTCTTCACCCTCACAAGCAAGCAAGGAATTGTGGTGATTCTGATCTATGTAGATGATATTATCATCACAGGAAGCAACAAGGAAGGTATCACCTCTACTAAAGCTTTTCTTAAGTCTAGCTTTGATATTAAAGATTTGGGAGAGCTAAAGTACTTTCTAGGGATTGAGATATGCCACTCTAAAGAGGGGCTATTCCTATCTCAAAGAAAGTACACACTTGATCTTTAAATGAGGCAGGAAAGCTTGGAGAAAGAGTAGCTAAGACACCACTTGAAGAGGGTTACAAAGTCTTGCGTGAGGGGGAGTTTGAGGATACTCCATTTGGTGACTTCAAGCTTTATAGGAGGATGGTTGGGAAGCTGATCTATCTCACCATCACAAGACCAGACATATGCTTTGCTGTAAATCAAGTTAGTCAGCATATGCAAGCACCAAAGGTTCACCATTGGAATATGGTGGAAAGGATCATGAGATATCTAAGGAAGCCCCTGGTCAAGGTGTATGGATGGGTTGCAACAAGAGCACAGAGATTGTGGGTTATTGTGATGCAGATTGGGCTGGTGATAGAATGGACAGGAGGTCTACTACAGGCTATTGCACCTTCATAGGAGGCAATCTGGTTACCTGGAAGAGCAAGAAGCAGAAGGTGGTATCATGTTCAAGTGCTGAGGCAGAATATGAGCCATGAGGAAGCTGACCAGTGAGCTCATTTGGATCAGAAACTTGCTAAGAGACTTGGGCATAGAGACAACAACACCAATCACAATGCACTGTGATAACCAGGCAGCTATTCATATTGCTTCAAACTCAGTCTTCCATGAGAGAACAAAGCATATTGAAGTGGATTGTCACAAGGTGAGACAAGCTGTGGAGCAGAAGATCATTCTACCTTGCTACACTAGGAGTGAAGACCAGCTAGCTGATATCTTCACCAAAGGAGCAAGCACCAAAGTCTGTGAGTTTATTCATCCAAGATTGGGACTCATAGACTTGTCCAGATCCTGATCTCCTTAAGCCATGAAGCATCTACTCTTTTTCCTTATGTGTGTTTTGTCCCATTGGGTTTTAAGGTTTTAATGAGGATGTGTTCATGGTTTCCAAGCTCAACCATGCTGTATGGTTAAGCTTGAGGGGGAGTATTGACAAAGGAAATAAATAGATAAAGAGAAGAGAGGAGCTGGAGCCTTTGAAGAACAGATCCGAGCTTACTTAATTCTCAAGTCTATCCGTACAACCTTGTCACACAAGTTATCAAGACTTGACCTGAAGTGGCTTGGAAGGCAAGGCACATTCAGACTCATCTTTGGTCGACAAAAGAAGGCAGTGTGCCGTTGGAACTATGAGACAAGAAGAATGAATAAATTAAGCAACATCACATGTTCCATTTGAAGGCAGTGTGCCGTTGGTGTACTGTCACTTTCAAGGCTTTGTCTTGATCTCATTAGTTTAATATTTCTGTACTTACTTAGGATAGTTTATTATTTCTTCTTAGTAGCCTTTAAATACTTGTATAGTCTCTCATTGTAAGATTAAGGAAATCATATCCTTCTTTTCTTATTACTTTGCAAACTCTCTCTCACTCTCACTCACGAGCTCACCTCTCTCTCCCCTGTTCTTCATTGTTCTTCACTCTGTTCTTCATTTACTTTCATCAAAGACTTCAACTAAGAGCTTTTCATTTTTTTTTTATTTCTAGGTCCCTAGGGCTTTTCTTTATCAAAAATTTTTGTTCATCAATCTCAACTTTGTCATATCCCCAAACCCCAAAATGTAAACAATTAGGTAACAAACACTTCACTCACCATCCTAGAAGCTAGCTCAAATGATGACCCTATGCTAGCAAGAGATGAGAACAAATCCATGTCGCTCCCAATACTCTCAAGATTTTGCACATGACAAGCTATCAAAAGAGGCCTCACTCAAGCAAATCAATGTAGGCTTCAAAGAATGGATAGGGTTCAAGGGTAAGGGAGTGCCATTTGGGTTAACAAAGGGTGGTACAATGGAAAAAGATAACCCAAATGTGTATGAGATCCATGATCAAGTATGCAAATGCCCATATGCAAGAGAGATTAAGTTCATTCAAGTCTAAGTTCAGGATGGAGCTGGTCTTAAGAACAATGCCAATATCAAGCAAGCAAGCAAGTTTCAAGAAGAGTTTTCAAGGCTCAAAGCATGCAAGCCTTTAAAAAGATGCTTAAGCTACTTGATATGTTTAACTAGGGTGTCAAATTCAGTCGACGAGTGTTCTTTACAAGGCAATGCTCCATATGCAAATGAATGCAACCTATATGCTCTAGACTCAATCCTAAGGATGCAAGTGATGCAATCTACATGATTCAAAAATTTAAATTTTTTTTAGATTTTCTATGCACTTATGAATGTACAATGCAATGCATGAGACTCAAAATCACAAAGCAAACATGATCAAATATCCGGTACCTCCCCCACACTTAAATCACACAGTCTCCTGTGTGAGTAAGAGAGTAAGAGATACCTCAACAAGGCAAAATCAAATGTATATACAAAGGGTTGGAGTAATACCACACAAGGAGATTTGGGCATGGTGCTTGTGGCATGACTAGAAGCTGGCTTGGTTCAATGCAACTAGAGGAGACTGCTACATGGATCATAAGGCTTAGGTGGCTGACCATCTTTCTTCTCTCCTCTAGTGCTTGGCAAAACCTGAAAATCTTGACCACTTTTATTAAAAACTTAAAAGGAAATTTGAAATTGCAAAGCTATATACAAGGATAACCATGGGACTTCCTCCCAAGTGAGCTTGTTTTGAGTCACTAGCTTGACTACCTTTTCTCTTGGACTAGTGAGAAGGAGGGTCCTTCCCACCTTCAAGAGTGATGGTGAGGACCTGAGAGAGAAGCTCTTGAAGCTTGATAGGGTCATCTTGGAGCTGAGGAGTGATGATGGCTCTAGCATTTGAGAATGGTGTGGACCTGCCCTTATGCTTGATCTTGTACTCAATGGCTCCATCCTTGAGCTTCTTTGGATGGAGAGTGAGAGTGTGTGAGAGCAAATCAAGAGGTGGAGGATGAGGCTCTTTCACTATCTTCTTCTTGCCATGAGTGGCCTTTGAGGCTCCAGCCATCCCTCTCTTTTAGCACTTTCCAAGTGCTCAACACACAACTCCTTAGAACACTCTCCATCAAGACCCTCTTTCTTACCTTCAACCTCTTCATCTTGGGGCTTCTCAACAGCTTGTACATCACAAGTGATTGTCCCACAATAGTCTGATTCGAGTGGAGGCTGGAGAGGATAGGAGACAGCTTTGTTGACATGCATGAGAGTGACCTTCTTGTTGGGAAAGTCAATGCAAGCTCCAACTGTTGTGAGGAAAGGAGTGCCAAGGATTAAAGGGACTCTTTCTGCAGATGCCATCTTCAAAACAGTGAGGTCAATAGGTATAGTGCAGGATCCAATCTTCAAGGGAAAGTCCTTGATTATGCCAAGTGGGGTTGTAGAAGAGGAATCCCCAAAGGTGAGAGGAGGAGTATCTGTTTCCATGCTTTCGATCCCAATACTCTGCACCATGTCCAAGGAGATGACATTCACACTAGCTCCACTATCAACAAGAGCATCATCCATAGTTAGTTTACCAAGGGAGCAAGACAAGGTGAACTTCCCTTGAGACTCAAGCTTAGGGAGGGACTTGGGAGGGATTGGTGGATCAATCTTCAGAAGTGAGATGTCCAAAAGTTCAGCCACTTCAGCTTGGTGGGTGAGAATGTCCTTTATGAGCATTATTTGGACATGAGCCGCATGCATATTGCTGATCTCTGGAAGCTTGACTCCAATATCACTGAGTTCTTTTCTGAATTTGGAGACCACTTTTTCTGAGCTTTGGTGAGGAACCTTTGAGGGAAAGGGAGTTTATCATATGGTGATAGCTCAACCTCATTGTCTTCTTCCTTCACTTCTTTCAGCTTGGGGTTAGCACTCTTCTCAACTTGTATCTCAACCTTAGGCTCATCAATCCTTCCTTGAACCTTCTTATCAGCTCTCTTCACAACTCTAGCTTCAGCTGTGGCCACAACCAGTCTCTTATCATGTTCAATCTGATTTCCAAGCACTAGCCTCTCAATCTCATCAACATCATTCTTATGATCACTCAATGCAATCCCTGAAGAAGTGGAGATGATAACATTGCAAGTCTCCTTAGGGTTCTTCTCTGGTTTTCCTGGTAGAGATCCCATTGGATTCTTGGATGATGAAGACATGGATGCAACTTGGCTCTCCAAAGCTTTGAGATGAGAGGCAAGTTGCATGTACTTGTTGTTGAGGTCAGAATAGGTGCCATCAATCTTAGCATGGATGTTCTTGAACTCATCACCAATGGTCTTAGCATTTCTTTCTTGAGCTTCTAAGAGTTGCTTGAACATGGACTCCAAATTTGAACTTGGAGCCTGAGCTGGAGAAGAGCTTCCTTGGGGCTGAGTAGGCTGGCTTGCTTGGTATCCTCCTTGGTGATTGTTGTAGTAAGGTCTTTGCTGGTAGTTGTTTTGGTATTGAAAGTTGGGCTCTTTCCTATACCATGTGCCATTAGAATTGATGAAGCACAGCTCCTCTTGACCTTCTACACCATGAACTTCAGTAGTCCTAGCAGGCTGTTGCTGTGCTGGTTCCCAATGGAGTTAAGCTGCTCTTGCTTAGCCTTCTCTACAAGAAGCTTGTCCAACTTTTCTTGGAGAGATTTCAGGGCCTTTCTTGTGTGCGGATCATCTTCATCAGTGCCTCTGTTGGCCCTATCATGCTCCTCACTGTAGACTGAGTCACTCCTGGCCATGTTTTCCACCAGCTTCTCAGCATCCTGCTCAGTTCTGCCCAAGAAGAACCCATTGCTGGCTGTGTCCAATCTGCTCCTGAACTCTGGTAGAGCACCTCTGTAGAAGGTACTAAGCAAACTCTCCTTGGTGAAGCCATGATGTGGGCATTGAGACCAATAGCCCTTGAACCTCTCCCATGCTTCACTAAAGCTCTCAGGTTCTTCTGCTGAAAGCTAGAGATCTCATTTCTGATCTTGGCTGTTCTTGAGGTAGAGAAGAATTTCTCTAGGAATGCTCTCTTGCATTCATTCCAAGTAGTGATAGAGTCACTTGGAACAGCCTTCTCCCATTGATGTGCCTTGTCTCCCAAAGAGAATGGAAACAACCTCAGCTTGAAAGCATCTTCAGAGACTCCATTAATCTTGGACAAGCTACAGTAGCTATCAAATGTGTCCAAGTGATCAAGGGGATCCTCCACAGCAAGGCCATGGAACTTGTTGTTCTCAATCAAATGCAGCAGCCCTGATTTGATCTCAAAGTTGTTGTTCTCCACAGCTGGTGCTCTGATTCCCAACCTATGACCATGAATGTGAGGTTGGTCATAGGCTCCAATGGCTCTTGCTTGGCGTGGTTGGGGATGTGGCTGGCGTGGTGGTCTAGGATTGTCAGCTCTTGGACCATTGTCCCTTGGACATTACCATCTTGAGGCAGATTCTCCATCTCAAACCCCAACCTTTGAAGATGAGCCTGTTGCTCTACTTCTCTTCTTTGTCTAGCTATCTCCCTCTCAAGTGCAGCAATCTCTTCAACAGTAGGAACCAAGTTGGATGCTCCTCTGCTTCTTGTGATCATACACCTGAAAGTCAAAGATAGAAGAGGCAAGAACCAATATCACAAGATACAATAAAAATAAAAATGACTTAGTCTCAAGCAAATAACTAAATCCCAATGTCAAAATCAACTTAGAAGTTGGCAACGCCAATTTGATGACAGAACTTTTCTAGGGTCCTAATCAAATGTTGTAGAATACAAGATGTCAATCCAATTCTAAGAGATTCTAATGCAAAGGGAATGCAAGTTCATGCTTAATCTAAGTCTATCAATATGGGAGGATGATTATGAAACTAAGACAATATTAAAAATGCAATAAAAGATTGAACTTTCTTTCTCAATGAGGCAAGGGGTTCTTGGGACAAGGGAACTGACTTTGGGTGATCAAGATTCAATCCAAGATGCTAACTTTTCAATCAATCTAATTCCTTATGCCTAAACAACAAAACTAAGCAAGCTCTATCCCTAGATGAATGCTCTTTTGCAATGATCACCCAAGTACACCAAATCCCTTTGGCTGTAATGATCAAAGCAAACATGGAGAATGAGTCTAATAGCAATCCTAGCTCCTTTGACAACTAAACCCTTAGGCAAAGCAAGCTAAAAGCATAGATGAGTTGGTTCAGGCATTTCATAGAACACCTTCCGGCATGAAATGCCTATAGCTCTAAGCCTGAGAGGCCAACCCAAATATAGCTTTAAAAACACCAAATCAATGCAAGGAGATGAAAGATCTAACACTAAGCACCTTGGATCTACACTTAATCACCCTTAGTCTCCTAGCCCATGAACCCTAGATAGATCTACTCACTAATACCCATGGAAAACCTCAAAATCAATGATGATTCAAGGCTAAACATGATTAGAGAATAAGATAATCTATTAAGCACAAAAGAAATGAGATAAAAGGATCAAAGATCCAAACTTTCTTCAAGTTCTTATTATGTTTTTGAGAGAAAAGAAGTTAGATCTCTTAATGAGATTACAAGAGTATTTATACATAGGCTTGAAAGCCCTTGGAAACATAAAGCAAAAATACTAAAGTGCCCTTGGCCAAGTGATTTTCGACCAATGAGAAGCAAGGAGAAAGGAAGAAGCTGAGCCACCCGGGTCAGCTAGTGCTTGTCCAGGCAGGGTATGTCCAGGCCGGGTGTGTCCTGGCCACGTGGTGGGTGTCCAGCAGCTAGCAGGACGCGCGGGTGTGTTTGGCCGGGTGGAACGTCCGCGTTCGGGGCCCATCCAGAATCAGGACGTGCGGGTCCTTGTCCTCGGGTGGTACTGGTCGGGTGTGCAGGCTGGTACGCGGGTAGGAGGGATTGTGGGACGTCCGGGTGTCCTGGTCCGTTCTCCCATCGCCCATCCCGTGCGGGTGCTATCGTCCGGGTGGTGCTGGACGGGTCATGGATGAAGGCACGCGGGTAATGATGGACGAGTGGTCATGTCCGGGTGCCTCGTCCCGTGCGGGTTCTCGTGCTCGGGTGGTGCTGACCGCGTCCGTTCTAGGCTTTCAGCACAATCGGGACGTCGCGGTGCTTGTCCCGGGTCGTCCTGGCCGCGTCCTGAGCTTGTCAAGGTAAGGTTTGATGGTTGGCCTCGGGTGTGCTCACCCGGGTGGCTTGACATGCTTCCACTCAATTGATCATAACTCCTCCAATATGGCTCCAAATGTCTTGAAACCACTTCCATTGGAAAGCTAACTCAGAATGCCATGTCTCCACCAAATCTAAGCATCAGAAGATACTTCTAAGGCCTTTGTCCATGTTCATCTTTAAACCCCTCTTTTCATCACAAAACTCCCAAACATCTTCAATATCTCCAAAGTGTGCTCCAACACCTAATAGGGACTTATGAATGCAAAATGAGCCTAAAGATGCCTAATGCCTAATATAAATGAGCAAAAATGCATAAGATATGATAGCTAAAAACATGTAAATATGCAAGACATCATTCACTTAGGAGTATCAAGGAGACCTCTCACATCTCTTTGTGTCACCATTCATTCCACAAACCTTGAACCAGATTGAGTCTTTTGATTCTCTGTTTGCAAGGATCTATCCCATTCCAACCAGAGAAGCATCCTAGGAGTGTATTATTTGGTATCAGAGCAACTCTGGCTAGGGAAGTCTCATTTTTCTTTATGTTCTTCACTCGATCTCTCATTTGTTTTCATAACCATTGCTAGATCTGAGTTTTGTTGTCTCATATCTGTCGATCTGTTTCACTCTGACTTCAGTATTGATAGATCTAAGAGTTTCTATTATAGATCTGTGTTGAATCTGTTCATCTTTTGCTATTGTTGTGTTAGATCTGTTATTTTTATCAGCTTATTGCTCGATCTGTTGTTAAACCGGTGTAAGATTGATTGATCTATCCTTACTCTGTAGAAATCTTGTAAAAAGAAAAAAGAAAAAGAAAAGAGTTGATCTTGAGTTTTCAAAAAGTCTTTTGGTTTTCTTATTGTTTAAGTTACAGAAAATTCAAAATCTGATCAAAGTTTCTTTTGCCGCCTGTTTCATCTTTGTTTTGTTTCCTTATTTGATTTCGATTTTTGTTTGGACTTTCTTACTGGCTGAGTATGTTGTTGATCTCAGGTACCAATGGGAGACGAGACGGAGGAAGAAGCAACCCTGATGAGGCGAAATGAAATGTTGATGGAAGCCATGACTGCTCAGCTGAATAAAACCATGTTGGAGAGCATGACTGAGATGATGAAAGAAAATATGAAAGAGATCAGAGATGAGATCAAACAAGCTACTGGTCAAGGTCACAACAATGAGACCAGAAGGAACTGTCAAACGCACACTCAGCAAGAGCATGGTGGTTCACAAGAGACTGATAATTATTATGAGCATCACAGAAGTGAGAAAAGTGGTTCATCATCATCATCGCGAGATAGTAGAAGGAGACATCATCGTGATCATGATGGGAGAAGGATTTACCGTGATGAGCTTGCTGGTTTGAAACTTAAGATCCCTCCCTTCCATGGCAATGTTGATCCAGACGCATACCTTGAGTGGGAGAAGAAGATTGAGCTCGTTTTCAACTGCCAGCACTACACCAATGCTCAAAGGATCCAGATTGCTGCAACTGAGTTTTATGACTATGCCTTGAGCTGGGGGGATCAACTGGTGACTACAAGGAGATTGAATCAGGAGTATCCAGTTGAGTCTTGGCATGAGATGAAGTCTCTTATGCGTAAGAGGTTTGTACCTATTCACTATCATCGCGACTTGCATCAGAAATTGAGGAGACTTACACAAGGATCTAAGACCGTGGAAGAGTACTATCAGGACATGGAGTTGCTGATGTTGAGAGCTGGTATATCTGAGGACAGAGAGGCTTTTATGGCAAGGTTTCTCGGAGGACTTAACCGCGAGATACAGGACAGTGTGGAGATGCAACATTATATGGAGATAGAGGAGATGTTGCACAAAGCTATTCTTGTGGAGCAGCAGATAAAAAGGAAGCATAACTCGCGTGGAAGCTATGGAAACAGCTAGTACCAGCATTCTAAAGATGAGAAACCGTCCTATCTGAAGGATAGCAAGCCTCAGCAGAAAGAAGATACTAAGCCAAGCAGCACACCCAGCAAGGACAAAGGCAAAGCTGAAACTACTAGTTCCAGAACCAGAGATGTTAAGTTTTTTAAGTGTCAAGGGCGTGGGCATTATGCTAATGAGTGCACGAACAAAAATGTTATGATTCTTCTTGAGAATGGGGAGTATGAATCAGAGGAAGAGAAGTCTAAGTCTGATCATGAGAAGTCAGGAGAAGAAAGTGAAGTGGAACCAGTAAGAGGCAGATTGTTGGTAACAAGAAGGCTCTTGAACTTGCAAACTAAGAATGGAGAACTTGAGCAGCGCGAGAATCTATTTTACACCAGATGTCTGGTTCAGGGAAAGGTGTGCAGTCTCATAGTTGATGTTGGTAGCTGTGTCAATGTAGCCAGTGAGACCATGGTGAAGAAGTTGGGTTTGAAAATTCAGAAGCACCCAAGGCCATACAGATTGCAGTGGCTTAATGAGGAGGGCGAGATGAGAGTTTCTACTCAGGTGCTGGTTCCTATAGCTATTGGTAGATATGAGGATGAAGTCTTCTGTGATGTGTTTCCAATGGAAGCCAGTCATATACTTCTTGGAAGACCATGGCAGTATGATAGACGTGTGAATCATGATGGCTTCACCAACGAACACACATTTGAATTCAAGGGAAAGAAGACTGTTCTGGTGCCTCTGTCTCCTAAAGAGGTTCATGAAGATCAACTCCAGCTTCAGAAAAAGAAAGAGATAGACCTCAAACCTGATCAGAACAAGCAACACAGCCTCTATGCTAAACAGAGAGATATCAAAAGAATTCTTTACTCTCAAAATTCTATTATCTTGCTTATATTTAAGGAGACTTTACTAACAGTCACTCATCACACACCGGATCATCCGAGTGAACTAGTCTCTCTTTTACAGGAATATGCAGATGTGTTTCCAGAAGAAAGCCCCATTGGATTGCCTCCAGTTCGTGGGATTGAGCATCAAATTGACTTTGTACCTGGTTCAACACTACCAAACAGACCTGCATACAGAACTAATCCAGTGGAAACTAAAGAATTGCAAAGACAAGTAGAGGAGCTTATGGAGAAGGGTCATATCCGAGAGAGCTTGAGTCCATGTGCAGTTCCAGTGCTCCTTGTGCCTAAGAAAGATGGTAGCTGGCGCATGTGTGTTGATTGCAGATCCATCAACAATATAACAGTGAAGTATCACCAGCCTATTCCTAGATTAGATGATATGCTTGATGAATTGCATGGCTCTTGCATATTTTCTAAAATTGATCTGAAAAGTGGTTACCATCAAATTAGAATGAAAGAGGGAGATGAGTGGAAAACTGCATTCAAAACTAAGCATGGTTTATATGAGTGGTTAGTCATGCCTTTTGGATTAACCAATGCTACTAGTACATTCATGAGACTGATGAATCATGTGCTTAGATCTTTCATAGGCATTTTTGTTGTTGTGTATTTTGATGATATCTTAGTTTACAGCAAGTGTCTTGAGGATCATATAGAGCATCTTAGAGCTATCTTGAATGTTTTGAGAAATGAAAAGCTTTATGCCAACCTGAAGAAGTGCACTTTTGGCACAGATAACTTGTTTTTTCTAGGTTTTGTTGTGAGTGCAGATGGTGTAAAGGTTGATCAAGAGAAGATTAAAGCAATACAAGAGTGGCCGAGTCCAACTACAGTGGGAGAAGTAAGGAGTTTTCATGGGCTGGCAGGTTTTTATAGGTGCTTTGTGAAAGATTTCAGCACTCTAGCAGCTCCACTGACTGAGATAATCAAGAAAGATGTTGGATTCAAGTGGGGAGAAGCATAAGAAACCTCATTTCAAATTCTTAAAGAGAAGCTTACTCACTCTCCTCTTCTCTAAAACATTTGAAATGGAATGTGATGCTTCAGGAATTGGTATTGGTGCTGTGTTGATGCAGGATAGAAGACCTATTGCATATTTCAGTGAGAAACTCAGTGGAGCTACTCTCAACTATGCTACATACGACAAGGAACTATATGCCTTGGTGAGAGCTCTACATACCTGGCAGCATTATCTCTGGCCAAAGGAGTTTGTCATTCACACAGACCATGAATCTCTGAAATACCTCAAGGGACAAAGTAAGCTCAGCAAGAGACATGCCAGATGGGTAGAATTCATAGAAACCTTATGTTATCAAATACAAACAAGGTAAGGAAAATATAGTTGCTGATGCACTATCCAGAAGGTATGTTCTCTTAAATACTCTTGATACTAAGTTGCTAGGTTTTGAGCAGATTAAAGAAATGTATTCATCTGATCCTGACTTTCAAGAAGCTTATAATTCATGTGCTAAGTATGCTGCTGGTCATTACTTTAGGCAGGATGGATTCTTATTCTATGACAATCGTTTATGTGTGCCTAATTGTTCTTTGAGAGATCTATTTGTCAGGGAATCCCATGGAGGAAGCTTGATGGTAAAATCTTTTGAGAATAGAGATGGTATTAAGAGATTAATGATAGATTAAGAGAGAGTATAAAGATTATAAGAAAGTTTTAAAGGAGAGATTAAGAGATTATGTTGTAGCCATGTCTAATAGACTTTGAATGTCATGATGAACAAGAGAGAAGAGTTTATTAAGAGACAAACTCGTTAACATACAATGAGGATGAGATTACATATTTATACTAAGAGACATTAGGGTTTTTAAGAGACTAAGCACTGTAGAAGCATGTGGAGTCAAACAAGGCAAGGCTTGCTGGTTTGAAATGAAGGGCTGAGAATGCTCACATGCTTGGCTCCTTTCCAGCCTGTGCCAGCCTGTCATAGGTGCCAATACCTTATCCACAAACGGTCATGAGACTAAGGCAAGGTCTTCTCTTCTTCTCTGAACCTTGCCACACTCCTTTACCTTGGTAACTCCTTTTTACCTTCATGAACAGTAACTCTCTTTTACTTTTACTGTGGTAACTAAAAGTTACTGCTACAGTGACATGATCTCTTTTAACCATATGCATCTCCTCACCACATTATTCTTATGCTAAGTTTAACACTCCCCCTCAAGCTTGACCATGAGATCTTCCTCATTAAAAACCTCATCAAAGAAAACCCATTGGGACAAAACTTTGATGAGGGAAAAAGAGTAAAGATCTCATGATCAGGAGAGTATATAACTAGCCCTTAGGCGAGAGATCAATGAGCCCAAGTCTGATGTGTATGGACTCCATTGTCTTCTGCCTAGATGCCTTGGTGAATACATCTGCCAACTGATCTTCACTCTTTGTGCAACATGGCAAGATTACTCCCATCACTATCATCTGCCTAACCTTGTGGCAGTCCACCTCAATGTGTTTGGTTCCCTCATGGAACACTGAGTTTGTAGCAATGTGTATACCAGCTTGATTATCACAGTGCATTGTCATAGGAGCTGACTGATCTATCTCCAAGTGTTTAAGAATTCCCTTGATCCAAACCAACTCATTGGTGAGCTTCAGCATGGCTCTATACTCAGCCTTAGCACTAGAGCATGACACCACCTTTTGCTTCTTACTCTTCCAGGTTACCATGTTTCCTCCAATGAAAGTACAGTAACCAGTAGTAGAACTTCTATCAGTCCTATCACCAGCCCAATCTGCATCACAATAACCAACCACTTCAGTGCTTCTATTGCAGCCCATCCATATACCAAGATCTTGAGTTCCATTCAGATATATGAGAACTCTTTCAACCATGCGCCAATGGTGCTCCTTTGGAGCTTGCATATGCTGACTTGCTTGGTTCACAGCCAAGCATATATCAGGCCTTGTAATGGTTAAGTATATCAGCTTCCCCACAAGCTTCCTATACAGCTTTGGATCATGGAAAGGCTTGCCACGCTCTTTCTCCCCCTCACCTGGGACCTTATACCCATCCTCTATGGGTATCCTAGCTGTTTTTCCTCCATAAGCACCCGCATCCTTTAGAATATCCAGTATATACTTTCTTTGAGAAATGAACAACCCTTCCTTTGATCTACACAACTCAATCCCAAGGAAATACTTCATCTCTCCCAAGTATTTTATCTCAAACACTGACTTCAGAAACTTCTTTGTTGCTTGAATCCCCTCTTTGTCACTGCCGGTTAAGATGATATCATCCACCTACACAAGCAGGCAGATAACTCCTGAGGAAGTAGTGAGAGTAAAGAGGGTGTGATCTAACTCAGACTTCCTAAAGCCTCTCCCATTCAATGTAGTACTCAGCTTGTTGTACCAAGCTCTAGGTGATTGCTTCAACCCATATATAGCCTTCTTTAGTCTCAAGACATTCCCTGGCTTCACAAGACTCTCAAGACCAGGTGGAGGATGCATATATACTTCATCTTCAAGCTCTCATTGAAGAAAGGCATTCTTCACATCCATCTGCCAAAGTCTCCACTCAAGGTTCACAGCAAGAGATAGGACTATTCTGATTGTATGTAGCTTGGTAACAGGAGCAAATGTATCAATGTAGTCTTCTCCATAGGTCTGAGTGTATCCTCTTGCAATCAGTCTAGTCTTCTTTCTGTCCACAGTTCCATCAGCCTTATACTTGATAGTGAATATCCATCTACTGGTCACAGCCTTCTTCGCTTTTGGCAATGCACTCTCATACCAAGTGTCATTCTTTATCATAGCATTGGCCTCATCCCCAACAGATTTTTTCCAATCTTCATGCATCATTGCTTCTTCATATGACCTTGGAACAAAGCTCTTGTCTAAGCTTGTCATGAAAGTACAATGCTCTTCAGGATATTGAGAAAAATAACACACTGCTTGGGAAGGATGCTCCACAGCCTAGGCATTGTAGTACACTCTCGTGTTTACCCAGTTGGAAGGATCCTTCCTTTGCCGTGTGCTCCTCCTCAAAGGTACAATCACTTCTTCTTCAGCAACTGCTTCTTGTTGTATCTGATCTTCTTGCTTAGCTTCTTGACCTTCAGTCTGATCCTTTAATGTAGTATCTTCCTCACTATCTTCTCGACTTTGGACAGGAACATCAACATCAGAGCTATGACCTTCTAAACCTCCAGCTTCACCCGAGCTTTGTCCTTGGTCTTCTTCACTTCTAGCTTCTGATTCATGTCCTCCCTCATGGTCAAAGTGGGGTGATTCTTGAGCAGCAACTGGTGGGAACTCTTTACGCCTGTGCTGATCCTGGTATACCCCAATTCCAAGACCTTCTAGGATGTTTCTCAAGCTAGTAGCCGCATCTAATGGTTGAGATAGACCTTCCAGCTCTTCCCAATTATTCCCACCATAGTAACCTTTCTCTTCCATAAATTTTACTTCTCTGCACACTAAGACCCT
Source organism: Brassica nigra (assembly GCA_016432835.1). Classification (NCBI taxonomy): domain Eukaryota; kingdom Viridiplantae; phylum Streptophyta; class Magnoliopsida; order Brassicales; family Brassicaceae; genus Brassica; species Brassica nigra. Next base: position 29,022,593 of record CM028245.1, read on the forward strand.
TCTAGCTTCTGGATCAAAGCATTTGTATCCCTTTTGGGATGAAGAGTATCCAAAAAACATAGTCTTGATGCTCCTTTCTTCTAACTTGTTTCTCAGCTCACTCGGAACCATCACATAGTACACACATCCAAAAGTCCTTAAGTGATCTAGGACAGGTTTGCTCTTGTTGAGAACTTCAAAAGGAGACTGATTCTTTAGAACTCTGGTTGGTATCCTGTTGATCAAGTAGCAGGCAGTCATCACAGCATCACTCCAATATCTCTTGGGCACACTCTTGTGAAACATCATAGACCGAGCAACCTCCATTAGGTGTCTGTTCTTCCTTTCAGCCACTCCATTCTGCTGAGGAGTGTACGGGCAGCTAGTGGTGAAGGATCTCATGTTGAGCTAGATGATCCTTGAATGCATGGCCAGTAAACTCCCCACAATTATCAGACCTGAAAATCTTAATCTTGGCATGATATTGGTTAGTAACATAGCTTTGAAATTTTTTAAATGCATCAAGGACTCTATCTTTAGTTTTAATGAGTGTTAACCAGGTGTATTTAGTTTTTTCATCAATGAATGTGACATAATACTTATACTCATCCCTAGATAAACAAGGAGCTGTCCATACATCAGAGTGAATTAAATCAAAACAGTTTTCATAGATAGTAGTAGATCTTTGAAAGACAGTCCTACAATGTTTTCCCAAAATACAAGCTTCACATCATTATTTTTAAACATGACACCTGGTAACATTATGCTTAAAGCCCTAACATGAGGATGGCCTAGTCTAGCATGCCACAAAGCATTTTTATTCGTAGGCAGAACATAACTAAAAGAGAAACAAGAACTAGAAATATGAGCTAAGTCTTCAAGCAAATAAAGATCTCCCTTGGTTGCTCCTTGTCCAATCACTTTACTGCTCTTAATATCCTGAAACTTCACATCATTAGGACTAAAGATAACTTTGCATTGAAGATCAGAGGTGCATCTTTTAACAGATAATAGATTAGAAGTAAACTCTGGCATGTAAAAGGCTTGCGAATTTTTATCAAACAGTTTTAATGTGCCAATGCCTCTAATAGGGATCCTATCTCCATTAGCAATCATAACTTGTCCATGAGCAGGTTCTATATCCTTAATCAGTTTGTTATCACTAATCATATGATGAGATGCACCAGAGTTAATAATTAATGGCTTATTCAATGGTTTATCAATGTTTTCAGCAATGGGAGTCCTAGGAGTGTATTTCAAGTTCACTAACACTTCTAACAACTTATCAGAGATGCTAGCATGAGTTTTAGCAGTATAAGATCTTTCAAACAAGTCTAGCAACCTATCAGTGTTACTAGGCATGGTATGAGCAGAGTAAGAGTATCCAAGGGTGTTTCCAAGTTTGTTACCAGACTCCTTGAGAGCTCGGATGAATGCCTCAAAGTCAGCCTTGGTAATCACCTTCTGATCCAAACTCTTCCCACTTATCTGATGAGAGGTCATAGCTCGGCATTCACGCTCACTTCCCTTGCCTGTTGAACTAGCTCCTGATGAGCCAGCACCACTAGCCTCAGTAGAAATGTTGGCCCTTGCTTCTCTATCCCTGTTGAACTTGGGAAGCTTAAGATGCGGGTGTATGATCCAGCATTGGCTCTTCTTATGCCCTTGTTTCTTGTAATGCTCACAGCTCCCTTCATACATCTCATACTTCTTCCCATCACCTCGGTAGGCAGCTTTGTTTGCTTGTATCTCCTCGGCTTGGTGAGCTATGGTAAGCTCCCCCTTTCCTTTTCCTCCAAAGAGACCAAGGGACCCTTCCTCCTTCTGAAGTTGGGCGCATACTTCTTCCATGGATGGGAGAGTTAGAGATCTCAAGATGTATTTGATTACATCCTAGTAACATGGATCTAGTGTCATCAGCAGCCCAAAGACTTGATCTTGCTCCTTTCTCTCCATGAGGGTTTCTTGATCAGTAGTGTTGGGTCTTAAACTCTCAAGTTCAGACCACAAAGATCCAAACTTTCCCATGTGCTTGGTAAGCTCCCCTCCATCTTGCTTGAGAAGACTAATGGACCTCTTTAACTCAAACACACGGCTGATGTTGGAGACATTGCCAAACCTCTTCAAGAGTGTCTCCCACAAGTGTTTAGGAGTCTCACAGTAGCTGTATGCTTCAAGGAGAGGGACTTCAAGGGACGCTTGAAGCACTGAGAGCACCATCAAGTCTTCTTGAACCCACTTCTTTGCATCAACAACAGCTAGAGTCTTCCCACCACTTTCTTCATCTTCTTCTTCACTGGTCACTGGCGTTGGACCATCATCAGTGATGTGGCTCCACAGCCCTAACCTTCCAATAACAGTCTTCACAAGTCTAGACCACAGCAATTAGTTTGAACCACCTTTCAAAGCAACCGGTACAGTAACCAGCTTGCTAAAGTTGTTTGCATCCATCTTCTCTTCTATGAACTTGAAATGACCTTCAAAGCTTCAACCTTGTAACCCAGCTCAAGAACAACAGCCCCAGACCTCAAGAACACACGAACTCAAAGAACCAGAACCAAAGATCTCAACTTTATCACAAGAACAGCTCGGAAACTCCACAAGAACACCAAAGAAAAAGAAATGATGAAGAATAAGAGAGATCTCTTAATACCAAAGCCAACAAGGCTCTGATACCATAAAATATTTTGAGAATAGAGATGGTATTAAGAGATTAATGATAGATTAAGAGAGAGTATAAAGATTATAAGAGAGTTTTAAAGGAGAGATTAAGAGATTATGTTGTAGCCATGTCTAAGAGAATTTGAATATCATGATGAACAAGAGAGAAGAGTTTATTAAGAGACAAACTCGTTAACATACAATGAGGATGAGATTACATATTTATACTAAGAGAGATAAGGGTTTTTAGGAGACTAAGTATTGACATGAAGACAAGAAGAGAAGAGATAAGGCAGAAGAAGTATCCGGATGAGTCAAGAACATGTGAACTGCACTTGCTTGGATCACAAGCTATTCCGTACAATACTTGTGAAGCAAGCATCCAAGGCTGAACCTAACATGCCTTAGGAGTCAAGGCAAGCTCAGACTTGACTTGGTCGACATTAGGAGAGGAGAAGACCGTTGGAGGCTGCTGAGACAAGAAGAATGATTTAAATAAGAAAGGTCACATGTTCCAAATTTGAATCCAGCTGTTTGGGACATGTCACTTTCATGCCTTGATCAGAACACATTTATTTATTCTATTTGATTAGTTTAATAGTTTCTGTACTTAGCCTAGATTAGTTTATTGTTTCTGAAGTGAGGCAACTTGCCAAGCTTTGTCTTTAAATACTTGTAACTTGCCACACTTTGATTCTAAGGAAAACAGTTCTTCCTTCTTCTCTCTTTACTCGTCCAACTCTCTCTCTCTCTCTCTTACTCTGTTCTTACTCTGTTCTTCATTTTCTTACATGGTATCAGAGCTTGAAAGCTCTTGAGACCCTCATTTTCTTCCGCAAATCAACTCTGTCTTTTCTCTTTGGATTCATCCATTTACTTTCTTAAGTTTCTCTCCAGATTTCTTTTATCCAGTGGATAATAAATCTGTGTTCTTGAGTGTTCTTGAGTTTTCTTCAACTGTGTTCACTCTGTTCTGCCTCCATTTACTTTCTTTGAGAGTTCATCTTAATTCTAATCTTTGAGTTCTCTCAGTTCCAGAGTTCTTTTATCTCAAATCCAGCCTTGAAAATTCAAATTATTCTTGGCGCCTACCTGAAGAGATGGAACACCACAGAGCAGTTCACATTCCATGCACACTCAAGGGACCAGGAAACTACATCACCTGGTCTAGAATGACAAGAGCAGCCCTTGGAGGAAGAGGTCTTTGGGAGCATGTTACTTCAAGTTCAGCACCAAAGCAGATCACCCAAGGAGAAGATGGCAAGGAGATTGTAGTGGTAGATGAAGGCAAATGGGGTCAGGAAGACCTCCTGGTGCTGTCTATCCTGCATAGCTCTCTTGATGGTCCTCTTATGGATACTTACTCACACTGTGAAACTCCAAAGCAGTTGTGGGATACCCTGCAGAGAGTGTATGGCAACACTTCAAACCTTACCAGGATCTATGAAGTGAAGAGAGCCATCAACAACTTGCAGCAAGAAGAAGGAGACTTCACCAAACACCTTGGGAAGTACAGTCAGCTATGGTCTGAGCTAGAGATGCTAAGGCCAAGCTCCAATGATCCTGAAACTCTTGAAGCTAGGCGTGAGCAAGACAAGGTCTTTGGACTATTTTTCACACTCAGCCCAAGCTTCAATGATGTGGTCAGACACATTTTGAGAGAAAAGGAGCTTCCAAGTTATGATGAAGTGTGTGCTCAACTTCAAAAGGAGATAGGCTCAGATGGTCTCTTTGGTGGTGGAAAAGGAGTTATCTATGGTTCACAAGGCTGAGAAGGTAGAGAGTGCTTCTGCTAACAAAGCTCACTTCAAACCAAGAGGAGGAGGAGACAAGTCAGTAACTTGTGAGCATTGCAAGTATAAAGGACACTCCAAGAACAACTGCTGGATTCTTCATCCTCATCTCAGGCCAGCCTCAGCTAACAAGCCCTACCAAGCCAGAGCCCATGAAGCAAGAGCTCAGGAGCAGCCAGCACCAAGCTACATGCATGGGAGATGATGGGAAGGCATTGGTCTCTACAACCCACACTGGTGGCTCCACTTCCCACGCCATTCCCCAGCCACTCCATGAGGATGCATTCATCAGGAAGTCAGACATTGAGGCCTTGATCAAAGCCCTCAATGCAAACTCTGGTAACCAAAGTATTAATGCTTTAAATTCTATACACAATGCCTCCCACACTGCTAGACCTTTAATAATTGATTCAGGAGCTTCTCACCATATGATTAGGGATGCTAAACTGATTAATGATATTAAACCAGCTCTAGGCAGTGTTGTGATTGCAAATGGTGATAAAATTCCAATTGAGGGAGTAGGAAATCTGAACTTGTTTAATAAAGAGTCTCAAGCATTCTATATGCCTGCCTTCACATCAAATTTATTATCTGTTAAGAGAGCAACTAATGATCTGAATTGCAATGTTATTTTCAGTCCTAATGATGTTTGCTTTCAGGATATTAAGACCAGTAAGGTGCTTGGAAAGGGTGTGAGCAAGGGAGAACTTTATTTGCTTGAAGACACCACTCTATCAGATTTATCCTCTGCTTTCAATTCTGTTTTAGCTAGTAATGTGTTATGGCATGCTAGATTAGGCCATCCCCATGCTCGTGCTTTGAGTTTAATGTTGCCTAATTTATCTTTTCAAAATGAATCTTGTGAGGCTTGTATTCTTGGCAAACATTGCAAATCTGTTTTTCCTCAATCTATGACTATTTATGAAAAGTGCTTTGATCTAGTGCATTCTGATGTGTGGACTGCCCCTTGTGCATCTAGAAAACCATAAATATTTTGTGACATTCATAGATGAGAAATCAAAGTATACTTGGCTCACACTGATTAAAAGTAAAGATAGAGTTTTAGAAGCTTTTATTAACTTCCAGAACTATGTAACTAACCATTTCAATTCCAAGATCAAAATTTTAGGTCTGATAATGGTGGGGAGTATACTAGCAATGCATTCAAACAACACCTAGCAAACCATGGCATTATACATCAAACAAGCTGCCCATACACACCACAACAAAATGGAGTTGCTGAAAGAAAGAACAGACATCTTATGGAGGTTGCAAGGAGCATGATGTTTCACACAAATGTTCCAAAGAGGTTTTGGGGAGATGCTGTGATCACAGCTTGCTATTTGATCAACAGGATCCCCACAAAAGTCCTCCAAGATGTCTCTCCTTTCAGGTATTAAACAAGATCAAACCTCCATTAGATCATTTGCGTGTGTTTGGGTGTGTGTGCTATGTCTTGACACCAGGAGAGCAGAGAAACAAGCTGGAAGCCAAGAGTGTCAAAGGCATATTCATAGGCTACACTCACACGCAGAAAGGGTACAAATGCTACATTCCAGATTCCAGAAGAGTTATGGTCTCAAGGGATGTCAAGTTTGTGGAATCAAAGGGTACTATGATGAGAAGAGCTGGGAAGACCTCAGAGATCTCTCACAAGGACCATCTGATAGGGCAGACAACCTGAGAATTATTTTGGAGAATTTGGGGATCAGTCAGCCTAAGAGCAGTGTAGCACCAGCACCAGCACCATCTCCATCACCACCAGTGGATATTAACCATGAAGAAGCAGCACCAATTGTGGATCCAGTCCATCCTGATCCTGAGGGGCAGTGAGCATGGATCAACACCAGAACTTCCAGAAGATGATCCAGCAGTAGTTCATGATCAAGATGGAACAGAATCTGATCAGTCTAGTGGAGATCAGAATGATGTCCAAGAACAGGAAGAGGCAGTGATAGAGGAGCAGGAACAGAGTCAACCATTGAGAAGAAGTACCAGAGTGAGGAAAGACCCATCAAATTGGATCAACACCAGAGTATACTTCAACAGCAATGCAGTGGCTCATCCTATCCAAGCAACCTGTTCATTTGCAAGCTATCCTCAAGAGCATGTAGCCTTCATCACTAATCTGGATCAAGAATATGTTCCAAAGACTTATGAAGAAGCTATGGAGCATGATGAGTGGAGAGAGTCTGTTGGAGATGAAGTTGGAGCTATGATCAAGAATGACACTTGGTATGAAACTGAGCTTCAAAAGGAAAGAAAGCAGTACCAGCCGCCTACTCTTCACCATCAAGTACTTAGCAAATGGAAAGCCAGAAAGGAAGAAGACAAGGCTAGTTGCAAGAGGATACACCCAAGTATATGGAGAAGACTATCTGGATACTTTTGCACCAGTAGCTAAGCTCCACACCATAAGGATTGTGCTCTCCTGGCAGTAAACTTGGAATGGGATCTATGGCAGATGGATGTCAAAAATGCCTTTCTACAAGGAGAGCTGGAGGATGAGGTGTATATGAGGCCACCTCCTGGTATGGAAGACATGGTCAAGCCAGGAAATGTTCTAAGGTTGAAGAAGGCTATCTATGGTCTAAAACAATCACCAAGAGCCTGGTACCACAAGCTGAGTACAACTCTCAATGGAAGAGGGTTTGTAAAATCAGAAGCTGATCACACCCTCTTCACCCTCACAACCAAGCAAGGAATTGTAGTAATATTGATCTATGTGGATGATATTATCATCACAGGAAGCAACAAGGAAGGTATCATTTCTACTAAAGCTTTCCTTAAATCTAGCTTTGATATTAAAGATTTGGGTGAGCTAAAGTACTTTCTAGGGATTGAGATGTGCCGCTCTAAAGAGGGGCTGTTCTTATCTCAAAGAAAGTACACACTTGATCTTTTAAATGAGGCAGGAAAGCTTGGAGCAAGAGTAGCTAAGACACCACTTGAAGAGGGTTACAAAGTCTTGCGTGAGGGGGAGATTGATGATACTCCTTTGGCGATTTCACACTCTATAGAAGAATGGTTGGAAAGCTGATCTATCTCACCATTACAAGACCAGACATCTGCTTTGCTGTGAATCAAGTCAGCCAGTATATGCAAGCACCAAAGGTTCACCATTGGAATATGGTGGAGAGGATCATGAGATATCTAAGGGAGGCCCCGGTCAAGGTGTTTGGATGGGTTGCAACAAAAGCACAGAGATTGTGGGATATTGTGATGCAGATTGGGCTGGTGATAGAGTGGACAGGAGGTCAACTACAGGCTATTGTACCTTCATAGGAGGCAATCTGGTCACTTGGAAGAGCAAGAAGAAGGTGGTATCATGTTCAAGTGCTGAGGCAGAATACAGAGCAATGAGGAAGCTTACTAGTGAGCTTATCTGGATCAGGAACTTGCTAAGAGACTTGGGCATTGAGACAGCAACACCAATCACAATGCATTGTGATAACCAGGCTGCCATACACATAGCATCCAACTCAGTCTTCCATGAGAGAACAAAACACATTGAAGTGGATTGTCACAAAGTGAGACAAGCAAAGGAGCAGAAGATCATACTGCCTTGCTACACTAGAAGTGAAGACCAGCTAGCTGATATCTTCACCAAAGGAGCAAGCACTAAGGTCTGTGAGTCCATCCATCCAAGATTGGGACTCATAGACTTGTCTAGATCATGATCTCCTTAAGCCATGAAGCATCTACTCTTTTTCCTCTTGTGTGTTTTTGTCCCATTGGGTTTTTCACACAAAAGGTTTTAATGAGGGATGTCTTCATGGGTTCCAAGCTTAACCATGCCTTATGGTCAAGCTTGAGGGGGAGTATTGACATGAAGACAAGAAGAGAAGAGATAAGGCAGAAGAAGTATCCGGATGAGTGAAGAACATGTGAACTGCACTTGCTTGGATCACAAGCTATTCCGTTAATACTTGTGAAGCAAGCATCCAAGGCTGAACCTAACATGCCTTAGGAGTCAAGGCAAGCTCAGACTTGACTTGGTCGACATTAGGAGAGGAGAAGACCGTTGGAGGCTGCTGAGACAAGAAGAATGATTTAAATAAGAAAGGTCACATGTTCCAAATTTGAATCCAGCTGTTTGGGACATGTCACTTTCATGCCTTGATCAGAACACATTTATTTATTCTATTTGATTAGTTTAATAGTTTCTGTACTTAGCCTAGATTAGTTTATTGTTTCTGAAGTGAGGCAACTTGCCAAGCTTTGTCTTTAAATACTTGTAACTTGCCACACTTTGATTCTAAGGAAAACAGTTCTTCCTTCTTCTCTCTTTACTCGTCCAACTCTCTCTCTCTCTCTCTTACTCTGTTCTTACTCTGTTCTTCATTTTCTTACACTAAGCACTGTAGAAGCATGTGGAGTCAAACAAGGCAAGGCTGACTGGTTTGAAATGAAGGGCTGAGAATGCTCACATGCTTGGCTCCTTTCCAGCATGTGCCAGCCTGTCATAGGCGCCAATACCTTATCCACAAACGGTCATGAGACTAAGGCAAGGTCTTCTCTTCTTCTCTTAACCTTGCCACACTCCTTTACCTTGGTAACTCCTTTTTACCTTCATGAGCAGTAACTCTCTTTTACTTTTACTGTGGTAACTAAAAGTTACTGCTACAGTGACATGATCTCTTTTAACCATATGCATCTCCTCTCCACATTATTCTTATGCTAAGTTTAACAGATGGGTCATTTTGGTATAGCAAAAACTCTTAAAGTATTGCAGGATCACTTCTACTGGCCACATATGAAATGCGATGTTGAGAGAATCTGTGGGAGATGCACTACTTGCAAGCTTGCAAAATCTAAGGTTCAACCACACGGTTTGTACACTCCTTTACCTATTCCTACTCACCCTTGGAATGATATATCTATGGATTTTTATTGTGGGTTTGCCAACGACCAAGACAGGTAAGGATTCTATCTTTGTAGTTGTGGACAGGTTTTCTAAGATGGCATATTTCATTGCTTGCCATAAAACTGATGATGCATGTTGCTAACCTGTTCTTTAAGGAGATTTTGCGCATTCATGGCAAGCCTAGGACTATAGTTTCTGATAGAGATACTAAAGTTTCTTAGTTATTTTTGGAAAACTCTTTGGTCTAAGCTAGGTACTAAGCTGTTATTCTCTACTACATGTCATCCACAAACTGATGGGCAAACTGAGGTAGTTAATAGAACTCTTGGAACTCTCTTGCGTGCATTCATTAAAAAGAATTTGAAATCATGGGAAGGTTACTTGCCTCACTGTGAGTTTGCTTATAATCATGCTCAGCATTCTTCATCTAAGTATTTTCCTTTTGAAATTGTTTATGGGTTCAATCCCATCTCACCTTTGGATCTAGTGCCTTTACCTGAGTGTGAAAGGGTCAGTATGGATGAGAAAAAGAAAGCAGAGATGGTGCAGCAGATTCATGAGCAAGCAAGAAGAAACATTGTTGAGAAAACCAAGCAGTACACTAAAAGAGCAAACAAAGGCAGGCGTGAGATGATCTTTGATGTTGGTGATAAAGTGTGGGTTCACTTGCGCAAGGATAGGTTCCCAAATGAAAGAAAGTCTAAGCTCCTGCCACAGATTGATGGCCCCTTTGAAGTCATCCAGAAAATCAATGACAATGCCTATAAGCTTGATCTTCAAGGTAAGTATGATATAACTAATAGCTTTAATGTTACTGACTTGGCTCCTTTTATTGCAGATGATTTAGATTTGAGGACAAATCCTTTTCAAGAGGGAGGGGATGATATGATCATGGACCAGTCAAGTAAAGAAGACAATGAGATCATGGATGAGCCAGTTGATGAAGGTGTTCTAACCATATCTGAAGGTCCTATGACTCGAGCCAGAAGCAAACAACTTAAAGAATCCATTGGAGAATTACTTCAGACATCATTGAAGCAAGAAGAGAGTCTTGGAAGGATCTTGATCATCCAAGACACACTTACCACAATTCAAGCCATTTCATTTTCTAGATAGACATCAAATGAGCAAGTAACATATGTGTGCTCTTTTTTCCTATCTTTGGTTTTGTCCCACTGGATTTTCCAAAGATAGGTTTTTAATGAGGCCATATATTGCTTTCCTATCACTCATTTGATGATCTCAGTTTTTAAACTTTATTTTAATTTTTATCTTATTTTTAAATTAAGACTGGTTTATTTGTAACACATTTAGAGACCAAGGAGCCTGTTCCTTGCCCTCTCTATATATAGGCTGTCGAAAGCCCTAATAGAGACATCCAATCTTTTATTTTCAGACTCTTGTCTCTCTCTCTGCCGACTGCAAGCTCTCTTGTAGATCTGAGTGTTCTTGAGTCTTTGTTAGTGTGTCATATCTAACAAAACCACAAGAGTGCTTGTCTTGGTGTGTCATATCCAAGGGATTCACTTAGGAGTATCAAGGAGACCTCTCACATCTCTTTGTGTCACCATTCATTCCACAAACCTTGAACCAGATTGAGTCTTTTGATTCTCTGTTTGCAAGGATCTATCCCATTCCAACCAGAGAAGCATCCTAGGAGTGTATTACTTCCAGTTTTAGTCCTAGGTAATCCAACAACAAAATCCATTGAAATGTCATGCCATGGATGCAAAGGAATGGGTAAGGGAGTATACAGACCGTGGTTTTGGACATTGGACTTAGCTTGTTTGCAAGTGACACACTTTTCACAAGCTTTTTCTACTTCTCTCCTCATGTGCGGCCAAAATAAGTGCTCTTGCATTACACTCAGAGTTTTAGTCACGTCAAAATGTCCTCCAAGTCCACCTGCGTGAGCTTCTTTGACAAACAATTCTCTCAAAGAAGAGTTAGGCACACATAGTCTATTTTCAAAGAAGAGAAAACCATCATTCTTGAAGTACTTACCACGTCCAAACTTCTCACAAGAAGCATATATATCCTTAAAATCAGAATCAGTGGCATACAAAGTTTTGATATGATCAAATCCAAGTAATTTGGTTTCAAGAGTGTTTAAGAGAACATACCTTCGAGATAGTGCATCAGCAACTATGTTTTCCTTACCTTTCTTGTACTTGATCACATAGGGAAAGGTTTCAATGAATTCAATCCATCTAGCATGTCTCTTGTTCAGTTTCTGTTGTCCCTTGAGATGTTTGAGAGACTCAAGATCAGTGTGGATGACAAACTCCTTAGGCCAGAGATAGTGTTGCCATGTTTGCAATGCTCTCACAAGTGCATAGAGTTCTTTGTCATACGTTGGATAGTTCAAAGTAGCACCTCCAAGCTTTTCACTAAAGAAAGCTATTGGTTTCTTTTCCTGCATAAGCACAGCACCTACACCAACACCAGATGCACCACATTCTCTTTCAAATATTTTAGAAAAGTCAAGGAGAGAAAGAATTGGTGAATTGGTGAGTTTCTCTTTCAAGGTCTGGAATGCTTCTTCATGTGCTTGTTCCCACTTGAACCCTACGTTTTTCTTGATTACTTCAGTCTGTGGTGCAGCCAAAGTACTAAAATCCTTGACAAATCTCCTCTAAAAACCGGCTAGACCATGAAAGCTTCTCACTTCACCAACTGTCTTTGGACTTGGCCATTCTTTGATAGCTTTGATCTTTTCTTCATCAACACGGATTCCATCTGCACTCACAACAAAACCTAAAAAGATAAGGTTATCTGCTCCAAAAGTACATTTCTTTAGATTAGCAAACAAGGATTCTTTCCTAAGCACTTCTAGAACCTTTCTAAGATGCTCATCCAAGTCTTTGCTGTATATCAGAATATCATCAAAATATACCACAACAAAATGACCTATAAATGATCTAAGAACATGGTTCATTAGTCTCATGAAGGTGCTAGGTGCATTATTTAACCCAAATGGCATTACCAACCATTCATATAACCCCTGTTTTTTTTTAAAAGCGGTTTTCCATTCATCACCTTCTTTCATCCTAATCTGGTGATATCCACTTTTCAAATCAACCTTAGAAAAGATGCTAGAACCATGCAATTCATCAAGCATATCATCTAATCTGGGTATAGGATGTCGATACTTTAGAGTGATATTGTTGATGGCTCTGCAATCGACACACATTCTCCAGCTACCATCTTTCTTTGGTACAAGTAAGACTGGAACTGCACATGGGCTCATGCTCTGTCCTTTTTTTATTAGTTCACTGACTTGCTGTTGTAGTTCCTTGGTCTCCAACGGATTAGTTCTATAGGCTGGCTTGTTTGGAAGTGAAGCTCCTGGGATAAAATCGATTTGATGCTCTATTCCTCTGATCGGTGGCAATCCTTGTGGAGCTTCTTCTGGGAAAACGTCTTTGAACTCCTGCAATAGCATCTGTAATTTTCTAGGAAGATCCTGCACTGGCTTTTCTATGTTTAAACATTCTTTAAATACAAATAGCAAGTGAGGTAAGGAACTTCCCTTTGGTTGAAGCAGTAGATTGGCAGGCTGTTTGGTCTTTGATTCTGATGAAGCTTTGCTTTTCTTCAAGGCTATTTGATCAAGATGAACTTCCTGTGGTGTTAATGGCACCAAGATAGTCTTCTTACCCTTGTAGTCAAATGAGTATCTGTTTGTGAAGCCATCATGAATGGTTCTTCTGTCGGATTGCCAAGGTCTTCCAAGCAGTATGTGTCCAGCATGCATTGGTAAAACATCATACAATACTTCATCCGCATACTTTCCAATAGACAATGGTATCTTGACTTGGTGTTTCACCTCCAGCTCTCCTTCATCATTAAGCCATTGTAACTTGTAAGCTGTTGGTCATTTCATGATCTTTAGACCTAGTTTTTCCACCATGGTTTCACTTGCGGCATTGGTACAGCTTCCTCCATCTATTACCAAACTACACACCTTGCCTTGAACCATACAACGAGGGTTAAACAGATCCTCTCTCTGCTCATCACCAACAGTCTTGGTCTGCAGATTCAATGTTCTTCTTGTGACAAGTAACTCTCCTTTAGATGGCATCTCCACTCGTGCTTCTTCAGACTCAGATTGTTCCTCTTCCTCTGATTCAATTTCTCCATTTTCCTGAAGAGTATCACCCTTTTGTTGGAGCAGCTACTGGCATAGTGTCCATAACCCTTACATTTGTAACACTGAATATCTCTGGATTTTGGTTGCAGTGGCTACTTCCTTTCCTTTAGTGCTCGGTTCTTCAACTTTAGGTTTGGGGAAAGATTTGAATTCTCTGGACTTTTCGTCCTTTTGGTAGTGTGGCTTGCTGGCTCCATAGCTAGACTTGTAACTTCTTCGTTTTAGTTGCTGTTCAAACATGATTGCCTTGTGTAGAAGTTCCTCCATCTCAACATAGTGATGAACTTCAAGCCTGTCCATGATGTCTCGGTTTAGTCCTCCCATGAACCTAGCCATTGTTGCTTCTCTATCTTCTTGTACATCTGCTCTCAGCATAAGAATTTCCAACTCTTTGTAGTACTCCTCAACAGATCTACTCCCTTGAGTCAGTGTTCTGAGTTTGAGTGTAGCTCCCTGTGATAGTGACTCGGTACAAATCTCTTCCTCACCTTCAGCTGATCCCAAGTTTCAACAGGAAAATCTCCAGCCCTTCTTCTTGCTGTAACCAGATTATCCCACCAACTCAAAGCATACTCTTTAAACTTTGTTGGAGCAAGCTTTAGTTTGTACTCTTGAGTGTAGTCTCTGCAGTTGAAAACTAGCTCAATCTTCCTCTCCCACTCTAGATATTCTTCTGGATCAACTGTGCCCTTAAACTCAGGAATCTTCAGTTTCAAATCACCTAGAGGATCTTTAGTTTGTGGCCTTTCTTCTTGATCACGCCTCCTTCTTCTGGTGCCATTGGATCTGTTGGGATGACTATAATAGCTTTCTTAGGCAGATTGGTTTGAATTTCTCCTAGCTTTCTCACGTTCTGAATGGGCTACCTCAGCTCGGTAGTTTTCAAGTTTCTGATCCATCAAAGCAAACATCTGAGCAGTCATCTGAGCAGTCAATGCTTCCAGTAGAAGTTTATTCATTCCATTGTTCTGATTGCTCTCTTCTCCCATGGTTCCTGAAAAAATTCCAAACACAGAACCAGTAAAAAGATCACAGGAAAAATAGCAGAAAGTTTAGATTTGAATCTGGTATAATCAGATTCATATTTTCATGAAAAACCCTAATTCTTTTCTCTGCAATTTCGTGAATCAAGTCAGATTATTTAGCACTTTCACACTTGTTCTAGGTAGATCTGACCCCAAAGAGCATTTTTCTGACAAGATCTAGACTTCAGAACAGATCTGATGACAGAATATGAAAAGTCTAAAATTTGCAGAACTGGAAAAACACAACCTGGTGATGGAGATCTGCTCTGATACCACTTGTTGTGATCCTGGTTGAGATGATCACGTCTCTGATGCTCTCCAATGGTTGTGATGGTGAAAATAAGCAGTGGGTTGAGTGATACTTCTAAGAGTTGCGGAAAGAGCTCTTAGACTATCAGATTTGCCTGCAATGTTGATCGAAGATCCAAAGTACACTAGACAAGCTTTGATCAAACAAGATTCAGAGAATGCTTTGAAAATAAAAGAGTTTGATCATTTTATTAGGGAATTTCGTCCATCATATAAAGAAAAGAAGTCTGTACATGCACAACTTCTTGG
Source organism: Brassica nigra (assembly GCA_016432835.1). NCBI lineage: Eukaryota > Viridiplantae > Streptophyta > Magnoliopsida > Brassicales > Brassicaceae > Brassica > Brassica nigra. The sequence goes on from CM028245.1 coordinate 29,037,629, forward strand.
AAACACACAAAACAATAAATGCAAACAAAGACTAAAGTTCAAATTTATTTATAGGCTCCCCTCCTCCTTACTGGATGACATTTAGGATAGAAATGGGCCTGGGTTTCATCAAGAGGCCTCTATATAAGTGTTGGGTCCAAGCCTCATTAAAAACCTTGTTTGGAAAACCCATTGGGACAAAACCAAACCAAGGAAAAGAGTGCAAGTCACAACACCTCTCTTGATGAATGTCTTAGATGGCTTGAATCACAACCAGAGTAGTTGGATAAGCACACTCTAGACTGCCCTGGATAGTATGTAGGAGTTGATGAAAGGCTTGTTGAAATCTTGCTTGCTTTGATCTAGTCATTGGGCCGCTTGGCACTTCTAGGTCCTTGTCATCTGTTTCCTCAGGTTTAAGCTGTTCTTTGGTTCTTTCTGCAACTTCCTTAAGCTCTGGTTCAAGCTGTTCCATCTCTTCAGTTCCATTTCTGGCCATGATCACATCATGATACACCTCCAAGTGCTTCAGTATCCCTTTGATCCAAACCAGCTCGTTTGTCAACTTCAGCATGGCTCTATACTCAGCTTCTGCGCTTGAACATGAGACCACCTTCTGCTTCTTACTCTTCCAAGTGACCAAGTTACCACCAATGAATGTGCAATAGCCAGTGGTTGACCTTCTATCAGATCTACCTCCAGCCCAATCTGCATCACAATAGCCCACAACCCCAGTGTTTCTATTGCAACCCATCCACACTCCAATGTCAGGTGTCCCATTGAGATACATCAGCAATCTCTCCACCATACGCCAGTGATGCTCCTTTGGAACTTGCATATGCTGGCTCACCTGATTCACAGCAAAACAATTATCAGGGCGTGTGATGGTTAAGTAGATAAGCTTACCCACAAGCTTTCTATAAAGCTTTGGATCATGGAATGGCTTGCTATCTTCAAGCTCCCCCTCACGTGGAACCTTATACCCATCTTCCATGGGCATTTTGGCTGTCTTTCCTCCATAAGCACCTGCATCTTTCAAAATATCAAGTGTATATTTCCTTTGAGAAATGAACAAGCCTTCCTTGGATCTACACAACTCAATGCCAAGGAAGTATTTCATTTCTCCCAAGTTCTTAATATCAAAGACAGATTTAAGAAACTCCTTGGTAGCTTTGATGCCATGACGCAACCCTTAATTGAGATTGGGTTCGTTGTACCTGATTCTTTGAAGGTGATCAACTGGTTTGATGATGAATGATGGTTTTGTGCGGAATGATCTGAGAAGTGATTGATGATGGTGGTTTGATGGAAAGATGTCGAGATGGAGGATGGACTTCAGTGAAGATCTATGAACTGATCAACACTTGGATAGATGCGTTTGTGATCAAGAGAATGAACTCCGATTTGCAATCACAAACAAATGCTATGGAGAATGAACTCCTTCAGCAATCCATGTTCAAGGATGAACAAAGGATTCACAGATTGATAAGAGATTTTTAATCAAAAAGAGTGAAATAAAATCTTAGAAAACATTACAGTGAGTTTATGTAGAAAGAAAAGGAAGTTGGAACACTTTTAAGATTTGTAGAGAACGAGAAAGAAAACACAGAAACTTAGAACAAGACTAAAGGGGTTGGAACACTTCAGTTTGCCCATCAGTTTGTGGGTGGCAAGTAGTAGAAAATAGAAGCTTAGTCCCTAATTTATACCAAAGAGTTTTCCAGAAATAACTAAGGAACTTAGTATCCCTATCAGATACAATAGTTCTAGGCATTCCATGCAAACATACAACTTCTCTAAAGAACAAATCAGCCACATTAACAGCACTGTCAGTCTTATTGGAAGCAATGAAGTGAGCCATTTTAGAAAACCTGTCGACTACCACAAATATGGAGTCTCTTTCCCTCTTAGTCCTAGGAAATCCTAACACAAAATCCATAGACAGATCAGTCCAAGGCGCATTAGGAATAGGGAGAGGAGTATACAAACCTTGAGGTTGGATCCTAGCTTTAGCTTGGGTACAAACAATGCATCTGCTGCAATACTTCTCCACATCTTTTCTCATGTTCGGCCAGAATAAATGTTCTTTCAATATACTAAGTGTCTTGGCGACACCAAAGTGCCCCATCAACCCTCCTCCATGTGATTCCCTGACATATAATTCTCTCAAAGAACAGTTAGGTAAGCACAGGCGGTTTTCATAGAACAAGAAGCCATCGGACTGATAATATCTACCACTAGTATGTTTCTCACTTTCTTTAAAGCAATATTTGAAATCAGGATCATCAGCGTAGTAGGTTTTTATCTGGTCAAAACCTAACAGCTTAGTTTCCATAGATGTAAGCAAGGTATACCTTCTAGATAAGGCATCAGCAACAACATTTTCTTTACCTTGCTTGTAGTGAACCGCGTAAGGAAAAGTTTCAAGAAATTCAACCCATTTGGCATGTCATTTTTTCAGCTTGTGTTGGCCCTTGAGATGCTTGAGGGACTCATGGTCAGTGTAAATCACGAACTCTTTAGGCCAGAGATAGTGTTGCCAGGTTTCAAGAGCTTTGATCAAGGCGTAAAGTTCCTTGTCATAGGTTGGATAATTCAGCTTAGCTCCTCCAAATTTCTCACTGAAGTAGGCGATTGGCCTCTTTTCTTGCATCAGCACTGCTCCAATACCTACACCAGAAGCATCACACTCAATTTCAAAAATCTTAGTGAAATCAGGAAGAGCAAGTAAAGGAGCATTGGTTAACGCCCCTTTCAGGTTTTGGAATGCTTCCTCTTGTGCCTTTTCCCACTTGAATCCTACATTCTTCTTGATAACTTCAGTAAGAGGTGCTGCAATGGTGCTGAAGTCTTTGAAAAACCTTCTGTAGAAGCCAGCAAATCCATGGAAACTCCTTACTTCACCAACACTTGTAGGACTTGGCCAGTCTCGGATTGCTCTAATCTTTTCTTCATCCACCTGAATCCCTTGAGCTGAAACAACAAAGCCTAAAAACACAAGGTGATCCGTTCCAAAAGTACACTTCTTAAAGTTAGCAAAGAGAGACTCTTTTCTAAGTACTTCTAGTACAGACTTGAGATGGTTAGCATGTTCACTCAAACATTTGCTATAAATCAAGTGTTAGAATTGAGAAAAAATGGTGAGAATAAAATGGAGAATAAGTTTAGAGAAGAGAATCAGCTTCTGGTTTAGTTTGGACCAGAATTACTGAGAATCAAAGAGAGAGTCTTTGTGACTGTATAAGTAAGAATGATGGGATTATGGAGAGTGTTTGTGATCTACTGGTTTAATATGGACCAGAGACTATGAAGGATGGATGAGATTATAAGTGAGAGTATTGGAGAGTTTGTGAGAATAAGAGATTGAGAGAATAGAGTAACCAGAGAATGACTGAAGGAAAGATTTAACTAACACTTCAGAGAGTATGAGAGACTGAGAGACTGTGAACCAGAGAATAAGTGAAGGAGTTGGCTCAATTCTCCTTAGAATTTCGTGGGTTACATGTGGGGGCTTTATAGCCAAGTTACAAGACATTGCAAGCACAATAAACTACTAATAAAACAGGGAAACTTAAATAACTAATTTTGTAGGGAAAGAGAGATCGAGCAGGTTCAGAACTGGTTGGGAAGACTGGTATGGCAGGTCCAGCATGAGAGAAAGTGACTGGAGGGAAGATGGCACATTCAGCTTGGTGTGATAGTGACAGGTCAGTTGCTTCTCCAAAGCACACATGTGACTACTTCTTTTCCAATTAAAACCAGCACCTTCCATTTGATTTCAAACCAAGTATCCTTAAGTTTCTGGAGGTTTAGCCACGTCCAAGAGTTTTCCAAACACCTTCCTTGCCTTGCAAGTCAGGTTAGGTCAAGTGGTGTATGGACAGCTTTCATCTTTCCTTCCAAGTCAAGTATGCTTGATCCAGATTGTATTCTTCAACCAGCTTTGCTTCTTATTCTCTTTCTTTCATTATTCTAACACTCCCCCTCAAGCTTGAACATAGGAATCCTTGGGCAAGCTTGGAACTGAGATAACTTGCCTCATTAAAAACCTAATTATAGGAAAAAGAGTACAAGCTATCCAGCCTGGGGTTAGACAACTTTATTGGCAAGTATGGCACGCCCTTTCCTTGCTTCACACTTCAAATGGTTTCTCTTGAACATTCTTCTTATTTCACAGCTTGTCTCCCCTTGCTTCTGGCTTCTTGCCATCTTCTTGGGTTGAGATCAAGCCAAAATGTATTAAGGATGATAATGAGGAGTGTCTACCCTCATGGCTTTAACTTGAATCCCCCACTTCAATCCCTTTTTGAATGGCCTTGCAAAGTCACTTGTAGAAGGGGAACTTTGGAAAGAGTTAGCTGCCATCTTTTCAGTGAACTGCCTTCTCCTTGCACAGCTAAGAGCATCCCTTGTCATTTCCACTTGTTTCCTTTGCTTCAGCTTCAACAATGGATCATTGGCTTCTCATTTAACACCTCCTCAAGCTTGACCTGAGATTGAGAATATATGGTCAAGCTTGAAGATGAGAGCCAATGATTGCCAACACATTGAGACCATTGCCCTCTTGGCTTAGTGATGTGGTCTCTCTCTCTTGAGGAGACGTCCTGTTGCACCCTCTTGGCTTCAGGTTAGACCTCTTGAGCAATCTCTCCACAGCACCAATCTTCCTCTCTACCATCTTGGGAGTTAATGAACACAATCAGTGTCCAAAGTGTTGTTGGGCAGTGGGCCTATTTCTCCATGGACAGGAATGTACATCTTCTGTAGGCTCTGAACACATGGGCTTCTTGCTCTCTATTTTAAGGAGGCACAACTTATCAAGAACCAGAGCTGGTTTCTTGAACCTCCAGCCCATGGGGGCTTAGTGAGACTGAAACTGTTTGAGGTGTAGATTGAATATCCAACACCTCTTCTTGATGATTCCTTCCTTCAGGTCACATACACACTTCAAACCCCTCTTGTCCTCTTGCTGGTCATGGGTCCTGGTGGTCAGAGAATGAGCTTCAGCTTTGTTGGCCAGAGAATAGTTTGAACAGCCAAGCTTTGAAGCTTCTTTAGTGACCTTGCTCCAAGAATGGTTTCTATCCTGAATTTTCTTCAGCAATTTGGACCAGAGGAGGTGATTTTGTTTCTTCTTTGGACCCTACAAGTCTCTGGAGTCGCCATTGCAGTGGTGGTTTCCATCTTGGAGAGCTTAGACCAGTAGACAAGAGAATGTACCCACTGCTTTTTTCTTTTCAAGAAACTGAACTGGAACAGGATCTTCTGAACTTGTTGAAGCTTATTGAGACTTTCTTGAACTTCACAGACTGGTATACTCTCCTATCTTAGTTTCTGGTGAGGTTCTTCCCTCCTGGAAGACCTTTGGACCAGTGGATCAAGAGATTTATCCAAGACTGTTTTGAAGATAAACTTTGACAGAGATTTTGGAAGTGAAAATAGGTTTTCAGGAGCTCTGAGGCTCTGATACCATGTTAGAATTGAGAAAAAATGGTGAGAATAAAATGGAGAATAAGTTTAGAGAAGAGAATCAGCTTCTGGTTTAGTTTGGACCAGAATTACTGAGAATCAAAGAGAGAGTCTTTGTGACTGCATAAGTAAGAATGATGGGATTATGGAGAGTGTTTGTGATCTACTGGTTTAATATGGACCAGAGACTATGAAGGATGGATGAGATTATAAGTGAGAGTATTGGAGAGTTTGTGAGAATAAGAGATTGAGAGAATAGAGTAACCAGAGAATGACTGAAGGAAAGATTTAACTAACACTTCAGAGAGTATGAGAGACTGAGAGACTGTGAACCAGAGAATAAGTGAAGGAGTTGGCTCAATTCTCCTTAGAATTTCGTGGGTTACATGTGGGGGCTTTATAGCCAAGTTACAAGACATTGCAAGCACAATAAACTACTAATAAAACAGGGAAACTTAAATAACTAATTTTGTAGGGAAAGAGAGATCAGAGCAGGTTCAGAACTGGTTGGGGAAGACTGGTATGGCAGGTCCAGCATGAGAGAAAGTGACTGGAGGGAAGATGGCACATTCAGCTTGGTGTGATAGTGACAGGTCAGTTGCTTCTCCAAAGCACACATGTGACTACTTCTTTTCCAATTAAAACCAGCACCTTCCATTTGATTTCAAACCAAGTATCCTTAAGTTTCTGGAGGTTTAGCCACGTCCAAGAGTTTTCCAAACACCTTCCTTGCCTTGCAAGTCAGGTTAGGTCAAGTGGTGTATGGACAGCTTTCATCTTTCCTTCCAAGTCAAGTATGCTTGATCCAGATTGTATTCTTCAACCAGCTTTGCTTCTTATTCTCTTTCTTTCATTATTCTAACATCAAGATGTCATCGAAATAAACTACAACAAAGCGACCTATGAAAGCTCTCAAGACATGATTCATTAGCCTCATGAAAGTGATAGGTGCATTTGTGAGTCCAAAAGGCATAACAAGCCATTCATATAAACCATGTTTTGTTTTGAAAGCAGTTTTCCACTCATCTCCTTCTTTCATCCTAATATGATGATACCCACTTTTCAAATCTACTTTAGAGAAAATACAAGAACCATGCAATTCATCAAGCATATCATCAAGTCTAAGGATAGGATGTCTGTACTTTACAGTGATATTGTTGATGGCCCTGCAATCAACACACATTCGCCAGCTTCAATCCTTCTTGGGCACCAATAGCACAGGAACTGCACAAGGGCTCATGCTTTCTCGAATGTGTCCCTTCTCCATCAACTCATCCACTTGCCTCTGTAGTTCTTTGGTTTCTTCAAGATTGGTTCTGTATGCTGGCCGGTTGGGAAGAGAGGCGCCTGGAACCAATTCTATTTGATGTTCAATCCCATGGATTGGTGGTAAGCTAGTTGGGCTTTCTTCTGGAAATACATCACCAAATTCCTGCAAGATAAACTCAAAACCACTCGGTAGTACCGGTTCCAGTTCAGAAGAAGTAATTAGTGCACCTTTAAAGATAAATAGGAATACAGATTGTTTAAGGTACAAAGCTTTCTTAATCTCACTGCTTTTGGCTATGATATGAGTCTCCTTGTTCTTCTTCCCTTGCTGTTGCTCCTTAGTCTCTTGTTTCCTGGCTTTGAGTTGCAACTGATCAGCATGGACTTCCTGAGGTGACAAAGGTGCCAAGACAATCTTCTTATCTCTGTGGGTGAAGGAGTAGCGGTTTGTGAATCCATCATGGATGGCCTTTTTGTCATATTGCCATGGCCTTCCCAGCAGGATATGGCTTGAGTCCATTGGCTTTACATCACACACAATCTCATCCTGGTATCTCCCAATCGTGATAGGTACCATTACTTGTTCAGTAACCTTTAGCTCGCCATCTTCATTGAGCCATTGGAGGAGATAAGGCCTAGGATGCTTTCCTGTCTTAAGTCCAAGCTTTTCTACAAGAGATTCACTAGCAACATTAGTACAGCTCCCACAATCTATAATCAAGCTACAAACTTTATCATAGATAGTGCAACGAGTATGAAAGAGATTCTCCCTTTGATCATCTTCTTCTGGCTTGGATTGAACTTTTAGTGATCTCCTGGTCACAAGTAACTCTCCACGAACTAGATAGTCTATGGGCTCCTCCTCGGATGCCTCCTCCTTTTCTTCTTCAGAAACCATCTCTCCATTGTCCAAAAGGATCATCACCTTCTTGTTGGTGCACTCGTTGGCATAGTGTCCAAACCCATGACATTTGAAACACTTCACATCTCTAGCTCTGGTTGCTGGTGCTTTTCCTTTGTCATCTTTCTTTGCTTCATCCTTTGGCTTGACAAACACCTTATCTTCTTTAGATGATCTGTAGTTGCTACTGTAGCTTCCCTTGTTGTTGGTCCTTCTCTTCTGCTGCTGCTCAACAAGGATAGCCTTGTGGAGAAGTTCAAAGATATCCACATACTCCTGCAGCTCCAGCTTGTCTTGTATGTCTCGGTTAAGGCCTGCTTGAAAGCGCGCCATGGTGGCTTCTGAATCCTCATCTATACCTGCTTTGGCCATGAGCATCTCCATCTCTTGGTAGTAATCCTCCACACTCTTGGTTCCTTGGGTTAGCTTCCTTCGCTTCTGGTGGACATCTCTACCATAGTAACTCGGAACAAACCTCTTCTTCATGAGTGTCTTTAGCTCAAACCATGAAGCCACTTGTGGTTCTCCATTCCTTCTCCTAGTAGTGACAATCTGATCCCACCAATGCAAAGCATAGTCTTTGAACTCAGTCACAGCAAGCTTTCCCTTCTTTGTCTCAGAATAACTTTGACAATCAAACACAAGCTCCATCTTTTTCTCCCAGTCAAGATAATCATCTGGCTTGCTGGATCCACTGAAGATAGGTATTCTAAGCTTGAGATTTCAAATATCATCATTCGGCCTGTTCCTTGGAGCACGTCTGGTTTCTGACTTAGTTGGAGAGGCTGCTCTTCTAGACCTATTTGATTCATCAGTGCTCCGACCAGAGGAAGTCTCATGATCTGTGGTCACATGTCTCTTGCCCCTTCTCTTCTCCCTAGCTGCTCTCCTAACCTGTGAGGAAGAAGTACCTAAATTCCTGTTAGTTTCAAAAGATCCTCTTTCAAACTCAAACTGTCTTTGCACTTCTAGTCTCAAAGTCGCCATCAAAGTATCAATTTGAGCTTGGTCCATTCTAGAAATAGGTCTTTCATCTCGATCAGACATGGCTTACTGTTAAGAACTAAACAAGACAAGTTAGTATATGATAGCCGAAGCCTCACAATCTCTCAAGTGTTTCTCTCAAGTTTTAAGGTGTAGTTTTGTTTGTGAATCCAACAGCTCAGCAATGAACAAGGATCAAGCTTTCAGAGAACAATCCCCACCCCAAAACAGAAAGAACAAGATAGATAGGATTAAGAAATTGGGTTTGCAAGAGGTTTACCACCAGGGATGGATTTCTCCTCAGCCAGGCCGGTTTTCTCTTTAGCCTAAGTCGGATTTCTCTTCGACTTTCTATGATCTTTCTTTTCCCTTTTTTTTGATTACTGGATGGCCCTCTTTGCAGATACAATCAAAAAGAGAGAAAAGAGAATGAATTGAATCAAAAGAAACAGAAAGAAATAAATCGAGGTTCCCAAAGAGAAAGAGAATTCGAAAAGTTATAGATCAAACCCTAGATCAAGAGCCTTCAATCTGCCCTGATACCACCTGACGCAACCCTTGATTGAGATTGTTAAATGAGAAGCCAATGATCCATTGTTGAAGCTGAAGCAAAGGAAACAAGTGGAAATGACAAGGGACGCTCTTAGCTGTGCAAGGAGAAGGCAGTTCACTGAAAAGATGGCAGCTAACTCTTTCCAAAGTTCCCCTTCTACAAGTGACTTTGCAAGGCCATTCAAAAAGGGATTGAAGTGGGGGATTCAAGTTAAAGCCATGAGGTTAGACACTCCTCATTATCATCCCTAATACATTTTGGCTTGATCTCAACCCAAGAAGAAGGCAAGAAGCCAGAAGCAAGGGGGAGACAAGCTGTGAAATAAGAAGAATGTTCAAGAGAAACCATTTGAAGTGTGAAGCAAGGAAAGGGCGTGCCATACTTGCCAATAAAGTTGTCTAACCCCAGACTGGATAGCTTGTACTCTTTTTTCCTATAATTAGGTTTTTAATGAGGCAAGTTATCTCAGTTCCAAGCTTGCCCAAGGATTCCTATGTTCAAGCTTGAGGGAGTGTTAGAATAATGAAAGAAAGAGAAAAGAAGCAAAGCTGGTTGAAGAATACAATCTGGATCAAGCATACTTGACTTGCAAGGAAAGATGAAAGCTGTCCATACACCACTTGACCTAACCTGACTTGCAAGGCAAGGAAGGTGTTTGGAAAACTCTTGGACGTGGCTAAACCTCCAGAAACCTAAGGATACTTGGTTTGAAATCAAATGGAAGGTGCTGGTTTGAATTGGAAAAGAAGTAGTCACATGTGTGCTTTGGAGAAGCAACTGACCTGTCACTATCACACCAAGCTGAATGTGCCATCTTCCCTCCAGTCACTTTCTCTCATGCTGGACCTGCCATACCAGTCTGCCCCAACCAGTTCTGAACCTGCTCTGATCTCTCTTCCTACAAAATTAGTTATTTAAGTTTCCCTGTTTTATTAGTAGTTTATTGTGCTTGCAATTTCTTGTAACTTGGCTATAAAGCCCCACATGTAACCCACGAAATTCTAAGGAGAATTGAGCCAACTCCTTCACTTATTCTCTGGTTCACAGTCTCTCAATCTCTCATACTCTCTGAAGTGTTAGTTAAATCTTTCCTTCAATCATTCTCTGGTTACTCTATTCTCTCAATCTCTTATTCTCACAAACTCTCCAATACTCTCACTTATAATTTCATCCATCCTTCATAGTCTCTGGTCCATATTAAACCAGTAGATCACAAACACTCTCCATAATCCCATCATTCTCACTTATACAGTCACAAATACTCTCTTTAATTCTCAGTATTTCTGGTCCAAACTAAATCAGAAGCTGATTCTCTTCTCTAAACTTATTCTCCATTTTATTCTCACCATTTTCTCTCAATTCTAACATGGTATCAGAGCCTCAGAGCTCCTGAAAACCTATTTTCACTTCCAAAATCTCTGTCAAAGTTTATCTTCAAAACAGTCTTGGATATCCACTGGTCCAAAGGTCTTCCAGGAGGGAAGAACCTCACCAGAAACTAAGATAGAGAGTATACCAGTCTGTGAAGTTCAAGAAAGTCTCAACAAGCTTCAACAAGTTCAGAAGATCCTGTTCCAGTTCAGTTTCTTGAAAAGAAAAAAAAAAGTGGGTACATTCTCTTGTCTACTGGTCTAAGCTCTCCAAGATGGAAACCACCACTGCAATGGCGACTCCAGAGACTTGTAGGGGTCCAAAGAAGAAACAAAATCACCTCCTCTGGTCCAAATTGCTGAAGAAAATTCATGATAGAAACCATTCTTGGAGCAAGGTCACTAAAGATACTTCAAAGCTTGGCTGTTCAAACTATTCTCTGGACAACAAAGCTGAAGCTCATTCTCTGACCACCAGGACCCACGACCAGCAAGAGGACAAGAGGGGTTTGATGTGTGTATGTGACCTGAAGGAAGGAATCATCAAGAAGAGGTGTTGGATATTCAATCTACACCTCAAACAGTTTCAGTCTCACTAAGCCCCCATGGGCTGGAGGTTCAAGAAACCAGCTCAGGTTCTTGATAAGTTGTGCCTCCTTAAAATAGAGAGCAAGAAGCCCATGTGTTCAGAGCCTACAAGATGTACATTCCTGTCCATGGAGAAATAGGCCCACTGCCCAACAACACTTTGGACACTGATTGTGTTCATTAACTCCCAAGATGGTAGAGAGGAAGATTGGTGCTGTGGAGAGATTGCTCAAGAGGTCTAACCTGAAGCCAAGAGGATGCAACAGGACGTCTCCTCAGAGAGAGACCATCACTAAGCCAAGAGGGCAATGGTCTCAATGTGTTTGCAATCATTGGCTCTCAGCTTCAAGCTTGACCATATATTCTCAATCTCAGGTCAAGCTTGAGGAGGGTGTTAAATGAGAAGCCAATGATCCATTGTTGAAGCTGAAGCAAAGGAAACAAGTGGAAATGACAAGGGACGCTCTTAGCTGTGCAAGGAGAAGGCAGTTCACTGAAAAGATGGCAGCTAACTCTTTCCAAAGTTCCCCTCTACAAGTGACTTTGCAAGGCCATTCAAAAGGGATTGAAGTGGGGATTCAAGTTAAAGCCATGAGGTTAGACACTCCTCATTATCATCCCTAATACATTTTGGCTTGATCTCAACCCAAGAAGAAGGCAAGAAGCCAGAAGCAAGGGGAGACAAGCTGTGAAATAAGAAGAATGTTCAAGAGAAACCATTTGAAGTGTGAAGCAAGGAAAGGGCGTGCCATACTTGCCAATAAAGTTGTCTAACCCCAGACTGGATAGCTTGTACTCTTTTTTCCTATAATTAGGTTTTTAATGAGGCAAGTTATTCAGTTCCAAGCTTGCCCAAGGATTCCTATGTTCAAGCTTGAGGGGAGTGTTAGAATAATGAAAGAAAGAGAAAAAGAAGCAAAGCTGGTTGAAGAATACAATCTGGATCAAGCATACTTGACTTGCAAGGAAAGATGAAAGCTGTCCATACACCACTTGACCTAACCTGACTTGCAAGGCAAGGAAGGTGTTTGGAAAACTCTTGACGTGGCTAAACCTCCAGAAACCTAAGGATACTTGGTTTGAAATCAAATGGAAGGTGCTGGTTTGAATTGGAAAAGAAGTAGTCACATGTGTGCTTTGGAGAAGCAACTGACCTGTCACTATCACACCAAGCTGAATGTGCCATCTTCCCTCCAGTCACTTTCTCTCATGCTGGACCTGCCATACCAGTCTGCCCCAACCAGTTCTGAACCTGCTCTGATCTCTCTTTCCTACAAAATTAGTTATTTAAGTTTCCTGTTTTATTAGTAGTTTATTGTGCTTGCAATTTCTTGTAACTTGGCTATAAAGCCCCACATGTAACCCACGAAATTCTAAGGAGAATTGAGCCAACTCCTTCACTTATTCTCTGGTTCACAGTCTCTCAATCTCTCATACTCTCTGAAGTGTTAGTTAAATCTTTCCTTCAATCATTCTCTGGTTACTCTATTCTCTCAATCTCTTATTCTCACAAACTCTCCAATACTCTCACTTATAATTTCATCCATCCTTCATAGTCTCTGGTCCATATTAAACCAGTAGATCACAAACACTCTCCATAATCCCATCATTCTCACTTATACAGTCACAAATACTCTCTTTAATTCTCAGTATTTCTGGTCCAAACTAAATCAGAAGCTGATTCTCTTCTCTAAACTTATTCTCCATTTTATTCTCACCATTTTCTCTCAATTCTAACATGGTATCAGAGCCTCAGAGCTCCTGAAAACCTATTTTCACTTCCAAAAAATCTCTGTCAAAGTTTATCTTCAAAACAGTCTTGGATATCCACTGGTCCAAAGGTCTTCCAGGAGGGAAGAACCTCACCAGAAACTAAGATAGGAGAGTATACCAGTCTGTGAAGTTCAAGAAAGTCTCAACAAGCTTCAACAAGTTCAGAAGATCCTGTTCCAGTTCAGTTTCTTGAAAAGAAAAAAAACAGTGGGTACATTCTCTTGTCTACTGGTCTAAGCTCTCCAAGATGGAAACCACCACTGCAATGGCGACTCCAGAGACTTGTAGGGGTCCAAAGAAGAAACAAAATCACCTCCTCTGGTCCAAATTGCTGAAGAAAATTCATGATAGAAACCATTCTTGGAGCAAGGTCACTAAAGATACTTCAAAGCTTGGCTGTTCAAACTATTCTCTGGACAACAAAGCTGAAGCTCATTCTCTGACCACCAGGACCCACGACCAGCAAGAGGACAAGAGGGGTTTGATGTGTGTATGTGACCTGAAGGAAGGAATCATCAAGAAGAGGTGTTGGATATTCAATCTACACCTCAAACAAGTTTCAGTCTCACTAAGCCCCCATGGGCTGGAGGTTCAAGAAACCAGCTCAGGTTCTTGATAAGTTGTGCCTCCTTAAAATAGAGAGCAAGAAGCCCATGTGTTCAGAGCCTACAGAAGATGTACATTCCTGTCCATGGAGAAATAGGCCCACTGCCCAACAACACTTTGGACACTGATTGTGTTCATTAACTCCCAAGATGGTAGAGAGGAAGATTGGTGCTGTGGAGAGATTGCTCAAGAGGTCTAACCTGAAGCCAAGAGGATGCAACAGGACGTCTCCTCAAGAGAGAGAGACCATCACTAAGCCAAGAGGGCAATGGTCTCAATGTGTTTGCAATCATTGGCTCTCAGCTTCAAGCTTGACCATATATTCTCAATCTCAGGTCAAGCTTGAGGAGGGTGTTAAATGAGAAGCCAATGATCCATTGTTGAAGCTGAAGCAAAGGAAACAAGTGGAAATGACAAGGGACGCTCTTAGCTGTGCAAGGAGAAGGCAGTTCACTGAAAAGATGGCAGCTAACTCTTTCCAAAGTTCCCCTCTACAAGTGACTTTGCAAGGCCATTCAAAAGGGATTGAAGTGGGGATTCAAGTTAAAGCCATGAGGTTAGACACTCCTCATTATCATCCCTAATACATTTTGGCTTGATCTCAACCCAAGAAGAAGGCAAGAAGCCAGAAGCAAGGGGAGACAAGCTGTGAAATAAGAAGAATGTTCAAGAGAAACCATTTGAAGTGTGAAGCAAGGAAAGGGCGTGCCATACTTGCCAATAAAGTTGTCTAACCCCAGACTGGATAGCTTGTACTCTTTTTTCCTATAATTAGGTTTTTAATGAGGCAAGTTATTCAGTTCCAAGCTTGCCCAAGGATTCCTATGTTCAAGCTTGAGGGGAGTGTTAGAATAATGAAAGAAAGAGAAAAGAAGCAAAGCTGGTTGAAGAATACAATCTGGATCAAGCATACTTGACTTGCAAGGAAAGATGAAAGCTGTCCATACACCACTTGACCTAACCTGACTTGCAAGGCAAGGAAGGTGTTTGGAAAACTCTTGGACGTGGCTAAACCTCCAGAAACCTAAGGATACTTGGTTTGAAATCAAATGGAAGGTGCTGGTTTGAATTGGAAAAGAAGTAGTCACATGTGTGCTTTGGAGAAGCAACTGACCTGTCACTATCACACCAAGCTGAATGTGCCATCTTCCCTCCAGTCACTTTCTCTCATGCTGGACCTGCCATACCAGTCTGCCCCAACCAGTTCTGAACCTGCTCTGATCTCTCTTTCCTACAAAATTAGTTATTTAACTTTCCCTGTTTTATTAGTAGTTTATTGTGCTTGCAATGTCTTGTAACTTGGCTATAAAGCCCCACATGTAACCCACGAAATTCTAAGGAGAATTGAGCCAACTCCTTCACTTATTCTCTGGTTCACAGTCTCTCAATCTCTCATACTCTCTGAAGTGTTAGTTAAATCTTTCCTTCAATCATTCTCTGGTTACTCTATTCTCTCAATCTCTTATTCTCACAAACTCTCCAATACTCTCACTTATAATTTCATCCATCCTTCATAGTCTCTGGTCCATATTAAACCAGTAGATCACAAACACTCTCCATAATCCCATCATTCTCACTTATACAGTCACAAATACTCTCTCTTTAATTCTCAGTATTTCTGGTCCAAACTAAATCAGAAGCTGATTCTCTTCTCTAAACTTATTCTCCATTTTATTCTCACCATTTTCTCTCAATTCTAACAGAGATTGGGTTCGTTGTCCCTGATTCTTTGAAGGTGATCAACTAGTTTGATGATGAATGATGGTTTTGTGTGGAATGATCTGAGAAGTGATTGATGATGGTGGTTTGATGGAAAGATGTCAAGATGGAGGATGAACTTCAGTGAAGATCTATGAACTGATCAACACTTGGATAGATGCGTTTGTGATCAAGAGAATGAACTCCGATTTGCAATCACAAACAAATGCTATGGAGAATGAACTCCTTCAACAATCGATGTTCAAAGATGAACAAAGGATTCACAGATTGATAAGAGATTTTTAATCAAAAATAGTGAAATAAAATCTTAGAAAACATTACAATGAGTTTATGTAGAAAGAAAAGGAAGTAGGAACACTTCTAAGATTTTTAGAAAACGAGAAAGAAAACACAGAAACTGAGAACAAGACTAAAGAGTTCAAACAAGACCGAAGACTGAATGTGTAAAGAGTTGGCTTGGTTTCTGATCTTGATTGTCGACTTGGTTTAGGCCTGGTTCAGAGTAAACCAAGGAAGAAATCGAATTCTTCAATCTTATGGTTTGAGATCTTGTGATTGGGCCTTGCTGCAAAGAGAATGGATCTTGGTCTTGATCAGAACGGGCTGTAGTAGGTAAAGAAGCCTTAGACCTAAACCCGGGTTGAGCTGCTTCCTGAATGGGCCGTGCTGCACCTTCCTTAAGTTTGTCCATGCTACACTCGTCCAGCTCTCCTAGATCAGCTCCTGGATCACACTCAATCAGCTCCTCTAAGTCTGAATAAGCTATTGGTTCCACCAAAGTTGCATCATGCCATCCTTATCACTACCCGTGATAATGATGTCATCAACATACACAAGGGTCACAATGATACCTGATGGTGAAGTAAGAGTGAAGAGAGTATGATCAAGCTCACACTTCCTGAATCCTCTCAAATTCAAGGTTGTGCTAAGCTACGAATACCATGCTCTTGGTGATTGCTTAAGACCATAGATGGCCTTCTTCAGTCTCAACACATTTCCTTTCTTCACCAAGTGTTCCAAACCAGGAGGAGGGTGCATATAGACTTCATCTTCAAGTTCTCCATGCAAGAAGGCATTCTTTACATCCATCTGCCACAGCTCCCATTCAAGATTCACAGCAAGAGACAACACAATTCTAATTGTGTGAAGCTTAGCAACCGGAGCAAAGGTGTCCAAGTAGTCTTCTCCCCAAGTTTGAGTGAATCCTCTTGCTACAAGCCTTGTCTTGTTTCTATCAATTGTTCCATCAGGCTTGTACTTAATTGTGAAGATCCATTTGCTTGATACAGCCTTCTTCCCCTTAGGTAACTCACTTTCATACCATGTATCATTTCTAATCATTGCGCCAGCTTCATCATTCACAGATTCTCTCCATTCTTTGATCATCATGGCCTCTTCATAACTCCGTGGCACATAGCTCTTATCTAACTTAATCATGAAGCTGTAATGCTCTTCAGGATACTGAGAGAAAGAACACACAGCTTGAGAAGGATGCCCAACCGCCTGGGCATTGTAGTACATAAACACTTTTGTGTTTTAGAGCATGATTCAAACAATCAGAGATAATCAGGTTCAAAGATTAAAGAGATTAAGAGATTTTAGTGAGAGAATAGAGAGAGAGACTTAAAACTCCATTAATTGATAAATGAGATGGTTTACAAGTATATATAGATGGGGATACAAGGGATTTCGAAATGGGAATCAAAGCATGTGAAGTCAAAGCTAGCTGGCCACTCTGGTTTGAAATACTTGGCTGAGAGGCTTCACATGCTTGGACAGGCTGTAAAGTAGTTTCTCCTTTCCAGCTGTGCTCTTATCTTATCCTCTTGCTTTATCCACACAGCTTGGACGAAATCCTTCTTTCCAGACTCATAGATGCAAGGTAACTTCTCAATCTGCCTTAGTTACCTTAATCTAGAGTTACTGTGGTAACTCTCCAAAGTTATTGTGGTAACTTTGGAGTTACTGTCTCAACCTCAACACTTCTCTTCTCTAACTGATCCCTGAACTTCCAAGACTCCATCTCTTTATTACCTCATCTCAACACTCCCCCTCAAGCTTGACCATGCAGAACAAGTCAAGCTTGGAAACCATGAAGACCTCCCTCATTAAAAACCTCACCAAGGAAAACCCATTGGGACAAAACCTTGATGAGGGAAAAAGAGTGGAGACTCCATGGTTAAAGGGGCTCAGCTCCTTCGTGTAAGATCAATGAGTCCAAGCCTGGATAGTATGGACTCCATTGTCTTTAATCTCGCTGCCTTTAGTAAACACATCTGCAAGCTGGTCTTCACTTCTTGTATAGCATGGCAGAATCACTCCTAGGATAATCATATGCCTCACCTTGTGACAATTAACTTCTATAAGCTTCGTCCTCTCATGAAAGACAGAGTTAGAAGCAATGTGGATAGCTGATTGATTGTCATAGTGCATTGTCATAGGAGTACTCTGCTCAATCTCCAGATGCTTCAAGATACCCTTGATCCATACTAACTCGTTTGTCAGCTTCAGCATAGCCCTGTACTCAGCCTCAGCACTTGAACAAGAGATCACTTTCTGCTTCTTTCTCTTCCAAGTAACCAGGTTTCCTCCAATGAATGTGCAATACCCAGTAGTTGATCTCCTATCCACTCTATCTCCTGCCCAATCAGCAACACAATACCCAACCACTTCTGTACTGCCATTGCAACCCATCCAAACTCCTTGTCCAGGCGTGCCACTCAAATACCTCAGTATCCTATCAACCATCTTCCAGTGATAAACCTTTGGCGCCTGCATATACTGACTCACTTGGTTCACAGCAAAACATATATCTTGTCTGGTGATGGTCAAGTAGATCAGCTTGCCAACCATCTTTCTATACAGCTTAGGATCCTCAAATAACTAGTTCTCTTCAACCTCCCCCTCACGCAAGACCTTATATCCCTCCTCAAGAGGTGTCTTGGCTATATTTCCTCCAAGCACATCAGTCTCCTTCAGCATATCCATAGTATACTTCCTTTGAGACATAAACAAGCCCTCCTTAGATCTGCATATCTCAATCCCCAAGAAATACTTCATCTCTCCCAAGTCTTCGATATCAAACACATACTTGAGAAACTCTTTAGTGGCTTCAATCCCAGGCTTATCACTTCCTGTGATAATCAGATCATCCACATATACCAAAATCACGATGATCCCTGATGGTCCAGTAAGTGTGAAGAGTGTATGATCAAGTTCAGACTTCCTGAACCCTCTCCCATTGAGTGTTATACTCAGTTTCCTGTTCCAAGCTCTAGGTAACTGCTTCAGCCCATATATTGCCTTCTTCAATCTCAACACATTCCCTGGCTTCACTAGATGCTCAAGACCAGGAGGTGGGAGCATGTATACCTCCTCTTAAGATTCACAGCAAGATATAGGACTATCCTAATGGTGTGAAGCTTGGCGACTGGTGCAAAGGTGTCAATATAATCTTCTCCATAGGTCTGAGTGAACCCTCTTGCCACTAGCCTTGTCTTCTTCCTATCCACGGTTCCATCAGGTTTGTATTTGATAGTGAAGATCCATCTACTAGTCACTGCCTTCTTTCCTTTTGGTAATTCACTCTCATACCAAGTGTCATTCCTTATCATAGCATTAGCTTCATCTCCCACAGATTCTTTCCAATCCTCATGCATTATTGCTTCTTCATAAGACCTTGGAACAAAGCTTGCATCTAAGCTTATCCTAATGGTGTGAAGCTTGGCGACTAGTGCAAAGGTGTCAATATAATCTTCTCCATAGGTCTGAGTGAACCCTCTTGCCACTAGCCTTGTCTTCTTCCTATCCACGGTTCCATCAGGTTTGTATTTGATAGTGAAGATCCATCTACTAGTCACTGCCTTCTTTCCTTTTGGTAATTCACTCTCATACCAAGTGTCATTCCTTATCATAGCATTAGCTTCATCTCCCACAGATTCTTTCCAATCCTCATGCATCATTGCTTCTTCATAAGACCTTGGAACAAAGCTTGCATCTAAGCTTATCATGAAGGCATGATGCTCTTTTGGAAACTCAGCAAAGGAACACACGTCTTTAGAAGGATGCTCCACAGCCTGGGCATTGTAGTACACTCTCGTGTTTACCCAGTTGGAAGGATCCTTCCTTGTCCTTGTGCTCCTCCTTAACTCCTGAACTGGGACCTCAGCTTGAACCTATTCCTCTGAACCAGTAGACTCTCCTTGCTCATCTCCACTAGACTGAGGCAAGTTCACTGCTTCCCTTGTCTCCTCATGATCATGCTGACCTGAATCCTCTTGGGTCTGCTCTTGCTCACCTGATTCAGTTCCATTCCCCCTCTCATGATCAAGAGGAGCTGTTCTTCCAGCTCCACCAGTCTGGTTGGAAGGTTCTCTCCTTCCGGGTTCCTGATCCTGGGATAACCCTATCCCTAACTTCTCCACAAACACTCTTAGTGTTGTTGCCTTATCAGATGGAGCTTGAGATAAATCCTTCAGATTTCCCACTCCTTTTCTTCATAATAACCTTTTGCTTCAATAAACTTCACTTCTCTAGATACCATTACTCTCCTTGCTTCAGGATCATAGCACTTGTACCCTTTCTGGGTGATAGAGTACCCAATGAACATTGCCTTAGTGCTCTTTGCTTCCAGCTTGTTTCTCTGTTCTCCTGGAACCATGACATAGCACACACAACCAAAGACACGCAGGTGATCTATGAATGGCCTGATCTTGTTCAATACCTCAAATGGTGACAAATTCTTTAATATCTTGGTTGGAACCCGGTTGATGAGATAGCAGGCAGTCTGAACAGCATCACTCCAAAAACGTTTTGGGACAATTGTATGAAACATCATTGATCTAGCAACCTCCATCAAGTGCTTGTTCTTTCTCTCAGCTACACCATTCTGTTGTGGTGTATATGGGCAACTAGTCTGATGCACAATTCCATGCTTGGCTAGATGACTCTTGAAGGCATTGCTGATGTATTCACCTCCATTGTCTGATCTCAGTACCTTCACAGAAGCATTGTATTGATTAGATACATATGCTTGGAAGTTCATAAAAGCTTCTAGCACCCTATCTTTAGATGGAAGCAATGTAAGCCAAGTATACTTAGACTTCTCATCAATGAATGTCACAAAGTACTTGTGACTATCTCTAGACATACATGGTGCAGTCCACACATCTGAATGAACTAGATCAAAGCAATGCTCATAAGTGGTCTCTGATGTTGGGAAAACAGTCCTACAATGCTTTCCTCATATGCGTGCTTCACAATCCAAGTGATTAAATGACAAATTAGGCATGATCAATTCAATTGCACGAGCATGAGGATGTCCCAATCTAGCATGCCAAGTAATCCTATCAATCTTCTCAGCAGTACTACTCAAACATATAGAGTTAAAGGGTTCAGAAGTCTTAGCCAATTGGAGATGGTATAGCTGATTCTTGCTGTCTCCTCTACCAATGACCCTTCCAGTCTTCAGATCTTGAAACTCAACCTCATCTGGCCTGAATACCACTTGGCAGCCAAGATCAACCGTCGCCTTCTTCACAGATAATAGATTTGAAGTAAATTGGGGCATGTAGAAAGCATTTGTATCTTTCTCAAACAGTTTGAGTTTTCCCACTCCTTCTATTGGGATCATATCACCAATAGCTATCATCACACCTCCAGTGGCTTTCTTCACATCACTTATCAAGCTTCTATCTATTAGATTTTCAGAGCTCAGGTTGTGTGTATGTGTTTAAGAAGCCACAAAGGGCGAAATGGAGTCTTAGAGAGATGAAGGAAAGGTCTGATGAAAAGAGTATAAACATGGATCAAAAACAAGAGATTAAGAGAGATTTAAGAGATTATGAAAGGGGGAGTATAAGGGAATCAGATCCAAGAACACACTTTGTTTATTATGAAGGAGGAGGGGAAATCCCCCTCTCTCTCTTAAGAGAGTTACAAAATGTCCATACACTTGCTTATATAAGCTTTTACAATTTGCAAACTCATAAACCCTTAATCTAATGAATAGAAATGACTGAATAGAAATGGATGGCTAGGATGGAGTCTGGTGGGTTGCTGAGGACGTGATGGATGCTCATTGGTTGATTCAAACTGGTCAAAGCAAGGGCTGCTTCCTTATTGGTTTCCTTAAGGCTCCCATGAACCTTGTACACAAAGATGGCGAGATACATGGTCCAAGATGCCTTCTCTTTACAGCTAAGAGACAGCCTGTATTTGGACCAGCCAGCTCTCTTTTCCCTTGGTCTCCACGTCCATTACATCACACAAGGTTGCCTAATGCTAGCAAACCAGCGCCCTAAGTCTGCACATGTTCTAGACGACCCCGGTTGAAAGTACGGTCGATGGTACGGACTGCCTGTCCGTACCTCGCCCTATTTTTAAACATCTCTCCCAAGCTTCTCCAATGGTCGAACCTGACTCGGTTTGGGTCGCCCTAAGTTTGCACGGTCTGTTCCGTACTGACCGTACCGCCTGAACTTCGGGACGCCCTATTTCTGCACCATCATCCAACTATCTCCAAATGGTGTCTAAGTCCCTCCTGAACGTGACACTATCTTTGCACCAGCTTCTGGACACTCTTAGGCTCTTCTGAAGCCTTATAGAACACTCCTGAAGCCTTATAGAAAATCTCTGGAAGACTTGCCCTATCTGTGCACCAGACCCAAACTTAACCCAACTCCTCCATTTGGCTCCATTTCTTTCTTCAAGTCAACACTCCCCCTCAAGCTTGACTCTTAGGAGATCCTAAGTCAAGCTTGGAACCTTGAAGAACTCCCTCATTAAAAACCTTACCAAGGAAAACCCTTTGGGACAAAATCTTGATGAGGGAAAAAGAGTAGAGCCTCCAAGGCCTAGGGATTGGCCAGTGAGTCTTTGTGCCTTATGCAAGGTCAATCACCTCTTCCCTTGCCCATCACCACACCTTCTTGGTCTCTTCTTGAATTCGGATTGTGTCTTCCTTCTCTCGTGGCTTCCTGCCATCTCCATCAGGTAAGATCATCACCTCCTCTTCATTGAGACTCCAAGTAAGGTACCTGATACATCATTCCACATGTGTATCAGTTCTCAAGAGATAAACCTATCATTTCATGTATGTAAAGAGATACAGATCAGGTTTACTCCCTTGTATTAATAGTGAGGAGTGGCTGCTTTTCACACGCCACTTGAATCCCTCACTTGCTGAGCTTAACATCTCCTTCTCTTATCTCAACAGTACACGCGAGTGTTTACCCAGTTGTGAATCCTCTTGCTACAAGCCTTGTCTTGTTTCTATCAACTGTTCCATCAGGCTTGTACTTAATTGTGAAGATCCAATTGCTTGATACAGCCTTCTTCCCCTTAGGTAACTCACTTTCATACCATGTATCATTTCTAATCATTGCGCCGGCTTCATCATTCACAGATTCTCTCAATTCTTTGATCATCATGGCCTCTTCATAACTCCGTGGCACATAGCTCTTATCTAACTTCACCATGAAGCTGTAATGCTCTTCGGAATACTGAGAGAAAGAACACAAAGCTTGAGAAGGATGCCCAACCGCCTGGGCATTGTAGTACACGCGAGTGTTTACCCAGTTGGAGGGATCTTTCCTCACCCATGTTGATGAGTTCCTGGTCAAGGAACAACCCTAGGATACTCTTGAGAGGCGATCTAGTACTGATTTGGTGGAGATAGATTGATGAAAGATAGCAAAGGGGAATGGTGGCCGATGGTAGAGATGGATCAATGAATGATCTGCGGAAAGGATCAAACACTGAGTTGAGGTCTTAGTCCGTGAGTGGCAGTCCCACTAGTGAACAAGAACCAAGGCTTATGGAAGATCACTCTTCAAGCCAAATTCGATGTCCAACAATTGAAAAAAGGAATCAGAAGTTGCTAAGAGATTTTGATAAACAAAAGTGATCGATTTTTTCAGAAACTTACAAAGGGTTTTTTGTAGAAGAAAAGGAATACAAAGCACCCTTAGAACTTGTAGAAATCGAAAATAACTTAGATAAAAACTAGGTGATCTTGAAGACTGAACAATTGAACAGCTTCCTGTCTTCTTTGACTTGGTTTGCTTCTGATGTCGAGATTGGTTTGGTACAAACAAAGCTGAGAATTGCTTCTTTCAATTGTCTGGTCTTTGATCTGGTTATTGGTCCATTGAGAAGGAAAATTGGTCTTGGCCTTGTGTTGTTTGGGTTGAGAAAGAAAGGTCTGATCCAAGATGCTTGTCTTTGTGTCCATCTCGTCCATCTTGCACCAAATCAGCTCCAGTCCCACTTCCATCCAGCTTTCCGCGTCCAAGTGAAGTGTTCAGCTCGTCCAGCTCCTCTTCAGTGTCACTCTCCTCCAGCTGGTTCAGATCCTTAGGCGCAAGATCAGCTACTGGTTTGGCCATGATCATATCACGTGTGCTCCTTCTCAATTCTGGTGCTGGTTCTGGTTGCACCACAACTTGTTCTTCTGGTTCACTGATCCCTTCTTCTCCATGAGACTCACTTGTTCCATCTTCTTCTAGCTGACTTGCTTCAGCCCCATCTTGATGGTTACTAGTCTCCACACTTTGATCATGTGTAGTAGAACTCTCTTCCCTCTCCTGGTTGAGATGTTCTTCTTGTATACTGCCCCCCTCATGATCAAGGTGGAGAACTCCACTAGCACCTGGTGCACTCCTCGGATTGCTTCCCATACTCTGCTGTTCCTGATTCATATTAACTCCAAGACCTTCTAGGATGATTCTCAAGGTAGTGGCTCTGTCTGAAGTAAGATTCTTCAGGTCCTCCTGATTCTGCTTCTCATAATAGCCTCTTTCTTCAACAAACTTCACCTCTCGAGATACAAGCACTCTCCTAGCATCCGGATCATAGCACTTGTAGCCTTTCTGACTTGAAGAGTATGCAACAAACATTGCCTTTGTACTTCTTGCCTGAAGTTTGTTCCTTAACTCTCCCGGGACCATCACATAGCAAAGACACCCAAAGACCCTCATATGTTCCAGTGAAGGCTTATACTTGTTGAGCACTTCAAATGGAGATTGACCACTTAAGACCTGAGTAGGAATTCTGTTGATCAGATAGCAAGCAGTCACAACTGCATCACTCCAGAATCTCTTGGGAACGTTTGCTTGAAACATCATAGACCGGGCCACCTCCATCAGATACCTGTTCTTCCTCTCGGCCACTCCATTCTGCTGAGGAGTGTAGGGACAGCTTGTTTGATGGAGAATGCCATGCTGAGATAGGTGATACTTGAATGCTTGGCCAGTGTACTCACCACCATTATCAGACCTGAAAATCTTAATCTTGGCATGATAATGGTTAGATACATATGATTGAAAGTTTTTAAATGCATCAAGAACCCTATCTTTGGTTGGAATTAGAGTTAACCAGGTGTATTTAGATTTCTCATCAATGAAAGAGACATAATATTTATGAGATTCTGTAGATAAGCAAGGAGCAGTCCAAACATCAGAGTGAATAAGATCAAAACAATTCTCATAGACAGTAGAAGACTTAAGAAACACAGTTTTACAATGCTTGCCTAAAATACAAGCTTCACAATCATTGTTCTCAAATGAAACACCTGGCAACATCAGTTTTAAAGCCTTATTATGAGGGTGTCCTAGTCTAGCATGCCACAATGCATTTTTATTCAAGACTGAACTAGAATTAGAAGTAAAAGAGCAGCTAATATCAGAAACAGGAGCAAGATCTTCAAGTAAATATAAGTCCCCTTCTGTCACTCCTTTTCCAATCAATTGGCTGCTTTCAATATCCTGAAACTTCACATCATTAGGACCAAATATAACATTGCAATTCAAGTCAGTTGCACATTTCTTAACAGAAAGCAAGTTTGAAGTGAAGTCAGGCATGTAGAAGGCTCTAGATTCTTTATCAAACAACTTAAGCTTCCCTATTCCTCTAATAGGAATTTTATCACCATTTGCAATCATCACATTTCCATTAGCAGGCTCAATGTTTTTAATCAACCTAGTGTCACTGATCATGTGATGTGATGTCTTGCATATTTTCATTATTTTAGCTTTCCATTTTGTGCATTTTACCCCTTCTAGATTAGGAATTAGGCATATTTAGGTTCATTTTGCATTCATAAGTCTTTATCAGGTCTTGGAGTGTACTTTGGAGAATTTGAAGGTGTTTGGGGGTACTTTGTTACAAATAGGAAGGGTGAAAGATGGACATGGACGATGGCCATAAAGAAGTCTTTCTGTGATAAGATTTGGTGGGGAAATAGTATTTTGAGTTAGCTTTCCATTGGGAGTGGTTTCAAGCCATTTGAAGCAATATTGGAGGAGTTATGATTATTTGAGTGAAGGCATGTCAGTACATCCGGGTCAGCACACTCAGCCTGACCAGCCCGCACAGGACGAAGGGATGATGCCGGACGATGCAGCACCCGGACGGACATGCTCGGCCAAGATCACCCGTGCATGAGAACCCGCGAACATACGGACGCACGGCCTGATCTGCACGGGACCACTTACCCGCGCGGTACAGATCACACCGCACGGACAAGCTGAAGCAAGACCATGCGCGGCCTAATCTGCTCGGGCTACCTTACCCGCTGACAGGACATACCATATGGGTGGACTAAAGCATCCGGACACGCGGCCTGAGTCGAGTGGTACGTGGTACCGCGGTACCCGCTGCTGAGCGGCTTAACAAGAGCGTCCGGATGCGCGGCCTGAGCTGAGCGGTACGTGGTACCCGCTGAGCGAACTGAGCGTAACAAGAGCGCCCGGATTGCACATACACGCTGACGGACGCGTGCCAGCACGCGGGACAAGCAACGCCACAGAACTGCGCTGTGTGAGCCAAGAGCCGCCCTTGGTCGAGATAACTTTTAGTAATCTTATTCTATGTTTCTATTTTAAGCCTAACTATAAGTACCCTTGTTATCCCTAATGTGGGATTTATCTCATTTTCTATCTAAGAACACATAAACCTCTTGAGTAAAGTTTTATCTTGATTCATAATCTCATCTTGTCTTTGTGTTCTTGATTGTTTGATTTCATTTTCTTTCTTTCTATATGTTTAAGCTTGAATCTCTCATGGGTTTAAGAGTAAGCATGTGGATTAGTGAGTAAATCCATCTAAGATCCATGGGTTAGGGTGATAGAGAGTGATTAAGTTAGATCCAAGGTGTTAGTGTTAGATCTATCATTTCCTTGCATTGATTTGGTGTTCTTAAAGCTATTTTTGAGTTGGCCTCTCAAACATAGAGCTATAGGCATTTCATGCCCGAAAGGTGTTCTATGAAATGCCTGAACCAACTCATCTATGCTTTTAGCTTGCTTTGCCTAAGAGATTAGTTGTCAAAGAAGCTAGGATTGCTATTAGACTCATTCTCCTTGTTTGCTTTGATCATTACAGCCAAAGAGATTTGGTGTACTTGGGTGACCATTGCAAAAGAGCATCCATCTAGAGATAGAGCTTGCTTAGTTTTGTTGTCTAGGCATAAGGATTAGATTGATTGAAGAGTCAGCATCTTGGATTGAAGCTTAATCATTTGATATCAAGTCCCTACACCCATGGGTCTCTCCCTCCTCATAAGAAAGAAAGTTTTACCTTTTGTTGCATTTTGCTTATTGTTCTAGTTTAATTATCATCCTCTCTAATGATTGCATTTAGATTGAGCATAGGCTTGCATTCCCTCTGTTTCATTGTCACTTAGGACTGGTTCGACAATCTTATATACTACATCATTTGATTAGAACCTTAGAAAAGTTCTTTCATCATGATGAGATGCACCAGAGTCAACAATGAGAGGCCGAGTGATTGTAGAACTAGCAAGACAAGCAAGTATACTAGATGGCTTATATGCATTCTTATCTTGCAATGCAGGATCAATTCTAGCAATATGGGCATTCTTAATATGATCATATATGTCCAATGAATCAGTAAACATCCTATCAGTCTTAGCAACCATAGCACCATAAGAATACCCAAAAATGTTACCATTGTCCTTAAAAAGTTTGATGAGAGCATCCAGGTCAGACTTCTTTAGGTAGTCATGATCATTGTTGTTGCGGTTACTTGGTCCACCAGTATAGGCCACCAAGGACTTTCCATTATCTGCCTCACGCTTCTCTCCATCTTGACCCTTACTAGTATTCACTCCACTTGCCCCATCCGAAAGGTGAGCTCTTGCATCTCTGTCCCTCATGAACTTGGCCGGCTTAAGGTGTGGATGGAGGATCCAGCACTGACTCTTCTTATGACCTTGCTTCTTGCAGTGATCACAATTTCCATTGAACCTCCTCTCTTCATATGTTCCATGCGCAGGTTTGTTAGCTTGTGGAGTAGCTTCACTTGGTTCAGCTTGAGTAGCTTGATTAGCTAGAGATATCTCTCCTTTCTTCCCAAACTGCCAAATAGAGCCTTGCTCCTTTTGGATCCGAGCACACACCTCCTCAAGATCTAGTAGATTGTCCTCTCTCAACAGATGCTGAATGAGTCCATTGTAGGCTGGATTCAATGTGAGAAGGAGGCCAAACACCTTGTCTTGTTCACGCCTCTTATTCAGCTCATCAGCATTAGTTGTACTCGGCCTTAGCATCTCAAGCTCTGACCACAATGACCTGAACCTCCCAAGGTGCTTTGTAAACTCCATATCCTCCTGAACCAAGCTATTGATGGATTGCTTGATTTCAAACACACGGCTCAGGTTTGAGGTGTTTCCATACACTTTCTTCAAGGTATCCAACAGCTCCTTAGCTGTTTCACAGTAGCTATATGCATCCAATAAGGTCGGCTCCAAAGATGCATGAAGTGTAGACAACACCATCAGATCTTCTTGCTGCCATTTCTCCACAGCTTCACTTCCCTTTGAGACATCTTCCGTGTCTTCCCCTTCAGTCAGCAGCTTTGGAGGCTCTCCAGATGTGATATGCCCCATAAGCCCTTGCTTCCAGTGGCGGTCTTCACCATCCTAGACCACACAAGTAGTTGTTCCCTTTGAAAGAGACCGCAACCTTCATCTTCATTCCACTATCCATTTTCACCAAGACTTGAACTTTCTTCTTAAGACTTCAAAGACCACCTTCAAAGACAACTCCTTTCAACACGCAACCCGCTTTCCCACCAAACAAGACTTCAAACACAGCGCAGAACCTTCTTGAACTTGGCAAACTTCAAAAGGAACCAACTTGAGACCAGATCTTCAATATAAACACCAACGGACCAAACAACTTGTTCTTCAAAGATCTAGCTTGGGATCTTTAAGAACACTCAAGAACACAGGTTGATAAGCCAACTTGGCTCTGATACCATGAGATTTTTATAGATCTTTACTAAGAAAAAGAGATTTGAAGAGACTTGAGAGAGATTAGAGAAGAGATTAAAGTATAAGAGACTTAAAGAGAGATTACGAGACTAAGAACATTTCGAAACCATACTATTAGACTCTCATAACTTGCTTAATGATAATCAAAGTGAGGTTACATATTTATACAAGAGATATAAGGGCTTTCACTATTCAAAAGGAAGAAGCTCAAGCATGTGTAGTCAACAAGGTGGAGCGCCTAATTCAAACGTCAGCCAATGAGGATGCTCACACGTTCTGACAGGTTGTTAGCTTGCCAGACCTTGCCAGCCTGTCCAGCTCGCGTCCCTTATCCTCCACAATGGTCAGAAGAGATAAAGTAAGGCTGTGGTAAATGTAAGAGGTGACCCGGGTAAGTCTTCAAGGTAAGTGGGTGAAGTTCACCATGTACGGTCATGTGTACGGATACTGTGGGAACCGAAATTCGCACCGTCAAATTAAGTTGATTTGAAGGAAAGCCAAGTGAACCAAGCCTACCCTGAAGGTCCCGGATATCTGCTGGGCCGCACACGACACAATCAGTACGACGAAGAAAATATGAAAACGAAATAAAATCGTAAGAACAAAGAATAGAGCAAAAGATTTTATTTCCGAATCCGCGTTTGAGCGTGGACAACAGGTAAGAGCCTTGGCTACAAGAGCTGTCGGCAAGTTCGCTAGTCTAGCAACCTAAGTTCTAACCTAGTTGAGTCGCAGCTCGCTAGTAAAAACGAAAAATAATGCCTAAGTTTGCTCTAAGTGCTAAGTGCTCTGGAAGTTTTGTGATCATCTGCTCCTCGCCCAAAGCTCTCCTTATATACTCCTCTTAAGACGGTCTATCTTCTTGCGGGCTGAATCGGGCTTTTTCCATTTTCGTCCATCTTCGTGTTTATCGGGAAACTTGACATTTATCTTCGGAAAACTTGACAATTATCTTCTAGAAACTTGATATTTATCTCTTATGTGAGGATAAGGATAAACCGTCATAGTTACCCTTCTTTTTCGGAAAATCTTAAGTGGGCTGTTTTGGCCATGTCGGGCCGTTTACGCTTTTACGGTTTTGAAAGAATAGTCTTTGAAGGTTTCGCATTTCGAAGAATCCCAATTCCTCGTATAGTTGAGATGTTTGGTGTTTAGAATAACCGTGATCGTACCAAAGTCACGAAAATTGATCCAAACAAGCTAAGATGGGATCAGACCGAGCATGATGGGACCGAGACCAGGACGAGGGCCGCCGACCGCCAGGCGGTGCCGGGCGCCAGGCCGCCCACGTGATGCGTGCCGCCGCGCAGGTGGTGCTGCCGCCAGGCCGTCCGCGTGCCGCCGCGCGCCAGGCCGCCGCGTGACGCTGCCGCCAGGCCGGGTGCCACTAGCGCCAGGCCGCCCGCTGCGGACGCTGCCTCCGGCGCCAGGCCGGTGCCGCTGCCAGGCGCTCGCGGACGCTGCGTGCCGCCAGCCGTCTTGCCATCCGTGGGTTTTCCGTTGTTTGATCTTTCCCGTTAGTCGTTCGTGCGGGAAATCTTTGAGTTTGGGAGGATCTCTAGCCGTAGATTTCGAGATAACCGTTTTCAAGGGTTTGAGTAATGTGGCTTCGAACTTTAGACGTTTAAACTATGAACTTTTAAACAATCGAGAAGGCTTTGCGGAAGAATCATTGTAGTTTGCGGACAATCCGGACATGGGTTTAAGGGACCAAGATGCTGCCGTTGCCCGAGATCACGAGACGATTGCATAGATGGGAACCAGGACCCTTGCCGCCGGCGCCAGACGGGAGACGACAGGCCTGCCGCCGGCGCCATACGGGAGACGACAGGCCTGCCGCCGGCGCCAGACGGGACAGGGTAAGCCTGCCGCCCGTGCCGTGTCCTGCGTCCGCCGGTGCCTGCTTGCCTTTGTTGATCCCCGGGTCTCACGGTCCGTTCATGCCTTCTTGTGAGTTCATCGAGTGACGACCCGTTTCTTGGTTTTGATCGTCACTTGGTTTTTCTTTCGAGGACTTTCGGGTGACGATTTCGTCGTTGACCGATTTTGACCCCAACAGATCCCACATCCGTACAACCTGCCCTAAGTATGCACTTCACCCATTTCACACTTCCAGCCTATATCTTGATCAACCCCTTTACTGCCCATCCGTACAGGCCGTACGACACCCTAAGTTTGAACTCACACCTCTTCTTCTCCTTAAGATCCCAACACTTCATATCTTCTCATATCAATATGTAACTCCTCTTCTCAACATTATGCATGGACTTTAAAGTTCAAGGTTCTTTAACGAGGATGCATACTTGAAGCTTCCTTGTGTTGATGCTATTAGATTCATATCTAAGGAGCAGTTAAAGGAGCTTAAAATTGCCTAAGTAGCTTGACTTGAATCTGATAATATCTTGCTTGTGCTTAGAGAGTTAGCTTGCAAAGATTAGAACTTTAAAATGTCTAGTTTAATCTTGTGCATCGCTTTAAGACATTGGTGTTCAAAGTTGATGATGCATCAAGGATTGACCCAATGCAATTGTTTCTGATCTTTGCTGGAGTTTGAGTGTTGTTTCAGGTTCACAAGAGGTGTCCTTAGCTCACCATCCATCCGAGTAGAAGAGGCAGAAGAAGGTGCCATTGTGAGTACAATGGTGTTTAACTGAAGGGGCATTGCAAGCTGATCCTGTGTGATCTAGCCGAAGTAGAGGGACGAAGAAATTCACTCACAAGCAACAAGTGAGGTGCTTGTAGAGGAGGCTGAGGAAGAATGTTTGCTGGAAAGATTGTTTGCAAACAGAGGATAAGAGTGTTTGAGAGTGTGAGTGAGACTGAGCTCGTGGGTAACAAGAGAATAGAGAGTATGAAGAGTAAAGTAATCAAAGAATGAGAGAATTGGTGAAGGAGAGAGTTAACTTTCACTTCAAAGAGTATGAGAGATTTTGGAGAGTTTAAGAGAGAATTATGAGACTGTTTGTGAGAATAGAGAAACCAGAGTTAGAGAGATTGTAATGAGACCAGAGAATGGTGAAGAAGAAAGGGGAACTCCCCCTCTCAGCTTAATTTCGAAATGGTTACAATGGGGTGGCTTTAAAGCCCTTACAACAAGACAAACAAGATAATAAACAAAGCATATCTGAGGGAATGAATAAACAATATTATTGTGGGGAAATCAGAAGGTCAGACTGGCTGGAGAGAGAGAATGGCATGTCCAGAATGGCTTGAAAGTGACCTGACCCAACAGCTCTTTGGCTAAGGCAACATGTGATCTTGTTTGAATTCAAACCAAGCTCCTTTGGCGCCAACAGGTGCATTTCTTTTCTTGATGAGTTTTCTTGGTCTTTTGTAGACAGGAACTCCCTGACTTTGCACCAAATTATCAAACCCTCACTTTGCACATTCTTGATCTTGATCCTGACTTTGCACATTCTCGTTTTAGTGATTCAAGGCTGACCCGGACATTGCACACTTCATGATCTTTCTTGTGAATTCTCTGTGATCATTTCTTTTGCAATATCTTTGCACATGCCTTGATCACTCTCAGGTACTGCTTCTTCCTTATTCATTCCAACATGGAGTGAGTGGTCAGATCATGAAGCTATCCTTCCAAGCTTGACTTGTTCCACATGGTCAAGCTTGAGGGGGAGTGTTGAAGCTTACATGATCTGAGAGTACTTGGTGGTTATTCAAGAAGAGGAGCAGACCAGGTTATGAAGCAAGTGAAGGATGTAGAAGCAATCTCCAAGGCGGCCTCAAGGAATAGCAGTCTTCGTACTACAGACTGAAGCATCATGTCATGTGGTTTCAGTAACAAGGAGGTTACTCATGAAGAAGAAGCAACCAATACTTAGCTTGTATCTATCAAGGAAGATCAGAGAGTCCGAGCACTTGATCACAACAGGAAGGTTGTGAGAAAAAGGGAGAGACCAAGATCTGTCTGAAGAAGAGTACAAGATATGTTGGTGATGAGCAAGGGAAGAAGTGATCGACCTTGCATCACATGAGGGCCATGATCCAGAGCCTTTGTGTCCCTTACATTTCTGGTAAGGCACAAAGGCTCACTGGCCAATCGCTAGGCCTTGGAGGCTCTACTCTTTTTCCCTTACAAGGTTTTGTCCCAAAGGGTTTTCCTTGTAAGGTTTTTAATGAGGGAGTTCTTCAAGGTTCCAAGCTTAACTCAGGATCTCCTAGAGTTAAGCTTGAGGGGGAGTGTTAACTTGAAGAAAGAAATGGAGTCAAGAGAAGAAGAGTGGAGGAGTTGGGTGTGGTGCAAAGTGAGGGCAAGTCTTGTAGAGATTTCCATCAAGCTTCAAGTGTGTCTAGAGGAGTCAAGAAGTGATCTATGTTGAGATGAGAAGCATAGAGATCAAGATATAAGCTTGGGTTGAAGAATGGGTAGGATTTACCTTGATGGTAAATAAAAGTTTCCATGGTAAATATGGAGTTACCATGGTAAAGTTACCATGGGAACCTTACCTTGATGTAAAGAGAAAGACACTTGATTAGGAAGAGGGTCTGATCCAAAGACACTTGCTTAGGATAAGGAAGGAGCTGACACAAGACATGCTGGAACAGACTGGCTAATGACTAAAGGAAGAAGCTACAGTGACCATGTATTTGTCCAGATACAAGGGAAGGTTCAAGGGAGCATCACAGCAACCAATCAACAGCCAGTCTCCACCTTGACTAGATTCAAATGAGCCTATGAAGCACCAGCAAAGGAAGCACGACCAGACCAGCTTCCCATCTCATCCATCCATTCAAATTCAAGTTATATTAGCCCTTAGATTTAGGTTTATGAGAAACCAAATGTATGAGCTTATAAATAAGCATGTAAGAGGCAATTTAGTGGCCTAAGCTGAATGGGGGGTTTCCCCATCTCTTCATAATACAAGTCTGGTTACTAATCTCTAAGTCTTTCATCAATCTCTTAATCTTCCATCCATAGTCTCTTCCTTTAGTCTCTCTCACTAAAATCACCAAGAACAAACACAAACTCATCTCTTTGCTCCATTTGGAGCCTTTCTCCACACACACACACATTAATAGAGAGAGATCTCTATAAAACTCTCAGTCCTCTCATGAAATACTGAGTTTGTAGCCATGTGAATAGCAGCTTGATTATCACAATGCATTGTCATTGGGGTTGACTGATCTATCTCCAAATGCTTCAGAATCCCCTTGATCCAGGCCAACTCGTTGGTAAGCTTCAGCGTAGCTCTATACTCAGCCTCAGCACTTGAGCATGACACCATCTTTTGCTTCTTACTCTTCCAGGTTACCATGTTTCCTCCAATAAAAGTGCAGTAGCCGGTTGTAGACCTTCTATCAGCTCTATCACCGGCCCAATCAGCATCGCAATAACCCACAACTTCAGTACTTCTATTGCAGCCCATCCATATCCCAAGACTTTGAGTTCCATTCAGATACATGAGAACTCTCTCAACCATGCGCCAGTGATGCTCTTTTGGAACTTGCATATGCTGGCTTACTTGATTCACAGCAAAGCATATATCTGGTCTTGTAATGGTCAAGTATATT
Organism: Brassica nigra; assembly: GCA_016432835.1. Classification (NCBI taxonomy): domain Eukaryota; kingdom Viridiplantae; phylum Streptophyta; class Magnoliopsida; order Brassicales; family Brassicaceae; genus Brassica; species Brassica nigra. The sequence goes on from CM028245.1 coordinate 29,071,663, forward strand.
AGCTTCCCCACAAGCTTCCTATACAGCTTGGGATCATGGAATAGCTTGCCATCTTTTTTCTCCCCCTGACGTGGTTTCTTTGTTGTCTAAGCCATAGGAAACACTTGTTCATGTGTTATTCTGATGGTTATCTTGTTGCAAGCCCTGGAAAACATCAGTTCATTCCAGTGGCACATATCTAAGATCAGTGGATAAATTAATTGTTCAATGGTCCATTGTGTTTCAGTTACTAAAGCACCAAACTCTTGAGGAGTATAGGTTGGTCCTGGCTGTTAATGCTTCCGCAAAACTCAAGAAAACATAGCAAAACTCTGTCCATTAGAATCTTGAGCAGATTCTCTATTCTCTCATTCTCTAATTCTCAGGTTACTTATATCCATTATTCTCCCATTCTCTGGCTACTAATACTCTGGTTACATCATTCTCTACTTATTCTCTAGTTACTTATACTCTCTGGTTACTTAATTCTCCATTCTCACAATCTTGTTTAAAATCTGCCTAAGGTTGTCAAAATGTCTTGAAGTTAAGCTGTCTTGAAAGAATTGTCTTGCTTCTGACCTTAGGAAAATTAATTGTCTTGTTGCCTGAATGCTTAGTCTTGATGATTAGGATCCAGAGAGTGTTGCTAGGATAGAATCATGAAGATATCTGTCCATTTGCTTGTTTGAAATGTGTTTTAAAGATCAGAGTTGGTGAAAACCAATGTTCTGATCTCTTGTTGTCTACTGATGCTTGTCTTAGTGTTAGTTTGACAGGTTGCCCATGTTGATCAGAGCCTGCACAAGTTGCATATTCCTGACCATGGAGATTGCCCACTGCCCATCATCACTTTGGGAACTGATTTTGTCCATTAATTCCCAAGATGATTGAGAAGATGAATGGAACAGTGGAGAGATTGCTCAGAAGTGACTTACCTGATGCCAAGAGAGTGGACAGGAAGTACACTCAAGAGAAAAGGCCATAATTCAAGCCAAGAGGGCTGTGGTCTCAAGGCATTGGTGATCATCATTGGCTCTCATCTTCCAGGCTTGGCCACATACTCTCATTCTCAGGTCAAGCTTGAGGAGGGGTGTTAATATGAGAAGCCAATGTCCATTCTTCTTATGCAAGGGAAGTGCCTAAAACTATACTTATTCTTGTTTGAATAGGTTTGCCCCTTGAGAATTGATGCATGTGTATGTGCATTGTTTGAATCAGGTACTTGGACCTCATAGTGGAGAGTCTGGTCGTGGATCAAACCCTTTGATGATGGCAGGAGGTCAGAAGAAAGGGGGAGAGAAAGAACCAGCCACATGGAGAGTTCTAAACAGTTTTGAGTGTGAAGCAAGGAAGGCATTGGTGCTTGCTTGCCATTGAAGTAAGGCCATGATCCAGGGTTTATGAGCCCCTAAACTTGATCATAAGACTCATAAATGTTGAGTTGTGTTGAGCTTGAGGAGTGTTACAAGGTGTATGAGGAGAAGACATGAGAGTGGAGATCATTTGGAGAGGAATTGGTGAAGGCTTGGTCAGGCCGTACAAGGCCGTACAAGGCCGTACACCAGTCCGTACCATTCAAGAGCAAGCAACATTTACCCGGGTGAAAGTTAAAGTGAGGGAGGAGTTACCTTGTTACCTTTCTACTGTTGTGCCTGAAGTTCCTGACCGTTGGGAAGAAGAGAGCTGAGTCTGACAGACTGGAACAGGCTGTCAGAATATTCCTTGATGCCAAAAGCGTGTGAGACACACCATTGGCTGCTTTTGAATTAGGCCCTCCTTGGTTGACTTCACATGCTTGCCTTCTTTTGATTTAAAACCCTTGTCTCTGCATTCTATATATATTGTAACCTCTGATTGTCGACATTAAGCAATGAATAACAGTCTCTCTCACTATTTAGAAATGATCCTTAAAGTCTAATCTCATAATCTTCTTTCTTAATCTCTTAAGTCTCCTTTACCATTCATCAAATCTCTGGTTAATCTCTTTCTATGGCTTAAGATTCTTAGAAATCTTATGGTATCAGAGCCAGGTTGGCTTTTCAACCTGTGTTCTTACGGTATTCGTGTGTGTTCTTGAAGATTGGTGGTGCTAGATCTTTGAGAAACTTGTTTCTGTGGCTGTTGGTGTTTGTTCTTTGAGATCTGTTCTCAAGTTGGTTCCTGTTGGTGGCAAAGCTTACTGGTGTTCTCAAGAGTTTGGTGTGGTGTTTGCGTGAAGAAGAAGGGTTCTAAAGGTGGAAGCTTTGAGGTTGTATTGAAGGTTCAAACTTAAAGTTCAGATCTTTGGAGTGTTTGGTGTTTGTGTGAGCTAAAGGAGAAGTCTTTGAAGCCGACTTGAAGATTTAATCTGAAAGCTCAGAACTTTATCAACTTGTGTGGTGTGTGATACAAGTTGAAGTCTTTTCTCAAGCAATGGAAGGTGGTGGAGTCTACATGAAGGTTGCTGCTACTTTCAAGGAAATAACTATCTTGTGTGGTCAAGGATGGCCAGGAATGCTGTTGGAAGCAAAGGGTTGTTGAAACACATCACAACCGGAGAAGCTCCAAAGCTTATCACTCAAGGTGAGGATGCTCAAGAGGACTCAAGTGATGCGCTTGAGAAATGGCAACAAGAGGAGTGTATTGTGCTCTCAGCTCTTCTTGCATCTTTGGATCAAAATCTGATGGAAGCTTACAGCTATTGTGAAACCGCAAAGGAGTTGTGGGACACATTGAAGAAGGTGTATGGGAATACATCAAATCTGAGCAGAGTGTTTGAAGTGAAGCAAGCCAACAACCTGGTGCAAGAGGACATGGACTTTGAGAAGCATTTGGGAAAGTTCAGGGCTTTATGGTCAGAGCTAGAGATGCTGAGGCCAAGTACTACTAATGCTGATGAGCTCAACAAAAGGAGAGAGCAAGACAAGGTGTTTGGGCTGCTACTCACCTTAAATCCAGCCTATGGAGGTCTCATTCAACATATGCTGAGGGATGATACACTGCCTGACTTGGAAGAAGTGTGTGCTCGGATCCAAAAGGAGCATGGTTCCATGGGATTGTTTGGCAAGAAGGGAAAGGAGCTGGCTTTGGCAAATCAGGCATCACACGCTGAGCAAGGAGAAGTATCACAAGCTAATAAGGCAGTGCATGGGAAGTATGAGAAGTTCAATGGAAACTGTGATCATTGCAAGAAGCAAGGTCACAAGAAGAGTCAATGCTGGATCCTTCACCCACATTTGAAGCCGGCTAAATTCAACAAGGAGGCAAGGGCACATTTGGGAGAGGTTACTGGTGGTGCAAGCTCAAACAAGACTCAAGAGGTAGAGGTGGACAATGGGAAGTCCTTAGTGGCTTACACTGGTGGTTCTAGCTCAAGGAGCAACAATGATGGAGAGTACTTGAAGAGATCAGACTTGGATGCTCTCATCAAGCTCTTCAAGGATAATGGTAACACCTTTGGGTACTCTTTTGGTGCATCCATGATTGCAGTACTGATAGTCTAGGAAACATACATGATCATCTTAGAAACTGTGATATTGATAGGATTGATCATGCATATGATTCTGCTCATACATATAAGCCATCTAGTATTCTTGCTCATCTTGCTAAATCATCTCCATATTCATATAAACCCCTCATTGTTGACTCTGGTGCATCTCACCATATGATTAGTGACACTAGGCTGATCACTAGCATTGAGCCTGCCCATGGCAATGTGATGATAGCAAATGGTGCTAAAATTCCTATTAAAGGAATAGAAAGCTCAAGTTGTTTGATAAAGACTCTAAAGCTCTTTATATGCCTGATTTCACTTCTAATCTATTATCTGTGAAGAAATGTGCTACTGATCTAAATTGTAATGTCATCTTCAGTCCTAACAGTGTGAAATTTCAGGATATTGAGAGTAGCAAGGTGCTGGGAAGTGGGAAAACCAAAGGAGATCTTTATGTTCTTGAGAATCTGAATTCTGCTGTTGCTGTTTCAAATTTTAGTTGCTCTTTTCTTCTGTTTCTACTAGTCTTAGCAAAATGCATTGTGGCATGCTAGACTAGGACACCCTCATAATAAGGCTTTAAAACTGATGTTGCCAGGTGTTTCTTTTGAGAATAATGATTGTGAAGCTTGCATTTTAGGCAAGCATTGTAAAACTGTTTTCCCAAACTCTTCTACTATCTATGATAAGTGTTTTGATCTTGTGCACTCTGATGTTTGGACTGCTCCTTGCTTATCTAGGGAAAATCAGAAATATTATGTCACTTTCATTGATGAAAAATCCAAATACACCTGGTTAACTTTAATTCCAACCAAAGATAGGGTGCTTGATGCATTTAAAAATTTTCAATCATATGTGACTAACCATTATCAAGCCAAGATCAAGATTTTCAGGTCTGATAATGGAGGAGAGTACACGGGCAATGCATTCAAGGAACACCTATCTCGGAGTGGCATTCTTCATCAGACTAGTTGTCCTTATACTCCACAGCAAAATGGAGTGGCTGAGAGGAAGAACAGGCACTTAATGGAAGTTGCAAGATCCATGATGTTTCAGGCCAATGTTCCTAAAAGATTCTGGAGTGATGCTGTGGTTACTGCTTGTTACTTGATTAACCGAACACCTACTCTGGTGTTGCATGGGAAGTCACCATTTGAGGTGCTCAACAAGTACAAGCCAGTCCTTACTCATCTCAAGGTCTTTGGGTGTCTTTGCTATGTCATGGTTCCTGGTGAATTGAGAAACAAGCTTGAAGCCAAGAGCACCAAAGCTATGTTTATTGGATACTCCTCAAGTCAGAAAGGATACAAATGCTATGATGAAGACACTAGGAGGGTAATGGTCTCAAGAGAAGTGAAGTTTGTAGAAGAGAGGGCTACTATGAAGAAAAGAACCAGGAAGATCTGAAGGATTTAACTTCAGATAGAGCCAGTATCTTGAGGACAATCTTGGAGAATCTTGGGATTAATATGAACCAAGGCCAAAGTGGAGGAAGTAGACCAGGAAGGGCGCCTACTACTGCTGCTGATGGTGTCCAAGGGAGTGCTGCTACTGATAATATTCATGTCCCCACCCTTGATCATGAGGGGGCAGTGAATCAGAAACTCTTAACCAAGGAATGGGAGAGAGTTCAAGTGGTCAAGAGAGTTCTAGCTTTCATGATCAAGGTGGTGATTCAGGCGTGGAGTCTAGAGATCATCAAGAAGATTCTGATCCGAGTGAGGTTCAAGAAGAAGTGCAAGTGCAAGCACAGGAGGATGAAATGCAAGGTGTGCAAAGTGAACAACAACAATCACCAGTACCAGTTTTGAGGAGAAGCACACGGATAAGGAAGGATCCTTCCAACTGGGTAAACACGAGAGTGTACTACAATGCCCAGGCTGTGGAGCATCCTTCTCAAGCTGTGTGCTCCTTGGCTCAATATCCAGAAGAGCATTATGCCTTTCAAGTAAGCTTAGATGAGAGCTATGTCCCAAGAAGCTATGAAGAGGCAATGCTGATACAAGAATGGAGGGATTCTGTTAATGCTGAGGCTGATGCTATGATCAAGAATGATACATGGTATGAGAGTGCCTTACCAAAAGGAAAGAGAGCTGTGTCTAGTAGATGGATCTTCACTATCAAGTATCTTCCAAATGGGAAGATAGATAGGCGCAAGACAAGGCTGGTAGCAAGGGTTTTACTCAAACTTATGGAGAAGACTACATTGATACATTTGCACCTGTTGCCAAGCTCCATACTATTCGGATTGTGCTCTCTTTGGCTGTGAACCTTGAGTGGGATCTCTGGCAAATGGATGTGAAGAATGCTTTCCTACAAGGAGAGCTTGAAGATGAAGTTTATATGCATCCACCTCCTGGTCTTGAACACTTGGTGAAGAAGGAAATGTCTTGAGGCTAAAGAAAGCTATCTATGGCCTTAAGCAATCCCCTAGAGCTTGGTATCACAAACTTAGCACGACCTTGAATGGAAGAGGATTCAGGAAGTCTGAGCTTGACCACACTCTCTTCACTCTTGTCACACCAGCAGGTATTATTGTTCTTCTTGTGTATGTTGATGATATCATCATCACTGGTAGTGATAAAGATGGTATCAAGGCTACCAAGGAATTTCTTAAATCTGTGTTTGAGATTAAAGATTTGGGAGAAATGAAATACTTCCTTGGCATTGAGTTATGTAGAGCTAAGGAAGGCTTGTTCATTTCTCAAAGGAAATATACACTTGATCTTTGAAAGATGCAGGTGCTTATGGAGGAAAGACAGCCAAAATGCCCATGGAGGATGGGTATAAGGTTCCACGTGAGGGGAGCTTGAAGACAGCAAGCCATTTCATGATCCAAAGCTTTATAGAAAGCTAGTGGGTAAGCTAATCTATTTGACCATCACTAGACCTGATATTTGCTTTGCTGTGAATCAGGTGAGCCAGCATATGCAAGTTCCAAAGGAGCATCACTGGCATGGTAGAAAGATTGCTTATGTATCTGAATGGAACACAAGACCTTGGTGTGTGGATGGGTTGCAAAGCACAGAAGTGGTGGGCTATTGTGATGCAGATTGGGCAGGAGATAGATCAGATAGAAGATCAACTACTGGCTATTGCACATTCATTGGTGGGAACTTAGTTACTTGGAAGAGCAAGAAGCAGAAGGTGGTCTCATGTTCAAGTGCAGAAGCTGAGTATAGAGCCATGCTGAAGCTGACAAACGAGCTAGTTTGGATCAAAGGGATACTGAAGCACTTGGAGATTGATCAGGCTACTCCCATGACTATGCACTGTGACAACCAGGCTGTAATCCACATTGCATCCAACTCTGTCTTCCATGAGAGAACCAAGCATATTGAAGTTGACTGCCACAAAGTAAGGGAGATGATAGTGCTTGGTGATCTTACCTTGCTATACCAGAAGTGAAGACCAGCTGGCTGATGTATTCACAAAAGCAGGCAGAAGACAATGGAGTCCATTCACATACGGTTGGGCCTCATTGATCTTGGGAAGCAGAAGAGCTGATCCCCTTAGCTATGAGGTCTTTACTCTTTTCCCTCATCAAGGTTTTGTCCCAATGGGTTTTCCTTGGTGAGGTTCTTAATGAGGAAGATCCCATGGCTATCCAAGCTTGACTTGTTTCACATGGTCAAGCTTGAGGGGAGGTTGAGTTGTGTTGAGCTTGAGGAGTGTTACAAGGTGTATGAGGAGAAGACATGAGAGTGGAGATCATTTGGAGAGGAATTGGTGAAGGCTTGGTCAGGCCGCACAAGGCCGTACAAGGCCGTACACCAGTCCGCACCATTCAAGAGCAAGCAACATTTACCCGGTGAAAGTTAAAGTGAGGGAGGAGTTACCTTGTTACCTTTCTACTGTTGTGCCTGAAGTTCCTGACCGTTGGGAAGAAGAGCTGAGTCTGACAGACTGGAACAGGCTGTCAGAATATTCCTTGATGCCAAAAGCGTGTGAGACACACCATTGGCTGCTTTTGAATTAGGCGCTCCTCCTTGGTTGACTTCACATGCTTGCCTTCTCTTTTTGATTTAAAACCCTTGTCTCTGCCTTCTATATATATTGTAACCTCTGATTGTCGACATTAAGCAATGAATAACAGTCTCTCTCACTATTTAGAAATGATCCTTAAAGTCTAATCTCATAATCTTCTTTCTTAATCTCTTAAGTCTCCTTTACCATTCATCAAATCTCTGGTTAATCTCTTTCTATGGCTTAAGATTCTTAGAAATCTTAATAAACCCACTGGCCAATCCCTAAGCTGAGGGTAGTAGTTGCACTCTTTTTCCCTAAGTGATGGTTTTATCCCATGAGGTTTTCCACACTTAGGTTTTTAATGAGGCAAGTACTCTCAGTTCCAAGCTTGTCCAAGGATCTCCTATGGTCAAGCTTGAGGGGGAGTGTTGAAATGAAGAAGACAATAACCAGAGGAAAGGAGTTAGTTCATGATCAAAGGAGAGTTCATCAAAAGAATCCAATTTGGTTTCTTTTGATGAACTCTCCTTTGATCATGAACTAACTTCTTTCCTCTGGTTATTGTCTTCTTCATTTCAACATTATTCTCTGTTTGCATACAATCTGTCCAGCAAACTCATTCTCTCTGTTTCTCAGTCTTTCTCTTGTTCTGTCTCAACCAGACTCTCACATACACTCACACACCTTAATCTATCTATTCTCACATGGTATCAGAGCTCCCAAGCTCCTGAAATTCACAAGTCTTCCGTAAATCAAGCTCAAACTCACCCTCATTGCTTTTTAAAACCATTGGAGAGTTTCTGCCTAGATTGTGGTTCAATCTCTTCAAGAGGAAGAAGACTGCAAACATGGTGTGTCTAGAGACTTCCCAAGGTCTATAATCCTTCCTCCTGTTCAGCATGAAGAGAACTCTTGTAGAAAGAAGGTTCTGGAGCTGTTTGGCAAGCAATACTCCTAACCAAGTCTGTACAAGCGTTTTTCATGTTCTTTCCAAGATGGAGTCTCTCTCTGTGTTCCAGAAGCTGGCGCCTGGTAATCAGGAAGAAATGAGGGGTCTTAAGCATGAGTGGTTCAAAGGGAAAGCACACACAAGAAAGTGTAAAAGATTTGAATAAAGAGATGGTATTAAGAGAATATGTGAGAATAAAGGAGATTGAGAGAAATTAGAAGAACAGATTAGTAACCAAGTTTAAGAACATTTTAGAATCATGATGAACAAGGGAGAATAGAGAGAAAGAGTCTCCAAACTCGTTAAGTTTATTAATCAGCAAGTGTTACAATATATAGGAAGAGATACAAGGGTTTTAATCAAAGCTAAGCATGTGAGGTCAAAGGATAAGGTTGCTTTAATTCAAAAAGAGCCAATGGGAGGAACCACACGAGCCAGACACTGTTGAGGTGCGTCCCTTATCCAGCCAACTCTTGCCAGCCTGTCCGGACGCTCCTCTCTTCCCTTCAACGGTCATGAGACCAAATGGTAAAGCTTCAAAGTAACTTGGCCGAGTGGTGAGTTACCAAGGTAAGTTTCTTTTACCCTTGATCACTCTTTGGTTGACCATCCATGTACGGACATGTACGGACAGGTCTGAAAGTTATATGAAGAACAGAGAGGAACAGAGTGAAGAACAGAGAGAGATAATGGCGAGAGAGAGAGAGAGAGAGATAAGTGAAGGTGAATACTTTCCCTTGATTAATTCTGTGGCATGTTACAAGTTTAAATAGGCAAGTTGCAAGTTGCCTGAGAATAAAGAATGATAAACAAATAAACTCATAAACAAAGAAAAGAATAAACTAATGATGCTCTGGCCGAGGGAAAGGGACAGGTGAGAAACGGCTCCTTCCCCTTAAGTGGAACATGTGATCTTCCCATATTTGAATTCAACTTGCAGCCTGAAGCTTCCAACGGATCTCTTGACTGCTGACCTCTCCTTTGTCGATTTAAACCAATGCCTTGCCTTCCAAACTAAGCTAGGTCTCCTTTGCTTGCTTGTAGGTCAAGCATTGTACGGACAAGCTTGTAACACAAGTTTGTAAGGATCACATGTTCTTCACACGCCTACATGCTTCTCTTCTCTTTACTTCCTCATGACTCCATGTTGATACATGTCTTCATGTCAATACTCCCCCTCAAGCTTGACCATAAGGCATGGTTAAGCTTGGAACCCATGAAGACATCCCTCATTAAAACCTTTTGTGTGAAAAACCCAATGGGATAAAAACACACAAGAGGAAAAAGAGTAGATGCTTCATGGCTTAAGGAGATCATGATCTAGACAGGTCTATGAGTCCCAATCTTGGATGGATGGACTCACAAACCTTAGTGCTTGCTCCCTTGGTGAAGATATCAGCTAGCTGGTCTTCACTTCTTGTGTAGCAAGGCAGTATGATCTTCTGTTCCACTGCTTGTCTCACCTTGTGACAATCCACTTCAATGTGTTTTGTTCTCTCATGGAAGACTGAGTTGGATGCTATGTGTATGGCAGCCTGGTTATCACAATGCATTGTGATTGGTGTTGCTGTCTCAATGCCCAAGTCTCTTAACAAGTTCCTGATCCAGATAAGCTCACTAGTAAGCTTCCTCATTGCTCTATATTCTGCCTCAGCACTTGAACATGATACAACCTTCTGCTTGCTCTTCCAAGTAACCAGATTGCCTCCTATGAAGGTACAATAGCCTGTAGTCGACCTCCTGTCTACTCTATCACCAGCCCAATCTGCATCACAATATCCCACAATTTCTGTGCTCTTGTTGCAACCCATCCAAACACCTTGACCAGGAGCCTCCTTAGATATCTCATGATCCTTTCCACCATATTCCAATGATGAACCTTTGGTGCCTGCATATACTGGCTGACTTGGTTTACAGCAAAACAGATGTCTGGTCTTGTGATAGTGAGATAGATCAGCTTCCCAACCATTCTCCTATAGAGCTTGAAGTCGCCAAACTGAGTATCATCAATCTCCCCCTCACGCAAGATTTTGTAACCTTCTTCAAGTGGTGTTTTGGCTACTCTTGCTCCAAGTTTTCCTGCCTCATTTAAAAGATCAAGTGTGTACTTTCTTTGAGATAAGAACAGCCCCTCATTAGAGCGGCATATCTCAATCCCTAGAAAGTACTTTAGCTCACCCAAATCTTTAATATCAAATGTAGACTTAAGAAAAACTTTAGTAGAGATAATACCTTCCTTGTCACTTCCTGTGATGATAATATCATCTACATAGATCAGGATCACCACAATTCCTTGCTTGCTTGTGAGAGTGAAGAGAGTGTGCTCAGGTTCAGATTTTACAAACCCTCTTCCATTGAGAGTTGTACTCAGCTTGTGGTACCAAGCCCTTGGAGACTGTTTTAATCCATAGATTGCTTTCTTCAATCTTAAAACATTTCCTGGTTTAACCATGTCTTCCATACCAGGTGGTGGTCTCATGTAGACCTCATCTTCCAACTCTCCTTGAAGAAAAGCATTCTTGACATCCATCTGCCATAGATCCCATTCCAAGTTCACTGCCAGAGAAGGATCCTTATGGTGTGGAGTTTTGCTACTGGTGCAAATGTGTCTAGATAGTCTTCTCCATAGACTTGGGTGTATCCCCTGCCACTAGTCTTGTCTTCTTCCTCTCTGGTTGTCCATTTGCATTGTACTTGATGGTGAAGAGTAGCCGGCTAGTAACTGCTTTCTTTCCTTTTGGAAGTTCAGCTTCATACCAAGTGTCATTCTTGATCATGGCTCCAGTTTCATCTCCAACAGATTCTTTCCACTCATCATGCTCCATAGCTTCTTCATAAGTCTTTAGAACATATTCCTGATCCAGATTGGTGATGAAAGCTACATGGTCTTGTGGATAGCTTGCAAGGAGCAGGATGCTTGAATAGGATGAGCCACTGCATTGCTGTTGAAGTATACTCTGGTGTTGATCCAATTTGATGGGTCCTTCCTCACTCTGGTACTCCTTCTCAATGGTTGACTCTGCTCTACTCTTACTTCCTCTTCCTGCCCTTGATCATTATCATCCTGATTACCACTGGACTGATCAGATTCAGCTCCATCTTGATCATGAACTGATGCTGAATCATTTTCTGGTGTTCCTGGTGTTGATTCATGCTCATTACCCCTCGGGATCAGGATGGACTGTCTCAACAATTGGTGATGCTTCTTCAGGATTAACAGCAACTAGTGGTGTTGGAGTGGTTTTGGGCCTCACTGCTCCTAGGCTTGGTGATGCCTAAACCCTCCAGAATGGTTCTCAGATTGTTTGCCCTTTCAGATGGTCCTTGTGAGAGGTCTCTGAGGTTGTCCCAGCTCTTCTCATCATAGTACCCTTTGATTCCACAAACTTCACATCCCTTGAGACCATTACTCTTCTTGAATCTGGTACATAACATTTGTACCCTTTCTGTGTATGAGAGTACCCTATGAACATAGCCTTGATACTCTTGGGATCAAGCTTGTTCCTCTGCTCACCTGGTACCAAGACATAGCACACACATCCAAACACACGTAAGTGATCTATAGGAGGCTTAGTTTTGTTTAATACCTGAAATGGAGAGATATCCTTGAGAACTTTGGTGGGGATTCTGTTGATCAGATAACATGCAGATACCACAGCATCTCCCCAAAATCTCTTTGGAACATTGGTGTGGAACATCATGCTTCTTGCAACCTCCATAAGGTGGCGATTTTTCCTCTCAGCCACTCCATTCTGTTGTGGTGTGTATGGGCAGCTTGTCTGGTGGATAATCCCATGTTTTGCTAAGTGTTGTTTGAAGGCAGTGCTAATGTACTCTCCTCCATTATCAGACCTAAAATTTTGATCTTGGAATTGAAGTGGTTAGTTACATAGTTCTGAAAGTTTATAAAAGCTTCTAAAACTCTATCTTTACTTTGAATCAGAGTGAGCCAGGTGTATTTGGATTTCTCATCTATGAATGTCACAAAGTATTTATGGTTCTCTAGAAACACAAGGTGCAGTCCAAACATCAGAGTGAACTAGATCAAAGCAATTCTCATAAATAGTCATAGATGAAGGAAAACAGATTTATGATGTTTACCAAGGATACAGGCCTCACAAGGTTCATTTTGCAAAGATAGACTAGGTAACATCAATTTTAAAGCCTGAGAATGAGGGTGGCCTAATCTAGCATGCCATAACACATCATTAGCTAAAACAGAAGCAGAATTAAAAGCATAAGTAGAATCTGATAACAGCTTGGTATCTTCAAGAAAATACAGCTCTCCCTTGCTCACACCTTTGCCCAACATCTTACTGGTCTTAATATCCTGAAAGCACACATCATTAGGACTAAAAATAACATTACAATTAAGATCATTAGTTGCTCTTTTCACAGATAAAAGGTTAGATGCAAAGGCTGGCATGTAAAAAGCTTGAGATTCCTTATCAAACAGATTCAGATTGCCTACTCCTTCTATTGGAATTCTATCACCATTTGCAATCACAACACTTCCTAGAGCAGGTTTAATATCACTAATCAGTTTAGCATCCCTAATCATATGATGGGAAGCTCCTGAATCAATAATCAATGGCCTAGCAGTGTGAGATGCATTATGAATAGAATTTAAAGCATTAATTCTTTGGTTACCAGAGTTTGCATTGAGAGCCTTGATTAAGGCCTCAATGTCTGACTTCCTGATGAAGGCATCCTCATGAGATGGCAGTGGCGAGGTGTGGGAAGTGGAGCCACCAGTGTGGGTTGTAGAGATCAAGGCTCTCCCATCATTTCCTAGGCATGGAACTTGAAGTTGGCTGCTCCTGAGCTCTTGCTTCCTGTGCTCTGGCCTGGTTGTATTTGTTGGCTGAGACTGGCCTGAGATGAGGATGGAGGATCCAGCAATTGGTTTTGGAGTGGCCCTTGTACTTGCAATGCTCACAAGTTACTGACTTGTCTCCTCCACCTCTTGGTTTGAAGTAAGCTTTGTTAGCTGCAGCATTCTCCACCTTCTCAGCCTTGTGTGCCATAGATAAGTCTCCTTTTCCACCACCAAATAGTCCATCTGAGCCTATCTCCTTTTGTAGCTGAGCACAAACCTCATCATAGCTTGGAAGTTCCTTTTCTCTCAAGATGTGTCTGACCACATCATTAAAGCTTGGACTGAGTGTGAAAACAGTCCAAAGACCTTGTCTTGCTCACGCCTGGCTTCAAGAGTTTCAGGATCATTGGAGCTTGGTCTTAACATCTCTAGCTCAGACCAAAGTTGGCTATACTTCCCAAGGTGTTTGGTGAAGTCTCCATCTTCTTGCTGCAAGGTGTTGATGGCTCTCTTCACTTCATAGATTCTGGTAAGGTTTGAAGTGTTGCCATACACTCTTTGCAAAGTATCCCACAACTGTTTTGGAGTTGTACAGTGTGAATAAGTGTCCATAAGAGGACCATCAAGAGAGCTATGCAGGATAGACAGCACCATGAGATCTTCCTGACCCCATTTGCCTTCATCTACTACTACAATCTCCTTGCCATCTTCTCCTTGGGTGATCTGCTTTGGAGCTGAACTTGAAGTAACATGCTCCCAAAGACCTCTTCCTCCAAGGGCTGCTCTGGTCATTCTAGACCAAGTGATATAGTTTCCTGGTCCCTTGAGAGTGCATGGAATGTGGACTGCTCTGTAGTGCTCCATCTTTACCAAGGCCAAAGGGAAGTTTAAATAATTTTTCAAGAGTTTTTCAATGCTGGAACACTCTGGAACTGAGAGAAATCAAGCTTAGAATCAAGATAAACTCTCAAGAAAATTAAATTGAGACAGAACAGAGTGAGCACAGCCAAGAACAAAGTGAAAGACTCAAGAACAGAGATCTATTATCCACTGGATAAAAGAAGTTTGAAGAGTAAATTAAGAAAGTAAAGAGATGAATCCACAGAGAAAAGGGAACAGAGTAACTTTGCGGAAGGAATAAGGGTCTCAAGAGCTTGCAAGCTCTGATACCATGAAAGTTATATGAAGAACAGAGAGGAACAGAGTGAAGAACAGAGAGAGATAATGGCGAGAGAGAGAGAGAGAGATAAGTGAAGGTGAATACTTTCCCTTGATTAATTCTGTGGCATGTTACAAGTTTAAATAGGCAAGTTGCAAGTTGCCTGAGAATAAAGAATGATAAACAAATAAACTCATAAACAAAGAAAAGAATAAACTAATGATGCTCTGGCCGAGGGAAAGGGACAGGTGAGAAACGGCTCCTTCCCCTTAAGTGGAACATGTGATCTTCCCATATTTGAATTCAACTTGCAGCCTGAAGCTTCCAACGGATCTCTTGACTGCTGACCTCTCCTTTGTCGATTTAAACCAATGCCTTGCCTTCCAAACTAAGCTAGGTCTCCTTTGCTTGCTTGTAGGTCAAGCATTGTACGGACAAGCTTGTAACACAAGTTTGTAAGGATCACATGTTCTTCACACGCCTACATGCTTCTCTTCTCTTTACTTCCTCATGACTCCATGTTGATACATGTCTTCATGTCAATAAGGTCAACCCAAAAACACCCTTCTTCATTTTCCCTCATCATCTCATCTTCTCTTCAATATCCAAGACATCTCTTCTCATATATTACTCTGCTCTGTTCAACACTCCCCCTCAAGCTTGACCATGTGGAACAAGTCAAGCTAGGAAGGACCATGAGATCTTCCTCATTAAAAACCTCATCAAGGAAAACCCATTTGGGACAAAACCTTAATGAGGGAAAAAGAGTAAAGACCTCATGATCAGGGAAGTATATGAACTAGCCCTTAGGCGAAAGATCAATGAGTCCTAATCTGATGTGAATGGACTCCATTGTCTTTTGCCTAGCAGCCTTGGTGAACACATCTGCCAATTGATCTTCACTCTTTGTATAACATGGCAGGATCTCTCCCAAGACAATCATCTGCCTCACCTTGTGGCAGTCTACTTCAATATGCTTTGTAGCAATGTGGATAGCAATGTGGATAGCAGCCTGATTTTCACAGTGCATAGTCATTGGGGTTAACTGATCAATCTCCAAGTGTTTTAGAATTCCTTTGATCCAAACCAATTCATTGGTAAGCTTCAACATAGCTCTATATTCTGCCTTAGCACTAGAGCATGACACAACCTTTTGCTTCTTACTCTTCCAAGTAACCATCTTTCCCCCAATGAAAGTGCAATAACCAGTTGTAAACCTTCTTTCTGCTCTATCACCAGCCCAATCAGCATCACAGTAGCCTACATCTGATTCATTTCCCCCCTCATGTTCAAAGTGGGATGGTTCTTCAGCAGCAACTGGAGAAGTGGTGTGACCCTGATCAGCTCCATACTAAAGAACATGAAGTAAAGGAAAGAAGAAGCTAAGGAGTCCTTCAAAATCATCTTCAACTCCTTAGACTCACTGGCCAATCCCTAGGCTGAGGGTAGTTGCACTCTTTTTCCCTAAGTGATGGTTTTATCCCATGAGGTTTTCCACACTTAGGTTTTAATGAGGTGTTTCAGTTCCAAGCTTGCCCAAGGATCTCCTATGGTCAAACTTGAGGGGGAGTATTGAAATAAATAAAGGAATGACCAGAAGGAAAAGCTGGTTGATGATCCAAGGATATAAGTTCATACAGAGAAGCCAATTTGGTTCTGTTTTGTACAGACTTGCTCCACAAGCTACCACTTGACCTAACCTGACTTGCAAGGCAAGGAATGAGTTGTGGAGGACCTTATGGACGTGGGAACCTCTGAGAAGTAAAGGAAAAATGTTTGAATTTAAATAAGAGTCTTGTTTGAATTTGAAAGAAGAAGTCACATGGGTTGCTTTGGAGAAGCAGTGGACCTGTCCCTTTCACTCAAGCAGGCTGTGCCAACCTCTCTCCTGTCTCTTTCTCTGCTTCTGGTCGTGCATCCCTTGTCCATATCCTCCTGGAGTCTTCCATTTCCCATTATATTAGTTGTTTAGTGTTCCCTGATTTAATCTTTGTTTATTGTAAGTGATTGCCTATTTAAAGGCTTCACCACTCTTGTAACAAGTTATCCAGTATCAATACAAGTTCTTTCAGTCTAATTTCGTGGCTCTCTCTCCCTTGCTTGTGTCTAAACAATATTCACAATGTAAGGAGTTTAGAGTTATGGTTTAGAGGCTGCCTTAACTCTCTTCCCTTAAGGCAGCCTAATACTTGTAAAACTCACTCTAAACTCTTCTTTATATTCTCTTAAGCTCTAGCTTACTGATTCTAAATCCTCTTCATCTTAAGTACACAAACTCAAAGTGTTGTGTTACTACAGAAGGATAGATTCAAACTAGAGATTCTCAGCTTTCTATAACCAGTTTACTCTCTAGGATCTTGGTTGTAGTATAGGCTGTGTGAGAGGATTCAACCACCAGTTGGTTGTCTCTTCCTTTTAATGGTGAGTTCCTGTTGTATGGTTGAAGGGGATTCAGTTACAAGTTAACTGAATACTCTCTTGACATGAGACAAACACTCGAATTCCAACATGGTATCAGAGCTTTGTTACTCTTCTTTGGGATTAAACTCACCTCTTTCTTTTTGTTTTGAATAAATCCTTTCTCTCCCACTCTTATATAGTGTTAGCTTGGTCAGTACTTGTTAGTATCTTGAATCAAGCTTGAGGAAGATTTCAAAAAAAAAATGCTTCACAATTATGCTTTATCCATTGGATAATAGCTTGTTTTTATGGAACATCTCTTTGACCAGTGGACTGACTGTTTTGATCCATTGGTTAATTTTTGTGTGAGCCATAGAAAACACTTGTTTATGTGTTATTCTGATGGTTCTCTTGTTGCAAGCCCTGGAAAACATCAGTTCATGAGTTATTCCAGTGGCACTTGTCTAAGATCAGTGAGCAAATTAATTGTTCAATGGTCCATTGTGTTTCAGCTACTAAAGCACCAAACTCTTGATGAGTATTGGATGCTCCTGGCTGTTTATGCTTCCAGAACTCAAGAAAACAGAGAAAACTCTGTCCATTAGACCTCTTGAGGAAATTCTCTATTCTCTATATCTAATTCTCTGATTCTCAGGTTACTTATTCTCCACATTCTCTCATTCTCTCATTCTCTGGCTACTAATACTCTGGTTACATCATTCTCTATTCTCTACTTATTCTCTGGTTACTTTTACTCTGGTTACTTAATTATCTATTCTCACAATCTCTTGTTTAGAATCTGCCTAAGGTTGTTAAACTGTCTTGAAGTTAAGATGTCATGAAAGATTTATCTTGCTTCTGCCCTTAGGAAAATAAATTGTCTTGTTGCCTGAATGCTTAGTCTTGTTGATTATGATTCAGAGAGTGTTGCTAGGATAGAATCATGAAGATATCTGTCCATTGCTTGTTTAAATTGTGTTTTAAAGATCAGACTTGGTGAAAACCAATGTTCTGGTCTCTTGTTGTCTACTGATGATTGTCTTAGTGTTGGTTTGACAGATTTCCCATGTTGATCAGAGCCTGCACAAGATGCATATTCCTGACCATGGAGAAATAGTTGTGAGTAGACCAGGTGGCTTAAAGCTCATATCAAGCTTGTCTCCTCCCTATACTCGAGTCAAGCTTGAGGGGGGCTGTAAATGAGCTTCCATGGCCTGTCTAGAAGCCATTGCAAGAAGCCTTCAACAAGGACAACAACAACTTGGTGTTAGAACAG
The DNA here is from genome assembly GCA_016432835.1 of Brassica nigra. Taxonomy (NCBI): domain Eukaryota; kingdom Viridiplantae; phylum Streptophyta; class Magnoliopsida; order Brassicales; family Brassicaceae; genus Brassica; species Brassica nigra. The sequence continues at coordinate 29,089,686 of CM028245.1, forward strand.
ATGGCCAGAGACTACTTGACAAGATCAGGTGGAGAGTCAAGCTGAGTGGAAAGCTATGAATCAGCCCAAGGCATGGAGTTAGAACAGTTACCTTCTGGTTGGGAAGCTATGGATCAGCTTCTAAAAGGAGTTAGAACAGTTACCTTCAGTGGGGAAGCTATGAATCAGCCCATAGCATGTGTGCTTGTACCTGGTTGATGAAGCTTCAAATTAAGAGGGCTGTTTGTCTCAAGGCATGGTGATCATCATTGGTCTCATCTTCCAAGCTTGACCACATACTCTTATTCTCAGGTCAAGCTTGAGGAGGGTGTTAAATATGAGAAGCCAATGTCCATTCTTCAGAAACTTATGCAAGGGAAGTACCTAAAACTATACTTATTCTTGTTTGAATAGGTTTGGCCCTTGAGAATTGATGCATGTGTGTGTGCATTGTTTGAATCAGGTACTTGGAGCTCATAATGAAGAGTCTGGTCGTGGATCAAACCCTTTGATGATGGCATGAGGTCAGAAGAAAGGGGAGACAAAGAACCAGCCACATAGAGAGTTCTAAGAAGTTTTGAGTATGAAGCAAGGAAGGCATTGGTGCTTGCTTTCCATTGAAGTAAGGCCATGATCCAGAGTCTAAGGAGTCCTTCAAAATCATCTTCAACTCCTTAGACTCACTGGCCAATCCCTAGGCTGAGGGTAGTTGCACTCTTTTCCCTAAGTGATGGTTTTATCCCATGAGGTTTTCCACACTTAGGTTTTAATGAGGCAAGTGCTCTCAGTTCCAAGCTTGCCCAAGGATCTCCTATGGTCAAACTTGAGGGGAGTATTGAAATAAATAAAGGAATGACCAGAAGGAAAAGCTGGTTGATGATCCAAGGATATAAGTTCATACAGAGAAGCCAATTTGGTTCTGTTTTGTACAGACTTGCTCCACAAGCTACCACTTGACCTAACCTGACTTGCAAGGCAAGGAATGAGTTGTGGAGGACCTTATGGACGTGGGAACCTCTGAGAAGTAAAGGAAAAATGTTTGAATTTAAATAAGAGTCTTGTTTGAATTTGAAAAGAAGAAGTCACATGGGTTGCTTTGGAGAAGCATGGACTGTCCCTTTCACTCAAGCAGGCTGTGCCAACCTCTCTCCTGTCTCTTTCTCTGCTTCTGGTCGTGCATCCCCTTGTCCATATCCTCCTGGAGTCTTCCATTTCCCCATTATATTAGTTGTTTAGTGTTCCCTGATTTAATCTTTGTTTATTGTAAGTGATTGCCTATTTAAAGGCTTCACCACTCTTGTAACAAGTTATCCAGTATCAATACAAGTTCTTTCAGTCTAATTTCGTGGCTCTCTCCCTTGCTTGTGTCTAAACAATATTCACAATGTAAGGAGTTTAGAGTTATGGTTTAGAGGCTGCCTTAACTCTCTTTCCCTTAAGACAGCCTAATACTTGTAAAACTCACTCTAAACTCTTCTTTATATTCTCTTAAGCTCTAGCTTACTGATTCTAAATCCTCTTCATCTTAAGTACACAAACTCAAAGTGTTGTGTTACTACAGAAGGATAGATTCAAACTAGAGATTCTCAGCTTTCTATAACCAGTTTACTCTCTAGGATCTTGGTTGTAGTATAGGCTGTGTGAGAGGATTCAACCACCAGTTGGTTGTCTCTTCCTTTTAATGGTGAGTTCCTGTTGTATGGTTGAAGGGGATTCAGTTACAAGTTAACTGAATACTCTCTTGACATGAGACAAACACTCATGAATTCCAACAAGAAAGAGTTGTTCGAAAAAGGCCTTTACCGGCACAAAAAGTGGAAGGACAAGCCAGCATGGTTTATGATTGGCCCAATATGATAATGCACGACCATTATGGTCTATTTTAAGTTTATTTGGTTTTATTATTTATGTAAACTCATTAGGAAGAGGTTTTGGACTTTATAAACCCATTAGGAGTCGGTTTGGTGTTTTAAATCAATTAGCGGATTTTGTTTTGGTTTTTCTAAACCACATTGGTTTAGGCTTAGGGTTTTATGTTTTATTCTTTTTAACAGCAGCACCACGTCCATGTAACTGGGAATCATTCTTTTTACAATAAACTTCTTTTTGGTGCAAACCAGTCTTGAGACGACACTGTCTCCTTTGTTCACAAGTGGCGAACGTTTCTATATCACACTAAGGGAGAGTTAATCTTCTGTGATCCATCCTAGAAATCAAGCAGAACGCCCCTGTGTCTGAGGAGTAGCATAAACAACCTCTGAGCAATCCATAGCTCGAAGGTGAAGTCCATCCGCCATCCAAGAGACCTACAATCTCTTGATCCTTTCACCCACACCCTTCAAGTGTTTCAGGGACTAGACAGCCTATCCAGGGCCGTACCAAGCTGCTCCTTATGCTTATTTGGATGATAAAGGTCCTCATCATGTTCAATTTCCTTCTCTGGTTCTCAATCTTCAATTTCCAACTCAATTCTCGCATATGTCGGTTTGACCAGTCCATTTCTCGATCAGACTGAATCTCCCATTCCATTTCCTGTCTAACCAGCTTCATCCTATCCATTTCCTTGTCAATCAGGGTTGTCACAGGTCGTCCATGATTGTCCAAAGTCAGTCCATGCTTTATAAAGGCCACATCAAGGCCCATAGCCTTTTCTCAGTCCAGTACCTCATGGATCAAGCCTTTTAGCTTTCCATAAAGCTCATCAGGTCGTGCCATGATCCATTTCCTAGCTCCTTCTTTCCTTGACTTCATGTTCTTTAGTATGGAGCCGATCAGGGTCACACCATCCTCTCTCCCTTCAAAAGGATTTGTCCTCAAATCCGAGACTTGTAAGATGATAGAAACATGATCATCTCCTGGATCAAATACCCAGGACTGCAATCCTTTTCCATGCTTCAGCAAGCTCTTGGAACCTTGCTCAATCATCTCTAAGCTCCTCACGTGCCTTAGTATGTAGCAAACAAAACTTTCCTTTCCATTTAACTCATAACCAGCTGCTGCTGCAAAGGCTTCTCTCCATTTACTCCATAAGCACGCCTCAACCAGGGCTGTCTCAGCATGTGTTCTATGCTCTCCCGGATAGAATGAGAGCATTAGATCTCTAAAAACAAGCAGAAACCTTGCTGATTGATCTGGTGGCCGAACTAGCTCCTTGTGGCTTCCTAGGAGAATATCTATGATTTCTCTCAATACACCCTGCCCAATGCTCATTATAACTTGGTTCTCATGCTGCATAGGGTCTGGTGGTCGTGTGTAATGATCCCCATATTCATTCTCAAGCTATGGCATATTTTTAACCACAGCAAGTTTCTGTTTTGTTGATCTCAGCCGGTTCTGATCAGTTATGGGACTGATCAAGGGCGTGTTACCTCCTGTTTCTCCTCTATTTTTACTGCAGATACTCAAGATCACACCATGTCATGCCATGGATGCAAAGGAATGGGTAAGGGAGTATACAGACCGTGGTTTTGGACTTTGGACTTAGCTTGTTTGCAAGTGACACACTTTTCACAAGCTTTTTCTACTTCTCTCCTCATGTGCGGCCAAAAGAAGTGCTCTTGCATTACACTCAGAATTTTAGTCACCCCAAAATGTCCTCCAAGTCCACCTGCGTGAGCTTCTTTGACAAACAATTCTCTCAAAGAAGAGTTAGGCACACATAGTCTATTTTCAAAGAAGAGAAAACCATCATTCTTGAAATACTTACCACGTCCAAACTTCCCACAAGAAGCATATATATCCTTAAAATCAGAATCAGTGGCATACAAAGTTTTGATATGTTCAAATCCAAGTAATTTGGTTTCAAGAGTGTTTAAGAGAACATACCTTCGAGATAGTGCATCAGCAACTATGTTTCCTTTACCTTTCTTGTACTTGATCACATAGGGAAATGTTTCAATGAATTCAATCCATATAGCATGTCTCTTGTTCAGTTTCTGTTGTCCCTTGAGATGTTTGAGAGACTCATGATCAGTGTGGATGACAAACTCCTTAGGCCAGAGATAGTGTTGCCATGTTTGCAATGCTCTCACAAGTGCATAGAGTTCTTTGTCATACGTTGGATAGTTCAAAGTAGCACCTCCAAGCTTTTCACTAAAGAAAGCTATTGGTTTCTTTTCCTGCATAAGCACATCACCTACACCAACACCAGATGCATCACATTCTATTTCAAATGTTTTAGAAAAGTCGGGGAGAGAAAGAACTGGTGAATTGGTGAGTTTCTCTTTCAAGGTATGCTTCTTCCTGTGCTTGTTCCCACTTGAACCCTACGTTTTTCTTGAGTACTTCAGTCAGTGGTGCAGCCAAAGTACTAAAATCCTTGACAAATCTCCTGTAAAAACCGACTAGACCATGAAAGCTTCTCACTTCACCAACTGTCTTTGGACTTGGCCATTCTTTGATAGCTTTGATCTTTTCTTCATCAACATGGATTCCATCTGCACTCACAACAAAACCTAAAAAGACAAGGTTATCTGCTCCAAAAGTACATTTGTTTAGATTAGCAAACAAGGATTCTTTCCTAAGCACTTCTAGAACCTTTCTAAGATGCTCAATATGCTCATCCAAGTCTTTGATAGTAGATCAGAATATCATCAAAATATACCACAACAAAATGACCTATAAATGATCTAAGAATTGTCTCATGAAGGTGCTAGGTGCATTAGTTAACCCAAATGGCATTACCAACCATTCATATAACACCTGTTTTGTTTTAAAAGCGGTTTTCCATTCATCACCTTCTTTCATCCTAATCTGGTGATATCCACTTTTCAAATCAACCTTAGAAAAGATGCTAGAACCATGCAATTCATCAAGCATATCCTCTAATCAAGGTATAGGATGTCGATACTTTACAGTGATATTGTTGATGGCTCTGCAATCGACACACATTCTCCAGCTACCATCTTTCTTTGGTACAAGTAAGACTGGAACTGCACATGGGCTCATGCTCTCACGGATATGTCCTTTTTCCATTAGTTCACTGACGTGCTGTTGTAGTTCCTTGGTCTCAAACGGATTAGTTCTATAGGCTGGCTTGTTTGGAAGTGAAGCTCCTGGAATAAAATCGATTTGATGCTCTATTCCTCAGATTGGTGGCAATCCTTGTGGAGCTTCTTTTGGGAAAACGTCTTTGAACTCCTGCAATAGCATCTGTAATTTGCTAGGAAGATCCTGCACTGGCTTTGCTATGTTTAAACATTCTTTAAATACAAATAGCAAGTGAGGTAAGGAACTTCCCTTTGGTTGAAGCAGTAGATTGGCAGGCTGTTTGGTCTTTGTTTCTGATGAAGCTTTGCTTTTCTTCAAGGCTATCTGATCAAGATGAACTTCCTGTGGTGTTAATGGAACCAAGATAGTCTTCTTACCCTTGTAGTCAAATGAGTATCTGTTTGTGAAGCCATCATGAATGGTTCTTCTGTCGGATTGCCAAGGTCTTCCAAGCAGTATGTGTCCAGCATCCATTGGTAAGACATCACACAATACTTAATCCTCATACTTTCCAATAGACAATGGTATCTTGACTTGGTGTTTCACCTCCAGCTCTCCTTCATCATTAAGCCATTGTAACTTGTAAGTTGTTGGTCGTTTCATGATCTTTAGACCTAGTTTTTCCACCATGGTTTCACTTGCAGCATTGGTACAGCTTCCGCCATCTATTACCAAACTACACACCTTGCCTTGAACCATACAGCGAGTGTGAAACAGATTCTCTCTCTGCTCATCTCCAACAGTCTTGGTCTGCAGATTCAATGTTCTTCTTGTGACAAGTAACTCTCCTTTAGATGGCATCTCCACTCGTGCTTCTTCAGACTCAGATTGTTCCTCTTCCTCTGATTCAATTTCTCAGATTGTTCCTCCTATCTTTGGTTGGAATTAAGGGTAACCAGGTGTATTTAGATTTTTCATCAATAAAAGAGATAATACTTCTGGCTGTCTCTAGATAAACAAGGAGCAGTCCAAACATCAGAGTGAATAAGATCAAAACAGTTTTCATAAACTGTATTAGAGTTTGGAAAGACAACTTTGCAATGTTTACCCAATATACAAGCCTCACAATCATTACTCTCAAAAGAAACACCTGGCAACATCAGTTTTAAAGCCTTATTATGAGGGTGTCCTAGTCTAGCATGCCACAATGCATCTTTGCTTAAACTAGTAGAAGAAATAGAAGAAAAAGAACAGCTAGAATTGGAAACAGGAGCAAGATCTTCAAGCATATATAATTCTCCCTTGGTTACTCCTTTTCTAATCATCTTGCTACTTTCAATATCCTGAAACTTCACATCATTAGGACTGAAGATAACATTGCAGTTAAGATCAGTAGCACATTTTTAACAGATAATAAGTTTGAAGTAAACTCAGGCATATAGAAAGCTTCAGATTCTTTATGAAATAATTTAAGACTGCCTATTCCTTTAATAGGAATCTTGGATCCTTTAGCAATCATAACATTACCATTAGCAAGAACAATTTTCTTAATGAGCCTAGTGTCACTTATCATATGATGAGATGCACCAGAGTCAACTATCAAAGGCTTAACAGCATGAGAACTAGCCATATGAGCAAGGATCTTAGATGGTGAATGCACATGATCAATATGAGCAGTACTAGGATGAGTATACATTTCTAACACCTTAGATGGAGTATCCAGCATCCTAACAGTTCTAGGCAATTCAATGGACCTCTGAACAGTTTTAGGACTTAGATAAGCATGATGAGAGTGTCCAAGAATGTTACCATTGGCCTTGAAGAGTTTGATCAATGCATCAAGGTCAGACCTCTTCAAGTACTCATCATTGACACTCATTGTGCTAGTACCACCAGTGTAGGCCACCAAGGACTTCCCATTGTCCACCTCACCTTCATATCCTTTGCTTGAGCTTGTGCCACCAGAACCATCTCCCAAGTGAGCCTTTGCCTCACGATCCTTGTTGAACTTAGCTGGCTTCAAGTGGGGATGTAAGATCCAGCATTGATTCTTCTTGTGGCCTTGCTTCTTACAATGCTCACAGTTACCATTGAACCTCTCATACTTCCCATGTGCTGCCTTGTTAGCTTGTGGAACCTCTCCTTGCTCAGCCTGTGATGCTTGATTAGCTAAAAGCCAGCTCCTTCCCTCTCTTGCCAAACAATCCAATGGAGCCATGCTCCTTCTGAATGCGCGCACATACTTCCTCCAAGTCTGGTAAGGTATCATCCCGCAACATGTGCTGAATCAGTCCACCATATGCTGGGTTCAAGGTGAGCAGCAATCTAAACACCTTGTCTTGCTCTCTCCTCTTGTTGAGCTCATCCGCATCAGTAGTACTTGGTCTTAGCATCTCAAGTTCTGACCATAGAGACCTAAACCTCCCCAAGTGCTTCTCAAAGTCTATATCTTCTTGTACCAGACCATTGAGAGCTTGTTTCACGTCAAACACCCTGTTTAGGTTTGAAGTGTTTCCATATACCTTCTTTAAGGTATCCCACAGCTCCTTTGCAGTCTCACAATAGCTGTATGCATCCATCAAAGTAGGTTCCAAGGATGCAAGAAGAGCTGAGAGCACCACACACTCCTCTTGCTGCCATTTCTCAAGCGCCTCACCAGAGCTGTCTTCTCCATCCTTTCCTTGAGTGATGAGCTTCTTAGATTCATCAGCTGTGAGGTGTTTGAGAATTCCCTTGCTTCCTACTGCATTTCTAGCCATTCTGGACCACACAAGGTAGTTGTTTCCCTTGAAAGTAGTAGCCACCTTCATGTAGCTTCCACCCCCTTTCATTTTCAGTAGCTTGTCTTGAATACTTGAGAAAAAGACTTCGACTTGGATCTAGTGACCCACCAGAGTGAACAGACTTGAAAGCTTTCAGATTAGATCTCTAAGAACTCCTCAAAAATCCCTCCTTTAGCTCACACAACAACCCAACACTCCAAAGACTTGAACTTTCAGCTTGAATCTTCAAGAACACCTCAAAGTTTCCACCTTTAGATCTCCTTGAACTCACACCAACAGAAACAAGCACGTTGAGAGCACTTCTAAGCTTCTTAATCACCAAAGGAACCACCTTTAAGTCACAGCTCAAAGAAAAACACCAACAGACCCAGAAACTAGTTTCTCAAAGATCTGAACCTCAAAAACCTCAAGAACACACAAGAACACAGGTTGTTTTTGGCCAACCAGACTCTGATACCATAAGATTTTATAGATCTTGAATACTAAAAAGAGATTAGGGAGATGTTTAAGAGAGATTAGAGAAGAGATTAAGAGATTAAGAGATTAAAAGAGAAGAGACATGCTTAAGAGACTAAAAACATTTCTGGAAAAATTAAAAGACTCTCATATTTTCTTGCTTAATAATGTGAGAGGATACAAGTATTTATATGAGAAGATACAAGGGTTTTCAAGAGCATAAGAGGATAAGGTTAGGTGAGAAAAGGGAAGGACCACACGCCAGGCTGTCCCTTCTTCCCAACGGTCTGATCCATCATGACCGGGGTCCTCACCCGGTCTGCTCCAAAATCAGAAGCGTCCAGTCCCGACCGGGTACTCCACCCCGGCCGTCTTGCTCGGTCCATTCCTCTGCGTCCAGTCCCGACCGGGTACTCCACCCCGGTCCTCCACCCCGGTCCATTCCTTATCTGATCCTTGCACATCATCCAATCCTTCCCGGGTTGCCATACCCGGACTGTCCTTCCCGGTCATCACCAATGCCCAAGCCTTACACTTCTTATGACTTCCTAAACTCTTGTTTCCTCATCTCCATACTTTGATCACCTCTTCTCAACATATTGTGGCCAGAAAAGCCTCACAACCCTTCCTCAGTATCCTTTCACACTGGATAGCTGACACCACCAAGCATCCAGAGATTGGACGTATACCTTGGAACCTGATCGGAGTCCCACACCCACTCTCAAAAAGCACACGCCCCCGGTGACAGTCAAGAGTGGCCCGATACTTTCCAAGCCAGTCCATACCTAAGATCACCTCGTGATTCTTTAGGTGGACAGCCACAAGATCCACAGGCATGACCCTGTCCTGGATCATCACTGGGATGTCCTGAATCACCCCTAGTGAATGCATCACTTGGCCTCCGGCCGCATTCACTTCCCCAGGACAATCCTTTGTTCCCAACTGGAACAACCCCTTTCCGAGCATCCCTGGGCTCACAAAACTATGTGTAGCTCCAGTATCGAAAAGTACATGTGTTTCCACACCACCAATACTTAGGGTTCCTACACATGACCCAACTAAGTATCTAACCATCCTAGGTTCCATACCATGCAATTTCTACTGAATTGAAAAGTATATGATCAGACATAATTCCAGTGATTGCTTGGAATGGTCCAGCCTTGTCCTCATCCTTGGACAGCTAATAGACACGTGGTGCTGATGTCTTTCCACGGTTCTGGTCCGGCTTGCTGGCCTCTCCACGGCTCTTGCTCGACCCGGCTGCTAGCTTAGGACAATCCTTACGGAGGTGTCCCCTCTTTCCACAGTAGTGGCAAGTCCTAGTATCACCACTGGCCCCTTGCTCCTGTCTAGGACAGTCCCGAGCTGAGTGATCCATCTTACCACATCGGAGACAAGCTCCCATTGCTCTCCAGCATTCACCTCCATGGTGTCTGCCACACTTAGGGCACACATGCCTACCACTTGAGGTTTTACCCTCCTCAGCCTGGTCCCTCTTCCTCTTCCGGTCACCACTCTGGCCAGAAGACACCACCACACTCTTAAGCTTCTGCTTATTCTCATCTGCAAGATTGACCTCCAGCAAGGCCATCCTCTCAACCAGCTCGGACACAGTGGAGAAGGTGCGGACTGAGCAGTAGGTCCTGAATTCAGCCCTAAGGCCTCTGATGAACCTTCGAACCTGCACTGCCTCATCCTCCAACTCCTTCCCCACATAGCACCTGAGTCGGTTGATCTCCTCCTCGTACTCACGTACTGTCCTGTGTCCGTGAGTCAGATCCAGGAACTTAGCCTCCAAACGATCCCATGCCTCAGCTGGGAAGTACTTGTGGTTGAACTCAACCTCAAAGTCCTCAAAACGCTCAATGGTACCATTGGTACGCTTATAAAGAGGCAACCACCAGTTGTGGGCGTCTCCCTCCAGGAAATGAACCGCAATGTCCTTCTGGTAATCCTCTGGGCAACGGCTGGAGATGAAGTTGCGACCCAACCTGCTCCTCCACTCATCTGCCTCAAGAGGATCAACACTTCCAGCAAAGTGTTTGGTACCCATACGGGTTATGTGCTCCAGCACCTTCAAGTAATCCACCTTCTTAGTGGTCCTGGCTCGGGGGGATCAATCTCAATCACCTCAGCCACCTGTCCCACTTGAACCGGAGCTACCCCACCAGCTACCTGAGCTGCTGCTGTTCGGCCAGCCTGATGGTTCCCAATGGGAATAGCTGTCTGGATCGGTATGGCCTGCCCCAAAGGCGTGAACGCCTGAGTCAAAGCCAACATCTGAGCTCCCACAGCCTTCATGACCTCCAAGACCTCATGTATGGTTGGTTCCACAGCCTGGTCCAGCTGAGCAGCTGTCCTACCACCCGCGGCCACATTCTGGTCACCAAGGCGTCCAGTATGTGAGGACTCACCCTCACCCTCCAGCTCCCCACGTTGAAGCCGTCCAGCTCCACCAGCTCCATCAGCTTGTCCTGACTCATGTACCAACCGAACATCAGCTCCATCCACACGAACCTCAGTAGGATTGAGCTGGACAGTACACAATCCAGTCCCAGCATTGACCACATCTGTTTGGATTGGCAATGCTGCGGCAAGATGCACCTCATCTGCACCCACATGACCGGATGCTCCAGCAGCCTCCTTACTCTTCCGAGACTTAGACTTGCTCTTTCCACCTTTGGGATTCAAATCAAACACTCAATGTTAGTTCCAATAACATGTAAATAACCAATCACACAATCCCTCAGGCTAACAACACAATCAATCAGACCTTATCATGAGACCCAGCCGGATGTGTGGTGATTCCCCATAACCCAAAACAATCCTAGAATCAACTCTGCTCTGATACCAACTTGTAAGACCCGATCCTGGCCCAAAGGACCCAACTAGGATCCGCGGCCTTAATTAGACTAATCATGCAATCTTTACTCATTTTTAAAGTCCAATATCTGTCTAAGTCATTTTTTAAACATATGAGGTTCATCCCTTCTATAATCTAAGTCTAAACAGATAAGAAAAACTGTATCTTTATTAATATAAAACATGTGATCCAATACATAGATTCAGTTGCACAATAGGCTATCATAAGTTCATCAGTTCATACAATACTACCCCATAACCCACACATCCATCCACGGCTTGGTCCTCATGGTTCCTTGGCCTTGCCACGGTCCTGATCAGATCCTGAAACCAACACACACACACACAAGATATAAGTACAATCCGATAACCTAACAAGCATATCTGACATTGCATGGCTTGGTTCTCTAAGACTAGTTCACTAGTCTATCCAATCAGTCAACAAGACACTCGGCCATACTCAGGACATCAACTAAGATATCCTGACCACCCATGTAACACACGGCCAGACTGATCCAATGTGATCTAACCCATCAATCACACTTAAACCACAAACGGCCATGGCCACATCCCAATTCTGACCTACTTAAATAAATCTCCAAAAACTAATTAAAATTCATGAAAAATACTGATAATTCCCCACTAAGAAGAATCCACAATCAGATTGATCAGAACCGGCCTAATTCACATAGAATATGTCCGAATCCCACTAAATCGGCCATAACTGACCACCATCAAACCGGCCTGATAAATCCAATCAAATCACATGATAAATCATGATAATTCATCATTAAGAAGAATCCATGGTCGGAATTCCATAGTTTTATCAGGAACTTATAGAACTCGGCCACACTCCAAACCGGCCAAGGCCACGGTTTGTGATCCTGGACCGGCCATTGCCTTGGTCCAGTCTCACTGACCCTAACCCACCGTCCACACACAGAGTAAAGGAGAATAGAATGTAAAAAAAGAGGAATTGGGAAGAGATGGGTCTGGATCCACCAAAACCACCACGGCCAACACGAAATTCCACCGCGGCCATGGATGGAAGGCTGGGTCCATCCCACTCACCTTGGGCGTGCGCTCTGGAGTGCTCAAGCCCTTCTCCAAGTCCTTCTCCTTGCCTCTGGTACTTATCATCAATCGATCTCCACACCACACAAGCAAACTCCTGGTCGGAAATCACCCACACACTCACACGGCCAAGCCTTTGGCCGATCTCTCTATCTCTTTTCTTTGTCTCTCTCTGTCACGATTTGGGCAAAGCTTTCCTAAGGGAAAATTGTGGCAAATCTCGACCCCAAGGCTTATATTTATAGGGGAATGGGTCGGTCAACTGCCTGGGCGAACAGGTGCCACCTTCTGGCCGAACAGGTACAACCTTTTCTTCCCACCCTTTTGCACAGACCGCCTGGTAACTGCCCCTTCTTCCTTTGGGCTGATTGAACACAAGCCCATACTGCAAGCCCACACGCCTGGACCCTCTTTTCCAAGCCCTAAACCCATCGGACCTCCATGTCCAGCAAGGCCAGACCCATGGCCGCCCATGAACTGAGCCCCAAGGTCAAGACCCAAACACTCCACCTAGCTGAGATGAGCTGGCCACTAGCTGCTCCAGCTGAGTGAGCTAACTATCCAGCTACTGGAGCTGACCCATCCTAGTGTGAGCTGTCCTGAGCTCGTCCTAGCTGGTCCAGCTTCCCCCCTGAGTTTTCCAGCTCCTAATTCACTTGTCTAGCTCCTATTTCCTTGTCTCCATCCGTTTCTGGTCAAGTCCCAGCATTCTGTTGTACTTAACCATCCGTTCTAGGTTAGGATTCAGTATACTGAAGTCCTTAAGCCCTTCTATCCAGCCATGGCACGCTTGTCCTGAGGTCCTAAGACCAGACTGTGCGTCTCCTCGTACCATGGCCGTGCCCGAAGGCTCTAGTCAGAATCAGGGACATGACAGTTCCTGTCCACAAAAGACCAAGAAAACTCATCAAGAAAAGAAATGTACCTGTTGGAGCCAAAGGAGCTTGGTTTGAATTCAAACAAGACCACATGTTGCCTTAGCCAAAGAGCTGTTGGGTCAGGTCGCTTTTAAGCCATTCTGGACGTGCCATTCTCTCTCTCCAGCCAGTCTGACCTTCTGATTTCCCCACAATATTGTTTATTCATTTCCTAAGATATGCACTGTTTATTATCTTGTTTGTCTTGTTGTAAGGGCTTTAAAGCCACCCCATTGTAACCATTTCGAAATTAAGCTGAGAGGGGGAGTTCCCCTTTCTTCTTCACCATTCTCTGGTCTCATTATAATCTCTCTAACTCTGGTTTCTCTATTCTCACAAACAGTCTCATAATTCTCTCTTAAACTCTCCAGAATCTCTCATACTCTTTGAAGTGAAAGTTCAGACTTCCTAAATCCTCTTCCATTCAAGTTTGTGCTCAGCTTGTGATACCAGGCTCTAGGAGATTGCTTAAGACCATAGATGGCTTTCTTCAATCTTAAAACATTGCCCTTCTTCACAAGATGTTCAAGACCAGGAGGTGGATGCATATAGACTTCATCATCAAGCTCTCCTTGCAAGAAGGCATTCTTCACATCCATCTGCCATAGATCCCACTCAAGGTTCACAGCCAAAGAGAGCACTATCCGGATGGTATGGAGCTTGGCCACAGGAGCAAATGTATCAATGTAGTCCTCTCCATAGGTTTGAGTGAAGCCTCTTGCTACCAGCCTTGTCTTTTTCCTATCTATCTTCCCATTTGGAAGATACTTGATAGTGAAGATCCATCTACTAGACACAGCTTTCTTTCCTTTTGGCAAAGCATTCTCATACCATGTGTCATTCTTGATCATAGCATCAGCCTCAGCATTGACTGAATCTCTCCAGTCTTGTATTAGCATTGCTTCTTCATAGCTCCTTGGAACATAACTTTCATCCAAGCTTACTTGAAAAGCACAATGCTCTTCTGGATATTGAGCAAAGGAGCACACAGCTTGAGAGGGATGCTCCACAGCTTGGGCATTGTAGTACACTCTCGTGTTTACCCAGTTGGAAGGATCCCTCCTTATCCGTGTGCTTCTCCTCAAGGCTGGTGCTTGCTGCTCTCTTTGCACCTCTTCTTGAACTTCCTCTTGCCCTTCTTCTTGTACCTCACTCGGACCAGACTCTTCTTGATGATCTCTAGGCTCCACACCTTGATCACCACCTTGATCATGAGAACTAGACCTCCTAGAACTCTCTCCCATTCCTTGGTAAAGAGTTTCTGATTCACTCCCCCCCTCATGATTAAGGCTGGGATCATGAGCTCCATCAGTAGCTGGTGCACTACTTGGTGCATTCCCATGCTCTTCATCACTAGTAGGCACCCTTCCTGATACACTTCCTCCATCTTGCTGACCTTGTTGCATATGTATCCCAAGGTTCTCCAAGATGGTTCTCAGAATAGATGATCTATCTGAGGTAAGGTCTCTTAAGTCTTCTTGGTTCTTCTCCTCATAATATCCTCTTTCCTCCAAAAACTTTACTTCCCTAGACACCAGTACTCTTCTTGAGTGTTCATCATAACACTTATAGCCTTTTTGGGATGCAGAGTACCCAATGAACATAGCCTTGGTACTCTTGGCTTCTAGTTTTTTGCGCATCTCTCCAGGTACCATCACAAAACAAAGACACCCAAAGACCCTTAGATGTTTCAATGCTGGCTTGTACTTGTTGAGGACTTCAAATGGTGACTGTCCTTGCAACACCAGAGTAGGAGTCCTGTTGATTAAGTAGCAAGCAGTGACCACAGCATCACTCCAGAATCTCTTGGGCACATTAGCTTGAAACATCATGGACCTGGCAACCTCCATTAGGTGTCTGTTCTTCCTCTCAGCCACACCATTCTGTTGTGGAGTGTAGGGACAGCTTGTTTGGTGAAGGATACCATGCTTGCATAGGTGATCTATGAATGCATGGCTTGTGTATTCTCCTCCTTTATCTGACCTGAAAATCTTAATCTTGGCATGATAATGGTTAGAGACATAAGATTGAAAGTTTCTAAATGCATCAAAGACCCTATCTTTGGTTGGAATTAAGGTTAACCAGGTGTATTTAGATTTTTCATCAATAAAGGAGATAATACTTCTGGCTATCTCTAGATAAACAAGGAGCAGTCCAAACATCAGAGTGAATAAGATCAAAACAGTTTTCATAAACTGTATTAGAGTTTGGAAAGACAACTTTGCAATGTTTACCCAATATACAAGCCTCACAATCATTATTCTCAAAAGAAACACCTGGCAACATCAGTTTTAAAGCCTTATTATGAGGGTGTCCTAGTCTAGCATGCCACAATGCATCTTTGCTTAAACTAGTAGAAGAAATAGAAGAAAAAGAACAGCTAGAATTGGAAACAGGAGCAAGATCTTCAAGCAATATAATTCTCCCTTGGTTACTCCTTTTCTAATCATCTTGCTACTTTCAATATCCTGAAACTTCACATCATTAGGACTGAAGATAACATTGCAGTTAAGATCAGTAGCACATTTTAACAGATAATAAGTTTGAAGTAAACTCAGGCATATAGAAAGCTTCAGATTCTTTATGAAATAATTTAAGACTGCCTATTCCTTTAATAGGAATCTTGGATCCATTAGCAATCATAACATTACCATTAGCAAGAACAATGTTCTTAATGAATCTAGTGTCACTTATCATATGATGAGATGCACCAGAGTCAACTATCAAAGGCTTAACAGCATGAGAACTAGCCATATGAGCAAGGATCTTAGATGGTGAATGCACATGATCAATATGAGCAGTACTAGGATGAGTATACATTTCTAACACCTTAGATGGAGTATCCAGCATCCTAACAGTTCTAGGCAATTCAATGGACCTCTCAACAGTTTTAGGACTTATATAAGCATGATGAGAGTGTCCAAGAATGTTACCATTGGCCTTGAAGAGTTTGATCAATGCATCAAGGTCAGACCTCTTCAAGTACTCATCATTGACACTCATTGTGCTAGTACCACCAGTGTAGGCCACCAAGGACTTCCCATTGTCCACCTCACCTTCATGTCCTTTGCTTGAGCTTGTGCCACCAGAACCATCTCCCAAGTGAGCCTTTGCCTCACGATCCTTGTTGAACTTAGCTGGCTTCAAGTGGGGATGTAAGATCCAGCATTGATTCTTCTTGTGGCCTTGCTTCTTACAATGCTCACAGTTACCATTGAACCTCTCATACTTCCCATGTGCTGCCTTGTTAGCTTGTGGAACCTCTCCTTGCTCAGCCTGTGATGCTTGATTAGCTAAAAGTCAGCTCCTTCCCTTTCTTGCCAAACAATCCAATGGAGCCATGCTCCTTCTGAATGCGCGCACATACTTCCTCCACGTCTGGTAAGGTATCATCCCGCAACATGTGCTGAATCAGTCCACCATATGCTGGGTTCAAGGTGAGCAGCAATCCAAACACCTTGTCTTGCTCTCTCCTCTTGTTGAGCTCATCCGCATCAGTAGTACTTGGTCTTAGCATCTCAAGTTCTGACCATAGAGACCTAAACCTCCCCAAGTGCTTCTCAAAGTCCATATCTTCTTGTACCAGATCATTGAGAGCTTGTTTCACTTCAAACACCCTGTTTAGGTTTGAAGTGTTTCCATATACCTTCTTTAAGGTATCCCACAGCTCCTTTGCAGTCTCACAATAGCTGTATGCATCCATCAAAGTAGGTTCCAAGGATGCAAGAAGAGCTGAGAGCACCACACACTCCTCTTGCTGCCATTCCTCAAGCGCCTCACCAGAGCTGTCTTCTCCATCCTTTCCTTGAGTGATGAGCTTCTTAGATTCATCAGCTGTGAGGTGTTTGAGAATTCCCTTGCTTCCTACTGCATTTCTAGCCATTCTGGACCACACAAGGTAGTTGTTTCCCTTGAAAGTAGTAGCCACCTTCATGTAGCTTCCACCCCCTTCCATTTTCAGTAGCTTGTCCTGAATACTTGAGAAAATGACTTCGACTTGGATCTAGTGACCCACCAGAGTGAACAGACTTGAAAGCTTTCAGATTAGATCTCTAAGAACTCCTCAAAAATCCCTCCTTTAACTCACACAACAACCCAACACTCCAAAGACTTGAACTTTCAGCTTGAATCTTCAAGAACACCTCAAAGTTTCCACCTTTAGATCTCCTTGAACTCACACCAACACAAACAAGCACGTTGAGAGCACTTCTAAGCTTCTTAATCACCAAAAGGAACCACCTTTAAGTCACAGCTCAAAGAAAAACACCAACAGACCCAGAAACTAGTTTCTCAAAGATCTGAACCTCAAAACCTCAAGAACACACAAGAACACAAGTTGTTTTTGGCCAACCAGGCTCTGATACCATAAGATTTTATATATCTTGAATACTAAAAAGAGATTAGGGAGATGTTTAAGAGAGATTAGAGAAGAGATTAAGAGATTAAGAGATTAAAAGAGAAGAGACATGCTTAAGAGACTAAGAACATTTCTGGAAAAATTAAAAGACTCTCATATTTTCTTGCTTAATAATGTGAGAGGATACAAGTATTTATAAGAGAAGATACAAGGGTTTTCAAGAGCATAAGAGGATAAGGTTAGGTGAGAAAAGGGAAGGACCACACGCCAGGCTGTCCCTTCTTCCCAATGGTCTGATCCATCATGACCGGGGTCCTCACCCGGTCTGTCCACCCCGGTCTGCTCCAAGATCAGAAGCGTCCAGTCCCGACCGGGTACTCCACCCCGGCCGTCCTGCTCGGTCCATTCTTTGGCGTCCAGTCCCGACCGGGTACTCCAACCTGGTCGTCCACCCCGGTCCATTCCTTATCTGATCCTTGCACATCATCCAATCCTGCCCGGGTTGCCATACCCGGACTGTCCTTCCCGGTCACCTTACACTTCTTATGACTTCCTAAACTCTTGTTTCCTCATCTCCATACTTTGATCACCTCTTCTCAACAGATTGTGGCCAGAAAAGCCTCACAACCCTTCCTCAGCATCCTTTCACACTGGATAGCTGACACCACCAAGCATCTAGAGATTGGACGTATACTTGGCCTCCGGCCGCATTCACTTCCCCAGGACAATCCCCTGTTCCCAACTGGAACAACCCCTTTCCGAGCATCCCTGGGCTCACAAAACTATGTGTAGCTCCAGTATCGAAAAGTACATGTGTTTCCACACCACCAATACTTAGGTTCCCTACACATGACCCAACTAAGTATCTAACCATCCTAGGTTCCATACCAAGCAATTTCTACTGAATTGAAAAGTATAAGATCAGAAATAATTTCAGTGATTGCTTGGAATGGTCCAGCCTTGTCCTCATCCTTGGACAGCTCATAGACACGTGGTGCTGATGTCTGTCCACGGTTCTGGTCTGGCTTGCTGGCCTCTCCACGGCTCTTGCTCGAACCGGCTGCTAGCTTAGGACAATCCTTACGGAGGTGTCCCCTCTTTCCACAGTAGTGGCAAGTCCTGGTATCACCACTGGCCCCTTGCTCCTATCTAGGACAGTCCCGAGCTGAGTGATCCATCTTACCACATCGGAGACAAGTTCCCATTGCTCTCCAGCATTCACCTCCATGGTGTCTGCCACACTTAGGGCACACAGGCCTACCACTTGAGGTTTTACCCTCCTCAGCCTGGTCCCTCTTCCTCTTCCGGTCACAACTCTGGCCAGAAGACACCACCACACTCTTAAGCTTCTGCTTATTCTCATCTGCAAGATTGACCTCCAGCAAGGCCATCCTCTCAACCAGCTCGGACACAGTGGAGAAGGTGCGGACTGAGCAGTAGGTCCTGAATTCAGCCCTAAGGCCTCTGATGAACCTTCGAACCTGCACTGCCTCATCCTCCACTCCTTCCCCACATAGCGCCTGAGTCGGTTGAACTCCTCCTCGTACTCACGTACTGTCCTGCGTCCCTGAGTCAGATCCAGGAACTTACCCTCCAAACGATCCCATGCCTCAGCTGGGAAGTACTTGTGGTTGAACTCATCCTCAAAGTCCTCAAAAAGCTCAATGGTACCATTGGTACGCTTATAAAGAGCCAACCACCAGTTGTGGGCGTCTCCAACCAACAGCTGGAGATGAAGTTGCGACCCAACCTGCTCCTCCACTCATCTGCCTCAAGGGGATCAACACTTCCAGCAAAGTGTTTGGTACCCATACGGGTTATGTGCTCCAGCACCTTCAAGTAATCTACCTTCTTAGTGGTCCTGGCTGGGGGGGGGATCAATCTCAATCACCTCAGCCACCTGTCCCACTTGAACCGGAGCTACCCCACCAGCTACCTGAGCTGCTGCTGTTCGGCCAGCCTGATGGTTCCCAATGGGAATAGCTGTCTGGATCGGTATGGCCTGCCCCAAAGGCGTGAACGCCTGAGTCAAAGCCAACATCTGAGCTCCCACAGCCTTCATTACCTCCAGGACCTCATGCATGGTTGGTTCCACAGCCTGGTCCAGCTGACCAGCTGTCCTACCACCCGCGGCCACATTCTGGTCACCGAGGCGTCCAGTATGTGAGGACTCACCCTCACCCTCCAGCTCCCCACGTTGAAGCCGTCCAGCTCCACCAGCTCCATCATCTTGTCCTGACTCATGTTCCAACCGAACATCAGCTCCATCCACACGAACCTCAGTAGGATTGAGCTGGACAGTAGACAATCCAGTCCCAGCATTGACCACATCCGTTTGGATTGGTAATGCTGCGGTCAGATGCACCTCATCTGCACCCACATGACCGGATGATCCAGCAGCCTCCTTACTCTTCCGAGACTTAGACTTGCTCTTTCCACCCTTGGGATTCAAATCAAACACTCAATGTTAGTTCCAATAACATGTAAATAACCAATCACACAATCCCTAAGGCTAAAAACACAATCAATCAGACCTTACCATGAGACCCAGCCGGATGTGGGGTGATTCCCCATAACCCAAAACAATCCTAGAATCAACTCTGCTCTGATACCAACTTGTAAGACCCGATCCTGGCCCAGAGGACCCAACTAGGACCCGCGGCCTTACTTAGACTAATCATGCAATCTTTACTCATTTTTAAAGTCCAATATCTGTCTAAGTCATTTTTCAAACATATGAGGTTCATCCATTCTATAATCTAAGTCTAAACAGATAAGAGAAAGTGCATCTTTATTAATATAAAACATGTGATCCAATACATAGATTCAGTTGCACAATAGGCTATCATAAGTTCATCAGTTCATACAATACTACCCCATAACCCACACATCCATCCACGGCTTGGTCCTCATGGTTCCTTGGCCTTGCCACGGTCCTGATCAGATCCTGAAACCAACACACACACACACAAGATATAAGTACAATCCGATAACCTAACAAGCATATCTAACATTGCATGGCTTGGTTCTCTAAGACTTCACTAGTCTATCCAATCAGTCAACAAGAAACTCGGCCATACTCAGGACATCAACTAAGACATCCTGACCACCCATGTAACACACGGCCAGACTGATCCAATGTGATCTAACCCATCAATCACACTCAAACCACAAACGGCCATGGCCACATCCCAATTCTGACCTACTTAAATAAATCTCCAAAAACTAAGTAAAATTCATGAAAAATACTGATAATTCCCCACTAAGAAGAATCCACAATCAGATTGATCAGAACTGGCCTAATTCACATAGAATATGTCCAAATCCCACTAAACCGGCCATAACTGACCACCATCAAACCGGCCATAACTGACCACCATCAAACCGTCGAAAGACGTTCAATCGTCGAAAGTGATCTCTCTTTTAGTCTGGTCTTCTTTTCTCTTTTGAGTCAGGTTCTTAAGACAGG
Organism: Brassica nigra; assembly: GCA_016432835.1. Taxonomy (NCBI): domain Eukaryota; kingdom Viridiplantae; phylum Streptophyta; class Magnoliopsida; order Brassicales; family Brassicaceae; genus Brassica; species Brassica nigra. Next base: position 29,110,512 of record CM028245.1, read on the forward strand.
GCAGGGAATCAGGTTTTATGAATATCTCTCTTCCGGCCGTTAGTTCGAGATCAAAACTTTACCTGAGAGAGACGTCACTGATAGTAACAGTAGGTGCGCCTTCAGTTGAGGAGAGCTCTTTTCACAATCAAATCACATGAAAAATCATGATAATTCATCATTAAGAAGAATCCATGGTAGGAATTCCATAGTTCCATCAGGAACTTATAGAACTTGGCCACACTCCAAACCGGCCAAGGCCAAGGTTTGTGATCCTGGACCGGCCATTGCCTTGGTCCAGTCTCACTGACCCTAACCCACCGTCCACACACAGAGTAAAGGAGAATAGAATGTAAACAAAGAGAAATTGGGAAGAGATGGGTCTGGATCCACCAAAACCACCACGGCCAACACGAAATTCCACCGCGGCCATGGATGGAAGGCTGGGTCCATCCCACTCACCTTGGGCGTGCGCTCTGGAGTGCTCAACCCCTTCTCCAAGTCCTTCTCTTTGCCTCTGGTACTCATCATCAATCGATCTCCACACCACACAAGCAAACTCCTGGTCGGAAATCACCCACACACTCACACGGCCAAGCTTTTGGCCGATCTCTCTATCTCTTTTCTTTGTCTCTCTCTGTCACGATTTGGGCAAATCTTTCCTAGGGGAAAATTGTGGCAAATCTCGTCCCCAAGGCCTATATTTATAGGGGAATGGGTCGGTCAACTGCCTCGGCGAACAGGTGCCACTTTCTGGCCGAACAGGTACAACCTGTTCTTCCCACCCTTTTGCACAAACCGCCTGGTAACTGCCCCTTCTTCCTTTGGGCTGATTGAACACAAGCCCATACTGCAAGCCCACACGCCTGGACCCTCTTGTCCAAGCCCTAAACCCATCGGACCTCCTTGTCCAGCAAGTCCAGACCCATGGCCGCCCATGAACTGAGCCCATGGTCAAGACCCAAACACTCCACCTAGCTGAGATGAGCTGGCCACTAGCTGCTCCAGCTGAGTGAGCTAACTATCCAGCTACTGGAGCTGACCCATCCTAGTGTGAGCTGTCCTGAGCTCGTCCTAGCTGGTCCAGCTTCCCCCCTGAGTTGTCCAGCTCCCAATTCACTTGTCTAGCTCCTATTTCCTTGTCTCCATCCGTTTCTGGTCAAGTCCCAGCATTCTGATGTACTTAACCATCCGTTCTAGGTTAGGATTCAGCATACTGAAGTCCTTAACCCCTTCTATCCAGCCATGGCACGCTTGTCCTGAGGTCCTAAGACCAGACTGTGCGTCTCCTTGTACCATGGCCGTGCCCGAAGGCTCTTGTCAGAATCAGGGACATGACAGTTCCTGTCCACAAAAGACCAAGAAAACTCATCAAGAAAAGAAATGTACATGTTGGCGCCAAAGGAGCTTGGTTTGAATTCTAACAAGACCACATGTTGCCTTAGCCAAAGAGCTGTTGGGTCAGGTCGCTTTCAAGCCATTCTGGACGTGCCATTCTCTCTCTCCAGCCAGTCTGACCTTCTGATTTCCCCACAATATTGTTTATTCATTTCCTAAGATATGCATTGTTTATTATCTTGTTTGTCTTGTTGTAAGGGCTTTAAAGCCACCCCATTGTAACCATTTTGAAATTAAGCTGAGAGGGGGAGTTCCCCTTTCTTCTTCACCATTCTCTGGTCTCATTACAATCTCTCTAACTCTGGTTTCTCTATTCTCACAAACAGTCTCATAATTCTCTCTTAAACTCTCCAGAATCTCTCATACTCTTTGAAGTGAAAGTTAACTCTCTCTCCTTAACCAATTCTCTCATTCTCTGGTTACTTTACTCTTCATACTCTCTATTCTCTTGTTACCCACGAGCTCAGTCTCACTCACACTCTCAAACACTCTTATTCTCTGTTTGCATACAATCTGTCCAGCAAACTCATTCTCTCTGTTTCTCAGTCTTTCTCTTGTTCTGTCTCAACCAGACTCTCACATACACTCACACACCTTAATCTATCTATTCTCACATTGTGATGCTGATTGGGCTGGAAATAGAGTGGATAGGAGATCAACTACTGGGTATTGCACATTCATTTGAGGGAATCTGGTTACTTGGAAGAGCAAGAAGCAGAAAGTGATCTCCTGTTCAAGTGCTGAGGCTGAGTATAGAGCTATGTTGAAGCTGACAAACGAGCTGGTGTGGATCATGGGTATTTTGAAGCATATGGAGATTGATCAGACCACTCCTATGACATTGCACTGTGACAATCAAGCAGAAATTCATATTGCCTCCAACTCAGTGTTTCATGAGAGAACGAAGCACATAGAAGTTGATTGTCACAAGGTGAGGCAGATGATTAGCCTAGGAGTGATACTACCATGTTATTCAAGGAGTAAGGATCAACTGGCAGATGTGTTTACTAAAGCTGCGAGACTGAATACAATGGAGTCCATAATCTCTAGACTTGGGCCCATTGATCTTACTCCCAGGAGCTGATCCCCTTAACCATGAAGTCTCCCCTCTTTTTCCCTCATCAAGGTTTTGTCCCAATGGGTTTTCCTTGGTGAGGATTTTAATGAGGGAGGTCTTCATGGTTTCCAAGCTTGACTTGTTCTACATGGTCAAGCTTGAGGGGGAGTGTTGAGATGAGGGTGATAAAGAGAGGGAGTCTTGAAGGTTCATCAATCAGTTAGAAAAGAGAAGCATTGAGGTTGGGACAGTCACTCCAAAGTTACCACAGTAACTCTGGATGAAGGTAACTAAGGCAGGTTGAGAAGTTACCTTGTATCTATAAGTATGGGAAGAAGGATTTCGTCCATAGTAAGAGGATAAGGTGGGAGGATAAGGTTTTGTGACAGGTAGAAAGGAAGAAGCAACTTTACAGCCTGTCCAAGCATGTGAAGCCTCTCCACCAAGTATTGGTATTGACTTCACATGCTTATGAGTCTAGCATGAATACATTGAACCTAGACAGTCTTGTAATCTCGTTTTAAACCTTGTAGACTCTCATTGTAATCAATTAATGGAGTTTTGAGCATAGTCTCTCTCTAGTTCTTATTCTCTTAATTTATCAATCTCATACAAATCACTCTGATTATCTCTTGATCTTTATTCACCACTCTATAAACACAAAAGTGTTTAGTGAGTCAGTATATGCAGGCGCCATAGGTACATCACTGGAAGATGGTTGATAGGATACTGAGGTATTTGAGTGGCACCCCTGGACAAGGAGTTTGGATGGGTTGCAATGGCAGTACAGAAGTGGTTGGCTATTGTGATGCTGATTGGGCAGGAGATAGAGTGGATAGGAGATCAACTACTGGGTATTGTACATTCATTGGAGGAAACCTGGTTACTTGGAAGAGCAAGAAGCAGAAAGTGGTCTCCTATTCAAGTGCTGAGGCTGAGTACAGGGCTATGTTGAAGCTGACAAACGAGTTAGTATGGATCAAGGGTATCTTGAAGCATCTGGAGATTGAGCAGAGTACTCCTATGACAATGCACTGTGACAATCAAGCAGCTATCCACATTGCTTCAAACTCTGTCTTTCATGAGATATAGAAGTTGATTGTCACAAGGTGAGGCAGATGATTATCCTAGGAGTGATTCTGCCATGCTATACAAGAAGTGAAGACCAGCTTGCAGATGTGTTTACTAAGGCAGTGAGATTAAAGACAATGGAGTCCATACTATCCAGGCTTGGACTCATTGATCTTACACCAAGGAGCTGAGCCCCTTAACCATGAAGTCTCCACTCTTTTTCCCTCATCAAGGTTTTGTCCCAATGGGTTTTCCTTGGTGAGGTTTTTAATGAGGGAGGTCTTCATGGTTTCCAAGCTTGACTTATTCTACATGGTCAAGCTTGAGGGGGAGTGTTGAGATGAGGTTATAAAGAGATGGAGTCTTGGAGGTTCAGGGATCAGTTAGAGAAGAGAAGTGTTGAGGTTGAGACAGTAACTTTGGAGAGTTACCACAGTAACTCTAGATGAAGGTAACTAAGGCAGTTTGAGAAGTTACCTTGCATCTATGAGTCTGGAATGGAGGATTTCGTCCAAGCTATGTGGATAAAGCAAGAGGATAAGATAAGAGCACAGCTGGAAAGGAGAAACTACTTTACAGCCTGTCCAAGCATGTGAAGCCTCTCAGCCAAGTATTTCAAACCAGATTGGCCAGCTAGCTTTGACTTCACATGCTTTGAGTCCTATTTCGAAATCCCTTGTATCCCCATCTATATATACTTGTAAACCATCTCATTAATCAATAATGGAGTTTTAAGTCTCCCTCTCTCTATTCTGTCACTAAAATCTCTTAATCTCTTTAATCTTTGAACCTGATTATCTCTGATTGTTTAAATCATGCTCTAAAACACAAAAGTGTTTATTGGATTCTCACTAAATGCTTCAGCTAATGGTATAGCTTTAGAAAGTTCAAAAATGATTAAACCATTGGTGATTGATTCCGGGGCTAGCCACCACATGATTAGTGATCTAAGCCTAATTATAAATGTCACTCCTGCCTTAGGAAATGTTATGATAGCTGATGGTAACAAGGTTCCAATTAAAGGCGTAGGTGATCTTAGATTATTTGAAAAAGAATCTAAAGCTTTCTACATGACTAGCTTCACCTCTAATTTGTTATCTGTTAAGAGAGCAACAAATGACTTGAATTGCAATGTTATATTCACACCTGATGATGTCTAGTTTCAGGATATTGACTCTTGTAGGTTGCTTGGCAAAGGTGTAGGCAAGGGAAACTTATACTTGCTAGAAGACACTAAGCTTGCATCCGATCTATCTGTTGCTTTCAATTCAAGTTTTAATTTCCCTAAAGATGTAATGTGGCATGCTAGATTAGGACATCCTCACTCTCGTGCTTTGAACATCATGTTGCCCAGTATTTCATTTCAAAAAGATTGTGAAGCTTGTATCTTAGGAAAACATTCCAAAACTGTATTTCCTAAATCTAGTACAATCTATGAAAACTTCTTTGATTTAATCCACTCGGATGTATGGACTGCTCCTTGTCTTGCTAGGGAACATCACAAGTATTTTGTGACCTTTATTGATGAGAAATCTAAGTATACATGGATCACTCTCTTACAATCAAAGGATAGGGTCTTAGATGCATTCATAAACTTTGAAACATATGTCTCTAACCATTACAATGCCAAGATTAAAATTTTGAGATCAGATAATGGAGGAGAGTATACAAGCAATGCGTTCAAAGCTCACCTAGCCAAACATGGTGTGATCCATCAAACCAGCTGTCCATACACTCCACAACAAAATGGCGTGGCCGAGAGGAAGAACAGGCATCTCATGGGGAGGTCACTAGGAGCATGATGTTCCACACAAGTGTCCCAAAGAGTTTTTGGGGAGATGCGGTCCTAACTGCATGCTACTTGATCAACCGAATCCCCACAAGAGTTCTCCAAGATCACTCTCCATTTGAGGTATTCAACAAAGCCAAACCATCCATTGATCATATGCGTGTGTTTGGGTGTCTTTGTTTTATCTTGAAATCAGGAGAACTAAGGAACAAGCTAGAGGCTAAGAGCACAAGAGCAATGTTCATTGGATATTCACCGAACCAGAAGGGCTACAATTGCTATGAACCAGAGACTAGGAGAGTCATGGTGTCTAGAGATGTCAAGTTTGTGATGAAATCCTAGGATGCTGCTCTGGAAAAGATGGGATAATCCTTGCAGAAACGAATCAAAAGACTCAAGTTCCTCAAGGCATGTGGGTTGAATGGTGACACAAGAGGCTGCGGAAGGCTCCTTGATACTCCTAGATGACTAGTTCGGATATGACACACCGAAAGAGACACCCTTGGGCTGCTGGATATTACACACCAACACGATCACTCAAGAACAAGTCTAAAGAGAACTAGGTTAAGATAAAAAGATTGCTTATTGATAGAAAGAGGGCACGACCACAATATAAAGGAGAACCCTTGTACATGCACAAGGTCTCGAAACTAGAAATAAAAATAAAGGGAACAGGCTCCCTTGGAAACTAAAGAAAGACCAAGTTTTTGAAATTATTCAAAACATAGAAACATAGGATAAAAATAATATAAAGTCTTCATGTGGTTGGTCCGGGATCATCATCTAGGAGATGTGAAAGTGAACTTGTGGCCTCATTAAAAACCTTGATTGGAAAACCCAGTGGGACAAAACAAATCAAGGGAAAAAGAGTACACACAAGCCACTTGCCTAGATGATGATCAGCTTCAATCTAGAGTAGCTTGATTGTAGATCAAAGTGTTTCTGATGATAGCTGCTTTATTTCGGCTCAAACACTCTTCAATTGTAGGTTCTTCAACAGCTACAAGCTCTCCATGATCAGGTTCATGATTCCATTCTCTAGTCCTTTCCATGATCACATCAGTTTTTAGAGACTAGAGGGTACTACAACAACAAGGACTGGAATGAGCTGGAGAACCTGTCTCAATCCGCATCAGATAGAGCTGAAAACCTCAGACAGGTCATGAGGAGACTTGAGGTCAGTGTTCCTATGGAGAGACCGGGCCAAGCAGCATCAGATAATGAGGGAGGACCAAGTTGGCCAGATGACCAAGCCGAGAAAACTACGGATGAAGTTGAGGTTCCAGAAGTTGCTCCCCTTGATCCTGAGGGGAGAAACGAGAGTGAACCAGTATCTGAGGATGTTCATGATCAAGAAGAGCACCATGACCAAGAGGAGGCAGTGGGGGATCAGAATCAGACCTTGGATGGTGAAGAAGAATCTCAGAATGAAGATGCACAGCCAGTACTAAGGAGAAGTACTAGGATCAAGAAGCCGGCCTCAAACTTGATCAACACTAGAGTCTACTTCAATGCAGAGGCAATAGCTCACCCACCTAGTGCCATGTGCTCCCTAGCTCACTACCCAGAAGAACATCAAGCCTTTGTGGGTTCATTGGACCAAGAATGGATACCAAGAACATATGCAGAAGCTATGGAAGATGATGAGTGGAGGGAGTCAGTAGATGATGAAATGGGGGCAATGGAAAGGAACAATACCTGGTATGAGACATGATGCGCCCTAAATCCGCTGCATAAACAAATCAAGAAAGTTTGGCTTACAGGTTTGAGATTACACGAGATGGGCTTGAAGTATACTGAAAATGTGTTTATGAACATGTTTCAGCCCAAAGAAAGAAGGGCCCAAAAAGAAAATACAAGTCATGGTTGAATAATATATCATTCTGACGGCAATGCAGAGACCATCGACCATGCAAAAGGACACGACGAACCGAAGAGTTTTGCGACCACAAATTCTCAAATTCGGTCAATAGTCTTGGTCTTTGGTCCTTGGTCAAGTCTTCCTTGTTTTTATAAGTTGTTAATTTCTATGTTTGACTAGTCTTGTGTATTCCAACCTTTTGTATGCTTTGCCTATTATATAAAGGCCATTTGATTAATGAAATAAAATAAGCTTTGAGTGATTATTTTTGGAACCTTGAGAGGGATTCTCACTTGGTGTGGTTAGCTCCAAGTTACACATCTCTTTCTCGTTGGACCGGTGCGTCACATCCGGAAACGGATCGAGTTTGCTTCTTGTCGGAAGTGTGAGTCATATCAGGCAACATCCAAGCACCCTTGGCAGTATCATTGGGCCTTCAGCCACCCTTTGTGTCGTCGTTCATCCCATCATTTCTCATTCGATCCGTCTGAGATCATATCCAAAGTCCGGCTGAGTGATTCTTTCCTAATTTAGGACGTATCAAGACAGAGCTTCCTAAGGGAAAGAAAGCCGTGACCAGAAGACTCATACATACCATCAAGTACCTTGCAAATGGGAAGCCAGAAAGAAAGAAGACCAGACTGGTGGCAAGAGGATACACACAAGTGTATGGAGAAAACTATCTAGACACATTTGCACCAGTGGCCAAGCTTCATACAATCCGGATTGTTTTCTCATTGGCAGAGAACCTAGAGTGGGATCTTTGGAAAATGGATGTGAAGAATTCCTTCTTGCAAGGTGAACTAGAAGATGAAGTATATATGAGGCCACCTCCGGGAATGGAAGAGATGGTGAAACCAGGGAATGTCCTTAGACTCTGAAAGGCAATCTATGGCTTGAAGCAAATCACCAAGAGCTTGGTACCACAAGCTAAGCACTACACTGAATGGGAAAGGCTTTGTGAAGTCTCAAGCAGATCACACACTCTTTACTCTTACCAGCAAGCAAGGGATTGTTGTGATTTTATTCTATGTTGATGATATCATCATCACTGGTAGTGATAAGGAGGGGATCAGCTCAACCAAGACATTCCTTAAAGCCGCATTTGACATCAAATGATATGATCATGGAAAGGACAGACAAGGAGAACAAGGAGGACACGGACCAGTCAGCTGGTGAGGATGCCTTGGAGGATTGCTCAAGAGTGCTTTGGAACAAGAAGAATGCCTTAATCCGAGATTGATCAATAAAGACATACTCATCACCATCCAAGCCATCCCATAATCAAGCTGATCATCATCTAGGCAAGTGGCTTGTGTGTACTCTTTTTCCCTTGGTTGGTTTTGTCCCACTGGGTTTTCCAACTAAGGTTTTTAATGAGGCCACAAGTTCACTTTCATATCACCTAGATGATGTATCTTAGAGCATTCTGGATGCATTGCACTAACTATCTATCTATCTTATGTTATCTTTAGACTATGGTTTTTATTTCATGTTTTAAAGTCCGTAAACTATTTGAATTTAGTCTAAGTCTTTGGTCTTTGTTTTGATTACCAAGGGAGCGTGTTCCCTTTAATGATTTCGAGAAACTTGAGCATGTTCAAGTCTTCTCTCTATTTAAACTTGTCGCAGCCTCTTTTCTAATCTAAGCAATCTTTTTATCTAAACCTAGTTCTCTTTAGACTTGTTCTTGAATGATCTTGTTGGTGTGTAATATCCAGGAGCCCAAGGGTGTCTCTTTCGGTGTGTCATATCCAAACTAGTCATCTAGGAGTATCAAGGAGCCTTCCGCAGCCTCTTGTGTCACCATTCATCCCACACGCCTTGATAAACTGGAGTCTCTGACTCGTTTAGGCAAGGATCTATCCCATCTCTTCCAGAGCATCATCCTAGGATCTCATTAAGTGGTATCAGAGCAACTCTGGATAGGGAAGTTCTCGATCTCTCTTTGGTTTCAAGTTGAACTCTTCGGCTTCTTTGATAATCATTGATAGATCTGTGATTTGTTGATTGTTTTCGTTGAATCTAATCATCTTTATTGAAATAAATAAAGGAATGACCAGAAGGAGAAGCTGGTTGATGATCCAAGGATATAAGTTCATAAAGAGAAGCCAATTTGGTTCTGTTTTGTACAGACTTGCTCCACAAGCTACCACTTGACCTAACCTGACTTGCAAGGCAAGGAATGAGTTGTGGAGGACCTTATGGACGTGGGAACCTCTGAGAAGTAAAGGAAAAATATTTGAATTTAAATAAGAGAGTCTTGTTTGAATTTGAAAAGAAGAAGTCACATGGGTTGCTTTGGAGAAGCAGCTGGACCTGTCCCTTTCACTCAAGCAGGCTGTGCCAACCTCTCTCCTGTCTCTTTCTGCTTCTAGTCGTGCCTCCCCTTGTCCATATCCTCCTGGAGTCTTCCATTTCCCATTATATTAGTTGTTTAGTGTTCTCTGATTTAATCTTTGTTTATTGTAAGTGATTGCCTATTTAAAGGCTTCACCACTCTTGTAACAAGTTATCCAATATCAATACAAGTTCTTTCAGTCTAATTTCGTGGCTCTCTCTCCTTTCTTGTGTCTAAACAATATTCACAATGTAAGGAGTTTAGAGTTATGGTTTAGAGGCTGCATTATCTCTCTTCCCTTAAGGCAGCCTAATACTTGTAAAACTCACTCTAAACTCTTCTTTATCTTCTCTTAAGCTCTAGCTTACTGATTCTAAATCCTCTTCATCTTAAGTACACAAACTCAAAGTGTTGTGTTACTACAGAAGGATAGATTCGAACTAGAGATTCTCAGCTTTCTATAACCAGTTTACTCTCTAGGATCTTGGTTGTAGTATAGGCTGTGTGAGAGGATTCAACCACCAGTTGGTTGTCTCTTCCTTTTAATGGTGAGTTCCTGTTGTATTGTTGAAGGGGATTCAGTTACAAGTTAACTGAATACTCTCTTGACATGAGACAAACACTCATGAATTCCAACATGGTATCAGAGCCTGGTTGCTCTTCTTTGGGATTAAACTCACCTATTTTCTCTCTGATTTTTGAATAAATCCTTTCTCTCCCACTCTGATATAGTGTTAGCTTGTTTAGTACTTGTTAGTATCATGAATCAAGCTTGAGGAAGAGAAAGATTTCAAAAAAAAAAAAAGCTTCACAATTGCTTTATCCATTGGATAATAGCTCTCTTAAAGGAGCATCTCTTTGACCAGTGGACAAAATGTTTTGATCCATGGGTTTCATTGTTGTCTAAGCCACAGAAAGCACTTGTCATGTGTTCTTCTGATGGTTCTCTTGTTGCAAGTCCTGGAAAAAATCAGTCCATGAGTTATTCCAGTGGCGCTTGTCTAAGATCAGTGAGCAAATTAATTGTTCAATGGTCCATTGTGTTTCAGCTACTAAAGCACCAAACTCTTGATGAGTATTGGATGCTCCTGGCTGTTTATGCTTCCGCAAAACTCAAGAAAACAGAGCAAAACTCTGTCCATTAGAACTCTTGAGCAAATTCTCTATTCTCTATTCTCTCATTCTCTGATTCTCAGGTTACTTATTCTCCAGCATTCTCCTATTCTCTGGCTACTAAAACTCTGGTTACATGATTCTCTACTCTCTACTTATTCTCTGGTTACTCTTACTCTGGTTACTTAATTCTCTTGTTGCATGAATGCTTAGTCTTGATGATTAGGATTCAGAGAGTGTTGCTAGGATAAAATCTTACAGATATCTGTCCATTGCTGCTGTGCTTATTTAAAATGTGTTTTAAAGATCAGACTTGGTGAAAACCAGTGTTCTGGTCTCTTTTGTCTACTGATGCTTGTCTTAGTGTTGGTTTGACAGATTTCCCATGTTGATCAGAGCCTGCACAAGATGCATATTCCTGACCATGGAGAAATAGTTGTGAGTAGACCAGGTGGCTTAAAGCTCATATCAAGCTTGTCTCCTCCCTATACTCGGAGTCAAGCTTGAGGGGGCTGTAAATGAGCTTCCATGGCCTGTCTAGAAGCCATTGCAAGAAGCATTCAACAAGGACAACAACAACTTGGTGTTAGAACAGATGGCCACCAGAGACTACTTGACAAGATAAGGTGGAGAGTCAAGCTGAGTGGAAAGCAATGAATCAACCCAAGGCATGGAGTTAGAACAGTTACCTTCTGGTTGGGAAGCTATGGATCAGCTTCTAAAAGGAGTTAGAACAGTTACCTTCAGTGGGGAAGCTATGAATCAGCCCATAGCATGTGTGCTTGTACCTGGTTGATGAAGCTTCAAGTTAAGAGGGCTGTTTGTCTCAAGGCATGGTGATCATCATTGGCTTCATCTTCCAAGCTTGACCACATACTCTTATTCTCAGGTCAAGCTTGAGGAGGGGTGTTAAATATGAGAAGCCAATGTCCATTCTTCAGAAACTTATGCAAGGGAAGTACCTAAAACTATACTTATGCTTGTTTGAATAGGTTTCCCCTTGAGAATTGATGCATGTGTGTGTGCATTGTTTGAATCAGGTACTTGGAGCAAATAATGAAGAGTCTGGTCGTGGATCAAACCCTTTGATGATGGCATGAGGTCAGAAGAAAGGGGGAGACAAAGAACCAGCCACATAGAGAGTTCTAAGAAGTGTTGAGTATGAAGCAAGGAAGGCATTGGTGCTTGCTTTCCATTGAAGTAAGGCCATGATCCAGAGTCTAAGGAGTCCTTCAAAATCATCTTAAACTCCTTAGACTCACTGGCCAATCCCTAGGCTGAGGGTAGTTGCACTCTTTTCCCTAAGTGATGGTTTTATCCCATGAGGTTTTCCACACTTAGGTTTTAATGAGGCAAGTGCTCTCAGTTCCAAGCTTTCCCAAGGATCTCCTATGGTCAAGCTTGAGGGGAGTATTGAAATAAATAAAGGAATGACCAGAAGGAGAAGCTGGTTGATGATCCAAGGATATAAGTTCATAAAGAGAAGCCAATTTGGTTCTGTTTTGTACAGACTTGCTCCACAAGCTACCACTTGACCTAACCTGACTTGCAAGGCAAGGAATGAGTTGTGGAGGACCTTATGGACGTGGGAACCTCTGAGAAGTAAAGGAAAAATATTTGAATTTAAATAAGAGAGTCTTGTTTGAATTTGAAAGAAGAAGTCACATGGGTTGCTTTGGAGAAGCAGTGGACCTGTCCCTTTCACTCAAGCAGGCTGTGCCAACCTCTCTCCTGTCTCTTTCTGCTTCTAGTCGTGCCTCCCTTGTCCATATCCTCCTGGAGTCTTCCATTTCCCATTATATTAGTTGTTTAGTGTTCTCTGATTTAATCTTTGTTTATTGTAAGTGATTGCCTATTTAAAGGCTTCACCACTCTTGTAACAAGTTATCCAATATCAATACAAGTTCTTTCAGTCTAATTTCGTGGCTCTCTCTCCTTTCTTGTGTCTAAACAATATTCACAATGTAAGGAGTTTAGAGTTATGGTTTAGAGGCTGCATTATCTCTCTTTCCTTAAGGCAGCCTAATACTTGTAAAACTCACTCTAAACTCTTCTTTATCTTCTCTTAAGCTCTAGCTTACTGATTCTAAATCCTCTTCATCTTAAGTACACAAACTCAAAGTGTTGTGTTACTACAGAAGGATAGATTCGAACTAGAGATTCTCAGCTTTCTATAACCAGTTTACTCTCTAGGATCTTGGTTGTAGTATAGGCTGTGTGAGAGGATTCAACCACCAGTTGGTTGTCTCTTCCTTTTAATGGTGAGTTCCTGTTGTATTGTTGAAGGGGATTCAGTTACAAGTTAACTGAATACTCTCTTGACATGAGACAAACACTCATGAATTCCAACAATCTTAACATATGTTGTTAATCAATCTGTGATTGAATCTTGTAGGATCTAAGTGTTCTTACCATATTTGATTCAAATAATCCGATCCGTGTGCAAGAAGTAATCAAGTTGTTTGATCCGATCAAATCTGTTTTTTTTTAGGGTTTTACTTGTTCAAGTGTTTGATCTTCTCTTGCTAGACTTGGATTTATGTGTGTATAATCTATAGATCTTCATCTGATACATCTGATCTAAGTTGTCGATTTGAATTCTAAAACCTTGATCTGCAAGTTTGCGATTGATCTTATTGTTTTGCCATTCGGATTTGTTTCCTTTGAACATCTTACTTGTTTAAGTGTTTGCTGGATCAGGTACCATGGTGCACGAGTCAGAAGAGGAGGCAGAACTAGTAAGAAAGAATAAGCTTTTGATGGAAGCCATGACTGCAACCCTAAACCAAACTATCCAAACAACCATGGCTGAGATGATGAAGGTCAGTGTGAGAGAAATCCGAGATGAGTTGAGACAGGAGATGAGACAAGCTACTGGCCAGGGTCATAGTAATGAGTCTAGGGGGAACAGACAGAATCAGACTCGACAAGAACATGCTGGATCAGAAGAAACTGACAACTACTATGAGCGCAGTAATAGCTCCTCATCTAGGAAAAGCAGAAGGAGACCTAGGCATGACCATGAAGGAAGAAGGCATCGTAGAGATGAGTATGCTGGGATCAAACTTAAGATACCCCCTTTTCATGGCAAGGCTGATCCGGATGCTTATTTGGAGTGGGAAAAGAAGATTGAGATTTTGTTCAATTGTCAGCACTATACCAATGCTCAAAGGATTCAACTTGCAGCAACCGAGTTCCATGACTACGCCTTGAGTTGGTGGGATCAGCTGGTTACTACTAGACGTCTTAACAAAGAGTATCCAGTGGAGACATGGAATGACATGAAGTCTCTCATGCGCAAAAGGTTTGTGCCAACCCATTACCACATAGATCTACATCAGAAACTACGAAAGCTCACTCAATGATCCAAAACTGTGGAAGAATACTATCAGGACATGGAGTTGTTAATGCTGAGAGCTAGCATATCAGAGGATAGAGAAGCTACCATGGCCAGGTTTCTAGGAGATCTCAACCGCGAGATACAAGATAGCGTGGAGATGCAACATTATGTGGAGATAGAGGAGATGCTTCACAAGGCTATCTTTGTGGAACAACAACTCAAAAGAAAGAGCCATTCACGCTATGGATCAGCTAAGTATCATGGGTCTAAGGAAGAGAAGCCTAGCTATCATAAGGAGAGCAAGCCACAGCCTAAAGAAGAAACTAAGCCGAGCAGTGTCCTCAACAAAGATAAGGCCAAGGTGGAAGCTTCTAGTTCAAGGGCCCGTGATGTTAAGTGCTTTAAGTGCCAAGGACGACGGCACTACGCTAATGAGTGCACCAACAAGCGTGTGACGATCCTCCTTGATAATGGGGAATATGAGTCTGAGGATGATGATCCTAAAAAGGAGGAAGGATCCAGTTCAGAAGAGGAGTATGTAGCCAATCCGGTTACTGGAAGATTGTTGGTAGCAAGAAGAACCCTTAACTTGCAAAATAAGGCTGTGGAATTGGAGCAAAGAGAAAACCTGTTTTATACAAGGTGTCTGATACAAGGTAAGGTCTGCAGCCTCATAGTGGATGGAGGGAGTTGTGTGAATGTGGCCAGTGAGACCTTGGTGAGCAAGTTGGGATTAACAGTTCAGAAACATCCAAAGCCTTACCGTTTACAGTGGCTTAATGAAGAAGGAGAGATGAGGGTTTCCAAACAGGTTATGGTCCCAATTGCTATAGGAAAGTATGAGGACGAGGTCTTATGTGATGTGATACCTATGGAGGCTAGACACATCCTTCTTGGCCGACCTTGGCAATCAGACAGGAGAGTGATACATGATGGATACTCTAACAAACATACGTTTGAGTATAAGGGGAGAAAGACAGTGCTAGTTCCATTAACTCCTAAAGAAGTTCATCAAGATCAACTTCAGCTACAAAAGAAGAAAGAAATCAATCTCCAATCCAGTTCAAACAAGCAGCAAAGCTTCTATGCCCACACGGGTGAAATTAAAAGAACTCTTAACTCTAATGAAACTATACTTTTGCTTGTATTTAAGGAGTCTTTCTTGAGTAATACTGATCAAGCACCGGTGTATCCGAGTGAGATTGAGCTTCTTTTACAGGAATATAAAGATGTGTTTCCAGAAGAACATCCTACAGGTCTTCCACCCACTAGAGGAATTGAGCATCAAATAGACTTTGTGCCTGGAGCTACACTTCCAAACCGACCCGCTTACAGAACCAATCCTGTGGAGACTAAGGAGTTGCAAAAACAAGTGAAGGAACTAATGGAGAAGGGTCATATCCGGGAAAGCAAGAGCCCTTATGCTGTTCTAGTGCTCCTTGTGCCTAAAAAGGATGGTAGCTGGCGTATGTGTGTTGATTGTAGAGCAATCAACAATATAACAGTGAAGTATCGCCACCCTATTCCTAGACTTGATGATATGCTTGATGAATTGCATGGTTCTTGCATCTTCTCTAAGATAGATTTTAAAAAGTGGTTATCATCAAATTAGGATGAAAGAAGGAGATGAATGGAAAACTGCATTCAAAACTAAGCATGGTCTTTACGAGTGCTTAGTCATGCCTTTTGGCTTAACCAATGCACCTAGTACATTCATGAGATTGATGAATCATGTTCTTAGATCTTTCATTGGCATCTTTGTTGTTGTGTATTTT
The DNA here is from genome assembly GCA_016432835.1 of Brassica nigra. NCBI lineage: Eukaryota > Viridiplantae > Streptophyta > Magnoliopsida > Brassicales > Brassicaceae > Brassica > Brassica nigra. The sequence continues at coordinate 29,126,236 of CM028245.1, forward strand.
GATGACATTTTAGTATACATCAAGTGCTTTAAGGATCATATAGAACATCTCAGGGCTGTTCTTGATGTTTTGAGAAAGGAAACACTATATGCCAATCTTAAAAAGTGTACTTTTGGAACAGATAACTTGGTCTTTTTAGGTTTTGTTGTGAGTGCAGATGGCGTGAAGATAGACCAAGAGAAGATCAAGGCAATCCAAGAGTGGCCTAGCCCATCAACAGTGAGTGAAGTAAGGAGTTTCCATGGACTAGCCGGCTTCTATAGGCGCTTTGTCAAGGATTTTAGCACCATTGCAGCTCCATTGACTGAGGTGATCAAGAAGGATGTCGGATTCAAATGGGGTGAAGCTCAGGAAGCTGCTTTCCAATGCCTTAAAGAGAAGCTTACTCACTCTCCTCTCCTTATCCTTCCTGATTTTAATAAAACGTTTGAGATTGAATGTGATGCCTCAGGAATTGGTATTGGTGCTGTATTGATGCAGGAGAAGAGGCCCATAGCATACTTCAGTGAGAAGCTTGGAGGAGCTACTCTCAACTATGCAACCTATGAAAAGGAGTTGTATGCTTTGGTGAGGGCTTTGCAAACATGGCAACATTATCTATGTCCTAAGGAGTTTGTTATACACACAGACCATGAATCTCTCAAGTACCTTATGATGCAACCTTGGTGGAACCAATAGCTGTTTAAGACTTAGAGGAGCTGATTGAGTGTGAACCAGGAGCTGATCTAGGAGAGCTGGACGAATGTAGCATGGACAAACTTAATGAAGGTGCAGCACGGCCCATTCGGGAAGCAGCTCAACCCGGGTTTAGGTCAAAGGCTTCTTTACCTACTACAGCCCGTTCTGATCAAGACCAAGATCCATTCTCTTTGCAGTAAGGCCCAATCACAAGATCTCAAACCAGAAGATTGAAGAATTCGATTTCTGCCTTGGTTTACTCTGACCAGGCCTAAACCAAGTCGGCAATCAAGATCAGAAACCAAGCCGACTATTTACACATTCAGTCTTTGGTCTTGTTTGAAGTCTTTAGTCTTGTTCTAAGTTTCTGTGTTTTCTTTCTCGTTTTCTACAAATCTTAGAAGTGTTCCAACTTCCATTTCTTTCTACATAAACTCATTGTAATGTTTTCTAAGATTTTATTCACTCTTTTTGATTAAAAATCTTTTATCAATCTGTGAATCCTTTGTTCACCTTGAACATCGATTGCTGAAGGAATTCATTCTCCATAGCATTTGTTTGTGATTGCAAATCGGAGTTCATTCTCCTTATCACAAACACATCTATCCAAGTGTTGATCAGTTCATAGATCTTCACTGAAGTCCATCCTCCATCTCGACATCTATCCATCAAACCACCATCAACAATCACTTCTCAGATCATTCCGCACAAAACCATCATTCATCATCAAACCAGTTGATCACCTTCAAAGAATAAGGGACAACGAACCCAATCTCAATCAAGGGTTGCATCAGGTTGTATCAGAGCAGATTGAAGGCTCTTGATCTAGGGTTTGATCTATAACTTTTCGAATTCTCTTTCTCTTTGGGAACCTCAATTTATTTCTTTCTGTTTCTGTTGATTCAATTCATTCTCTTTTCTCTCTTTCTGATTGTATCTGCAAAGAGGGCGATCCAGTAATCAAAAAAAAAAAAGAAAGATCATAGAAAGTCGAAGAGAAGTCCGAGTTAGGCTGAAGAGAAAACCGGCCTGGCTGAGGAGAAATCCAGCCCTGGTGGTAAACCTCTTGCAAACCCAATTTCTTTATCCTATCTATCTTGTTCTTTCTGTTTTGGGGTGGGGATTGTTCTCTGAAAGCTTGATCCTTGTTCATTGCTGAGCTGTTGGACTCACAAACAAAACTACACCTTAAAACTTGAGAGAAACACTTGAGAGATTGTGAGGCTTCGGCTATCATATACTAACTTGTCTTGTTTAGTTCTTAACAGGAAGCCATGTCTGATCGAGATGAAGGACCAAGCTCAAATTGATGCTTTGATGGTGACTTTGAGATTAGAAGTGCAAAGACAGTTTGAGTTTGAAAGAGGATCTTTTGAAACTAACAGGAATTTAGGTACTTCTTCTTCACAGGTTAGGAGAGCAGCTAGGGAGAAGAGCCAGGCAAGAGACATGTGACCACAGACCATGAGACTTCCTCTGGTCGGAGCACTGATGAAGATCGATCCGTAAGGTCAAATAGGTCTAGAAGAGCAGCCTCTCCAACTAAGTCAGAAACAAGACGTGCTCCAAGGAACAGGCCGAATGATGATATTGGAAATCTCAAGCTTAGAATACCTATCTTCAGTGGATCCAGCAAGCCAGATGATTATCTTGATTGGGAGAAAAAGATGGAGCTTGTGTTTGATTGTCAAAGTTATTTTGAGACAAAGAAGGTAAAGCTTGATGTGACTGAGTTCAAAGACTATGCTTTGCATTGGTGGGATCAGATAGTCACTACTAGGAGAAGGACTGGAGAACTACAAGTGGCTTCATGGTTTGAGCTGAAGACACTCATGAAGAAGAGGTTTGTTCCGAGTTACTATGGTAGAGATGTCCACCAGAAGCTAAGGAAGCTAGCCCAAGGAACCAAGAGTGTGGAGGATTACTACCAAGAGATGGAGATGCTCATGGCCAAAGCAGGTATAGATGAGGATTCAGAAGCCACCATGGCGCGCTTTCAAGCAGGCCTTAACCGAGACATACAAGACAAGCTGGATCTGTAGGAGTATGTGGATATCTTTGAACTTCTCCACAAGGCTATCCTTGTTGAGCAGCAGCAGAAGAGAAGGACCAACAACAAGGGAAGCTACGGTAGCAACTACAAATCATCTAAAGAAGATAAGGTATTTGCCAAGCCAAAGGATGAAGCAAAGAAAGATGACAAAGGAAAAGCACCAGCAACCAGAGCTAGAGATGTGAAGTGTTTCAAATGTCATGGGTTTGGACACTATGCCAACGAGTGCACCAACAAGAAGGTGATGATCCTTTTGGACAATGGAGAGATGGTTTCTGAAGAAGAAAAGGAGGAGGCATCCGAGGAGGAGCCCATAGACTATCCAGTTCGTGGAGAGTTACTTGTGACCAGGAGATCACTAAAAGTTCAATCCAAGCCAGAAGAAGATGATCAAAGGGAGAATCTCTTTCATACTCGTTGCACAATCTATGATAAAGTTTGTAGCTTGATTATAGATGGTGGGAGCTGTACTAATGTTGCTAGTGAATCTCTTGTGAAAGATTATAAGAAGAATAGGGTAGATTTGTGTTGCAGATTATGAACAAGAGAGATTGGAATCCGAGAGAGAGAGAGAGAGAAGAGAGTTCAACGAGAGAGAGATGTAAGAATAAAGAGGAACATCTTTCCTTAGATTAATTTAGAACATGTTACAACCTATTTAAAGGCAAACCAGATCGCAAGTTGCCAAGAGAGAAACAATAAAACTATTAAGAGATAGTACAATGAGCAATAAACAAATGGGAGAGAGTTCTGGTCGATCAGGCTCGTTAAGCTGGAGTGAAAGTGACAGCACACAACGGTCTTCTCTCCTCTGATTCTCCTTAATCCACCCGTGACACTTCTCTACCGTCTCTCTTCCTCTTGTGTCGACATGCTCCACACTTCTAGCTCATTTAAATACTCTTTCTTCTTAGACTAAGTCCTTCTCTTGTCTTGCAAGCCACGGTAGGTTTAGTGATCTCAACTTGTACGAACAATAGTTCTTTGATCACACCACAAGCGTGTCTTGCCTTGTTCTCTTCATCAATGACTTCTATAGATTCATGCCTGATATTGAATCTCTTATTTGCTTCATGTCAACACTCCCCCTCAAGCTTGACAATAGGATTTGATCAAGCTTGGACACTATGAAGCATTCCCTCATTAAAACCTTTACTTGGAAAAACCACTTGGGATAAAAACCAAGCAAAGAAAAAAGAGTAGAATACTTCATGGTCAGGAGATCAGTGACATGTGAGATCTATGAGTCCAAGCTTAGGATGAATGAACTCACAGACCTTGATGCTTGCTGCCTTGGTGAAGATGTCAGCAAGTTGATCTTCACTTCTAGTATAGCATGGGAGAATCACTTGCTGTTCCACTGCTTGTCTCACCTTGTGGCAGTCTACTTCTATGTGCTTTGTCCTCTCATTAAAGACTGAGTTGGATGCAATGTGTATTGCAGCCTGGTTGTCACAATGCATAGTCATTGGTGTGGTGATTTCAATCCCCAAGTCTCTCAGCAGCCCCTTGATCCATATGAGCTCACTTGTAAGCTTTCTCATTGATCTATACTCTGCCTCAGCCCTTGAACAAGACACCACCTTCTGCTTCTTGCTCTTCCATGTGACCAGATTCCCTCAAATAAAGGTGCAATAGCCTGTGGTTGATCTTCTATCCACCCTATCTCCAGCCCAATCAGCATCACAATACCCCACAACCTCAGTGCTCTTGTTACACGCCATCCAGACTCCCTGACCAGGTGCTGCTCTTAAGTATCTCAAGATCCTCTCCACCATGTTCCAGTGATGTATCTTTGGGGCTTGCATATGCTGGCTTACTTGGTTCACAGCAAAACACACATCTGGCCGAGTGATAGTGAGATAGATGAGCTTCCCAACCATTCTTCTATACTTCTTGACATCAGTGAAGGGATTTGCATCATACTCCCCCTCTCGCAGCACCTTGTAGCCTTCTTCTGATGGTGTTTTGGCCTGTCTACCTCCAAGATCTCCTGCCTCATTTAAGATATCAAGTGTGTACTTCCTTTGGGATAAGAAGAGGCCCTCCTTGGATCGGCACAATTCAATCCCTAGGAAGTACTTTAACTCTCCCAAGTCCTTAATATCAAAGGCTGTTTTAAGGAAAGCTTTAGTTGAGGAGATACCTTCCTGGTTATTACCAGTGATGATGATATCATCCACATACCCCAAGATGATTACAATGCCTTGGATGCTGGTCAGTGTGAAGAGAGAATGGTCTGCTTGAGACTTCACAAAATCTCTCCCATTGAGTGTTGTGCTTAGTTTGTTGTACCAGGCTCTTGGAGATTGCTTCAAGCCATAGATGGCCTTCTTTAGTCTTAAGACATTTCCTGGTTTCACCATATCTTCTAGGCCAGGAGGTGGTCTCATGTAGACTTCATCTTCCAACTCTCCTTGAAGAAAGGCATTCTTCACATCCATCTGCCATAGATCCCACTCAAGGTTGACAGCAAGAGATAGGAGGATCCTTATAGTGTGCAGCTTAGCCACTGGTGTAAAGGTGTCTAGATAATCTTCACCATAGACCTGAGTGTACCCTCTTGCCACTAATCTTGTCTTCCTTCTTTCTGGCTTGCCATGTGCTCCATACTTGATTGTATATAAAAGCCTGCTGGTTACTGCTTTCTTTCCTTTGGGAAGGGCTGTCTCAAACCATGTGTCATTCTTAACCATGGCTCCCATCTCATCTCCAACTGATGCTCTCCATTCCTCATGTTGCATAGCCTCTTCATATGTCCTTGGAATATATTCTTGATCCAATTCACTGATAAATGCTTGATGCTCTTCTGGATAGTGGGCAAGCGAGCAAACAGCACTAGTTGGATGAGCTACAGCTTCAGCATTGAAGTATACTCTTGTGTTGATCCAATTTGAAGCTGGTCTCCTGATCCTGGTGCTCCTTCTCAAGGGCTGTATCTGCTCAGGTTCTGCTTCATTTCCATGGTCTGGCTCCCCCACTTGAATCTCAGTGTCTGATTCTGGTTGTATCTCATCTTGATCATGAACTACTGAGTTGTCTTCAGGTTGAGCTGGCGCAGACTGCTCATCATTTCCATTACCCCCCTCATGATCAGGATGAGGAACTTCCACATCTTCTACTGCCTCTTCTACAGCTTGTGTTGGTTCCTTCCTGACCTTTTCTGGTTCCCTTGGTAAACTGATGCCAAGCTTTTCCATGATTATTCTCAAGTTGTTGGCTCTGTCTGAGGCAGATTGAGATAGATCCTTGAGTTCCCCAACTCTGCTCCTCATAATAGCCTGTTGATTCTATGAACTTGACATCCCTGGAGACTAACACTCTCTAGTGTCTGGAACATAGCATTTGTACCCTTTCTGATGTGTGGAATACCCAATAAACATTGCCTTTGTGCTTCTGGCCTCTAACTTGTTTCTGAGTTCTCCTGGAACTAAGACAAAGCACACACACCCAAACACACGCAAATGATCTATATTAGGTTTAGTTTTGGTCAGTACCTCATATGGAGTGGCATCTTGAAGCACTCTTGTAGGTGTGCGGTTGATAAGGTAAGTGGCAGTGACTACTGCATCTCCCCAAAATCTTTTAGGCACATTACCATGGAACATCATGCTCCTGGCTACCTCCATTAAGTGCCTGTTCTTTCTATCAGCCACACCATTTTGTTGAGGTGTGTAAGGACAACTGGTTTGTTGGATGATCCCATGTGCAGCTAGATGTTGTTTGAAGGTTGTGCTAGTGTATTCACCACCATTATCTGATCGAAGAATTTTAATCTTAACATTGAAATGGTTAGTGATATAGTTTTGAAATTTTTTAAAAGCTTCTAGCACCCTATCTTTTGATTGCAACAGAGTGATCCATGTGTATTTAGATTTCTCATCTATGAATGTCACAAAGTATTTATGTTGTTCTCTAGATGCACAAGGGGCAGTCCACACATCAGAATGAATTAATTCAAAGCAATCATCATAGATGGTCATTGATTTAGGAAATACACTCTTACAATGCTTTCCTAAGATACAAGCCTCACAAATGTTGGAATGAAGAAGGAAGAAGCAGTAGCTGAGAGTGATCAAGGCGTCCATGTGCAAAGATAGTGCAAAAGAAATGATCACAGAGAATGCACAAGAAAGATCATGAAGTGTGCAATGTCCGGGTCAGCCTTGAATCACTAAAAGGAGAATGTGCAAAGTCAGGATCAAGATCAAGAATGTTCAAAGTGAGGGTTTGATAAGTTGGTGCAAAGTCAGGGAATTCCTGTCTACAAAAGACCAAGAAAAATCATCAAGAAAAGAATATATCTGTTTGGCGCCAAAGGAGATCAGTTTGAATTCAAACTGAGATCACATGTCAACTTGACCAAAGAGCTGTTAGGACCTGTCATTGTCTCTCATTCTGGACGTGCCCAGTCTGTCCCAGCCAGCCTGCCCCTTCTGATTTCCCCACAATATTATTTGTTTACTCATTCCCTGTTTTATTAGTTGTTTAATGTGTTTGTTTGTCTTGTAACTCTGGCTATAAAGCCATTCATCATGTATCACGAAATTGTAAGCTGAGAGGGGGAGTTCCCCTTTCTTCTTCACCATTCTCTGGTCTCATTTCAATCTCTAACTCTGGTTTCTCTATTCTCACAAACAGTCTCATAATTCTCTCTTAAACTCTCCAGAATCTCTCATACTCTTTGAAGTGAAAGTTAACTCTCTCCTTCACCAATTCTCTCATTCTCTGGTTACTTTACTCTTCATACTCTCTATTCTCTTGTTACCCACGAGCTCAGTCTCACTCACACTCTCAAACACTCTTATTCTCTGTTTGCATACAATCTGTCCAGCAAACTCATTCTCTCTGTTTCTCAGTCTTTCTCTTGTTCTGTCTCAACCAGACTCTCACATACACTCACACACCTTAATCTATCTATTCTCACATGGTATCAGAGCTCCCAAGATCCTGAAATTCACAAGTCTTCCATAAATCAAGTTCAAACTCACCCTCATTGTTTTTAAAACCATTGGAGAGTTTCTGCCTAGATAGTGGTTCAATCTCTTCAAGAGGAAGAAGACTGCAACCATGGCGTGTCTAGAGACTTCCCAAGGTCTGTCATCCTTCCTCATGTTCAGCATGAAGAGATCTCTTGGAGAAAGAAGGTTCTGGAGCTGTTTGGCAAGCAATACTCCTAACCAAGTCTGTACAAGCGTTTTTCATGTTCTTTCCAAGATGGAATCTCTCTCTGTGTTCCAGAATCTGGCGCCTGGTAGTCAGGAAGAAAGGAGGGGTCTTAAGCATGAGTGGTTCAAAGGGAAAGCACACACAAGAAAATGGAGTGGGTTAGAGAACCCAAACTCCAAATATGGCAAGTTCAAGTGAACTGTGTGCCTTGGAGGTTCAAGGAACCAGCTCAGGTTCCTTGGTTATAATTTAAACCTCTTTCCCTTGAGTATAGCTTATATTAATATGTCTGGTTGTGTTGAGTGATGTGCTTGGTATTCTAAGGACAGTTTAAAGTTGCTAGAGTTGTTGAACCTAGTTTCTGTCCAATGATACTTAAGAGCTGTGTGTGTATTGTTCTAGGATTCTTTGAGCTTGCTAGCATGGTTTTGTCTAGTTTCTGTTCTAGAATCATTAATCTGAATTGTGTGTGGTATAAGCTAGTTGTTTAGCCACTGTGTTGTCTCTTGTTGCATTGCTAGAGGTCTAGGAGAGTTTCCTGGTCTTGTACTGCATTCATGTTTTGCATAATGAGATATATGAGTTGTCTAGTCTCTGTGCTTGTCATTAAATTGATAAAATTGCCTAATTGCCTTGTTATTGATGAGTTATCATACCTGAGCAGTTACTGATGTTGTGTGCATGGAGTTGAACTGAATGAGTTGTTTAGATTCTTCTGTCCATTGCATTTTTCTCAAAACATTGGGATCAGACTTGGTGAGTTATCAAGGGCTGATCCTAGTGTGTGTGGTCTGATTCTTGCTGGAGTTTGAGTGATGTTTCAGGTACACAAGTGTTGTTCTCTGTCCATCATCAAATCAAGACAAAGAAGAAGATTTTGCCCATGCTGTTCAGAGCCTACACATGGTGTATATTCCTGACCATGGAGAGATAGTTGGAGAAGAGGTCAGATGGTAATAAGTCTTGGTTGAGCCAGAACACGGCTGTCCTTTGAAGATACCTCAAGGAGGATTGATGGAGAGGCAGACCAGACGTTGACCAACCATACACCAGGCTGGATCTTCTCATACCTTGTGTGTAGAACCGGTTGAATTAAGCGCAGCCTGTTTGGGTGTTGAGCTCCTGGTTCAAGAGACACACAAGGAAGAATGGTGGTGTAAGGCATTGGAGCAGAGACCAAGGGTGGATCAGTTGTCTTAAGCGCAGGTGTTGGGACTGTTGTGCTCCTGGTTCAAGTTCAGTATTGCTCACTTCCAAGCTTGGTCCTTCACATATACTCTCTGGATCAAGCTTGAGGAGGGGTAATGGTGAGCACTCCTGAAGGTTCAAGTCGTCCATTGCCTCACCAGAGATCAGAAATGGAGTTCACTCTGATCATAATTGGAGTTTGCAAGTGGTGGAGTTCACTCTTGCATTACTTATTGCTACCGGATCAAAGAAGCCATCTAGAACCCATTGCAACCATGTGATTGAGCTTCCATGATCTGGACTGTGTCTTACCTGATGCCAAGAGGGTGGAAAGGAAGTACACTCAAGAGAAAAGACCACCATTCTCACTTATACAGTCACAAAGACTCTCTCTTTGATTCTCAGTATTTCTGGTCCAAACTAAACCAGAAGCTGATTCTCTTCTCGAAACTTATTCTCCATTTTATTCTCACCATTTTCTCTCAATTCTAACATTCTTGATCTTGATCCTGACTTTGCACATTCTCCTTTTAGTGATTCAAGGCTGACCCGGACATTGCACACTTCATGATCTTTCTTGTGCATTCTCTGTGATCATTTCTTTTGCACTATCTTTGCACATGGACGCCTTGATCACTCTCAGCTACTGCTTCTTCCTTCTTCATTCCAACACTCCCCCTCAAGCTTGAAAATAGGAGACCCTTGGACAAGCTTGGAACACTGAAGAAGCTCCCTCATTAAAAACCTAAGTGTGGAAAACCTCATGGGATAAAACCAACACTTAGGGAAAAAGAGTGGAGTTCAACAATGCCTAGGGATTGGCCAGTGAGTCTAAGGAGTTTCAGATAACTCATGGTGGAATCCTTAGACTCTGGATCATGGCCTGACTTCAATGGCAAGTCAGGCACCAATGCCTTCCTTGCTTCACACTCAAAGCTGCTTGGAACTCTCCATGTGGCTGGTTCTTTGTCTCCCCCTTTCTTCTGACCTCCTGCCATCATCAAAGGGTTTGATCCACGACCATACTCTCCGTTATGAGCTCCAAGTACCTGATTCAAACAATGCATAAATACTTGCATCAATTCTCAAGGCATAAACCATTCAAACTTAAACTCAAAGATTGAACTGGTTACTCCCTTGCATATTTGTGGAATGTTGGTGAGGAGTGTCTGCCTTCTTGGCTTGTGGACTTGAATCTCTCACTCCATTCCTTTTCACAGCAGCCACTGCATTGTCTTCTTGAGTCTCCAACTTGGTGGGGAGACTTTACAACCTTCTGATCAGCCTCTTTAGCACCTTCTCTTAAGGCACACTAGATGGACAGCCTTGTTGTTGCTAAGCCAAGTATCATATGCTGGTTGGAGTCTTCTTGAATCCTTGCAATGGCTTGAAGAATGGACATTGGCTTCTCATTTAACACCCCTCCTCAAGCTTGACCTGAGAATGAGAGTATATGGTCAAGCTTGGAAGATGAGAGCCAATGATCACCAATGCCTTGAAACCACTGCCCTCTTGGCTTGAATGGTGGTCTTTTCTCTTGAGTGTACTTCCTTTCCACCCTCTTGGCATCAGGTAAGACACAGTCCAGATCATGGAAGCTCAATCACACAGTCCTATTTTCAAGCTTGAGGGGGAGTGTTGGAATGAAGAAGGAAGAAGCAGTAGCTGAGAGTGATCAAGGCGTCCATGTGCAAAGATAGTGCAAAAGAAATGATCACAGAGAATGCACAAGAAAGATCATGAAGTGTGCAATGTCCGGTCAGCCTTGAATCACTAAAAGGAGAATGTGCAAAGTCAGGATCAAGATCAAGAATGTTCAAAGTGAGGGTTTGATAAGTTGGTGCAAAGTCAGGGAATTCCTGTCTACAAAAGACCAAGAAAAATCATCAAGAAAAGAATATATCTGTTTGGCGCCAAAGGAGATCAGTTTGAATTCAAACTGAGATCACATGTCAACTTGACCAAAGAGCTGTTAGGACCTGTCATTGTCTCTCATTCTGGACGTGCTCAGTCTGTCCCAGCCAGCCTGCCCCTTCTGATTTCCCCACAATATTATTTGTTTACTCATTCCCTGTTTTATTAGTTGTTTAATGTGTTTGTTTGTCTTGTAACTTTGGCTATAAAGCCATTCATCATGTATCACGAAATTGTAAGCTGAGAGGGGGAGTTCCCCTTTCTTCTTCACCATTCTCTGGTCTCATTTCAATCTCTCTAACTCTGGTTTCTCTATTCTCACAAACAGTCTCATAATTCTCTCTTAAACTCTCCAGAATCTCTCATACTCTTTGAAGTGAAAGTTAACTCTCTCCTTCACCAATTCTCTCATTCTCTGGTTACTTTACTCTTCATACTCTCTATTCTCTTGTTACCCACGAGCTCAGTCTCACTCACACTCTCAAACACTCTTATTCTCTGTTTGCATACAATCTGTCCAGCAAACTCATTCTCTCTGTTTCTCAGTCTTTCTCTTGTTCTGTCTCAACCAGACTCTCACATACACTCACACACCTTAATCTATCTATTCTCACAACAAACACTTTTGAGAGAAATACTAGGCAACAGAATGTTCAAGGCACGAGAATGAGGATGTCCTAATCTAGCATGCCATATTACATCTTTAGGGAATTGAGAAGCAGAATTGAAATAACAAGATAAATCAGAAGTTGGCCGAGTCTCCTCAAGCCAATACAAGTCTCCCTTGGTTACACCCTTGCCAAGCAACTTACTTGACACAATATCCTGAAAATAAACTTCATTAGGAGTGAATGTAACATGGCAATTTAAATCATTGGTGGCCTTTTTAACAGAAACCAGGTTTGAAGCAAAGTTGGACATGTAGAATGCCTTAGATACTTTATCAAACAATTTTAACTCACCTATACCTCTTATAGGAATTTTATCACCATTTGCTATCATCACATTTCCTAGTGCTGGTTTCACATTTTTAATTAAACTAGAATCACTAATCATGTGGTGAGAAGCACCAGAGTCAATAATCAATGGTCTAGTATATTTAAGAATGTTTCTAGAATTCTCAGCAGTGTGACAAGCATTGTGTGAAAAACCAAGGGTTTTAGGTATACCAGATTTATCTTTCAAGGCCTTGATGAGAGCACTGATTATCTCATCCTGGTTGGTCCTTGCTGTGGAGTACATTGATGTAGAGGCCATAGCACTTCCTCCACCATTGTTGTTAGAGCACATTGAGCTTGGAGTCACTTGTTCATTTGCATCAGTTGAGAGGTGGGCTCTTGCATCCTGAAAGCGTGGCTCCTTGAACTTGTTTGGCTTAAGGTGAGGGTGGAGAATCCAGCACTTGTCTTTCATGTGGCCTTTCTTCTTGCAATGATCACATATCAAGACCTTCTTCTCATCCTGCTTGTAAGCCGCCTTGTTTGCCACTGCTTCCTCAGCTTGGTGAGCCATGGTTAAGTCTCCTTTACTTCCAAACAGGCCTACTGAGCCTACCTCCTTCTGGATTTGAGCACATACTTCATCCAGGTCAGGTAGCTTATCAGCTCTCAAGATGTTCTTAACCAGGCTCCCATAAGATGGGTTTAGAGTTAGCAATAGCCCAAACACTTTGTCCTCTTCACGCCTTGTTAAGAGGGTGGCTGGATCAGTTGTGTGATGATATGATCATGGGAAGCAGTAAAGATATATGTTCATTGTTTCACTCATATCTTCCAAAAAACGAGGCTTCTACACATAAAATAACTTGGAGAATGTGCTCAACTCAATTATGAAGCTCCTCGAAGAAGAATCAGATCAAATGGAGCTCAGATGAAGGAGTTATGCAATTTACAAAACAGGTGATCTTCAGTTTACGCGAATTTGGACCTTTGCGCATTTAATGAACAATTCCGATCAGCCCAGATTGAATTAAGCCACAAGCCCAATTGTTCTATAATCTTGGTCCATCAGTGAAGCCCAGCAAAGTGGATTCAGCCAAAAAATATCAAAGAAAGACTGATTTTCGTCTAGATTCAAAATGGCATTTATTTTAGTGTGTTTCTCTCTCTTGCATGCAGAATAGAGTTTGAATTTCAACTCTCAAGCTGTTCTGCATGTTAGGATACTTTTATGGACGAAAATTACTTGTAATTCTCTATAAAAAGAGCCCAAAAATCATGTATAATAATAAGTTTTATTTTCAGTAAAGATTAGAGAAGTTTCTCTCTTTCAAGATGTGATGTCTTGTAAATTTTGGAACTCCATGTTCATGGTGTGTCATATCTATGTTCATGGCTGGTCTAGACTTATCATAGATCCTTTCACAGATCTTTGTGGCGTCTCTCAATCCATCTTTCTATCCATTCCTTGTTGGTGTGTCATATCCAGCAAGCTGTCGATTTCTTTGGTGTGTAATATCTAGAGAATCGATCCACTGGTGAATCAAAGGAATTTCCGCAACCTTTGTGTGCCATTCAATCCACATCCTTTGATCATTGAGATTTCACAGTCTCTTGGATGCAAAGCTTATCCCTTTTACCAACTTAGAGTGCCGACTCCTTGGGAGATTTTTCATCATGTGAGGTCTTAGTAACTCCAACTCTGCCCAAAGAGACCTGTACTTGCCGAAATGAGGTTGAAACTCCTCATCTCCTTGGCTGAGAGCATTGATGGCCCTTTTCACTTCAAAAACTCTAGTAAGGTTGGAGACATTTCCATACACTTTGTAGAGTGTATCCCACAGCTGCTTGGTGGTCTCACAGTATGAGTAAGACTCCATAATAGCTGGTTCCAGGGAGCTAAGGAGGGCTGTGAGCACCATGAGATCTTCCTGACCCCATTTATCTTCATCAGCTACCACCATCTCCTTTCCATCTTCTCCTTGGATAGTTTGTTTTGGAGCTGCTTCTGTTGAGATATGGCTCCATAAACCTTTTCCTCCAAGGGCAATCTTCACCATCCTGGCTCATAAGAGGTAGTTAACTCCCTTTAAGGTCACAGGAATGCTGAGAGTTCGGTTGTTGTTGTTGTTGCTATCCATCTTTGCCTTCATTCGCCAAGAACACAAGAACAGGAGAGAGAAGGATTTAAAAGATGGAGAGAGGTAAGATCAGAGTAATTATGAAGAAGAGTAGGTTCAAGAGCTTTGTTGCTCTGATACCATGAAAGATTATAAGAAGAATAGGGTAGATTTGTGTTGCAGATTATGAACAAGAGAGATTGGAATCCGAGAGAGAGAGAGAGAGAGAGAAGAGAGTTCAACGAGAGAGAGATGTAAGAATAAAGAGGAACATCTTTCCTTAGATTAATTTAGAACATGTTACAACCTATTTAAAGGCAAACCAGATCGCAAGTTGCCAAGAGAGAAACAATAAAACTATTAATAGATAGTACAATGAGCAATAAACAAATGGGAGAGAGTTCTGGTCGATCAGGCTCGTTAAGCTAGAGTGAAAGTGACAGCACACAACGGTCTTCTCTCCTTTGATTCTCCTTCATCCACCCGTGACACTTCTCTACCGTCTCTCTTCCTCTTGTGTCGACATGCTGCACACTTCTAGCTCATATAAATACTCTTTCTTCTTAGACTAAGTCCTTCTCTTGTCTTGCAAGCCATGGTAGGTTTAGTTATCTCAACTTGTACGGACAATAGTTCTTTGATCACACCACAAGCGTGTCTTGCCTTGTTCTCTTCATCAATGCCTTCTATAGATTCATGCCTGATATTGAATCTCTTATTTGCTTCATGTCAACATCTTGTAGAAAAGCTTGGACTTAAGACAAGAAAGCATCCTACGCCTTATCTCCTCCAATGGCTCAATGAAGATGGCGAGCTAAAGGTTACTGAACAAGTAATTGTTGACATGAAGCAATAAAGGAGATAAGTATGATGGTGAAGAAGAGAATAAAGCAAGAGGAGCATCCAAACTGATCAAGGGAGAACAAGTGATCCTGTCCGTACAGTTAGGTTAAGGCGTGACCTAACTTGGCTTGGAAGACAAGGATATGTCTAGCTTGAGAGGAAAGGAAGCTTACTCTATGGAGAACATGTGGGAATTTTGACAAGGGAGCAAAGAGACGTTGGAGGAAAGAGTCACGGGTGGAGATAAGAGATTCAAAGAGAAAGAGCCGTTTATCACCTGTCACTTTCCAACAATGCTGGACGAGCCCCTGCCATAGATCAGACCCATTTGTTTATTCTTTTAGCTAGTCAACTTGTCTCATTTGTTTATCATATTGTTTGTCTATTTAAAGACATGTACCAAGTTCTAAATCGAACAAGGAACTAAGAACTTCCTTTTATTTTCTTTGTCACTCTCTCTCACGGATTCTCTTGTTCTCATTCTCTCTTCATAAACTCTCCCTATATCTCTAAAACTCTCATGGTATCAGAGCAATCTTGCTCTTGAGACCTAAATCTCATTTCACTTCCGCAAATTCATCTTGTTCTTGAGCTGTTCTTCATTCTCATTTCCAGAATTTGACAAAAATGGAAAGCTCTTCTAAATTCTCTATTCCAGTGAATCTAACTGGTTTAAACTACCTGCTGTGGTCTAGATTGGCCAAGACAGCCCTTGGAGGTCGGGGTTTATGGAACCATGTGTCCGGTGGAGAAGCCTTAAATAAAACCATCCAAGATAAAGGTGGCGTGGAGATGGTGGTGGCTGCGGATGATAAATGGGATCAGGAGGATCTCATGGTGTTGTCAATCATCCTAAACAATCTGGAACCATCTATCCAGGAAGCTTACTCCTACTGTGAGAAAGCCAAAGAGTTATGGGATACACTACAAAAGGTGTATGGCAACATTTCCAATCTCAGACGAGTGTTTGAGGTCAAGAAGGCTATCAATACCATTCACCAAGAGAGCATGGACTTCAATAAACATTTTGGGAAGTTCAGAGCTTTGTGAGCAGAGCTAGAGATGCCGAGGCCAAGTACCTTGGACCCTAATGTGCTCAATGACCAGAGAGAGCAAGACAAGATCTTTGCTCTTCTTCTCACACTTCACCCGGGGTACAATGACCTCATCAAGCATCGACTTCGAGCTGAGAAGCTACCAACTCTTGAGGAGGTGTGTGCTCAAATTCAGAAGGAACAAGGCTCAGTGGGGCTGTTTGGAGGCAAAGGCGAGCTGGTCCTAGCAAATCAAGTGGAAGGGACTGCCAACAAAAGTCACTTCAAACCGGAGGACAAGAAAGTATGGGTGTGTGACCACTGCAAGAAGAAGGGTCACAGCAATGACGAGTGCTGGCTTCTTCACCTACATCTAAAGCCTATGAAGTTCAGAAATCAACCCGATTATGCAAGGGCCAACTTCTCTGGTGATGTAGGCGAGCCATCCACTCCAACACTCAACCACAATGGACCCGGAACTGGGGATATCAAGGCTTTGGCGTCCAGCAGTTATTCCACAATGAGGACCAAACAAGATGAGGCCATCAAGCGCTCAGACATTGAGGCTCTCATCAAAATCCTCAAGGATAACTCTGGTAACGCTTTTGGTTTCTCACTAAATGCTTCAGCTAATGGTATAGCTTTAGAAAGTTCAAAAATGATTAAACCATTGGTGATTGATTCCGGGGCTAGCCACCACATGATTAGTGATCTAAGCCTAATTAAAAATGTCACTCCTGCCTGAGGAAATGTTATATGATAGCTGATGGTAACAAGGTTCCATTTAAAGGCATAGGTGATCTTAGATTATTTGAAAAAGAATCTAAAGCTTTCTACATGCCTAGCTTCACCTCTAATTTGTTATCTGTTAAGAGAGCAACAAATGACTTGAATTGCAATGTTATATTCACACCTGATGATGTCTACTTTCAGGATATTGACTCTTGTAGGTTGCTTGGCAAAGGTGTAGGCAAGGGAAACTTATACTTGCTAGAAGACACTAAGCTTTGTTGACATGAAGGCATAAGAAGATCAATAGGATTAGATAAGCAAGAATGAGCTTAGTCGGCAATGACTTGTGATTCAAGTCTGTTCGTACAAAGACTTGTCTCTCAAGGCTCCAATCTAACTTAAACCGTATGAGGAAGCAAGGAGTGATCATGTACCTTGTCTTGAAGTGGTTTATGAGGAGAGGAGACCGTTGGAAGGTCAAGACAAGAAGGAGATGTCGGCCAGAGTTAAATATAATAGAAGTCACATGTGAAGCTTGCCTAAGGAGCCGTTCATGACCTGTCACTATCCCGGCCAGCACCTTGAGAAGACCAGCTTAGTTTATTCTAATTCCTATTGTCTTGACTTGCCTGATTGGCCTTTAAATATATGTTGTATGTAGACCATTTATGATCAAGGAAAATAAGAGTTCCTCATTCTCTTTTTCTCTCTTTCTCATCCGCAAACCCTCGCTCTCTCTCTCTTGAATTCTCACAATGATTCTCATCTAAATCTCTTAAGTCTTACAGTCTTATATGGTATCAGAGCTTCAAAGCTCTTGAGACCTAATTCTTCCAGTCTAATCTCTTGTGTTTCCGCAAATTCTCTGACCTTTATTTCTATTTTTGGCAAAGTTCTTGGTGTTCTTCAGCTGTTCTTATTTTTCAGCTTCAAAATTTTCCAAAAATGGAAACTCATACCAAGATGGTTGTCATTCCCGTGACACTGAATGGGCCAAACTATTTGTTATGGTCAAGGCTTGTCAAGACAGCACTAGGAGGCAGAGGTCTTTGGGAGTGTGTTGTGGAGGGAAAGGTAGAAAAACAAACCATCCTAGGAGAGGATGGTAAAGAAGATGTGGTCACGGCTAAAGTAGATGGAAAGAAAGAAGGTCAAGCGGATCTTATGGTTCTCTCTATCATTCAGAACAGCCCTGCACCACATATTTTGGAGGCATACTCCTATTGTGAAACCTCAAAGGAGCTGTGGGACACACTTCAGAAGGTTTATGGAAATGTCTCCAACATCAGCCGTGTCTTTGAGGTCAAGAGGGCTATCAACACCCTCACACAAGAGGATACAGATTTTTCTAAACATTTTGGGGAGTTTAGATCCTTGTGGGCTGAGCTGGAGATGCTGAGGCCATCAAGTGTTGACCCTGAGGTGCTGAATGAGAGAAAAGAACAAGATAAAGTGTTTGCACTTCTGTTTACTCTCAGTCCAGTGTATGGTGGTTTAATCAAACACATTCTGAGGAGTGACAAACTCCCAGACCTTGAGGAGCTATGCGCTCAGATACAAAAGGAGCAAGGCTCAGTGGAGCTCTTTGGAGGTAAAGGAGACCTCATACTCGCAAACAAAGCTGACGGAGCAGATGATCATGTTGAAGGCGCTGCAAACAAAGGCTACTACAAACCAAGTGACAAGAAGGTGTGGGAGTGTGATCACTGCAAGAAGAAAGGGCATGGAAGAGACAAGTGCTGGATTCTTCACCCACACCTCAAACCACAGAAGTTCAGAACTGATGCAAGAGCTAACTTCTCTGGTGATGGAGGAGAGTCATCTAATTTAATGCGCACTAGGAATGCTGGTGATGAGAATGCGCTTACCTACAGTGGTGGTACTGCCATGAGAGGGACACAAGATGAGACTATCAAGAATTCTGACCTTCATGCACTCATCAAAGCCCTAAAGGAGTCTGGTAACACACTTGGTTCCTCTTTAAATGCATCATATAAAGTGTCTAGTGCACCTAGTGCTCTTGCCACAAATCTGAATGCTTTTGATAAGATTAAACCATTGCTAATAGACTCAGGAGCCTCTCACCACATGATTAGTGACGCCAAGATGATTAATAATATTAAACCTATCTTAGGAAATGTTAAGATTGCTAATGGTGATAGAATTCCCATTATGGGTGAAGGAACTATTAAACTGTTTGATAGAGAAACCAAAGCCTTTTATATGCCTACATTTGCTTCAAACTTATTATCAGTTAAAAGAGTGACCACTGATTTAAATTGCAATGTGATATTCAGTCCTAATGAAGTTATATTTCAGGATATTGAGACTCTTAAGTTGATTGGCAAAGGTGTTACAAAGGAGGACTTGTACCTGCTTGAAGATATCAAGACCATTTCAAATTCTGCTTTTAGTTCAATTCCTGTTTTAGATAATGATGTATTATGGCATGCTAGGCTAGGCCACCCTCATTCTCGTGCACTGAACATCTTATTACCTCATGTTTCTTTTAAAAATGATGACTGTGAAGCATGAATCCTTGGCAAGCATTGCAAAACTGTCTTCCCTAAGTCATCTACTATCTATGAAAACTGCTTTGATCTTATACACTCTGATGTCTGGACTGCACCATGCATATCTAGGGAGAATCACAAGTATTTTGTCACATTTATTGATCAAAAATCGAAATATACTTGGCTGACTATGATTCAAACTAAAGATAGAGTGGTTGATGCTTTTATTAATTTCCAGAACTACATAACTAATCATTTCAATGTTAAGATCAAAGTATTCTGGTCAGACAATGGGGGAGAATATACAAGTAATGCATTCAAAAACCACCTTGCTAAGCATGGGATCATTCATCAAACTAGCTGTCCATACACTCCACAACAAAATGGAGTGTCTGAGAGGAAGAACAGGCACCTAATGCAGGTGGCTAGGTCAATGATGTTCTATACCAACATGCCTAAACGCTTCTAGAGTGATGCAGTCATGACTGCTTGCTATCTCATCAACCGGACTCCAACTAGAGTCCTTGAGGACTCTACACCATATGAGGTACTGAACGAAAGAAAACCATCTACAGATTACTTACGTGTCTTTGGGTGTGTGTGATTTGTGTTACAGCCAGGTGAGCATAGGAACAAGTTGGAGGCAAGAAGCGTCAAGGAAGTGTTCATAGGCTACTCCACCACTCAAAAGGAGTACAAATGCTATGTGCCAGAGACTAGGAGAGTCATGGTAACATGAGATGTGAAGTTTGTTGAATCTAGAGGCTACTTTGATGAAAATAATTGGGATGAGCTCAAGGACCTGTCCAAAGGAGCCTCAGATAGAGCACAAAATCTGAAGCACATCATGGAGAGCCTTGGTATAAACATGAGTCCTAGTACAACACCAGTGCCTGTTCAGGAGCAAAAGGATGCGCAAGTGGTTCATCCTAATCCTGAAGGGGGGAATCAAGAGGGTTCTCATACTGATCAAGAGGGATCAGATGCAAGAGAAGAAGATCAAGAGGGTCAAGAAGGGATTAATACTGGTCAGGAGCAAGAGGTTCATGATCAGGATGAAACTAGTCACATTGAACCATCAGTACATGAGCAAGAGGCAGAGTGTGATGGAGAAGAGCATGTAGAAGAGGTCTAGCCGCTTAGGAGAAGCACAAGGGTCAGGCATCACCAATCAAACTGGATCAATACAAGAGTCTACTTCAACTGCCAAGCAGTTGCTCAACCAACTCAAGCAACATGCTCTCTAGCCCAATACCCTATGGATCATCAAGCGTTCATCACTAACCTTGATGAGGCTTACATACCAAGGTCATATGAAGAAGCTATGGCAATCAAGGAATGGAGAGATTCAGTACGAGATGAGATGGGTGCTATGGAGAGAAATGGAACCTAGTTTGAAACTGAGCTTCCCAAAGGCAAGAAGGCAGTTACAAGCATGCTGTTGATCACAATTAAGTACTTAGCCAATGGGAAACCTGAGAGGAAGAAGACCAGGCTAGTAGCAAGAGGCTACACTCAAGTGTATGGTGAGGATTATCTTGAAACCTTTGCACCAGTGGCAAAGCTTCACACCATAAGGATTGTGCTATTTCTTGCTGTGAATTTGGAATGGGATCTTTGGCAAATGGATGTCAAGAATGCATTTCTACAAGGAGAGCTTGAAGATGAAGTGTACATGCGTCCACCAAAGGGTATGGAAGACATGGTCAAACCAGGCAATGTGTTAAGACTCAAGAAAGCAATCTATATGGTCTGAAGCAATCCCCAAGAGCTTGGTACCACAAACTGAGCACCACACTGAATGGGAGAGGGTTTGTGAAATCTGAGGCTGATCATACGCTCTTCACCCTCACAAGCAAGCAAGGAATCATTGTCATCTTGATCTATGTTGATGATATTATAATCACCGGCAATGACAAGGATGGGATTGCATCAACCAAGACTTTCCTCAAGGCAACCTTTGATATCAAAGACTTGGGAGAGCTAAAATACTTCTTGGGCATTGAGATGTGTAGATCCAAAGAGGGATTGTTTCTCTCATAAAGGAAGTACACGCTTGACCTATTAAAAGAGGCTGGTGACTTAGGAGGAAGAACAGCCAAGACTCCTCTTGAAGAAGGCTACAAAGTGATGCGTGAAGGGGGATAGAAGACAAGCCGTATGAAGATGTAAAGAACTATAGGAGGATGGTGGGAAAACTCATATATCTCACTATCACAAGACCTGATGTGTGCTTTCCGGTTAACCAAGTGAGCCAGCATATGCAAGCTCCTAAGATGCACCATTGGAACATGGTAGAAAGAATTCTGAGGTACTTAAGAGAAGCACCAGGGCAAGGAGTTTGGATGGGTTGCACCAAGAGCACTGAGATAGTAGGCTATTGTGATGAGGATTGGGCTGGAGATAGGGTTGATAGGAGATCAACTACTGGTTATTGCACATTTATTGGAGGCAACTTGGTGACTTGGAAGAGCAAGAAGCAGAAGGTGGTTTCATGTTCAAGTGCTGAGGCAGAGTATAGAGCCATGAGAAAACTCACAAGTGAGCTGATTTGGATCAAAGGGCTGCTTAAAGACTTGGGAGTTGAGACTACATCACCAATCACTATGCATTATGATAACCAGGCGGCTATACACATTGCTAGCAACTCAGTCTTCCATGAAAGAACCAAACACATAGAAGTGGACTGCCACAAGGTTAGACAAGCCGTGGAACAGAAAGTAATACTGCCTTGCTACACAAGAAGTGAGGACCAGCTAGCTGATATCTTCACAAAGGCAGCAAGCACTAAGGTTTGTGAGTTCATCCATTCGAGGTTGGGACTTATAGATCTTTCATGTCACTGATCTCTCCTCCATGGAGTGATCTACTCTTTTTCCTTGGCTTAGTTTTTATCCCATTGGGTTTTTCCTAGCTAAGGTTTTAATGAGGGATTGCTTCATGGCTTCCAAGCTTGACTTTTTCCACATGGTCAAGCTTGAGGGGGAGTGTTGACATGAATATGAGATTTGATTTAAGAGATGGTATTAAGAGATTAATGAGATATGTGAAGATAATAAAGGAGAGTAAGAGAGATTAAGAGGTGAGAATATGAGATTATGTGAAAAGATTATGAAACCATGTTTAAGAGAACTTTAGAACCATGATGAACTAGAGAGGATACTCATAAACTCGATATCTTCTTATTAATGAGGCAGTGTTACAATATATAGGGAAGATACAAGGGTTTACAAAGGAAGAAAGTAGGTGAGGTAAAAGGATAAGGTTGCTTTAATTCAAAATAGCCAATGGATCACTTCCACACAGACCAGGCACTGTAGAGGCGCGTCTCCAGCTCATGCCAGGCTGTCTAGACTCTCCTTTCCCTTCTCAATGGTAGCATAGTAGCTTGGTTAAGTCTCAAATTAACCCTGGTCAGTATAGTGACCATATGGACTTACCCGAGTAACTTACCATTTACCCCCGGGTAACTTACCATTTACCCCCGGGTAACTTACCATTTACCCATGGTAAATATTTTGTTACTGCAGTAACTTCTTCTCCTCTTTCACTCATCAATTCTTCTCTCCTTTCATACACACTTCATCTCCTCCTCTCATGTAACTCTGCTCAGCTCAACTCTCCCCCTCAAGCTTAACCATTTGAAACAAGTCGAGCTTGGAATGACCATGAGCTCTCCCTCATTAAAAACCTCACCAAAGAAAACTCATTTGGGACAAAACCTTGATGTGGGAAAAAGAGTAGAGACCTCATGATCAGGGGAGTGTAGTCACTAGCTCTTAGGTGAAAGATCCATGAGTCCTAACCTGATGTGTATGGACTCCATTGTCTTTTGCCTAGCTGCCTTGGTGAATACATCTGCCAACTGATCTTCACTTCTTGTATAACATGGCAAGATAACTCCCAAGACTATCATCTGCCTCACCTTGTGGCAGTCCACTTCAATGTGCTTAGTTCTCTCATGAAACACTGAGTTTGTGGCAATGTGTATAGCTGCTTGATTATCACAGTGCATGGTCATGGGTGCTGACTGATCTATCTCCAAGTGTTTTAGGATCCCTTTGATCCAAACCAACTCGTTGGTGAGCTTCAACATGGCTCTGTACTCAGCTTCAGCACTAGAACAAGACACCACCTTTTGCTTCTTACTCTTCCATGTTACCATGTTTCCTCCAATGAAAGTACAGTAGCCAGTTGTAGACCTCCTATCTGCTCTATCACCAGCCCAATCAGCATCACAATAACCCACAACCTCAGTGCTCTTATTGCAGCCCATCCATATCCCAAGACCTTGAGTTCCATTAAGATACATGAGAACTCTCTCAACCATGCGCCAGTTATGCTCTTTTGGAGCTTGCATATGCTGGCTCGCTTAGTGTTGACATGAAGTCATAAATGACCAAGAAGAAGACATCAAGGTTAGACAAGCATTCGGAATGATCAAGGAAAGGAAACTTACCTGTCCATACAGTTAGGGTCAAGGAGCGACCTAACGTGACTTACAAGACAAGGGAAGGTTTATACTTGAGAAGAAAGGATGTAGCTTGC
The DNA here is from genome assembly GCA_016432835.1 of Brassica nigra. Taxonomy (NCBI): domain Eukaryota; kingdom Viridiplantae; phylum Streptophyta; class Magnoliopsida; order Brassicales; family Brassicaceae; genus Brassica; species Brassica nigra. The sequence continues at coordinate 29,149,966 of CM028245.1, forward strand.
CTTAGAACAAAAGGGGATGTCGACAATAGGGAGAGAACCGTTGAGGAAGAGTCACGGGTGGGGTGTTAAGGAGAGAGAGCCGTTTAGGACCTGTCGCTTTCCACCCAAGCTGGACGAGCCCTGGCCGAGATCAGTCCCATTGTTTATTCTTTTCTTCTAGTCAACTTGCCTATTGTTTAACAATTCTATTAGTCTATTTAAAGACATTTAATCAGACCAAAAGAGAACAAGGAAAATAGAATTCCTCAATCACACTCTCTCTCTCTACAATCTCGTCCACTCCTCTCTCTCTCTCTCTGTTTACAATGTTTCTCTTAAATCTCTCTTAAATCTCTCGTAAATCTCTCTTAAATCTCTCTTAAATCTCTCCTTTATTCTCACAAATCTTCATGGTATCAGAGAATCAAAGCTCTTGAACCTATTCACTTCCGCAAACAAGCATTACTCTGTTCTTAATTCTTGTTCTGTTTCTTTCTCTGTTCTTGGTGTTCTTCACTCTGTTTTCAAACCATACTTCTGTTCTTGAATTCCTGGCGAATTGAAGATGGACAACAACAGATCTCTAACCATTCCTGTGACTTTGAAAGGGATTAATTATCTCTTATGGGCCAGGATGGTAAAGAATGCCCTTGGAGGAAAAGGTTTATGGAGTCATGTATCAACTACAGCAGCTCCAAAACAGACTGTCCAAGGAGAAGATGGAAAGGAGATGGTGGTAGCTGATGAAGACAAATGGGGTCAGGAGGATCTCATGGTGCTCACAGCCCTCCTAAGCTCACTTGACCCAGCTATTATGGAGTCTTACTCATACTGTGAGTCCACCAAGCAGCTGTGGGATACTCTCTACAAGGTTTATGGAAATCAATCCAACCTCACCAGAGTATTTGAAGTAAAAAAGAGCTATCAATGCTCTCAGCCAAGGAGAAACAGAGTTCCAACCTCACTTTGGCAAGTTTAGGTCTCTGTGGGCGGAACTGGAGCTACTCAGACCTCACACCACTGACTCTTATACCTTGAACTCTAGGCGTGAGGAGGATAAGGTGTTTGGGCTGCTGCTGACACTCAACCCATCCTATGGAGGCCTTATCAAGCACATCTTGAGAGCTGAGAAGTTACCTGACCTTGATGATGTGTGTGCGCAAATCCAGAAGGAGGAAGGGTCTATGGGGCTATTTGGAAACAAAGGAGAATTAACCATGGCTCACCAGGCTGAGGAAGCAGTGGCAAACAAGGTAGCTTACAAGCAAGATGAGAGGAAGGTCTTGATCTGTGACCATTGCAAGAAGAAAGGCCACATGAAAGACAAATGCTGGATTATCCACCCTCATCTTAAGCCAAACAAGTTCAAGGAGACACGCTTTCATGATGCAAGAGCTCATCTCTCCACTGATGGAATTGAACCAGTAACTCCAAGCTCAATGTGCTCCAACAACAATGGTGGGGGAAGTGCTATGGCCTCTACATCAATGTATTCCACAGCAAGGAACAACCAGGATGAGACCATCAGGCGATCTGACTTGGATGCTCTCATCAAGGCCTTGAAAGAAAACTCTGGTATACCTAAAACTCTTGGTTTCTCACACAATGCTTGTCTCACTGCTGATAGCTCAAAAAACATTTTTAAAAATACTAGACCATTAATTATTGATTCTGGTGCTTCTCATCACATGATTAGTGATTCTAGTTTAATTAAAAATGTGGAACCAGCTCTAGGAAATGTGATGATAGCAAATGGTGATAAAATTCCAATAAGAGGTATAGGTGAATTGAAATTATTTGATAAAGTGTCTAAAGCCTTTTACATGTCCACCTTTGCTTCAAACCTGGTCTCTGTTAAAAAGGCCACTAATTATCTAAACTGCCATGTTACATTCACTCCTAATGAGGTTTAGTTTCAGGATATTGAGTCTAGTAGGTTGCTTGTCAAAGGTGTGACCAAGGGAGACTTGTACTTGCTTGAAGACACTCGGCCAGTAGCTGATTTATCTAGCTATTTCAATTATGTTTCTCAATTCCCTAAAGATGTAATATGGCATGCTAGATTAGGACATCCTCATTCTCGTGCCTTAAACATCCTGTTGCCTAGCATTTCTTTAAAAAGTTATTGTGAGGCTTGTATCTTAGGAAAACATTGTAAGAATGTGTTTCCTAAATCAATGACCATCTATGATAATTGCTTTGATCTAGTTCATTCTGATGTGTGGACTGCCCCTTGTGCATCTAGAGAACAGCATAAGTACTTTGTGACATTTATAGATGAGAAATCTAAGTATACATGGATCACACTGCTGCAATCAAAAGATAGGGTGCTAGAAGCTTTTAAAAATTTCCAAAATTATATCACTAACCATTTTAATGTCAAGATAAAGATTCTTAGGTCAGATAATGGTGAATACACTAGCACAGCCTTCAAACATTACCTAGCTGCTCAAGGGATTATAGAACAAACTAGCTGTCCCTACACACCCCAACAAAATGGTGTGGCAGAGAGAAAGAATAGGAACTTGATGGAGGTGGCCAGGAGCATGATGTTCCATGGAAATGTACCTAAGAGGTTTTGGGGAGATGCAGTTGTCACTGCCATTTACCTTATCAACCGCACTCCCACCAGAGTACTTCATGATGCTACACCATATGAGGTATTGAACAAGACTAAACCATCCATAGATCATTTGCGTGTGTTTGGTTGTGTTTGCTTTGTCTTAGTACCAGGAGAACTAAGGAACAAGCTAGAGGCCAGAAGCACAAAGGCAATGTTTATTGGGTATTCAACACATCAAAAAGGATACAAGTGTTACAATCCAGACACCAGGAGAGTTCTAGTATCCAGGGATGTCAAGTTCATTGAAGAAAGAGGCTATTATGATGAGAAGAGCTGGGGAGAACTCAAAGATCTATCTCAATCAGCCTCAGATGGAGCTAACAACCTGAGAGTCTTAATGGAAAGACTTGGGATCAGTTTACCAGATGCACCGGAAAAGGTCAGGGAGGTGCCCACACAAGCTGTAGATGAGACAGTAGAAGATGTTGGAGTATCTCACCTTGATCCTGATGGGGGCAGTGGAAACAATGAGCAATTTGCACAAGCTCAACCTGAAGAGAACTCAGTGTCACATGATCAAGATGAGATGCCACCAGAATCAGATGCTGAGACATTACATGAGGCGCCAAATAATGAACCTGAACCTGAGTAGATACAGCCTTTGAGAAGGAGTATAAGAGACAGGAAACCAGGTTCAAATCGGATCAACACAAGGGTCTACTTTAATGCTAAAGCCGTAGCTCATCCAATCAGCGCAGCATGTTCTCTTGCCCAATACCCAGAAGAACATCAAGTCTTCATCAGTGAATTGGATCAGGAGTGTTAAATATGAGAAGCCAATGTCCATTCTTCAGAAACTTATGCAAGGGAAGTACCTAAAACTATACTTATTCTTGTTTGAATAGGTTTTCCCCTTGAGAATTGATGCATGTGTGTGTGCATTGTTTGAATCAGGTACTTGGAGCTCATAATGAAGAGTCTGGTCGTGGATCAAACCCTTTGATGATGGCATGAGGTCAGAAGAAAGGGGGAGACAAAGAACCAGCCACATAGAGAGTTCTAAGAAGTTTTGAGTATGAAGCAAGGAAGGCATTGGTGCTTGCTTTCCATTGAAGTAAGGCCATGATCCAGAGTCTAAGGAGTCCTTCAAAATCATCTTAAACTCCTTAGACTCACTGGCCAATCCCTAGGCTGAGGGTAGTTGCACTCTTTTTCCCTAAGTGATGGTTTTATCCCATGAGGTTTTCCACACTTAGGTTTTAATGAGGCAAGTGCTCTCAGTTCCAAACTTGCCCAAGGATCTCCTATGGTCAAGCTTGAGGGGGAGTATTGAAATAAATAAAGGAATGACTAGAAGGAGAAGCTGGTTGATGATCCAAGGATATAAGTTCATAAAGAGAAGCTAATTTGGTTCTGTTTTGTACAGACTTGCTCCACAAGCTACCACTTGACCTAACCTGACTTGCAAGGCAAGGAATGAGTTGTGGAGGACCTTATGGACGTGGGAACCTCTGAGAAGTAAAGGAAAAATGTTTGAATTTAAATAAGAGAGTCTTGTTTGAATTTGAAAAGAAGAAGTCACATGGGTTGCTTTGGAGAAGCATGGACCTGTCCCTTTCACTCAAGCAGGCTGTGCCAACCTCTCTCATGTCTCTTTCTCTGTTTCTGGTCGTGCCTCCCTTGTCCATATCCTCCTGGAATCTTCCATTTCCCATTATATTAGTTGTTTAGTGTTCCCTGATTTAATCTTTGTTTATTGTAAGTGATTGCCTATTTAAAGGCTTCACCACTCTTGTAACAAGTTATCCAGTATCAATACAAGTTCTCTCTATCTAATTTCGTGGCTCTCTCTCCTTGCTTGTGTCTAAACAATATTCACAATGTAAGGAGTTTAGAGTTATGGTTTAGAGGCTGCCTTAACTCTCTTTCCCTTAAGGCAGCCTAATACTTGTAAAACTCACTCTAAACTCTTCTTTATCTTCAGTTAAGCTCTAGATTACTGATTCTAAATCCTCTTCATCTTAAGTACACAAACTCAAAGTGTTGTGTTACTACAGAAGGATAGATTCAAACTAGAGATTCTTTGCCATACATAACCAGTTTACTGTCTAGGATCTTGGTTATTGTATAGGCTGTGTAAGAGGATTCAACTACCAGTTGGTTGTCTCCTCAAGTATGATGGTGAGTTCCTGTTGTATGGTTGAAGGGGATTCAGTTACAAGTTAACTGAATACTCTCTTGACATGAGACAAACACTCATGAATTCCAACATGGTATCAGAGCACCAGGGAGTAAATCCTTGGCTCTATGGGTTACATTCTCACCAGCTTTCAACTTCCGTCTAAGTTCTACCACTAAAGCTTCAAACTTTTCATGTTTTCTCTCAAGCAGAGGAACAAGACTTGAGTTTTATTTAAAGAAACAAGACTTGCCAAGTTGTCTCCTTTCTCTTTCTGTTGGATGGCACAAGCAAGGAGGTCAAGGTCGAAGCTTTCATCAGATCTGTGAGTTTTATTACATCAACTCAGTTAAAGGTTGAAGCTTTATATGGAGACTCAAACGGAGCTTCTGGTTGCAAGAAAGGAACACAAGCTGAGACAACAGTGGATGGTTTTTGGGTTCAGAGACACGTGACAACAAGGGTGGAATTCTTCTGAAGATGCAATCATCACATCACGGTAACTGTTTCTTTTCATGTGAAAAAAAATGAAACTGCCGTTTGATAGATGGAGAAGAATATTGTGGTCGCTTGGTTTGATGGTTCTGTTGTCTGTCTAAGAGTTATTGGTATTGGGTTTCATGAGATGTTATTGCCGCAAGTTTGTTGAGATGCTCGGGAAATAATATTAAAGATGTGGCTGGAAAATGAAAGGGAAGGTTAGCGTTGAAGAATTTCAGTAGTTGTGGACATTGTCTTTTGTTTGCTAAGTGATGGTGCAGGACAACCATGAGTTTTGTGAAGAACAATGGTTGAAAATACCTCTGAGAGACTATACTAAACTCTCCAAGTTCAAGAGAAACCTCTGAGGGAGTCATGATAGATCTCCAAGTATAGACCAAAAGTTCTCATCTGGTTCTGAAGTTGTTGAGTTGTGTTGAGTTTGAGGAGTGTTACAAGGTGTATGAGGAGAAGACATGAGAGTGGAGATCATTTGGAGAGGAATTGGTGAAGGCTTGATCAGGCCGTACAAGGCCGTACAAGGCCGTACACCAGTCCGTACCATTCAAGAGCAAGCAACATTTACCCGGGTGAAAGTTAAAGTGAGGGAGGAGTTACCTTGTTACCTTTCTACTGATGTGCCTGAAGTTCCTGACCGTTGGGAAGAAGAGAGCTGAGTCTGACAGACTGGAACAGGCTGTCAGAATATTCCTTGATGCCAAAAGCGTGTGAGACACACCATTGGCTGCTTTTGAATTAGGCGCTCCTCCTTGGTTGACTTCACATGCTTGCCTTCTCCTTTTGATTTAAAACCCTTGTCTCTGCCTTCTATATATATTGTAACCTCTGATTGTCGACATTAAGCAATGAATATCAGTCTCTCTCACTATTTAGAAATGATCCTTAAAGTTTAATCTCATAATCTTCTCTCTTAATCTCTTAAGTCTCCTTTATTATTCATCAACTCTCTGGTTAATCTCTATCTATGGCTTAAGATTCTTAGAAATCTTATGGTATCAGAGCCAGGTTGGCTTTTCAACCTGTGTTCTTACGGTATTCGTGTGTGTTCTTGAAGATTGGTGGTGCTAGATCTTTGAGAAACTTGTTTCTGTGGCTGTTGGTGTTTGTTCTTTGAGATCTGTTCTCAAGTTGGTTCCTGTTGGTGGCGCAAAGCTCTCTGGTGTTCTCAAGAGTTTGGTGTGGTGTTTGCGTGAAGAAGAAGGGTTCTAAAGGTGGAAGCTTTGAGGTTGTATTGAAGATTCAAGCTTAAAGTTCAGATCTTTGGAGTGTTTGGTGTTTGTGTGAGCTAAAGGAGAAGTCTTTGAAGCCGACTTGAAGATTTAATCTGAAAGCTCAGAACTTTATCAACTTGTGTGGTGTGTTGATACAAGTTGAAGTCTTTTCTCAAGCAATGGAAGGTGGTGGAGTCTACATGAAGGTTGCTGCTACTTTCAAGGGAAATAACTATCTTGTGTGGTCAAGGATGGCCAGGAATGCTGTTGGAAGCAAAGGGTTGTTGAAACACATCACAACCGGAGCTCCAAACCTCATCACTCAAGGTGAGGATGTTCAAGAGGACTCAAGTGATGCGCTTGAGAAATGGCAACAAGAGGAGTGTATTGTGCTCTCAGCTCTCCTTGCATCTTTGGATCAAAATCTGATGGAAGCTTACAGCTATTGTGAAACCGCAAAGGAGTTGTGGGACACATTGAAGAAGGTGTATGGGAATACATCAAATCTGAGCAGAGTGTTTGAAGTGAAGCAAGCTCAACAACCTGGTGCAAGAAGACATGGACTTTGAGAAGCATTTGGGAAAGTTCAGGGCTTTATGGTCAGAGCTAGAGATGCTGAGGCCAAGTACTACTAATGCTGATGAGCTCAACAAAAGGAGAGAGCAAGACAAGGTGTTTGGGCTGCTACTCACCTTAAATCCAGCCTATGGAGGTCTCATTCAACATATGCTGAGGGATGATACACTGCCTGACTTGGAAGAAGTGTGTGCTCGGATCCAAAAGGAACATGGTTCCATGGGATTGTTTGGCAAGAAGGGAAAGGAGCTGGCTTTGGCAAATCAGGCATCACACGCTGAGCAAGGAGAAGTATCACAAGCTAATAAGGCAGTGCATGGGAAGTATGAGAAGTTCAATGGAAACTGTGATCATTGCAAGAAGCAAGGTCACAAGAAGAGTCAATGCTGGATCCTTCACCCACATTTGAAGCCGGCTAAATTCAACAAGGAGGCAAGGGCACATTTGGGAGAGGTTACTGGTGGTGCAAGCTCAAACAAGACTCAAGAGGTAGAGGTGGACAATGGGAAGTCCTTGGGCTTACACTGGTGGTTCTAGCTCAAGGAGCAACAATGATGGAGAGTACTTGAAGAGATCAGACTTGGATGCTCTCATCAAGCTCTTCAAGGATAATGGTAACACCTTTGGGTACTCTTTTGGTGCATCCATGATTGCGAGTACTGATAGTTTAGGAAACATACATGATCATCTTAGAAATTGTGATATTGATAGGATTGATCATGCATATGATTCTGCTCATACATATAAGCCATCTAGTATTCTTGCTCATCTTGCTAAATCATCTCCATATTCATATAAACCTCTCATTGTTGACTCTGGTGCATCTCACCATATGATTAGTGACACTAGGCTGATCACTAGCATTGAGCCTGCCCATGGCAATGTGATGATAGCAAATGGTGCTAAAATTCCTATTAAAGGAATAGGAAGCTCAAGTTGTTTGATAAAGACTCTAAAGCTCTTTATATGCCTGATTTCACTTCTAATCTTTTATCTGTGAAGAAATGTGCTACTGATCTAAATTGTAATGTCATCTTCAGTCCTAACAGTGTGAAATTTCAGGATATTGAGAGTAACAAGGTGCTGGGAAGTGGGAAAACCAAAGGAGATCTTTATGTTCTTGAGAATCTGAATTCTGCTGTTGCTGTTTCAAATTTTAGTTGCTCTTTTCTTCTGTTTCTACTAGTCTTAGCAAAAATGCATTGTGGCATGCTAGACTAGGACACCCTCATAATAAGGCTTTAAAACTGATGTTGCCAGGTGTTTCTTTTGAGAATAATGATTGTGAAGCTTGCATTTTAGGCAAGCATTGTAAAACTGTTTTCCCAAACTCTTCTACTATCTATGATAAGTGTTTTGATCTTGTGCACTCTGATGTTTGGACTGCTCCTTGCTTATCTAGGGAAAATCAGAAATATTATGTCACTTTTATTGATGAAAATCCAAATACACCTGGTTAACTTTAATTCCAACCAAAGATAGGGTGCTTGATGCATTTAAAATTTTCAATCATATGTGACTAACCATTATCAAGCCAAGATCAAGATTTTCAGGTCTGATAATGGAGGAGAGTACACGGGCAATGCATTCAAGGAACACCTATCTCGGTGGCATTCTTCATCAGACTAGTTGTCCTTATACTCCACAGCAAAATGGAGTGGCTGAGAGGAAGAACAGGCACTTAATGGAAGTTGCAAGATCCATGATGTTTCAGGCCAATGTTCCTAAAAGATTCTGGAGTGATGCTGTGGTTACTGCTTGTTACTTGATTAACCGAACACCTACTCTGGTGTTGCATGGGAAGTCGCCATTTGAGGTGCTCAACAAGTACAAGCCAGTACTTACTCATCTCAAGGTCTTTGGGTGTCTTTGCTATGTCATGGTTCCTGGTGAATTGAGAAACAAGCTTGAAGCCAAGAGCACCAAAGCCATGTTTATTGGATACTCCTCAAGTCAGAAAGGATACAAATGCTATGATGAAGACACTAGGAGTAATGGTCTCAAGAGAAGTGAAGTTTGTAGAAGAGAGGGGCTACTATGAAGAAAAGAACCAGGAAGATCTGAAGGATTTAACTTCAGATAGAGCCAGTATCTTGAGGACAATCTTGGAGAATCTTGGGATTAATATGAACCAAGGCCAAAGTGGAGGAAGTAGACCAGGAAGGGCGCTACTACTGCTGCTGATGGTGTCCAAGGGAGTGCTGCTACTGATAATATTCATGTCCCCACCCTTGATCATGAGGGGGCAGTGAATCAGAAACTCTTAACCAAGGAATGGGAGAGAGTTCAAGTGGTCAAGAGAGCTCTAGCTTTCATGATCAAGGTGGTGATTCAGGCGTGGAGTCTAGAGATCATCAAGAAGATTCTGATCCGAGTGAGGTTCAAGAAGAAGTGCAAGTGCAAGCACAGGAGGATGAAATGCAAGGTGTGCAAAGTGAACAACAACAATCACCAGTACCAGTTTTGAGGAGAAGCACACGGATAAGGAAGGATCCTTCCAACTGGGTAAACACGAGAGTGTACTACAATGCCCAGGCTGTGGAGCATCCTTCTCAAGCTGTGTGCTCCTTTGCTCAATATCCAGAAGAGCATTATGCCTTTCAAGTAAGCTTAGATGAGAGCTATGTCCCAAGAAGCTATGAAGAGGCAATGCTGATACAAGAATGGAGGGATTCTGTTAATGCTGAGGCTGATGCTATGATCAAGAATGATACATGGTATGAGAGTGCCTTACCAAAAGGAAAGAGAGCTGTGTCTAGTAGATGGATCTTCACTATCAAGTATCTTCCAAATGGGAAGATAGATAGGCGCAAGACAAGGCTGGTAGCAAGGGGCTTTACTCAAACTTATGGAGAAGACTACATTGATACATTTGCACCTGTTGCCAAGCTCCATACTATTCGGATTGTGCTCTCTTTGGCTGTGAACCTTGAGTGGGATCTCTGGCAAATGGATGTGAAGAATGCTTTCCTACAAGGAGAGCTTGAAGATGAAGTTTATATGCATCCACCTCCTGGTCTTGAACACTTGGTGAAGAAGGGAAATGTCTTGAGGCTAAAGAAAGCTATCTATGGCCTTAAGCAATCCCTAGAGCTTGGTATCACAAACTTAGCACAACCTTGAATGGAAGAGGATTCAGGAAGTCTGAGCTTGACCACACCCTCTTCACTCTTGTCACACCAGCAGGTATTATTGTTCTTCTTGTGTATGTTGATGATATCATCATCACTGGTAGTGATAAAGATGGTATCAAGGCTACCAAGGAATTTCTTAAATCTGTGTTTGAGATTAAAGATTTGGGAGAAATGAAATACTTCCTTGGCATTGAGTTATGTAGAGCTAAGGAAGGCTTGTTCATTTCTCAAAGGAAATATACACTTGATCTCTTGAAAGATGCACGTGCTTATGGAGGAAAGACAGCCAAAATGCCCATGGAGGATGGGTATAAGGTTCCACGTGAGGGGGAGCTTGAAGACAGCAAGCCATTTCATGATCCAAAGCTTTATAGAAAGCTAGTGGGTAAGCTAATCTATTTGACCATCACTAGACCTGATATTTGCTTTGCTGTGAATCAGGTGAGCCAGCATATGCAAGTTCCAAAGGAGCATCACTGGCATGGTAGAAAGATTGCTTATGTATCTGAATGGAACACAAGACCTTGGTGTGTGGATGGGTTGCAACAGAAGCACAGAAGTGGTGGGCTATTGTGATGCAGATTGGGCAGGAGATAGATCAGATAGAAGATCAACTACTGGCTATTGCACATTCATTGGTGGGAACTTAGTTACTTGGAAGAGCAAGAAGCAGAAGGTGGTCTCATGTTCAGAAGCTGAGTATAGAGCCATGCTGAAGCTGACAAACGAGCTAGTTTGGATCAAAGGGATACTGAAGCACTTGGAGATTGATCAGGCTACTCCCATGACTATGCACTGTGACAACCAGGCTGCAATCCACATTGCATCCAACTCTGTCTTCCATGAGAGAACCAAGCATATTGAAGTTGACTGCCACAAAGTAAGGGAGATGATAGTGCTTGGAGTGATCTTACCGTGCTATACCAGAAGTGAAGACCAGCTGGCTGATGTATTCACAAAAGCAGCAAGGCAGAAGACAATGGAGTCCATTCACATACGGTTGGGCCTCATTGATCTTGGGAAGCAGAAGAGCTGATCCCCTTAGCTATGAGGTCTTTACTCTTTTCCCTCATCAAGGTTTTGTCCCAATGGGTTTTCCTTGGTGAGGTTTTTAATGAGGAAGATCTCATGGCTATCCAAGCTTGACTTGTTTCACATGGTCAAGCTTGAGGGGGAGTGTTGAGTTGTGTTGAGTTTGAGGAGTGTTACAAGGTGTATGAGGAGAAGACATGAGAGTGGAGATCATTTGGAGAGGAATTGGTGAAGGCTTGATCAGGCCGTACAAGGCCGTACAAGGCCGTACACCAGTCCATACCATTCAAGAGCAAGCAACATTTACCGGGTGAAAGTTAAAGTGAGGGAGGAGTTACCTTGTTACCTTTCTACTGATGTGCCTGAAGTTCCTGACCGTTGGGAAGAAGAGCTGAGTCTGACAGACTGGAACAGGCTGTCAGAATATTCCTTGATGCCAAAAGCGTGTGAGACACACCATTGGCTGCTTTTGAATTAGGCGCTCCTCCTTGGTTGACTTCACATGCTTGCCTTCTCCTTTTGATTTAAAACCCTTGTCTCTGCCTTCTATATATATTGTAACCTCTGATTGTCGACATTAAGCAATGAATATCAGTCTCTCTCACTATTTAGAAATGATCCTTAAAGTTTAATCTCATAATCTTCTCTCTTAATCTCTTAAGTCTCCTTTATTATTCATCAACTCTCTGGTTAATCTCTATCTATGGCTTAAGATTCTTAGAAATCTTAGAAGTCTACTGTTTTACTCTCCCTACAGCTAGTTTAGGAGGTTGTTTACATCTTCATGTTTGATTCAGCTGCTCACATCCCTGTCCAGCCATCCAAAGTCATTCTCATGTTCATTCAAACTTGTCAGCTTCGTTTTCACCCGCTGCCAAGTTTGCGGGGGAATATTAGAGCCCAAAAGAAGAAGCCCAATGCAATCTTCAGAAGCCCAAAGATGTGACAACAAGTTCAAGAGTTTAGGGTTCTAGAGTTTCATATAAATATGACTGTTATGAGAATGTGTTTGTAACCTGGCTGTTCATTGAAGCAGCTTCTCTCAAAACCCTTATGATATTAATAAGATCTTTGTGTTCTTGAAGACAACTTAAAGCTTTCTCTTCTCTTTACATTTCTGCATAATAAAGCTTTTCTATAAGCTATTTTTATTTTTCTTAATAAGCTCTTTGAGCATCCAATCTCCTTGTTTTGAGATTGTTATCATGGTATCAGAGCATGATAAACAGTGAGCAAACTAATTGTTCAATGGTCCATTGTGTTTCAGCTACTAAAGCACCAAACTCTTGATGAGTATTGGATGCTCCTGGCTGTTTATGCTTCCGCAGAACTCAAGAAAACAGAGCAAAACTCTGTCCATTAGACCTCTTGAGCAAATTCTCTATTCTCTATATCTAATTCTCTGATTCTCAGGTTACTTATTCTCCACATTCTCTCATTCTCTGGCTACTAATACTCTGGTTACATCATTCTCTATTCTCTACTTATTCTCTGGTTACTTAATTATCTATTCTCACAATCTCTTGTTTAGAATCTGCCTAAGGTTGTTAAACTGTCTTGAAGTTAAGATGTCATGAAAGATTTATCTTGCTTCTGCCCTTAGGAAAATAAATTGTTTTGTTGCCTGAATGCTTAGTCTTGTTGATTATGATTCAGAGAGTGTTGCTAGGATAGAATCATATCTGTCCATTGCTTGTCTAAATTGTGTTTTAAAGATCAGACTTGGTGAAAACCAATGTTCTGGTCTCTTGTTGTCTACTGATGCTTGTTTTAGTGTTGGTTTGACAGATTTCCCATGTTGATCAGACCCTGCACAAGATGCATATTCCTGACCATGGAGAGATAGTTTTTGAGTAGACCATGTGGCTTAAAGCTCATATCAAGCTTGTCTCCTCCCTATACTAGGAGTCAAGCTTGAGGGGGCTGTAAATGAGCTTCCATGGTCTGTCTAGAATCCATTGCAAGAAGCATTCAACAAGGACAGCAACAACTTGGTGTTAGAACAGATGGCCACCAGAGACTACTTGACAAGATCAGGTGGAGAGTCAAGCTGAGTGGAAAGCTATGAATCAGCCCAAGGCATGGAGTTAGAACAGTTACCTTCTGGTTGGGAAGCTATGGATCAGCTTCTAAAAGGAGTTAAAACAGTTACCTTCAGTGGGAAGCTATGAATCAGCCCATAGCATGTGTGCTTGTACCTGGTTGATGAAGCTTCAAGTTAAGAGGGCTGTTTGTCTCAAGGCATGGTGATCATCATTGGCTCTCATCTTCCAAGCTTGACCACATACTCTTATTCTCAGGTCAAGCTTGAGGAGGTGTTAAATATGAGAAGCCAATGTCCATTCTTCAGAAACTTATGCAAGGGAAGTACCTAAAACTATACTTATTCTTGTTTGAATAGGTTTTCCCTTGAGAATTGATGCATGTGTGTGTGCATTGTTTGAATCAGGTACTTGGAGCTCATAATGAAGAGTCTGGTCGTGGATCAAACCCTTTGATGATGGCATGAGGTCAGAAGAAAGGGGAGACAAAGAACCAGCCACATGAGAGTTCTAAGAAGTTTTGAGTATGAAGCAAGGAAGGCATTGGTGCTTGCTTTCCATTGAAGTAAGGCCATGATCCAGAGTCTAAGGAGTCCTTCAAAATCATCTTAAACTCCTTAGACTCACTGGCCAATCCCTAGGCTGAGGGTAGTTGCACTCTTTTCCCTAAGTGATGGTTTTATCCCATGAGGTTTTCCACACTTAGGTTTTAATGAGGCAAGTGTTTCAGTTCCAAACTTGCCCAAGGATCTCCTATGGTCAAGCTTGAGGGGAGTATTGAAATAAATAAAGGAATGACTAGAAGGAGAAGCTGGTTGATGATCCAAGGATATAAGTTCATAAAGAGAAGCTAATTTGGTTCTGTTTTGTACAGACTTGCTCCACAAGCTACCACTTGACCTAACCTGACTTGCAAGGCAAGGAATGAGTTGTGGAGGACCTTATGGACGTGGGAACCTCTGAGAAGTAAAGAAAAAATGTTTGAATTTAAATAAGAGAGTCTTGTTTGAATTTGAAAAGAAGAAGTCACATGGGTTGCTTTGGAGAAGCATGGACCTGTCCCTTTCACTCAAGCAGGCTGTGCCAACCTCTCTCATGTCTCTTTCTCTGTTTCTGGTCGTGCCTCCCCTTGTCCATATCCTCCTGGAATCTTCCATTTCCCCCATTATATTAGTTGTTTAGTGTTCCCTGATTTAATCTTTGTTTATTGTAAGTGATTGCCTATTTAAAGGCTTCACCACTCTTGTAACAAGTTATCCAGTATCAATACAAGTTCTCTCTATCTAATTTCGTGGCTCTCTCTCCCTTGCTTGTGTCTAAACAATATTCACAATGTAAGGAGTTTAGAGTTATGGTTTAGAGGCTGCCTTAACTCTCTTTCCCTTAAGGCAGCCTAATACTTGTAAAACTCACTCTAAACTCTTCTTTATCTTCAGTTAAGCTCTAGATTACTGATTCTAAATCCTCTTCATCTTAAGTACACAAACTCAAAGTGTTGTGTTACTACAGAAGGATAGATTCAAACTAGAGATTCTTTGCCATACATAACCAGTTTACTGTCTAGGATCTTGGTTATTGTATAGGCTGTGTAAGAGGATTCAACTACCAGTTGGTTGTCTCCTCAAGTATGATGGTGAGTTCCTGTTGTATGGTTGAAGGGGATTCAGTTACAAGTTAACTGTGAGAAAAGAGTCAATATGATGTGAGAGAGTAATAGAAACAGAGTATGGGCGAGTGTAAGAGATGGAGAGAGTAAAAGACTTAGAGAGAATCAAAGAGTAAGCAATTGAGAGTAAGAGAGTATGAGAGTTTCAGTGAGTATCCAAGAGAGTAATTTCGTGAGTAACAAGAGAGAATAGAGAGATTAAGAGTCTGAAAGAGTTTGGAACCAGAGAAAATGAAGAAAGAGAACTCCTCTTTTCTTGAGGTTACAAATTGTGTACAATGGTGGCTTTATAGCCAGATTACAACTTGCAAGGTATTAAACAAATCATAAAGTACAAATCTACTAAACTAATATTATGGTGGGGTTTCTAATGGAGCCAGGAGGATGCAGCCAAGGTGAATCTCGACCAGAGGGAGTGAGAGTGACAGGAGGGAGAGATGGGCACAGTCTGGTTGAGTGAAAGTGACAGCAGGCTCATCCTCTTATGCACATGTGACTTTTACTCTATTTAATTCCAAACTTGCCTAAACTCTCTCCAACGGTCTGATACCCTTTTAAACTTCAAATCTGCTTCAGAAGACTCAGCTGGACGAGTTTCCCACTTTCCTTGACTTCCAAGACACTCTAGGTTACTTGCACTCTAAGACTGTACAAACAGATTCAAATCTGCCTGTTCTGGATGCTTCATTTGCTTGCTCTGGTTTTGCTTGATATCTCATCAGCTCCAGCTTTATTTATCTTCATTCCAACATCCCCTCAAGCTTGACCATAGGAGATCCTTGGACAAGCTTGGAACATGAAGAAGCTCCTCATTAAAAACCTAAGTGTGGAAAACCTCATGGGATAAAACCAACACTTAGGGAAAAAGAGTAGAGTTCAACAATGCCTAGGGATTGGCCAGTGAGTCTAAGGAACTCAAATGACTCATGGTGGATCATGGCCTTACTTCAATGGCAAGTCATATAAGATTTTCAGAGCCCTGGTCATGTATGTGTATGAAATCGCCATTAAAGGCTGGATAAGGTCTTGATCTAGTTGAATGAGAGGGTCTGATGAGACAGAGATTTGTATGAGGAATAAAGAGACTAGAAAGAGATTAGAGAGACTAAGAGACTGAGAGATTAAGAGTTTAAATGTCTAGAGAGATTCAGAGAGTTTCATAACCAAGAACAGAGTTTATCATTCATGAAGGAGGAGGGGAAACCCCCCTCTCTCTCTTAAGAGTTTACAAACGCATACAAAGAGCTTAAATACATGGCAACACTTTAGAAAGCCCTAAGCTATGGATAAGAAATGAAGAGTGGAGATGGACTGATTTGAAATGGATGGTGTTGATCTGGTCAAGGGGAGCTGGCGAGTCTTGGACTGATCTATTTCAAAATGTATGGCTCGGATTGCTTCCTTTTGGATGAAGGGCTAGGATGGATCCGTGTGGAGCTTTTGCTGTAAAGGTAAAGTTGCTTTCCCTTTCCAGCCTGTCTCTTAGCTACACTGATCCAAAGTATATTCCCTTTGCTTCCTTCATTCCCAACGGTCACTAGTCTTTAAGCTAGCCACGCCTATTGTTGCACAAGCACCCTTTCTCATGCCTTGTGATCCAAGCCTCCATCCAGCCTTGTACGGATTAGGTTTGATCCATACACTCTTGTGCCCTATCTTTGCACAAGTCTTCAATTGCTCCCAAACATGCTTCTAAGTCCCTCCTGGACTTTGCCCTAACTTTGCACTCTCTGCAGATGCTTATCAGTCACTCCTGAAGCCTTGCAGAGAATCTCTGCAAGCCTGACCCTATTCTTGCACCAGACCCAACTTCATCCAACCATCTCCACTCTCTTCTTAAGATCAGTCTAAGCTCCTCCTGAGCTTAACTTCTCAATGATAAATGCCTCAATACACTTCTGAAGCTTTGCTGAACTTCTTCTAGAGATCACCTGAAGCTTGCCCTATTAGTGCACAAGCTCCATTTGCTCTTCAGTTCAACACTCCCCCTCAAGCTTAACTCTAAGAGATCCTGAGTTAAGCTTGGAACCCTGAAGAGCTCCCTCATTAAAAACCTCACCAAGGAAAACCCTTTGGGACAAAACCTTGATGAGGGAAAAAGAGTAGAGCCTTCAAGGCCTAGGGATTGGCCATTGAGTCTTTGTGCCTTACCAGCAATGTAAGGGACACAAAGACTCTGGATCATGGCCCTCATGTGATGCAAGGTCGATCCCTCTTCCCTTGCTCATCACCAACACACCTTGTACTCTTCTTCAGACAGATCTTGGTCTCTCCCCCTTTCCCACAACCTTTCTGTTGTGCTCAAGTGCTCGGACACTCTGACCTTCCTTGATAGATACAAGCTGAGTCTTGGCTGCTTCTTCTTCATGAGTCGCCACCTTGTTGCTTGAACTATATGAGGATGCTTCAGCTTCTCTCCAATCACCTCGACACTAGAAGCCGCTTGGAGATTGCTTCTTCATCCTTCATCACACTTCACAACAGGTTGCCTCCTCTTCTTGAATAACCGCCAAGTACTCTCTCATCAAGCCTTCTCAACACTCCCCCTCAAGCTTGACCATGTGGAACAAGTCAAGCTTGGAAGGAGAGCTTCTTGATCCTCCACAATTGCTCACTGCCGTCCACCTTCTTGAACCGGCTTCTCCAAGATCATTGAAGCTTCTCAACACTCCCCTCAAGCTTGACCATGTGGAACAAGTCAAGCTTGGGAGGATAGCTTCATGATCTACACCTTGCCTCATTGCACCACCTTGAACTCGCCATCTTGACTGGATTGCTTATGGAAGCTTCTGCCTCTTCAGCCACCTCACCATAGAAGCCGCACTGATAGAGTCTTCATCTTCTCACAGCCAAGAGCACTCTGACTACTCTCTTGCCTAGACACGCCACTGCCTAGACCCGGATGGCTCCTTCTTCAGTTGCTTGCAATGGACACCTTCTGAACCAATAGACTCGGATAGCTCCTCTGAACCAACAGACTGCTCACTTAACTACCTTCTGAACTCTCTTTTGCTTAGGCACTCCACTGCTACCGGATGGCTCCTTCTGAACCAACAGACTGCTCACTTAACTCCCTCCTCAAGCTTGGATTGGATTGGAAGTCCAAGCTTGCAAGTGAGCTAGTGAGTCTTCACACCAGTGGCGCATCACAACATGAGTACCACCTTTCCATTGCACACAATGGGAACCTTCTTCTGCCTCTTCTACTCGGATGGATGGTGAGCTAAAGACACTTCTTGTGAACCTGAAACAACACTCAAACTCCAGCAAAGATCAGAAACAATTTGCATTGGGTCAAACCTTGATTCCACATCAAGTTTGAACACCAATGTCTTAAAGCAATGCACAAGATTAAACTAAACATTTTAAAGTTCTAATCTTTGCAAGCAAACTCTCTAAGCACAAGCAAGATCATTCAGATTCAATACAAGCTACTTAGGCAATTTTAAAGCTCCTTTTACTGCTCCTTAGACATGAGTCTAATAGCATCAACACAAGGCAGCTTAAAGATGATAATATGCACTAGCCATTATCAGTTTCCATTCATGAATGCATCAGCGATCAAGACACTACAATCTGCTACACATTCATTAAGAACTGAGGCCAAGCATCACTTATCATCCACCAACATCAGACAATGCATTACTTTCAATCAGAATCAAGCTTATGAGCAAACAAGATTTAAACAACACTGTCTAACATCCTAGCAAGCACATAACTCATCCGGAGCAAGCATTTCACTCTTCAAACACTAAACAAGCCTTTTAAGCATCCTGGGACAGAACAAGCTATTTCATATAGCAATAAGCAATTATCCACAGGTTTTCAATCAATACACATCACAACAACCAGGCAGACACAAG
This sequence comes from Brassica nigra, assembly GCA_016432835.1. Lineage (NCBI taxonomy): Eukaryota > Viridiplantae > Streptophyta > Magnoliopsida > Brassicales > Brassicaceae > Brassica > Brassica nigra. Next base: position 29,168,712 of record CM028245.1, read on the forward strand.
TTTCATTTTAAGAGAGACAGGAATGGCTTACAAACAAGGAACCAGCGCTAGTTCCTTGAGCCTCCTTAGCATTTGGTCATGCTCTTTTGATGGACTGGAGCTGTTGAATCGTCACCCAACTAACCCTCCTGATGTTCATGACCGCTGCTTAACCTTCTCACCACCAAAGGTTCCACCTTTCTTCATTGTCTCAACTCGCCAGCTTCTGGAACAAGGGAAAGCTCTCTTCTTGAAAGGTTCCATCTTGAACAGACAGTTGGCTCGTCTTGTATGGACAGGAAAGGAAAGGAACCGCCTTGATAAACCTCCATAGCTTCAAACACCTTCTTCTTGAAGAGATAGAGCCGAACTGGACAGATCTTCATGGTTGGACTTGAGGTGAGGCCAGACTTGTGACTTGGATGGAAGCTTCAGCTCAGGTTCTCATGAACCTGGCTCTGATACCATATAAGATTTTCAGAGCCCTGGTCATGTATGTGTATGAAATCGCCATTAAAGGCTGGATAAGGTCTTGATCTAGTTGAATGAGAGGGTCTGATGAGACAGAGATTTGTATGAGGAATAAAGAGACTAGAAAGAGATTAGAGACTAAGAGACTGAGAGATTAAGAGTTTAAATGTCTAGAGATTCAGAGAGTTTCATAACCAAGAACAGAGTTTATCATTCATGAAGGAGGAGGGAAACCCCTCTCTCTAAGAGTTTACAAACGCATACAAAGAGCTTAAATACATGGCAACACTTTAGAAAGCCCTAAGCTATGGATAAGAAATGAAGAGTGGAGATGGACTGATTTGAAATGGATGGTGTTGATCTGGTCAAGGGAGCTGGCGAGTCTTGGACTGATCTATTTCAAAATGTATGGCTCGGATTGCTTCCTTTTGGATGAAGGGCTAGGATGGATCCGTGTGGAGCTTTTGCTGTAAAGGTAAAGTTGCTTTCCCTTTCCAGCCTGTCTCTTAGCTACACTGATCCAAAGTATATTCCCTTTGCTTCCTTCATTCCCAACGGTCACTAGTCTTTAAGCTAGCCACGCCCTATTGTTGCACAAGCACCCTTTCTCATGCCTTGTGATCCAAGCCTCCATCCAGCCTTGTACGGATTAGGTTTGATCCATACACTCTTGTGCCCTATCTTTGCACAAGTCTTCAATTGCTCCCAAACATGCTTCTAAGTCCCTCCTGGACTTTGCCCTAACTTTGCACTCTCTGCAGATGCTTATCAGTCACTCCTGAAGCCTTGCAGAGAATCTCTGCAAGCCTGACCCTATTCTTGCACCAGACCCAACTTCATCCAACCATCTCCACTCTCTTCTTAAGATCAGTCTAAGCTCCTCCTGAGCTTAACTTCTCAATGATAAATGCCTCAATACACTTCTGAAGCTTTGCTGAACTTCTTCTAGAGATCACCTGAAGCTTGCCCTATTAGTGCACAAGCTCCATTTGCTCTTCAGTTCAACAAGTCAGGCACCAATGCCTTCCTTGCTTCACACTCAAAGCTGCTTGGAACTCTCCATGTGGCTGGTTCTTTGTCTCCCCCTTTCTTCTGACCTCCTGCCATCATCAAAGGGTTTGATCCACGACCAGACTCTCCATTATGAGCTCCAAGTACCTGATTCAAACAATGCATAAATACTTGCATCAATTCTCAAGGCATAAACCATTCAAACTTAAACTCAAAGATTGAACTGGTTACTCCCCTTGCATATTTGTGGAATGTTGGTGAGGAGTGTCTGCCTTCTTGGCTTGTGGACTTGAATCTCTCACTCCATTCCTTTTCACAGCAGCCACTGCATTGTCTTCTTGAGTCTCCAACTTGGTGGGGACTTTACAACCTTCTGATCAGCCTCTTTAGCACCTTCTCTTAAGGCACACTAGATGGACAGCCTTGTTGTTGCTAAGCCAAGTATCCCATGCTGGTTGGAGTCTTCTTGAATCCTTGCAATGGCTTTAAGAATGGACATTGGCTTCTCATTTAACACCCTCCTCAAGCTTGACCTGAGAATGAGAGTATATGGTCAAGCTTGGAAGATGAGAGCCAATGATCACCAATGCCTTGAAACCACTGCCCTCTTGGCTTGAGTGGTGGTCTTTTCTCTTGAGTGTACTTCCTTTTCACCCTCTTGGCATCAGGTAAGACACAGTCCAGATCATGGAAGCTCAATCACACGCTCAATCACATGGTTGCAATGGGTTCTAGATGGCTTCTTTGATCCGGTTAGCAATAAGTATTGCAAGAGTGAACTCCACCACTTGAAAACTCCAATTATGATCAGTGAACTCCATTTCTGATCTCTGGTGAGGAAATAGACGACTTGAACCTTCAGGAATGCTCTCCATTACCCCTCCTCAAGCTTGATCCGAGAGTATAAGTGAAGGACCAAGCTTGGAAGTGAGCAATACTGAACTTGAACCAGAGCACAACAGTACCAACACCTGCGCTTAAGCCAACTGATCCACCCTTGGCCTCTGCTCCAATGCCTTACACCACCATTCTTCCTTGTGTGTCTCTTGAACCAGGAGCTCAACACCCAAACAGGCTGCGCTTAATTCAACCGGTTCTACACACAAGGTATGAGAAGATCCAGCCTGGTGGATGGTTGGTCAACTTCTGGTCTGCCTCTCCATCAATCCTCCTTGAGGTATCTTCAAAGGACAGCCGTGTTCTGGCTCAACCAAGACTTATTACCATCTGACCTCTTCTCCAACAATCTCTCCATGGTCAGGAATATACATCATGTGTAGGCTCTGAACAGCATGGGCAAAATCTTCTTCTTTGTCTTGATTTGATGATGGACAGAGAACAACACTTGTGTACCTGAAACATCACTCAAACTCCAGCAAGAATCAGACCACACACACTAGGATCAGCCCTTGATAACTCACCAAGTCTGATCCCAATGTTTTGAGAAAAATGCAATGGACAGAAGAATCTAAACAACTCATTCAGTTCAACTCCATGCACATAAACATCACTAACTGCTCAGGTATGATAACTCATCAATAACAAGGCAATTAGGCTATTTTATCAATTTTAATGACAAGCACAGAGACTAGACAACTCATCAATCTCTTTATGCAACACATGAATGCAGTACAAGATCAGGAAACTCTCCTAGACCTTTAGCAATGCAACAAGACAGAAGCTGATACTAAGCAACTCACTTAGACCAGAGATAATACAAACATCATAAGTATCATGGGACAGAAACTAGGTTCAACAACTCTAGCAACTTGAACTTGTCCCAAGAATACCAAACAAACCAGAGATTCATCTAGACAACTTAAGCAAGTTTAATAACTTTCCTAAGACAGAGGATAGATAAATCCAACAAGTTGACACAATGCTCATACAAAGAAAGGAGGTCATGCTTACAAACAAGAAACCTGAGCTGGTTTCTTGAACCTCCAGCCCATGGGGCTTACTGAGAATTTATTGTGGCCCTCCTCTCCTCCAGCTTCCTTGGATAGAGAAAGAGCTTCTGGTCGCCATTCATCACCATGAGCAGAACTTTTGCAGATTTGCCATTGAGCTTCATTTGAGATATGGCTCCAAACATCACTGCCTCCTGGGTTTTCTTCATAATTATGACCCATAGATGATTGTTTGGACATTTGAGCTTCACTGGAATCGCCCCAACTCCTGTCTTCTTCATCTTGGAGATTTTGGACCAATGGATAATAGAGAGCACCCACTGGTTTGCAAGAAGCTGAGCTTGAAACTGAACATTGGTGAGGCTTGCTGGACTGAGCTTAAGCCTTCTTGAGTTCCAGAAACTAAAGTACTCCTTTATCTTGAGTTCTGGTGAGCTTCTTCCCTTTGGAAAAGCTTTGGACCAGAGGATACAAGGATGAACAGAAACAGAGTTTTAAAGAGAGATTTGAACAGAAATGATTTATGGAAGTGTTTCTGGTTTTCAGGAGCTTAAAGCTCTGATACCATGTGAGAAAAGAGTCAATATGATGTGAGAGAGTAATAGAAACAGAGTATGGGCGAGTGTAAGAGATGGAGAGAGTAAAAGACTTAGAGAGAATCAAAGAGTAAGCAATTGAGAGTAAGAGAGTATGAGAGTTTCAGTGAGTATCCAAGAGAGTAATTTCGTGAGTAACAAGAGAGAATAGAGATTAAGAGTCTGAAAGAGTTTGGAACCAGAGAAAATGAAGAAAGAGAACTCCTCTTTTCTTGAGGTTACAAATTGTGTACAATGGTGGCTTTATAGCCAGATTACAACTTGCAAGGTATTAAACAAATCATAAAGTACAAATCTACTAAACTAATATTATGGTGGGGTTTCTAATGGAGCCAGGAGGATGCAGCCAAGGTGAATCTCGACCAGAGGGAGTGAGAGTGACAGGAGGGAGAGATGGGCACAGTCTGGTTGAGTGAAAGTGACAGCAGGCTCATCCTCTTATGCACATGTGACTTTTACTCTATTTAATTCCAAACTTGCCTAAACTCTCTCCAACGGTCTGATACCCTTTTTAAACTTCAAATCTGCTTCAGAAGACTCAGCTGGACGAGTTTCCCACTTTCCTTGACTTCCAAGACACTCTAGGTTACTTGCACTCTAAGACTGTACAAACAGATTCAAATCTGCCTGTTCTGGATGCTTCATTTGCTTGCTCTGGTTTTGCTTGATATCTCATCAGCTCCAGCTTTATTTATCTTCATTCCAACATTAACTGAATACTCTCTTGACATGAGACAAACACTCATGAATTCCAACAAGGAGTACATTCCAAAAACCTATGAAGAAGCTATGCAACATGAGGAGTGGAAGCATCTGTTGGAGATGAGATAGGTGCCATGATCAAGAACAACACTTGGTTTGAAAGTGAGCTCCCCAAAGGCAAGAAAGCAGTAACAAGTAGGCTTATCTTCACCATCAAGTATCTGTTTAATGGAAAGCCAGAGAGGAAAAAGACCAGATTGGTTGCAAGAGGGTATACTCAAGTATATGGTGAAGATTACTTGGATACTTTTGCACCAGTGGCCAAGCTGCATGTTGAACTGAAGAACAGAAGGAGCTGGTACAAAGTGTGGGCAAGCTCCTGAAGATGTCTAGAAGAATTCAACAAAGCTTCAAGAGTACCTTGAAGTGTTCTATCATGGAGAAGCCAAGTCTAGGAGAGACTTAGGTTGATCAAGAGAAGGAAATGGAGATGGTTAGAAAGATGGTGAGATGGGTCTTGAGAAAGAATAGGGCAAGAGCACCAGAGTGTGTCTACAAGTGTCCAGAAGTGTTCTGCTGGTTGTGCAAAGATAGGGCCAAGTCCAGGAGGGACTTAGAAGCATGTTTGGGAGCTTATGGGTGAGTGTGCAAACTTAGGGTCTTGGCTGTACGGATTTGGTACGGACGTTCTACAGACCGTACAGATCCGTACGGACCAGGTTGATCGTAAAAGTGCATAACTCAACCATTTAAGAAGATATGAAGTTGGTGCAAAAATAGGGTGCAGCATGATCCTTAAGAGAAGAAGACAAAACTCTTAAGAGAAGAAGACAAAGGAGAGGCTGGTGAAATCCTTAAGAGAAGAAGACAAAACTCTTAAGAGAAGAAGACAAAGGAGAAGCTGGTGAAATCCTTAAGACAAGAAGACAAAACTCTTAAGAGAAGAAGACAAAGGAGAGGCTGGACGAAATAGGTCATGGGACAGGCTGGTCTTAGCTGTAAAGTAAGAGGCAGCCTTGACCATGAACCTAGACAATGTCATGACCAGATACAAAGGAGCCTATGGCCAGCCAATCAGGAACCAGGCGCCAAGTTTGAATTCAAATGAGGAGGAAGCACAACCTTATCCATCTACCAAACTTCAGAAATTACAAGAAGACCATCTCATCTTAGCCATCCATTTCTTATCTCTATTATGAGCCATTAGATGTAGGTTTATGAGTTTCAGATTGTAAAGCTCATATATAAGCTTGTAATGGACGAAATTAGATCCTTCAAGTGAGTTAGGGGGATTTCCCCTCTCCTTTATGGAGTTCATAGCTTAATAAGCTTGTTCTTGATTCTGGTTACTAATCTCTTATTCTCTAAGTCTTAAAGTCTCTTAATCTCTTGTTCTTAGTCTTGTTACACACAAACTCTCCCCTTGTCTCTCATATCAAATCGCCAAGTAGAAACATAAACACAAACTCATCTTTGCTCCATTGGAGCCTTCTCTACACACTCACACACATCAACAGAGAGAGAACTCTATAAAACTCTCATAGTATCAGAGCCAGGTTCTCTAGAACCTGAGCTGTTGCTTCCGTAAGCTTAAAGCTTTCTCCTCCATGGTGCCTTGAAGCAAGAAGAAGATCCATGGCGAATCTGGCTGTTCAACACTACAAGATGGTGGTGGGTTCATCCTTGGTGACCAGGAGCTGTTTGTTGCTGATTCTCACCATCTCATGCGCCTATGAAGAAGGAAGAAGCTTGGAAACAATGGTTATGGAGTGGTCTGATCAACCAAAGCTTCAGATCCATGTTCAAGCAAGTTCTTATTCAGTATCCAAGAAGAAAGGAGGTAGCTTTCTGGTCTTGAGAAGCTGGCGAGTTGACATGAAGAAAAGGTGGGATCTTTGGGCATGGAGAGTTCAAGAGAAAGAGAAAGGTTCATGGAAGGAGGAGACAAAGGTGGCCACCAAAAGAGCTCACCTCCTTGCCATGATTCAATGGAGTTTCAAGGAACTAACACTAGTTCCTTGGCTGTAAGGAAACTCTTTCTCTTGATTGAAAAGCTTGAGCATTTGAACTGAATATTGAAATGTGATTGTGATGTGGTGTTGAGATTGATCAGAACCTAAGGATATTTAAAGATTGCTAATTGAAAATGTCATTAGAATCTGTCCTTGGTTGTTTAAAGAGTATTGTATGGTGATTGAGAGAGGTGTGCATGGACTTTAAAGTTAAGGTTCTTTAAAGAGGATGCATACTGATCTAGAAGTTACCTTTCATTGAAGCATTAGATTCATGTCTAATAGCTGAGTAAAGGAGCTTAAAAATTGCCTAAGTAACTTGTCTTGAATCTGATTAGATCTTGCTTGTGCTTAGAGAGCTTGCTTGCAAAGATTAGAACTTTAAAATGTTTAGTTTAATCTTGTGCATTGCATTAAGACATTGGTGTTCAAACTTGATGTGGAATCATGGTTTGACCCAATGCAAATTGTTTCTGATCTTTGCTGGAGTTTAGTGATGTTTCAGGTTTCACAAGAGGTGTTCTTGGTTCACTATCCATCCGAGTTGAAAGAGGCAGAATGGTGTGCCATTGGGGTTCAATGGAGAAGTGTTATGGGAGTGGTGATGCGCCACTGATACTTGAAGCCACTGAAGCTCACCTTGCAAGCTTGGACCCCAAGTCTAATCCAAGCTTGAGGAGGGGAGTTAAGTGAGCTATCAAGCGGTTCAAGAAGGTGTCCATTGCAAGCAACTGAAGAAGGAGCCATTTGGGTTTAGGCAGTGGCGTGCCTAGACAAGAGAGCTTTCAGAGAGTTTTTGGCTATGGGAAGATGAAGACTCAATCAGTGCGGCTTCTAGTGTGAGGTGGCTGATGAGATGAAGCTTCCACAAGCAATCCAAGCAAGATGGCGAGTTCAAGGTGTTGCAATGGAGTATGATACAGATCATGTGTGCAATCCTTCCAAGCTTGACTTGTTCCACATGGTCAAGCTTGAGGGGGAGTGTTGAGAGATGATCTGATCAAGGAGATGTTGAGATGAAGCAATAAAAGACCAAGAGAGATCAAAGGAAGTGTATTGGCGCCAGCAAAGATGATTTGAATCTACCTTGGGAATCAAGGCAATCCGTACAACCTAATGAGTCTTCAAGTGCAAGGAACTGATGTGCCCTATATAATCGAAGTTAAAGAAGTCCAAGGTGATTAAAATAATGGCTGGATCTCGGCAAGGCTGAAGAGAGACGTTGGAGTGGTGTGGACCACTTGGTCACATGCTGTCCGAGACGTTGGGGAGCTGTCCGTTTCAAGCTCCACTCGCAGCTCTCCCTCCTCTTTGTTTATTCTTTTCCTTGTCTCCTTGTGTCCTGATTTATTCTTTAAATATGTTGTATGGTGTGACTCTTTTGGTAAGTAATAAACGAGTTCTTATTTGCTTCTCTCTCTCTCATGGATTCTCTCATCTCTCTCTCTTGTTCCTGCTCAGTTTCCAGCAATTAAATCTCTCTTGAATCTCTTAATCTCACATGGTATCAGAGCACTTCAGCTCTTGAGACCTAAATCTCCCTATTCTACACTCATACTTCCGCAAATCTAATCCTTTTCACTCTGTTTCTCTTTTATTCTCACCAAGAAATTTTCTCTTTCTCTCTGTTTTTAATCCGAGATGGATATGGACAATGGGAAGGTGAAAGTGAAGGTTCCAGTTGCTCTTAATGGAGTTAACTACCTACTGTGGTCAAGGCTAGTTAAGACAGCCTTAGGAGGAAGAGGTCTTTGGTCTCATGTAGCTGAAGGCAAGTCCTCTAAACAAACCAGCCTAGGAGAGGATGGTAAAGAAGTGGTGGCGGCTGATGATGGCAAATGGGATCAGGAGGATCTCATGGTGGTGACTATCATTCAAGGAAGCCTTGATACACCAATCTTGGAAGCTTACTCCTACTGTGAAACTTCCAAGGAACTATGGGATACTCTACAAAAGGTTTATGGTAACATTTCTAACCTTAGTAGAGTATTTGAAGTGAAGAAAGCCATTAACTCTCTCCAGCAAGAGGACTCGGACTTTACCAAACATTTTGGGAAGTTTAGAGCCTTATGGGCTGAGCTAGAGATGTTAAGGCCAGCTACTGTTGATGCAAGTGTTCTAAACGCAAGAAGAGAGCAAGACAAGGTCTTTGCCTTACTCCTCACACTGCATCCAAGCTACAATGATCTGACTAAGCACATACTTAGAGCTGAGAAGTTACCCACTCTTGAAGAAGTGTGCGCCCAGATTCAAAGAGAGCAAGGATCAGTGGATCTCTTTGGAGGAAAAAGTGAGCTTGTCCTTGGAAACCAAGCTGAAGGTGTTGCAAACAAGGGGTCTTACAAGGCAGAAGACAAGAAAGTGTGGGTTTGTGATCATTGCAAGAAGAAGGGCCATGGAAGAGACAAATGCTGGATCATGCACCCCCATCACAAGCCTCAGAAGTTCAGGACTCCTCACAATGATGCAAGAGCTCACTTCTCTGGTGAAATGGAGCCATCCAGTTCCACACACACTGAAGAGAATGCCGCAGCAGCAAGCAGCTACAAAGCCATGAGTTCTGCGCATGGTGATTTCATCAAGAGGTCTGATATTGATGCACTTATCAAAGCCCTCAAGGAGAACTCTGGTAACACTCTTGGTACCTCTCTAAGTGCATGCATAGATAGTATATCTTTGAATGCTTCAGACTGCTCAAAACTGTCTAAACCTCTTGTGATTGATTCTGGTGCTAGTCATCATATGATAAGTGATTTAGAACTGATTAGTAACATTGCTCCAGCTGTGGGTCATGTAATGGTAGCTAATGGTGCAAAGGTTCCTATTAAGGGAGTAGGAGATCTTAAATTATTTAACAAGGATTCTAAAGCCTTTTATATGCCTACATTCACCTCTAATTTGCTATCTGTTAAAAGAGCCACTAATGACTTGAATTGCAATGTTATTTTCACTCCTAATGAGGTTTATTTTCAGGATACTGAGACTAGTAGGTTGCTGGGAAAGGGTGTGACAAAGGGCGACTTATTGCTCAAGGACACTAAGCTAGCTACTAATTTATATGTTGCTTTGAATTCTATTTCTGATTTCCCTAAGGATGTATTATGGCATGCTAGATTGGGACACCCCCATTCTAGAGCTTTGAACATCATGTTGCCTAGTATCTTGTTTAAGTCTGATTGTGAAGCTTGTATCCTAGGAAAGCATTGCAAATCTGTTTTTACAAGATCAAGTACTATTTATGAAAACTGCTTTGATTTAATCCATTCTGATGAGTGGACAGCTCCTTGTGCTTCTAGAGAACAACATAAGTATTTTGTGACTTTTATTGATGAAAAATCAAAGTATACATGGATCACATTGCTGCAATCTAAAGATAGGGTGTTAGAAGCTTTTATAAACTTTCAGATAAAAATTTTTAGATCAGATAATGGAGGAGAATAAACAAGCCATTCTTTCAAACAACACCTGGCTAAACATGGAGTGATTCACCAGACCAGCTGCCCATACACACCTCAGCAAAATGGTGTAGCTGAGAGGAAGAACCGCCACCTTATGGAGGTTGCAAGAAGCATGATGTTCCATACCAATGTGCCAAAGAGGTTTTGGGGAGATGCTGTCATGACAGCTTGCTATCTAATCAACAAAATCCCCACCAAAATCCTACAAGACCAGTCTCCACATGAGGTATTGAACAAACAAAAACCCTCCATTGATCACCTTAGGGTATTTGGTTGCTTGTGTTTTGTCTTGATTCCAGGACAACAAAGAAACAAGCAAGAACCAAGGAGTACTAGAGCAATGTTCATTGGTTATTCACCAAACCAGAAGGGGTATAAGTGCTACTCCCCAGAAACCAAGAGGGTTCTTATCTCTAGAGATGTGAAGTTTGCTGAGTATAAAGGCTATCATGATGAGCAGAGTTGGGAGGAAGTCAAGAACTTGTCTCAATCAGCATCAGATAGGGCGGGAAACTTGAGGAGAGTCATGGAAAGTATTGGTATAAGCATACCAGTAGAGAGGAGCGCACCTACACCACCCACAGGCGAAGACCATCACTCACCAGATGCTGATGATGAGGCGGCTCCAGCTTCTACTCTTGTTCCTGAGGGGGGGGGGAATCAAACTGAACATCAGCAACACCAAGAGGGTCCAAGTTCAGTGTCTCATGATCAAGAGGAGCAGCAAGAAAGTTCAGCAGTGGAGCAGGATGATGATGACCAGTCCATGAATGATGAGGATCCAACAGAATCAGAATCTACCCAAGTTCAACTAAGGAGAAGCACTAGAATCCGGTACCCTCTTTCTAACTGGATGAACACAAGGGTGTACTTCAATGCAGAGGCAGTAGCTCACCCTATACAAGCAGTGTGCTCCTTGGCTCATTATCCTCAAGACCATCAAGCTTTCATTGGAGAATTGGATCAGGAGTACATACCAAAGTCATATGATGAGGCTATGGCAATAAAAGAATGGAGAGAATCAGTAGGAGAGGAGATGGGTGCTATGGAGAAGAATGGAACCTGGTTTGAAGCTGAGCTTCCCAAAGGCAAGAAGGCAGTGACTAGCATGCTGATATTCACAATAAAGTACTTAGCCAATGGGAAACCTGAAAGGAAGAAAACCAGGCTGGTAGCAAGAGGCTACACTCAAGTGTATGGTGAAGACTATCTTGAAACTTTTGCACCAGTAGCAAAGTTACACACCATAAGGATCCTGCTCTCTCTTGCTGTGAATTTGGAATGGGATCTTTGGCAAATGGATGTCAAGAATGCATTCTTACAAGGTGAACTAGAAGATGAAGTATACATGCCCACCACCTGGTATGGAAAGCATGGTCAAACCTGGTAATGTGTTGAGGCTGAGGAAAACAATATATGGTCTGAAACAATCCCCAAGAGCCTGGTACCACAAGCTAAGTTCAACACTGAATGGAAGAGGTTTTGTGAAATCAGAAGCTGATCACACCCTTTTCACCTTAACCAGCCAGCAAGGGATCGTTGTCATTCTCATCTATGTGGATGATATCATCATCACAGGCAGTGATAAAGAGGGAATCAACTCAACCAAAGCATTCCTTAAGGCAACATTTGACATCAAGGACTTGGGAGAGCTCAAGTATTTCCTAGAGATTGAGATGTGTAGATCCAAGGAAGGACTGTTCCTGTCCCAAAGGAAATGTACACTTGATGTGTTAAAAGAAGCTGGTGACCTTGGTGGTAGAGCTGAAGATTTGAAGAATAAAGAAGAGGATTTGAAGAATAAAGAAGAGATTAAGAGAGAGTTAAGAGGGACATTGCAACCGGAGAGGAGAGAGAGGCGAGTTGAGAGTGAGAGTATGAATGAGGAATATCTTATTTTCCTTTATTGATTTGCTCTGTATACATGCCTTTAAATAGGCTACAACAAACATTAAACAATAGGCAAGTTGACTAGAAGAAAAGAATAAACAATGAGGCTGATCTTGGCAGTGCACGTCCAGCCATGGTGGAAAGGGACAGGTCCTGAACGTCTCTCTCTCCTTCACACCACCCGTGACTTCTTCCTCAACGGTCTTCTTCCCCATTGTCGACATCTTATTTTATTCTAAGGCAAGTTGCATCCTTCATTCTCAAGTATGAGCCTTGCCTTGTCTTGAAAGACACGTTAGGTCACTCCTTGACCCTAACTGTACGGACAGGTGAGGATCCTTCTCTTGATCATTCGAATGCTTGCCTATCCTTGATGTCTTCTTCTTGGTCATTTATGCCTTCATGTCAACACTCCCCTCAAGCTTGACCATAGAAACTTCTGGTCAAGCTTGGACTCCATGAAGCATTCCCTCATTAAAACCTTTACTTGGAAAACCTCTTGGGATAAAACCAAGCAAAGGAAAAAGAGTAGAACACTTCATGGCAAGAGGATCAGTGACAGGTAAGGTTTGTGAGTCCAAGTTTAGGATGGATGAACTCACAAACTTTAATGCTGGCTGCCTTGGTGAATATGTCAGCTAGTTGATCTTCACTTCTAGTGTAGCATGGTAGTATCACTTGCTGCTCTACTGCTTGTCTCACCTTGTGGCAGTCCACTTCTATATGCTTTGTCCTCTCATGGAATACTGAATTTGATGCAATGTGTATTGCGGCCTGATTGTCACAATGCATAGTCATTGGTGTGTTGATCTCAATCCCCAAGTCCCTTAGCAGTCCCTTGATCCATATTAGCTCACTTGTGAGCTTTCTCATGATCTATACTCTGCCTCAGCACTTGAACAAGATACCACCTTCTGCTTCTTGCTCTTCCATGTGACCAGATTTCCTCCAATGAAGGTACAATAGCCTGTGGTTGATCTTCTATCAATCCTATCTCCAGCCCAATCAGCATCACATGGTACGGCCTTGGATAAGAAGACCTCGTCCCAATCACACTTCAGGGATGATGGAAGGATCCTTGAGCTTGAGAAGCTCCAGGACGTTGGGTGATCTTCACAAAGAGCTATGGACTGCTCTAGAGTTGTTTAGCAACTCCTGAGACACAGGTGCGCCCTGCTTCATGTCTAGGATGTATCACGGAAGCTCACGCTACCTACTGTGACAAAGGAACTTGCTCACCACGTGAACAATGAAGGGAGGTTCCCAAAGGGACGTGGAAATAAAGCCAAGAGCTTAAGTTTTATTAAAGAATGTCTCCCTTACAATTGTAGGCTTGAATGACTATTTATAATAAATCATTAGATCTAGAAAACCTAATCTTAACTAAAATAGGAAAACCATTAAAATATAGAAAATACAATAAAAGGTAATTATCTAACTTAATATAATTACTAAAATAAATAATAAGATATTTGGAAATATTCCAAATACTTATCTGCATCATTGGTTTCTTTTTCAACCCAAAGGATAATCCATAAAAGAGGCTGGTGAACCAAGCTGGTTTATCTTTCCACTTCTTGGGCTTGAAAGGCCTATCTTCAGCCAACAACTTCTTAGACACGTCCATCATGAAGCCCAGGTCGTCCTTGATCTCCCTCCTAGCTGGTTCATTGTTGATCTTTGAATCCCTCATGTTGAGGCTGGTCAGGATCGCACCATTCCCTCCTCCTTTAAAAGGATTTGTCCTCAAATCCGAACCTTCTAGGATAAATACATTCATACCGTGCTCCTCACAGACTGTAAAGACTCTTAGCACACAAGATATATCAGACAGTAATGCTGGCTCTTCATGACTGACTAAGAACCTTCTTCCACACTCTGGTGGTCGAACCAATCCCATATGACCGAGAATAAGTAAGTTCTGGTCATCTCTCAGCACAACGTGATCCAGAATCAAAGTGAATCGCCTGACATGATTCTCCTGATCAGGAGGTCGTGTACATTGATCCCCATACTCAGTCTTGAGTCTAGGAACGTCCCTTTCCTCTATTGGGTCATCCCTGGTCTTTCCACACTTGTCTACAAGCCAACTCAAGTCAGTTTGTAGAGTGAAGAAATCGGCTTTGGACTTTTCTTCTCTGGATACCCTTGCTTGTACCATTGATGGCGTGTGATACAAGCTCTCCGTAGACCTCATATCAGTATGAATCACGTGGTGTCTTGGTCTAGGATGGTGAGGCCAAACTTGCAAGTCTTTAAGTAGTTGATGCAATTCATACTTTCTCTCTTTTATCTTGCCTTTGCTGCTGATTAGAGCGACACTATTCCCTCCTCCTTTAAAAGATTTGACCTCAAATCCTGCTCTTTGAGGATGAATATTTCGTGCCTGCACAGCTCTGTTGTTGCTCTTTGCACCAGAATGTTCTTATTGCTCTTAAACTCACATAGCTTTCCTCCTGGTTCAAAGATGAAGTTGTGCAGCTCTTTGACAACTTTTATGTGATCCATGAGACTGAATCTAACACAAACAAGAAGCCTGGTCAGTGAATATTCAGAAGCAAATTTAATGAATCCACCTTGTTCAATCAAAGTCTCAGATGACTCCTTATGAACCACAAGCGCCCCATCAAGCTTTCCTTCTTCTTTAGCCTTAGTTAGGTCAAGAATATGACCACCCAAAGCTACTGGTACGTGCTCCTCTTTCTGTAGTTGAATAATTGAATGGTCTCCTTGACAAGGAATGTTTAGCACTGATGCAATCTCAGGTTTCTTCTCAGCTGTTTGTGAGCATGACTTACAAGTTTTGTTTCCTGTTTTGCAGACCTTGTTTGTTAATAGCTCAGGAACTAGCTGGATATTCTCTCTTGCCTCTGATGGAACCCTAGACCAGCGCCCAAACGGATCCAAAGAAAGTAAATTTCTCTCCTTGGACGTTTTTATGTCAGATCTCTCCCACCTTTGCTTGCTGCGACGCCTTCTCATGATCTGATTGAAGATCTCGGCTGCTAAGTCATCCAGTTGCTGTTCACTAAAGATCAAGGTCTGGTTTTCTGCAACTCTCTTCCTTGTTGCTGGTTGTTTAGCCTTATCTCCATGTTTTCTATGAGAATATTTTGAAGATTGCTGGATTGATGATGGAATTTGTGATCCTAGGTGAAGAGCAACAAACCCTAAACCCCCAAGTGGATCAGCCAGAAAGCAAGTGGATCAAGATTATAGGTCCAATTCTCCTTTTGGGCCGAAAAAGCCTTATTTCGCCTAACTCCAAATCAAGCCCACTCCAGAAACTTCCTGATCTATTTTTTTCTTCTTCTCATACACACTTGGACGTGGGGAATGGTCTCCATTTCTCCTGTTAAGCTCAGCTGTTTGAATCCACCTTGTTCAAGTTGTTGCAAGGAAGTACCAAGAGCTCTTCTCTTCTCTCTATCCAGAACCTCATAGATCATACCAATAAGACCTTGAAACTGTCCATTAAGCCAAGCATTGATCAGCACTGCTCTTTAAATCTACATTTTTTAAGCTGCCAAGTCTGGGTATGGCTTAAACTCTGGATCACTTGAAGGTGGATGGATAGAGGGTTGTTCTAAGAGGCTACTAGCTCTCCTTTGAACTGTGGTCGTCTCCTGAGCTTATGGATGGCTTCAAGGATGGTTTGCTACTCAAAGACACAAGATTACCTTGTATTGTCTAAGATGGTTTCACTAGGAATTCCTTCCTTTAGGTGAGATCAATGTTCCTTTAGCTGAACAGAGAAAGCAAGAGACAAGAGCAAGCTAAGCTGCTGTAAATTATTAGATTCAAAGTTGAAGAAAAATAACAGGCGTCCCCTTAGCTATAAAAGTCGCCCAAAAACCCTAGAAATAAACCAGGCTGGTTTAATTCTAATTCTAGTCCTAACCAATTGAAATTGGTTTAATAAAAATCCTAATTGTCTTGGTTTAAATTAAATGAAAACCAAATAAACCCAGCCCAATTACATTGCAATTAAATTGAACCAACAAGCTGGTTTATCTTGATCTTCCCTCCTTGGACCAACCCCACGATTTGGAGCAAGGCATGGAGACTCTTCTCTTGTGCTCTCAGTCTTGATCTAGTCACTGGTCCACTCCATACATTGGCTAGTCCACTTGATACATCTCTCTGGTGCTGGTTCTCTTCAATATCATCAGCCTCACTCCCTTCTTCTAAGGTCATCTCTTCACTTGGTTCATCACTTGGCTCTTCCTCATCACTCTCACTCAGCTCCTCCTCCTTGTCTCTGGTCATGGCTACACCATCCCTCCTCCTTTAAAAGGATTTGACCTCAAATCCAAGTCATCTGCAATAAAAGGATCCAAGTCAGAAACATTAAAAGTAGAACTGATTGAGTACTTCCCTTCAAGATCAATCTGGTAGGCATTGTTGTTGATTCTTTTCAGCACTTTGAAAGGTCCATCTTTCCTTGGCAACAACTTTGATTTCCTCTCAGCAGGGAACCTCTCTTTCCTCATGTGTACCCACACTTGATCTCCTGGCGCCAGGACAAGTTCTTTGCCTTTGTTCTTCTGCCTTTCATACATCTTGGTCCTCTCCTCAATGTTCTTCCTGACCTGTTCATGCAAGGACTTAACAAACTCGGCCTTTGCTTGCCATCAAGGTTAGTTTGTTCTTTCAAAGGTAAAGCAAACAAATCAAGAGGTGACAATGGGTTAAAACCATAAACAACATGAAAAGGTGATAGTTTAGTAGCTGAATGCACTGCTCATTGTATGCAAACTCTACATGTGGTAAACAATCTTCCCAAGTCTTAATGTTATTCTTAATGATGGCACGCAGAAGAGTAGACAATGTCCTATTGACTGATTCAGTTTGGCCATCAGTTTGGGATGACAAGTAGTTGAAAACAACAGCTTAGTTCCCAACTTTCCCATAGAGTTTTCCAAAATAACTAAGGAACTTAGTATCTCTATCAGAAACTATAGTTCTAGGCATTCCATGCAACCTAACAACTTCTCTAAAAATAGATCAGCTACCAAAGATGCATCATCAGTTTTATGACAAGGTATGAAGTGAGCCATCTTAGAGAACCTATCAACAACCACAAAGATACTATCTCTTCCTTTCTTAGTTCTAGGCAATCCTAAAACAAAGTCCATAGAGATATCAATCCATGGCGCAGTAGGGATAGGGAGAGGTGTATACAAACCTGTTGGTTGAACCTTGGACTTGGCTTGTTTGCACACAACACATCTTGAGCACACACGCTCTACATCTTTCTTCATGCTCGGCCAGTAGAAGTGCTCCTGTAAAGTGGAGAGTGTTTTGGCGACCCCAAAGTGCCCCATCAGCCCTCCTGTGCTTTCCTGACATATAACTCTCTCAAAGAACCACAAGGAACACACAGGCGGTTATCATAGAAAAGAAACCCTTTCACTTGATAAAATTTACCACTAGCATGCTTTTCAGATTCTCCAAACACATTTTAAACTCAGGATCATCAGCATAGCAAGATTTGATATGTTCAAAACCCAAAAGTTTAGTTTCCATTGAAGATAACAGAGTGTACCTTCTGGATAGTGCATCAGCCACTACATTCTCTTGACCCTTCTTGTAGTGGATGACATAAGGAAAGGTCTCAATAAACTCTACCCACCTGGCATGTCTCTTGTTCAGCTTCTGTTGCCCTTTAAGATGCTTAAGAGATTCATGATCTGTATGGATCACAAACTCCTTAGGCCACAAGTAGTGTTGCCACACTTGCAGAGCTCTCACCAATGCATACAGCTCTTTGTCATAGGTAGGGTAGTTCAATGTGGCCCCTAGTTTCTCACTGAAGTAAGCTATGGGTTTCCTATCCTGCATCAACACAGCTCCAATTCCAATTCCAGAAGCATCACATTCAATTTCAAAAGTTTTAGAAAAGTCAGGAAGTGCTAGCAAGGGAGCACTTGTTAACTTCTCTTTAGCATTTGAAATGCTTCTTCTTGGGCTGGCCCCAAGTAAAACCTACACTCTTTTTAATCACTTCAGTCAGTGGTGCTGCAACTGTACTGAAATCTCTCACAAACCTCTTGTAGAAGCCAGCAAGTCCATGAAAACTCCTGACCTCTCCAATTGATTTGGGTACCGCCACTCTCTGATGGCTCTCACCTTCTCCTCATCAACCTGTATGCCCTGTGAAGTCACAACAAAACCTAAAAGACAAGGTTATTTGTTCCAAAAGAACACTTCTTGTAGTTAGCATACAGATTTTCTTTCCTAAGCACATCTAGAACCTGTCTCAAATGGTGAACATGTTCTTTCATAGTCTTGCTGTAGATCAGGATGTCATCAAAATAAACAACTACAAATCGCCCTATCAAGGCTCTCAAGACATGATTCATTAACCTCATGAAAGTACTAGGTGCATTAGTGAGACCAAAGGCATCACAAGCCATTCATACAATCCTAGCTTAGTTTTAAATGCAGTTTTCCACTCATCTCCTTCTTTCATTCTAATCTGGTGGTAACCACTCTTTAAATCAATTTTAGAAAAGACACATGAACCATGTAACTCATCTAGCATGTCATCTAAGCGAGGGATAGGATGTCTGTACTTAACTTGGTGCAGCCCTGGGTATGGCTTAAACTCTGGATCACTTGAAGGTGGATGGATAGAGGGTTGTTCTAAGAGGCTACTAGCTCTCCTTTGAACTGTGGTCGTCTCCCTGAGCTTATGGATGGCTTCAAGGATGGTTTGCTACTCAAAGACACAAGATTACCTTGTATTGTCTAAGATGGTTTCACTAGGAATTCCTTCCTTTAGGTGAGATCAATGTTCCTTTAGCTGAACAGAGAAAGCAAGAGACAAGAGCAAGCTAAGCTGCTGTAAATTATTAGATTCAAAGTTGAAGAAAAATAACAGGCGTCCCCTTAGCTATAAAAGTCGCCCAAAAACCCTAGAAATAAACCAGGCTGGTTTAATTCTAATTCTAGTCCTAACCAATTGAAATTGGTTTAATAAAAATCCTAATTGTCTTGGTTTAAATTAAATGAAAACCAAATAAACCCAGCCCAATTACATTGCAATTAAATTGAACCAACAAGCTGGTTTATCTTGATCTTCCCTCCTTGGACCAACCCCACGATTTGGAGCAAGGCATGGAGACTCTTCTCTTGTGCTCTCAGTCTTGATCTAGTCACTGGTCCACTCCATACATTGGCTAGTCCACTTGATACATCTCTCTGGTGCTGGTTCTCTTCAATATCATCAGCCTCACTCCCTTCTTCTAAGGTCATCTCTTCACTTGGTTCATCACTGGCTCTTCCTCATCACTCTCACTCAGCTCCTCCTCCTTGTCTCTGGTCATGGCTACACCATCCCTCCTCCTTTAAAAGGATTTGACCTCAAATCCAAGTCATCTGCAATAAAAGGATCCAAGTCAGAAACATTAAAAGTAGAACTGATTGAGTACTTCCCTTCAAGATCAATCTGGTAGGCATTGTTGTTGATTCTTTTCAGCACTTTGAAAGGTCCATCTTTCCTTGGCAACAACTTTGATTTCCTCTCAGCAGGGAACCTCTCTTTCCTCATGTGTACCCACACTTGATCTCCTGGCGCCAGGACAAGTTCTTTGCGCCCCTTGTTCTTCTGCCTTTCATACATCTTGGTCCTCTCCTCAATGTTCTTCCTGACCTGTTCATGCAAGGACTTAACAAACTCGGCCTTTTGCTTGCCATCAAGGTTAGTTTGTTCTTTCAAAGGTAAAGCAAACAAATCAAGAGGTGACAATGGGTTAAAACCATAAACAACATGAAAAGGTGATAGTTTAGTAGCTGAATGCACTGCTCTCTCACTCAGTTTTTAAGCTGCCAAGTCTCTGCTCTTCTCACAAGTTCAGTTAAGATTCAAAGCTCTACACCTAAGATCTAGAACTAAACCCCAATGAATCAGAGAGAAAGAATTAAGAGATTTAGGCACCAGCTGACTTTACCACCCTGAGCTGGATTACTCTTCAGCTAGCTGGATTTCTCCTCAGCTCTGATACCACTTGGTGCAGCCTGGGTATGGCTTAGACTCTGGATCACTTGAAGGTGGATGGATAGAGGGTTGTTCTAAGAGGCTACTAGCTCTCCTTTGAACTGTGGTCGTCTCCTGGTGACTAGCAACTCTCCTATGAGCAAGGTCTGGCCGGCTGCCTTGGACTCTCCTCTCTTCATCTTAAGATGCATCTGATCCTGGTGTACCTCCTTAGGTGTCATAGGCGCCAGGGTGACTTGTTTACCCTTGTGAACAAATGTGTGCCGATTGGTGAAGCCATCATGTACTGATCTCTTGTCATACTGCCATGGTCTCCCAAGAAGTATGTGACTAGCTTCCAATGGCGCCACATCACAAGTGATCTCATCCTGGTACTTTCCCACTGAAAGTAAAATTTTCACTTGTTTGCTGATCTTTAAACCACCCTCATCATTGATCCATTGCAAGAGATATGGCTTGGGGTGTTTGTAAACTTCAAGACCCAACTTCTCCACTAGCTCATCACTTGCAACATTGGTACAACTGCCTCCATCAATGATCAAGCTACAAACCTTATCTTGTATCTTGTATCAAACATCTGGTGTGAAACAAGTTTTCCTTTGCTCATCTTCTTTGGCTCTAGGCTGTGCATTGAGAAGTCTCCTGGTGACTAGCAACTCTCCTCTGACTGGATACTCCACGCCATCCTCATCAGTTTCCTGGCCGGCATCTTCTTCTTCAGAAACTACCTCCCCATTGGCTAGAATAGTCATCACCTTCTTGTTGGTACACTCATTGGCGTAGTGTCCAAAACCATGACACTTGAAGCACTTAATGTTCCTGGTTCTGGTAGGTGTGGCTACTCCTTTTCCTTTGTCATCTCTTTTGGTATCCGCTGATGAAGCTCCCTCCCTGGCTTATCTGATGACTTTTCATCCTTGGGGTACATTGGTTTAGAAGTAGAGCCGATGGTGACCTGGTAGAACCCCTCCTCTTATTCTGCTGCTCAATCAGAATTGCCTTATGTAGTAGCTCATCCATGTCCTCATACTCTTGTAGCTCCAATCTGTCTTGTATGTCTCTGTTAAGACCTCCTTGGAATCTAGCCATGGTAGCTTCTACACCTCTTCTAAGTCAGCTTTCAGCATGAGTGTCTCCATTTCCTGGTGATAGTCCTCTACACTCTTAGAACCTTGGGAAAGCCTTCTCAGTTTCTGGTGGAGATCTCTCCCATAGTGAGTAGGGACAAACCTCTTCTTCATCACAGTTTTCATCTCAAACCAGGAGGCTACTTGAGGCTCTCCATGGCGTCTCCTGGTAGTAGCAATCTGATCCCACCAGCTTATAGCATAGCCACTAAATTCAGTAGCTGCTAATCTCACCTTCCTCTCTTCAGTAAACTGCTGGCAATTGAAGACCAGTTCAATCTTCTTCTCCCACTCCAAGTAAGCATCAGGGTCATTCTTGCCATGGAATGGAGGAATTCTAAGCTTGAGACTGCCTAGGTTATCAGCTGGCCGTCTGCGTTATGGTGCCTGCTGTGCTGACTAGCTTGAGACTCATCATCACTTTCATCAGCCTCATCATCTTGAGCTTGCTCACCATAGATCCTATGACCTCCAACCTCAAAACGTGGTCCCCTTATAGGTCTCATGCGTGCTCTCCTAGCTCCGCAACAGCTGCTACTCTCCTGTCCTGCATCAATATCAACTAAATTATCATTAGCTTGCTGAGCTCGGTTGAAGTTAGCTTGCATCCTTCTGGTTATCTCAGCCATCATAGCCTCAAATTGGACTTGATTGAGATTGATTTGCTGGACAGCCGGTTCTTCTGGCTCCTCTGGTTGCTTCCCAACTCGCCTCTCATCAGCCATTGTCACCTAAAACAGTTAGAGAACACAAAAAAACAAAGAAAACAAACAACTCTCTCTCACTCAGTTTTAAGCTGCCAAGTTTCTGCTCTTCTCACAAGTTCAGTTAAGATTCAAAGCTCTACACCTAAGATCTAGAACTAAACCCCAATGAATCAGAGAGAAAGAATTAAGAGATTTAGGCACCAGCTGACTTTACCACCCTGAGCTGGATTACTCTTCAGCTAGCTGGATTTCTCCTCAGCTTCTTATTATTATTTTTTTTGTTTTGGATCAAAGATCTCTTTTTTTTTTTGATTACCAGGGTTGGCTCAGCTGGCTTACAACAGATAGATAGATAAGAGAAGTGTTTAGATGGATAGAATGATCTGAGTAGTCAAGATCGCAAACCCTAACCTTCAACCAGGCTCTGATACCACTTGGTGCAGCCCTGGATATGCTGTCTTTCCCTGGATCACTTGAAGGGGCGTGGATGGAAGGTGATGGAGATGGTCTTCTCCTTCAAGCTGTGTAAGGCTCTAAGGATGTTTTGCTACTCAAAGACACAAGATTACCTTGTACTGTCTAAGATGGTTTCACTAGGAATTCCTTCCTTTAAGTGAGATCAATGTTCCTTTAGCTGAACAGAGAAAGCAAGAGACAAGAGCAAGCTAAGCTGCTGTAAATTATTAGATTCAAAGTTGAAGAAAAATAACAGGCGCCCCTTAGCTATAAAAGTCCTAAAACCCTAGAAATAAACCAGGCTGGTTTAATTCTAATTCTAGTCCTAACCAATTGAAATTGGTTTAATAAAAATCCTAATTGTCTTGGTTTAAATTAAATGAAAACCAAATAAACCCAGCCCAATTACATTGCAATTAAATTGAACCAACAAGCTGGTTTATCTTGATCTTCCCTCCTTGGACCAACCCCACGATTTGGAGCAAGGCATGGAGACTCTTCTCTTGTGCTCTCAGTCTTGATCTAGTCACTGGTCCACTCCATACATTGGCTAGTCCACTTGATACATCTCTCTGGTGCTGGTTCTCTTCAATATCATCAGCCTCACTCCCTTCTTCTAAGGTCATCTCTTCACTTGGTTCATCACTTGGCTCTTCCTCATCACTCTCACTCAGCTCCTCCTCCTTGTCTCTGGTCATGGCTACACCATCCCTCCTCCTTTAAAAGGATTTGACCTCAAATCCAAGTCATCTGCAATAAAAGGATCCAAGTCAGAAACATTAAAAGTAGAACTGATTGAGTACTTCCCTTCAAGATCAATCTGGTAGGCATTGTTGTTGATTCTTTTCAGCACTTTGAAAGGTCCATCTTTCCTTGGCAACAACTTTGATTTCCTCTCAGCAGGGAACCTCTCTTTCCTCATGTGTACCCACACTTGATCTCCTGGCCAGGACAAGTTCTTTGCGCCTTGTTCTTCTGCCTTTCATACATCTTGGTCCTCTCCTCAATGTTCTTCCTGACCTGTTCATGCAAGGACTTAACAAACTCGGCCTTTTGCTTGCCATCAAGGTTAGTTTGTTCTTTCAAAGGTAAAGCAAACAAATCAAGAGGTGACAATGGGTTAAAACCATAAACAACATGAAAAGGTGATAGTTTAGTAGCTGAATGCACTGCTCTTGTATGCAAACTCTACATGTGGTAAACAATCTTCCCAAGTCTTAATGTTACTCTTAATGATGGCACGCAAGAGTAGACAATGTCCTATTGACTGATTCAGTTTGGCCATCAGTTTGGGATGACAAGTAGTTGAAAACAACAGCTTAGTTCCCAACTTTCCCCATAGAGTTTTCCAAAAATAACTAAGGAACTTAGTATCTCTATCAGAAACTATAGTTCTAGGCATTCCATGCAACCTAACAACTTCTCTAAAGAATAGATCAGCTACCAAAGATGCATCATCAGTTTTATGACAAGGTATGAAGTGAGCCATCTTAGAGAACCTATCAACAACCACAAAGATACTATCTCTTCCTTTCTTAGTTCTAGGCAATCCTAAAACAAAGTCCATAGAGATATCAATCCATGGCGCAGTAGGGATAGGGAGAGGTGTATACAAACCTGTTGGTTGAACCTTGACTTGGCTTGTTTGCACACAACACATCTTGAGCACACACGCTCTACATCTTTCTTCATGCTCGGCCAGTAGAAGTGCTCCTGCAAAGTGGAGAGTGTTTTGGCGACCCAAAGTGCCCCATCAGCCCTCCGTGCTTCCTGACATATAACTCTCTCAAAGAACCACAAGGAACACACAGGCGGTTATCATAGAAAAGAAACCCTTTCACTTGATAAAATTTACCACTAGCATGCTTTTCAGATTCTCCAAACACATTTTAAACTCAGGATCATCAGCATAGCAAGATTTGATATGTTCAAAACCCAAAGTTTAGTTTCCATTGAAGATAACAGAGTGTACCTTCTGGATAGTGCATCAGCCACTACATTCTCCTGACCCTTCTTGTAGTGGATGACATAAGGAAAGGTCTCAATAAACTCTACCCACCTGGCATGTCTCTTGTTCAGCTTCTGTTGCCCTTTAAGATGCTTAAGAGATTCATGATCTGTATGGATCACAAACTCCTTAGGCCACAAGTAGTGTTGCCACACTTGCAGAGCTCTCACCAATGCATACAGCTCCTTGTCATAGGTAGGGTAGTTCAATGTGGCCCCCTAGTTTCTCACTGAAGTAAGCTATGGGTTTCCTATCCTGCATCAACACAGCTCCAATTCCAATTCCAGAAGCATCACATTCAATTTCAAAAGTTTTAGAAAAGTCAGGAAGTGCTAGCAAGGGAGCACTTGTTAACTTCTCTTTTAGCATTTGAAATGCTTCTTCTTGGGCTGGCCCCCAAGTAAAACCTACACTCTTTTAATCACTTCAGTCAGTGGGGCTGCAACTGTACTGAAATCTCTCACAAACCTCCTGTAGAAGCAAGTCCATGAAAACTCCTGACCTCTCCAATTGATTTGGGTACCGCCACTCTCTGATGGCTCTCACCTTCTCCTCATCAACCTGTATGCCCTGTGAAGTCACAACAAAACCTAAAAGACAAGGTTATTTGTTCCAAAAGAACACTTCTTGTAGTTAGCATACAGATTTTCTTTCCTAAGCACATCTAGAACCTGTCTCAAATGGTGAACATGTTCTTTCATAGTCTTGCTGTAGATCAGGATGTCATCAAAATAAACAACTACAAATCGCCCTATCAAGGCTCTCAAGACATGATTCATTAACCTCATGAAAGTACTAGGTGCATTAGTGAGACCAAAAGGCATCACAAGCCATTCATACAATCCTAGCTTAGTTTTAAATGCAGTTTTCCACTCATCTCCTTCTTTCATTCTAATCTGGTGGTAACCACTCTTTAAATCAATTTTAGAAAAGACACATGAACCATGCAGCTCATCTAGCATGTCATCTAAGCGAGGGATAGGATGTCTGTACTTAACTGTGATGTTGTTGATAGCTCTGCAGTCTACACATCCTCCAGCTCCCATCTTTCTTAGGCACCAAAGAACAGGTACAGCACAAGGACTCATGCTTTCCCTGATATGTCCCTTCTCCATCAGCTCATTGACTTGTTTCTGGAGCTCCTTGGTCTCCACAGGATTGGTCCTGTATGCTGGTCGGTTTGGTAAGGTAGCTCCTGGCACAAAATCAATCTGGTGCTCTATCCCTCTAATTGGCAGACCAATGGGATTGTCCTCTGGAAATACATCCCTATACTCCTGCAAAGACACTCAATCTCCTCTGGGATCTCAGGAGTCAGGTTAGTAGTAGAGCTCAGCAATTCTTTATAAACCATTAATATCAAATTTGATTGATCAATCACAGCAGTTTTGATATCTTTAGCAGTAGCAAAGAGATTGAGCTTACTTACCTGGCTGGTCTCTCCTATGAGCAAGGTCTGGCCGGCTGCCTTGGACTCTCCTCTCTTCATCTTAAGATGCATCTGATCCTGGTGTACCTCCTTAGGTGTCATAGGCCAGGGTGACTTGTTTACCCTTGTGAACAAATGTGTGCCGATTGGTGAAGCCATCATGTACTGATCTCTTGTCATACTGCCATGGTCTCCCAAGAAGTATGTGACTAGCTTCCAATGGCGCCACATCACAAGTGATCTCATCCTGGTACTTTCCCACTGAAAGTAAAATTTTCACTTGTTTGCTGATCTTTAAACCACCCTCATCATTGATCCATTGCAAGAGATATGGCTTGGGGTGTTTGTAAACTTCAAGACCCAACTTCTCCACTAGCTCATCACTTGCAACATTGGTACAACTGCCTCCATCAATGATCAAGCTACAAACCTTATCTTGTATCTTGTATCAAACATCTGGTGTGAAACAAGTTTTCCCTTTGCTCATCTTCTTTGGCTCTAGGCTGTGCATTGAGAAGTCTCCTGGTGACTAGCAACTCTCCTCTGACTGGATACTCCACGCCATCCTCATCAGTTTCCTGGCCGGCATCTTCTTCTTCAGAAACTACCTCCCCATTGGCTAGAATAGTCATCACCTTCTTGTTGGTACACTCATTGGCGTAGTGTCCAAAACCATGACACTTGAAGCACTTAATGTTCCTGGTTCTGGTAGGTGTGGCTACTCCTTTTCCTTTGTCATCTCTTTTGGTATCCGCTGATGAAGCTCCCTCCCTTGGCTTATCTGATGACTTTTCATCCTTGGGGTACATTGGTTTAGAAGTAGAGCCGTATGGTGACCTGGTAGAACCCCTCCTCTTATTCTGCTGCTCAATCAGAATTGCCTTATGTAGTAGCTCATCCATGTCCTCATACTCTTGTAGCTCCAATCTGTCTTGTATGTCTCTGTTAAGACCTCCTTGGAATCTAGCCATGGTAGCTTCTACACCTCTTCTAAGTCAGCTTTCAGCATGAGTGTCTCCATTTCCTGGTGATAGTCCTCTACACTCTTAGAACCTTGGGAAAGCCTTCTCAGTTTCTGGTGGAGATCTCTCCCATAGTGAGTAGGGACAAACCTCTTCTTCATCACAGTTTTCATCTCAAACCAGGAGGCTACTTGAGGCTCTCCATGGCGTCTCCTGGTAGTAGCAATCTGATCCCACCAGCTTATAGCATAGCCACTAAATTCAGTAGCTGCTAATCTCACCTTCCTCTCTTCAGTAAACTGCTGGCAATTGAAGACCAGTTCAATCTTCTTCTCCCACTCCAAGTAAGCATCAGGGTCATTCTTGCCATGGAATGGAGGAATTCTAAGCTTGAGACTGCCTAGGTTATCAGCTGGCCGTCTCGGTTATGGTGCCTGCTGTGCTGACTAGCTTGAGACTCATCATCACTTTCATCAGCCTCATCATCTTGAGCTTGCTCACCATAGATCCTATGACCTCCAACCTCAAAACGTGGTCCCCTTATAGGTCTCATGCGTGCTCTCCTAGCTCCTGCAACAGCTGCTACTCTCTCTGTCCTGCATCAATATCAACTAAATTATCATTAGCTTGCTGAGCTCGGTTGAAGTTAGCTTGCATCCTTCTGGTTATCTCAGCCATCATAGCCTCAAATTGGACTTGATTGAGATTGATTTGCTGGACAGCCGGTTCTTCTGGCTCCTCTGGTTGCTTCCCAACTCGCCTCTCATCAGCCATTGTCACCTAAAACAGTTAGAGAACACAAAAAAAAACAAAGAAAACAAACAACTCTCTCTCACTCAGTTTTTAAGCTGCCAAGTCTCTGCTCTTCTCACAAGTTCAGTTAAGATTCAAAGCTCTACACCTACATCTGAACCTCATAGATCATACCTAATGGTGCAGCCTTGATCAGCCTGATCAGTCTCAAACTCAAGATATGGGATTCAATGTATGGAATGGCTAAGCTACTGATCAATGCTTGGCTTAATGGACAGTTTCAAGGTCTTATTGGTATGATCTATGAGGTTCGGATGAGAGAAGAGAAGAGCTCTTGGTACTGCCTTGCAACAACTTGAACAAGGTGGATTCAAACAGCTGAGCTTAACAGGAGAAATGGAGACCATTCCCCACGTCCAAGTGTGTATGAGAAGAAGAAAAAAATAGATCAGGAAGTTTCTGGAGTGGGCTTGATTTGGAGTTAGGCGAAATAAGGCTTTTTCGGCCCAAAAGGAGAATTGGACCTATAATCTTGATCCACTTGCTTTCTGGCTGGGCCAACTACTAGTGCACGACCCAAAGGGCATCAGAAGGGCTCCCACAACTCAGTTAAAGTCGTGGACCAGCAGGAAAAGGAGAAATCCTAAGAAGAAAACCAGCTTGTTGGTCAATTTAATTGCAATGTAATTGGGCTGGGCTTATTTGGTTTTCATTTAATTTAAACAAAGACAATTAGGATTAGAATTAGAATTAGAATTAGAATTAAACCACCTTGGTTTACTTCTAGGGTTTTGTCGATTTCTTTTAAAGACATGGGAGCAGCTTTTGTTTTTCTTCAACTTTGAATCTAATAATTTACAGCAGCTTAGCTTGCTCTTGTCTCTCTCTGTTCAGCTAAAGGAACATTGATCTCACTTAAAGGAAGGAATTCCTAGTGAAACCATCTTAGACAATACAAGGTAATCTTGTGTCTTTGAGTAGCAAAACATCCTTAGAGCCTAACACAGCTTGAAGGAGAAGACCATCTCCATCACCTTTCATCCACCCACGCCCCCTTCAAGTGATCCAGGGAAAGACATCATATCCAGGGCTGCACCAAGTGGTATCAGAGCCACTTGAAGGTTTGGGGATTTTGTTCTTAACCTAAATCACGTGATCTATCATATCCAGCAGTCTCATATGTATTATTTTGAAAGAAAAAGAAACCATGAAGAGAAAGCTGAGTGCAAAGCAACAAGGGAATTGCAAAGAAGAAAAGACAGATCCTGATTCCACCCTTCTATGGAGACTATGATCCAGATACATACCTAGAATGGGAAAAGAATATGGATTTAATTATTAGGTGTCAAGGGTACACAGCAGAGAAGCAGGCTCAATTGGCATCTACTGGTTTATGTGGTTATGCACTTGATTGGTGGTATCAGACAGCTAATACCAGGAGACAGTATGGAGAGCAACAAATTTCTTCTTGGTATGAGATGAAGGCTGTCATGAAGAAAAGGTTTGTAGCCAAGAGGTATGGTCAAACTGATTTGGAAAGGATGCACAGCCAATCTGGTTCAGCTAAAGGACATGTTAGGACACCAAAAGATGAGCCAAAGACATACTATGGTGGTGAGGCACCAAGAAAGTTGCAGCTACATCAAGCATATATTGAGGAATTGCAAAACCCACAGCTCAAGCAAGACCTCAGGAACATGATAGATCAATCACTCACTGCTGTGATGAAAAAAACACAACAGACTTCAGCCCCACGTCCAGCATCAAGAGACTATGAGCTAAGTTGTTACCAGAAGGAACCAGTAGAGAAGAAAGAAGAAACTGCAGAAAACAGGTGTGAGAGAACACGCTTTTGAATCAGAACCAACCACTCTTTGTGAAGCAGACAACTTGGACAACCATCTAAAACTAGAGGAGGAGGCACAAGTTGCAGAAACTGAGTGTGGCCACGTGCCTGATCAAAGAAAACAAGAAGAAAAGTTCCTGGAGGGTCATCTAATGCTCTTGAATTGGTGCTTTCTACTGTTGAGCAAGGTGAAAGCTTTCAGTCTTTATCTTCTGGCTTACTGACCTGGTATACTTTAGACTTCCAGACCAGCTTAGTGGAGTATTTGAGAGATGTTAAGGGCTTGCAGCAAGTTGTTTTTGAACCAGGAGGAAGCTTCAGTGTTAGTATAAGAAGTAACAACAATCTGGTGCAGAAAACAGTTTCATACAAGCTTGATCAGCAAGGTTTCTTCACTCCTGGAAAACAAGATTTGAGGTCAAATCTTTTGAAGGAGAGAGGATGGTGTGATCTTGCGTATCTGCAGTAAAAATAGAGGAGAAACAGGAGGTAACACGCCCTTGATCAGTCCCATAACTGATCAGAACCAGCTGAGAGTAACAAAACAGAAACTTGCTGTGGTTAAAGAGAAGCCAAAACTTGAGAATGAGTATGGGGACCATTGTACTCGACCACCTAACCATAAGAATCATTACAGACAAGTGGAATTGAGTTTTGGTCGTGATGGTACAAGGACTTGCATTGGATTGTATTGGATTGGAGCAAGAAGGAGCAGCCAAGTTTAAGCTAAATAGTGAGAAAGAGCAGTGTACCTTAGGTGTTCTTTGCAATGGGAACATCTCACCTGGGTATCTAAGACACGTGAGAAACTTAAAATTCTCTGTGTTTGAGCCTGAGGGGAGTTTTATGTGCTGAGGTTTCTCATAGAGAAAGAGGCATTGCTTTTGGAGCATAAGGTGAATGGTTCTATCATCTTACATGGCTCGGATTTGAGGACAAATCCTTTTAAAGGAGGAGGGAATGGTGCAGCCTTGATCAGCCTGATCAGTCTCAAACTCAAGATATGGGATTCAATGTATGGAATGGCTAAGCTACTGATCAATGCTTGGCTTAATGGACAGTTTCAAGGTCTTATTGGTATGATCTATGAGGTTCTGGATAGAGAGAAGAGAAGAGCTCTTGGTACTGCCTTGCAACAACTTGAACAAGGTGGATTCAAACAGCTGAGCTTAACAGGAGAAATGGAGACCATTCCCCACGTCCAAGTGTGTATGAGAAGAAGAAAAAATAGATCAGGAAGTTTCTGGAGTGGGCTTGATTTGGAGTTAGGCGAAATAAGGCTTTTTCGCCCAAAAGGAGAATTGGACCTATAATCTTGATCCACTTGCTTTCTGGCTGGGCCAACTACTAGTGCACGACCCAAAGGGCATCAGGAGGGCTCCCACAACTCAGTTAAAGTCGTGGACCAGCAGGAAAAGGAGAAATCCTAAGAAGAAAACCAGCTTGTTGGTCAATTTAATTGCAATGTAATTGCTGGGCTTATTTGGTTTTCATTTAATTTAAACAAAGACAATTAGGATTAGAATTAGAATTAGAATTAGAATTAAACCACCTTGGTTTACTTCTAGGGTTTTGTCGATTTCTTTTAAAGACATGGGAGCAGCTTTTGTTTTTCTTCAACTTTGAATCTAATAATTTACAGCAGCTTAGCTTGCTCTTGTCTCTTGCTTTCTCTGTTCAGCTAAAGGAACATTGATCTCACTTAAAGGAAGGAATTCCTAGTGAAACCATCTTAGACAATACAAGGTAATCTTGTGTCTTTGAGTAGCAAAACATCCTTAGAGCCTAACACAGCTTGAAGGAGAAGACCATCTCCATCACCTTTCATCCACCCACGCCCCCTTCAAGTGATCCAGGGAAAGACAGCATATCCAGGGCTGCACCATCACAGTACCCCACCACTTCAGTGCTCTTGTTACACGCCATCCATATTCCCTGACCAGGTGCTTCTCTCAAGTATCTCAAGATTCTCACCACCATGTTCCAGTGATGTATCTTAGGAGCTTGCATATGCTGGCTTACTTGATTCACAGCAAAACACACATCTGGCCGAGTGATAGTGAGATAGATGAGCTTCCCAACCATTCTCCTATACTTCTTGACATCAGTGAATGGAGTTGCATCAAACTCCCCCTCTCGCAGCACCTTGTAGCCTTCTTCTAATGGTGTCCTGGCCTGTCTGCCTCCAAGGTCTCCTGCCTCATTTAAGATATCAAGTGTGTACTTTCTTTGGGATAGAAAGAGGCCCTCCTTGAACGGCACAATTCAATCCCTAGAAAGTACTTTAACTCTCCCAAATCCTTAATATCAAATGCATTTTGAGGAAAGCTTTGGTTGAGGAGATACCTTCCTGGTC
The DNA here is from genome assembly GCA_016432835.1 of Brassica nigra. NCBI lineage: Eukaryota > Viridiplantae > Streptophyta > Magnoliopsida > Brassicales > Brassicaceae > Brassica > Brassica nigra. The sequence goes on from CM028245.1 coordinate 29,200,387, forward strand.
ACTACCAGTGATGATGATATCATCCACATACACAAGGATGACTACAATGCCTTGGCTGCTAGTCAGTGTGAAGAGAGTGTGGTCAGCTTGAGATTTCACAAAACCTCTCCCATTGAGTGTGGTGCTTAGTTTGTGATACCAGGCTCTTGGAGATTGCTTCAAGCCATAGATGGCCTTCTTTAGTCTTAAGACATTCCCTGGTTTCACCATATCTTCAAGGCCAGGAGGTGGTCTCATATAGACTTCATCTTCTAATTCTCCTTGAAGAAATGCATTCTTCACATCCATCTGCCATAGATCCCACTCTAGGTTGACAGCAAGAGATAGGAGGATCCTGATTGTATGTAGCTTAGCCACTGGTGCAAATGTATCCAAGTAATCTTCACCATATACTTGAGTATACCCTCTTGCAACCAATCTGGTCTTTTCCTTTCTGGTTTTCCATTAGCCAGATACTTGATGGTGAAAATGAGCATACTTGTTACTGCTTTCTTGCCTTTGGGAAGCTCACTTTCAAACCAAGTGTTGTTCTTGATCATGGCTCCTATCTCATCTCCAACAGATGCCTTCCACTCCTCATGTTGCATAGCTTCTTCATAGGTTCTTGGAATGTACTCCTGATCCAATTCACTGATGAAGACTTGATGTTCTTCTGGATATTGGGCTAGAGAACATGCTGCACTGATTGGGTGAGCTACGGCTTTAGCATTAAAGTAGACCCTTGTGTTGATCCAATTTGAAGCTGGTTTCCTGTTTCTTGTACTCCTTCTCAAAGGCTGAATCTGCTCAGGTTCAGGTTCATCATTTGCCTCATGAACTATCTCAGCATCTGATTCTGGTGGAATCTCATCTTGATCATGTGATACTGAGTTATCTTCAGGTTGAGCTTGTGCAAATTGCTCATTGTTGTTTCCACTGCCCCCCTCAGGATCAAGGTGAGATACTCCAACATCTTCTACTGTCTCATCTACAGCTTGTGTGGGCACTTCCCTGTCCTTTTCCGTGCATCTGGTAAACTGATCCCTAGTCTTTCCATTAAGACTCTCAGGTTGTTGGCTCTATCTGAGGCTGATTGAGATAGATCTTTGAGTTCTCCCCAGCTCTTCTCATCATAATAGCCTTTTTCTTCCATGAACTTAACATCTCTGGATACTAGAACTCTCCTGGTTTCTGGATTGTAACACTTGTATCCTTTTGATGTGTTGAATACCCAATAAACATTGCCTTTGTGCTTCTGGCCTCTAGTTTGTTCCTTAGTTCTCCTGGTACTAAGACAAAGCAAACACAACCAAACACACGCAAATGATCTATGGATGGTTTAGTTTTGTTCAATACCTCATATGGTGTGGCATCTTGGAGTACTCTGGTGGGAGTGCGGTTGATGAGGTAAGTGGCAGTGACAACTGCATCTCCCCAAACCGCTTAGGTACATTTCCATGGAACATCATGCTCCTGGCCACCTCCATCAGGTGCCTGTTCTTTCTTTCTGCCACACCATTTTGTTGGGGTGTGTAAGGACAGCTAGTTTGTTGTATAATTCCTTGAGCAGCTAGGTATTGTTTGAAGGCTGTGCTAGTGTATTCACCACCATTATCTGATCTAAGAATCTTTATCTTGACATTAAAATGGTTAGTGACATAATTTTGAAAATTTTAAAAGCTTCTAGCACCCTATCTTTTGATTGCAGCAGTGTGATCCATGTATACTTAGATTTCTCATCTATGAATGTCACAAAGTATTTATGCTGTTCTCTAGATGCACAAGGAGCAGTCCACACATCAGAATGAACCAGATCAAAGCAATTATCATAGATGGTCATTGATTTAGGAAACACATTCTTACAATGCTTTCCTAAGATACAAGCCTCACAATCACTTTTAAAAACAATACTAGGCAACAGGATGTTCAAGGCACGAGAATGGGATGTCCTAATCTAGCATGCCATATTACATCTTTAGGGAATTGAGAAACATAATTGAAATAGCAAGATAAATCAGCTACTGGCCGAGTGTCTTCAAGCAAGTACAAGTCTCCCTTGGTCACACCTTTGCCAAGCAACCTACTAGACTCAATATCCTGAAAGTAAACCTCATTAGGAGTGAATGTAACATGACAGTTTAGATCATTAGTGGCCTTTTTGACAGAGACTAAGTTTGATGCAAATGTGGGCATGTAGAAAGCTTTAGACACTTTATCAAATAATTTCAGTTCACCTATACCTCTTATTGGAATTTTATCACCATTTGCAATCATCACATTCCCTAAGGCAGGTTTCACATTTTAATTAAACTAGAGTCACTAATCATATGGTGGGAAGCACCAGAGTCAATAATTAATGGTCTAGCATTCTTAACATTGTTTTGAGAACCCTTAGCAGTGTGACAAGCATTGTGTGAAAACCAAGGGTTTTAGGTATACCAGAGTTTTCTTTCAAGGCCTTGATGAGAGCATCCAAGTCAGATCGCCTGATAGTCTCATCCTGGTTGGTCCTTGCTGTGGAGTACATTGATGTAGAGGTCATGGCACTTCCTCCACCCTGGTTGTTGGAGCACATTGAGCTTGGAGTCACTGGTTCAGTTCCATCAGCTGAGAGGTGGGCTCTTGCATCTTGGAAGCGTGGCTCCTTGAACTTGTTTGGCTTAAGGTGAGGATGGAGGATCCAGCACTTGTCCTTCATGTGACCTTTCTTCTTGCAGTGGTCACAGATCAAGATCTTCCTCTCATCCTGCTTGTATGCTGCCTTGTTTGCCATTGCTTCCTCAGCTTGATGAGCCATGGTTAATTCTCCTTTGTTTCCAAATAACCCCATAGATCCTTCCTCCTTCTGGATTTGCACACACATCATCAAGGTCAGGTAACTTCTCAGCTCTCAGGATATGCTTGATAAGACCTCCATAGGATGGGTTGAGTGTCAGCAGAAGCCCAAACACCTTATCTTCCTCACGCCTAGAGTTCAAGGTATCCGGATCAGTGGTGTGAGGTCTAAGGAGCTCCAGCTCTGCCCACAGAGACCTAAACTTGCCAAAGTGAGGTTGGAACTCTGTTTCTCCTTGGCTGAGAGCATTTATAGCTCTCTTTACTTCAAATACTCTGGTAAGGTTGGATTGATTTCCATAAACCTTGTAGAGTATCCCACAGCTGCTTGGTAGACTCACAGTATGAGTAAGACTCCATAATAGCTGGGTCAAGTGAGCTTAGGAGGGCCGTGAGAACCATGAGATCCTCCTGACCCCATTTGTCTTCATCAGCTACCACCATCTCCTTTCCATCTTCTCCTTGGACAGTCTGTTTTGGAGCTGTTGAAGTTGATACATGACTCCATAAACCTTTTCCTCCAAGGGCATTCTTTACCATCCTGGCCCATAAGAGATAATTAATCCCTTTCAAGGTCACAGGAATGGTCAGAGATCTGTTGTTGTCCATCTTCAATTCGCCAGGTACTCAAGAACAGAGATATGAGTTTGAAACAGAGTGAAGAACACCAAGAACAGAGAGAAAACAAAATAAGAATTAAGAACAGAGTAAAGCTTGTTTTGAAGAGAATAGGTTCAAGAGCTTTGATGCTCTGATACCATGAAGATTTGAAGAATAAAGAAGAGGATTTGAAGAATAAAGAAGAGATTAAGAGAGAGTTAAGAGGGACATTGCAACCGAGAGGAGAGAGAGAGAGAGCGAGTTGAGAGTGAGAGTATGAATGAGGAATATCTTATTTTCCTTTATTGATTTGCTCTGTATACATGCCTTTAAATAGGCTACAACAAACATTAAACAATAGGCAAGTTGACTAGAAGAAAAGAATAAACAATGAGGCTGATCTTGGCAGTGCACGTCCAGCCATGGTGGAAAGGGACAGGTCCTGAACGTCTCTCTCTCCTTCACACCACCCGTGACTTCTTCCTCAACGGTCTTCTTCCCCATTGTCGACATCTTATTTTATTCTAAGGCAAGTTGCATCCTTCATTCTCAAGTATGAGCCTTGCCTTGTCTTGAAAGACACGTTAGGTCACTCCTTGACCCTAACTGTACGGACAGGTGAGGATCCTTCTCTTGATCATTCCGAATGCTTGCCTATCCTTGATGTCTTCTTCTTGGTCATTTATGCCTTCATGTCAACAAGAGCAGCTAAAACACCACTAGAAGATGGATACAAAGTGATGCGTGAGGGGGAGATTGAAGACAAGGCATATGAAGATATAAAGCACTATAGGAGGATGGTGGGAAAACTAATATATCTCACTATCACAAGACCTGATATATGCTTTGCAGTCAACCAAGTTAGCCAGCACATGCAAGCTCCCAAGATGCACCATTGGAACATGGTTGAAAGGATTCTAAGATACCTAAGAGAGGCGCCAGGACAGGGAATATGGATGGGATGCAACAGAAGCACAGAGATAGTTGGGTATTGTGATGCTGATTGGGCAGGTGATAGAGTGGACAGAAGATCAACCACAGGCTACTGCACCTTCATTGGAGGCAATCTGGTTACTTGGAAGAGCAAGAAGCAAAAGATAGTGTCATGTTCAAGTGCAGAAGCAGAATATAGAGCCATGAGGAAGCTTACTAGTGAGCTAATCTGGATCAGAAATCTACTTCATGACTTGGGCATAGAGACATCATCTCCTATCACCATGCACTGTGATAATCAAGCAGCAATACACATAGCATCCAACAGTGTGTTCCATGAGAGGACCAAACACATTGAGGTGGACTGCCACAAGGTCAGGCAGGCAGTGGAGCAAAGGATCATACTTCCATGTTATACAAGGAGTGAAGATCAATTGGCTGACATTTTCACCAAAGCTGCTAGCATCAAGGTTTGCGAGTCCATACACCCTAAGTTAGGACTCGTGGATCTCTCATCTCACTGATTCTTCCCTTCATGGAGTGTTCTACTCTTTTTCCTTAGCTGGGGTTTTGTCCCATGAGATTTTACCCAGCTAAGGTTTTAATGAGGGAATGCTTCATGATTTCCAAGCTTGACTTGTTCCACATGGTCAAGCTTGAGGGGGAGTGTTGAGATGAAGCAATAAAAGACCAAGAGAGATCAAAGGAAGTGTATTGGCGCCAGCAAAGATGATTTGAATCTACCTTGGGAATCAAGGCAATCCGTACAACCTAATGAGTCTTCAAGTGCAAGGAACTGATGTGCCCTATATGATCGAAGTTAAAGAAGTCCAAGGTGATTAAAATAATGGCTGGATGTCGGCAAGGCTGAAGAGACACGTTGGAGTGGTGTGGACCACTTGGTCACATGCTGTCCGAGACATTGGGGAGCTGTCCCTTTCAAGCTCCACTCGCAGCTCTCCCTCCTATTTGTTTATTCTTTTCCTTGTCTCCTTGTGTCCTGATTTGTTCTTTAAATATGTTGTATGGTGTGACTCTGTTGGTAAGTAATAAACGAGTTCTTATTTGCTTCTCTCACTCTCATGGATTCTCTCATCTCTCTCTCTTGTTCTTGCTCAGTTTCCAGCAATTAAATCTCTCTTGAATCTCTTAATCTCACAGGAGAGTCATTGGTGGTTATTCAAGAAGAGGAGTAGATCAGTTATGAAGCAAAGTGAGGGATGATGAAGCTTGACCATGGTAAATATTTTGTTACTGCTGTAACTTCTTCTCCTCTTTCACTCATCAATTCTTCTCTCCTTTCATACACACTTCATCTCCTCCTCTCATGTAACTCTGCTCAGCTCAACAATATATTGCCTTCTTCAATCTCAACACATTTCCTGGCTTTACTAGATGCTCAAGACCAGGAGGAGGAAGCATGTATACCTCATCTTCTAGCTCACCTTGTAAGAAAGCATTCTTCACATCCATTTGCCAAAAGTCCCATTCAAGATTCACAGCAAGAGATAGGACTATCCTAATGGTGTGGAGCTTGGCGACTGGTGCAAAGGTGTCAATATAGTCTTCTCCATAGGTCTGAGTGAACCCTCTTGCCACTAGCCTTGTCTTCTTCCTATCCACAGTTCCATCAGGTTTGTATTTGATAGTGAAGATCCATCTACTAGTCACTGCCTTCTTCCCTTTTGGTAATTCACTCTCATACCAAATGTCATTCCTTATCATAGCATTAACTTCATCTCCCACAGATTCTTTCCAATCCTCATGCATCATTGCTTCTTCATAAGACCTTGGAACAAAGCTTGCATCTAAGCTTATCATGAAGGCATGATGCTCTTCAGGAAACTAAGCAAAGGAACACACGGCTTCAGAAGGATGCTCCACAGCCTGGGCATTGTAGTACACTCTCGTGTTTACCCAGTTGGAAGGATTCTTCTTTATCCTTGTGCTCCTTCGCAATGGTTGAACCACTTCTTCAGTTTGAACCTCATCTTGAGCATGCTCTTCTAAACACGTAGGCTCTCCTTGCTCTTTTCCACTAGACTGAGTTACATTCTCATCTGACCCAGTAGACTCCTGTTGCTCATCTCCACTAGACTGAGCTACATTCTCATCTGACCCAGTAGACTCCCCTTGCTCATCTCCACTCGGCTGAGCAACCTTCTCTACTTCCTGTGGCACATCTTGATCATGCTGACCTGAATCCTCTTGGTTCTGCTCTTGCTCATCTGATTCAGATCCATTCTCCCCCTCATGATCAAGAGGGGTTGTTCCTCCAGCTTCTTCAGCCTGATTCCGAGTCATGTTTATTCCCAGCCTTTCCAACACAATCCTCAATGTTGTTGCCTTGTCTGATGAAGCTTGAGACAGATCCTTCAAGTCTTCCCACTTCTTCTCCTCATAGTAAACTTTGGACTCAGCAAATTTCACATCTCTGGATACCAACACCCTTCTTGTTTCTGGATCATAGCACTTGTACCCTTTCTGAGTTGTTGACTATCCAATGAACATACTCTTAGTGCTCTTTGCTTCCAACTTGTTTCTCAGCTCTCCTGGAACCAAGACATAGCATAGACACCCAAAGACTGGCAGATGATCAAAGTATGGCTTGTTCTTGTTTAGCACTTCAAATGGAGACAGATTCCTAAAAATCTTTGTTGGTACCCGGTTAATGAGGTAGCAGGCAGTCTGAACAGCATCACTCCAAAACCTTTTGGGAACATTTGAGTGGAACATCATTGATCTAGCAACCTCCATCAGATGTTTATTCTTCCTCTCTGCAAGCCCATTCGGCTGTGGTGTGTAAGGACAGCTGGTCTGATGCACAATCCCATGTTTGGCTAGATGACTCTTGAAGGCATTACTGGTGTATTCACCTCCATTGTCTGATCTTAGTACTTTCACGGTAGTATTGTATTGATTAGCAACATATGATTGGAAGTTCATAAAAGCTTCTAGCACCCTATCTTTAGATGGAAGCAATGTGACCCATGTATACTTAGACTTCTCATCAATGAATGTCACAAAATACTTCTGGCTATCTCTAGACACACACGGAGATTTCCACACATCCGAATGAACTAGATCAAAGCAGTGCTCATATACAGTCTCAGATATTGGGAAAACAGTTCTACAATGCTTCCCTAATATGCATGCTTCACACTCCAAGTGATTAAATGACATATTACGCATGATCAACTCAATTGCACGAGCATGAGGATGTCCTAATCTAGCATGCCAAGTATTACTATCACACCTATCAGCAGTACTGCTCAAGCACACAGAATCAATAGGATTATGAGTCTTAACTGTTTGGAGATGGTATAGCTGATTCTTGCTGTCTCCTCTGCCAATAACTCTTCCAGTCTTCAAATCTTGAAATTCTACTTCATTTGGCCTAAATACTACTTGACAATCAAGATCAACTGTAGCCTTCCTCACAGATATCAAATTTGAAGTGAACTGAGGCAGATAGAAGGCAGCTGAGTTCTTCTCAAACAGTTTCAGGTTTCCAACTCCTTTTATTGGGATTTTACTGCCATTAGCTATCATAACATGTCGTGTTGCTGCCTTGACTTCACTTATCAAGCTCCTGTCGCTGATCATATGGTGACTTGCTCCTGAATCAATGATGATGGGTTTGGATGTGTATGCTGAGGCAGGAGCACCTTGTCTCCGGGTCGTAGCCAAATCATACACATACTTAACAAACTCATCCCATTCTTCCTTTGTGATTGGATCATCCGCTCCTTTTGCCTCCAGTCCTCTCATAGATTCATTGTCCCTCACTGAGTTACCCATGTATGCTGAGTAAGAACATTCTCCCCTAAACATTTGCTGCATAGCCTCCTCAATCGTCTTCAATATCATACTGCCGCTTAAGTGCTCAGAGTCACTATCCTTCCTCCACACTTTCTTTCTTTTGATCCGAACCTTGGCAAGTTGTCTCAACCTTCCCTTCTTCCTTTTAGTACACACCTTACTCCAAGACGTTTCCTGGTTCTCATCCATCACTTCATGAACCCTCTGAACCAGCACGCACACTTCTTCCATCTCAGGAAGTTTGGCTTCCTTGAGAATAAGCTCAACCAGCCAATCATAAGATGAGTCTACACTAGCCAGTAAGCTAAAGAACTCATCTTGCTTTCGCCATTCTTCTATAGCTCCCGAATCATATATGTTTGATCTCAACATATATAACTCTGACCACAAACACCTCAGCTTCCTCATGTGTTGATTGAGACCTTCTTTACCCTGTTTCAACCCACAAATAGCTTTCTTGACTTCATACACTCTCCTTAGACTGATCTTGCTTCCATAAGCATCTTCAATCTTTTCACAAGGTGTATTGTCTTCAAGACCCAACTGATCTTCATTCCTCAGACTCGTTGTCTGGCCTTCAAAGGTGGCTTTCTCCTCTAAAGTTCCCACCTTTATCTGATTACTCCAAATCCCATAGCTTCCCAAAGTTGTCTTCATCCAAATCGGCCATACCCACTTGGTTTCTCTCCCTTTCTTCTCTTGGGAACTCGATCCATGCTTCATCTCCATGCTAGAGTCGTTTGACTTCATCCAGTAAGCTTTAAACGACCTCCAGAATATAGGACACAAATAGATCTCACAAGAACACCAAGAACATCAAGAACACTCAAGAACACTCACCCAGATCTTTGAAAACGAAATCACACTCACCCCCTTTGAGCAACCTGGCTCTGATACCATAAACACTTTTGTGTTTTAGAGCATGATTCAAACAATCAGAGATAATTAGATGAAAAGATTAGAGAGAATAAGAGATTCTGGTGAGAGAATAAAGAGAGAGACTCAAAACTCCATTAATTGATTAAATGAGAAGGTTTACAAGTATATATAGATGGAGACACTAGGGATTTCGAAGTACAACTCAGAAGCATGTGTAGTCAACACAAAGAGAGCCTTTAGTTCAAAATACTTGGCTGAGAAGCTCCACATGCTTGGACAGGCTGTAAAGTAGCTTTTCCTTTACCATTACCTTTCCAGCTGTGCTCTCCCCTTATCCAGACTGATGATGGACGAGTTTCTCCTCTTCAAGTGGATAGATGCAAGATAACTTCTCAATCCAGCCTTAGTTACCTTCATCCAATGTTACTGTGGTAACTCTCCAAAGTTACTGTGGTAACTTTGGAGTTACTGTCTCAACCTCAACACTTCTCGTCTCTAAATGATCCCTGAACGTCCAAGACTCCATCTCTTTATTACCTTCTTTTCAACACTGTGGACAGGAACATCAGAACTGTAATCTCCTAGACTACCAGCTTCACCCGAGCCAAGATCTTGGTCTGGTAGACTTCCAGCTTCTGATTCATTTCCCCCCTCATGTTCAAAGTGGGATGGTTCTTCAGCAGCAACTGGAGAAGGCTCTTCACGCCTACTCTGGTCCTGGTACTGATGCAACCTTGATTGAGCAAGTCACAAATTCTGATCTTGATGAGATGATCGAGAGTGAACCAGGAGCTAATCAAGGCAACTTAGACAAGCTGGAAAAGAGTAGCTTGCATGGATTGGACAAGGAAGCAGCTCAGCCCAACTTAGACAAGAAACAAGCCAATCTCAAGCCTACGGCCTGTTCTCCTACTTTAGCCTATTCTGATCAAGACCAAGACCCATTTTCATTGAACCAAGGCCCAATCACTAGATCAAAAACCAGAAGATTGAGGGAATCAATTTCTGCCCTGGTTATCTCTGAACCAGACCCAATTCCACAATCTGATCAAGACCAGAACCGAGTCAAGCTTTACAATTATTCAGTCTTTGGTTTTGCCTAGTTTTCTTCTTTCTTCTTCGTAAACTACAAGTCTTTGTTCTGTTTCCAATAAGTTTGCGTGTTCTTTCTTCTACAAAACCCTTTTTAATGTTTCTGATTCAATCTATTCACTCTTTTTGATTAAAAATCTCTTATCAATATGTGAATCCTTTGTTCATCTTATGTATCTCTTATCAACACTTGTGTAGAGAATCAATGGCTAAGAGAATGAACTCTGTTTTCCAGCCAAAGACAATGCTTATGGAGAATGAACTCCTTAGCACTCGATGTTCATAAGATGAACAAAGGATTCACAGATTGATAAGAGAATTTTAATCAAAAAGAGTTAATAGATTGAATCAGAAACATTACAAAGGGTTTTGTAGAAGAAAGAACAGGCAAACTTATTGGAAACAGAACAAAGACTTGTAGTTTACGAAAAAGAAAGAAGAAAACTAGGCAAAACTAAAGACTGAATATTTGTAAAGCTTGACTCGGTTCTGGTCTTGATCAGATTGTGGAATTTGATCTGGTTCAGAGATAACCAGGGCAGAAATTGATTCCCTCAATCTTTCGGTTTGTGATCTAGTGATTGGGCCTTGGTTCAATGAGAATGGGTCTTGGTCTTGAGCAGAATAGGCTGAAAAAGGAGAACAGGCCGTAGGCTTGAGATTGGCTTGTTCTTGTCTAAGTTGGGCTGAGCTGCTTCCTTGTCCAATCCGTGCAAGCTACTCTTTTCCAGCTTGTCTAAGTTGCCTTGATTAGCTCCTGGTTCACTCTCGATCATCTCATCAAGATCAGAATCTGTGACTTGCTCAATCAAGGTTGCATCATCCCCTCCTCCTTTAAGAGGATTTGACCTCAAATCCGAATCATCTGCCACAAAAGGAATCAAGTCAGCAATATTGAATGTAGAACTGACAGCATACTTACCTTGAAGATCTATCTTGTATGCATTGTTGTTGATGCGTTCGAGAACTTTGAATGGTCCATCAGTTCTTGGTAGGAGTTTGGATCTTCTTTCATCAGGAAACCTATCCTTTCTTAAGTAGATGGACACCAAATCTCCTGGCTCTAGAATCAACTCACGCCTCTTCTTGTTGGCCTATTTTGCGTATTCCTTAGTCATCTCCTCAATGTTCTTCTTAACCTGTTCATGCAAAGCAACAACAAACTCGGCCTTGGCCTTTCCATCAAGGTTAATCTGCTCATTGATAGGTAAAGGTAACAAATCAAGTGGAGTCAAAGGACTAAAGCAATATACAATTTGAAAAGGAGAATACTTCGTAGTCCTATGCACAAAATGATTATAGGCAAACTCCACATGAGGCAAACAATCTTCCCAAGACTTAATGTTTTTCTTAACCACATTTCTCAAAGGGGAAGACAATGTCCTATTGACCACTTCCGTTTGTCCATCAGTTTGTGGGTGACAAGTTGTTGAGAACAAGAGTTTGGTTCCTAATTTAGACCAAAGAATTTTCCAGAAGTAGCTAAGGAATTTAGTATCTCTATCAGACACTATAGTCCTAGGCATTCCATGCAAACGAACAACATCTCTAAAGAAAAGATCAGCAACATTAACAGCACTATCAGTCTTGTGACAAGCAATGAAATGAGCCATTTTAGAAAACCTATCTACAACCACAAAGATGGAGTCTCTACCACGTTTAGTCTTAGGCAAGCCAAGCACAAAATCCATAGAAAGATCAACCCATGGTGAACTAGGAATAGGAAGAGGGGTATACAAACCTTGAGACATGTTCTTAGCTTTGGCTTGAGTGCAAACAAGACACCTGCTGCGATGCTTTTCCACATCCTTTCTCATGCTCGGCCAGTAGAAGTGCTCCTTTAGAGTGCTGAGAGTTTTAGCCACACCAAAAGTGCCCCATTAGCCCTCCTTTATGCGATTCCCTAACATACAATTCTCTCAAAGAACACTGAGGTAAGCACAAACGATTTTCAAAGAACAAGAATCCATCAGACTGATAAAATTTGCCACTAGAATACTTTTTACTTTCCTCAAAGAACTCTCTGAAGTCAGGATCATCAACATAATATGTCTTGATTTGTTCAAATCCTAACAACTTAGTTTCCATGGCAGCAAGTAAGGTGAATCTTCTAGACAAAGCATCAGCTACAATATTTTCCTTACCTTGCTTATAGTGAATAACATAAGGAAAGGTTTCAAGAAACTCAATCCATTTGGCGTGCCTTTTGTTCAGCTTGTTCTGGCCCTTGAGATGTTTGAGAGACTCATGATCAGTGTGTATGACAAACTCTTTTGGCCAAAGGTAATGCTGCCAGGTTTCAAGTGCTCGGATCAAGGCATAGAGTTCATTGTCATAGGTTGGATAATTCAGCATAGCTCCTCCAAGTTTCTCACTGAATAGGCGATTGGCCTTTTTTCTTGCATCAGCACTGCTCCATTTCCTACACCAGAAGCATCACACTCAATTTTAAAAGTCTTAGTAAAATCAGGAAGAGCAAGTAAAGGAGCATTAGTTAACTTCCCTTTCAGGTTATTGAATGCTTCCTCTTGTGCCTTTTCCCACTTGAATCCCACATTCTTTTTGATAACTTCAGTAAGAGGTGCTGCGATGGTGCTGAAATCTTTGACAAACCTTTTCTGATCCATGGAAACTTCTAACCTCACCCACGCTCTTAGGACTTGGCCAATCTCTGATTGCCTTGATCTTTTCTTCATCCACCTTGATGCCTTGAGCTGTAACAACAAAGCCTAAAAACACAAGGTGATCTGTTCCAAAAGTACACTTTTTAAAATTAGCAAAGAGTGATTCTTTCCTAAGCACTTCTAGCACAGATTTCAGATGATTAACATGCTCATTCAAACTTTTGCTATAGATCAAAATATCATCAAAATAAACTACAACAAAATGACCTATGAAAGCCCTCAAAACGTGGTTCATCAATCTCATGAAGGTGCTGGGTGCATTGGTAAGACCAAATGGCATCACGAGCCACTCATACAACCCATGTTTAGTTTTAAAAGCAGTTTTCCACTCATCACCTTCCTTCATTCTAATCTGATGATATCCACTTTTTAAATCTGTTTTAGAAAACAAACTAGACCCATGGAGCTCATCTAACATGTCATCAAGTCTAGGGATAGGATGTCTGTACTTTACAGTGATATTGTTGATGGCTCTGCAATCAACACACATGCGCCAGCTTCCATCCTTCTTGGGCACCAAGAGCACAGGTTCAACACAAGGACTCATGCTTTCTCGTATGTGGCCCTTCTTCATCAGCTCATCCACCTGCTTTTGTAGTTCTTTGGTTTCTTCAGGATTGGTTCTGTATGCTGGCCGGTTGGGAAGAGAGGCGCCTGGAACCAAATCTATCTGGTGCTCAATCCCAGGGAAAGGAGGTAGACCTGCTGGACTTTCTTCTGGAAAGACATCACCATAATCCTGTAAGATAAACTCAAGTTCACTCGGTAGCTCCGGTGCATGGTTAGAAGAAGTTAGTAAAGCTTCCTTATAAATAAACAAAAGCATTGTTTGTTTAAGGTACATAGCCTTCTTAACCTCACTATTTTTAGCCATGAGAGGTGCTTCCTTGCTTTTCTTTCCATCAGAAGGTTGCCTTTGATCTTTAGCTTCTTGGCACTTGGCTTTGAGTTGCCACTGATCAGCATGGACTTCCTGAGGTGATAGTGGTGCCAAAACAATCTTTTTGTCCGTGTGGGTGAAAGAATGGCGGTTTGTGAACCCATTATGAATGGCTTACTTGTCGTATTGCCATGGCCTTCCTAGCAGGATATGACTTGAGTCCATTGGCAGCACATCACACACAATCTCATCCTGGTATCTCCCAATTGTGATAGGCACCATTACTTGTTTAGTAACCTTTAGCTCGCCATCCTCATTGAGCCATTGAAGGAGATAAGGCCTAGGATGTTTTCCTGTCTTAAGTCCAAGATTTTCTACAAGAGATTCACTAGCAACATTAGTAAACACTTTTGTGTTTTAGAGTATGATTCAAACAATCAGAGATAATCAGATTCAAGGATTAAAGAGATTAAGAGATTTTAGTGAGAGAATAAAGAGAGAGAGACTTAAAACTTCATTAATTGATAACTGATGAGGTTTACAAGTATATATAGAGAGCAACAAAATTTTCGAAATACATAAGCATGTGGAGTCAATGGACAGGCTGGAACTTCTTTTGAAATACTTGGCTATGCTTTCTCACATGCTTGAACAGTGCAAAAGCATTTTCTCCTTTTTCCAGCACATGACAGGCTGTCTAAGACTCTCTTCTTCCTTTCCAGATTGCTCTTCCTTATCCTCACTTCTTCTTGGGCGTGTGTAGCACTCCAAAGTGATGCAACGTAAGTTCCCAATCATTTAACTTAGTTACCACAGTAAAACCAAAGTTACTGTGGTAAAACTCTAAAGTTACTGTCTGCCCCAATACTCTTCTCTATCAATGTATCCACTTCTTTATAACCTCATCTCAACACTCCCCCTCAAGCTTGACCATGTAGAACAAGTCAAGCTTGGGAACCATGAAGACCTCCCTCATTAAAAACCTCACCAAGGAAACCCCATTGGGACAAAACCTTGATGAGGGAAAAAGAGTGGAGACTCCATGGTTAAGGGGCTCAGCTCCTAGGTGTAAGATCAATAAGTCCAAGCTTGGATAGTATGGACTCCATTGTTTTTAATCTTGCTGCCTTTGTGAACACATCTGCAAGTTGATCTTCACTCCTTGTATAGCATGGCAGAATCACACCCAAGATAATCATCTGCCTCACCTTGTGACAATCAACTTCTATATGCTTTGTCCTCTCATGGAAGACTGAGTTAGTGGCAATGTGAATGGCTGCTTGATTGTCACAATGCATTGTCATATGTGTGGTCTGATCAATCTCCAAATGCTTCCAAATACCCTTGATCCACACCAACTCGTTTGTCAGATTCAACATAGCTCTATACTCAGCTTCAGCACTAGAACAAGAGATAACTTTCTGCTTCTTGCTCTTCCAAGTAACCAAGTTCACTCCAATGAAAGTGCAATACCCTGTGGTAGACCTTCTGTCTACTCTATCTCCTGCCCAATCTGCATCACAATACCCAAACACTTCTGTACTACCATTGCAACCGATCCAAACTCCTTGTCCAGAAGTGCCACTCAAATACCTCAGTATCCCATCAACCATCTTCCAGTGATGTACCTTAGGCGCCTGCATGTGTTGACTCACTTGGTTCACAACAAAACATATATCTGGTCTTGTGATGGTTAAGTAGATCAGCTTGCCTACCATCCTTCTATACAGCTTAGGATCCTCAAACAACTGGTTCTCTTCAACCTCCCCCTCACGCAAGACTTTATATCCCTCTTCAAGAGGTGTCTTGGCTATCTTTCCTCCAAGCACATCAGTCTCCTTCAGCATATCCATAGTATACTTCCTTTGAGACATAAACAAGCCCTCTTTGGATCTACATATCTCAATCCCCAAGAAGTACTTCATCTCTCCCAAATCTTTGATATCAAATACAGACTTGAGAAACTCTTTAGTGGCTTGTATCCCAGCCTTATCACTTCCTGTGATAATCAGATCATCAACATACACCAAGATCACAATGATTCCTGATGGTCCTGTCAATGTGAAGAGAGAATGATCAAGCTCAGACTTCCTGAAACCTCTCCCATTGAGTGTTGTACTCAGCTTGCTGTACCAAGCTCTCGGTGACTACTTCAGCCCATATATGGCTTTCTTCAATGTCAACACATTCCCTGGCTTCACTAGATGCTCAAGACCAGGAGTTGGTAGCATGTATACCTCATCTTCCAGCTCACCTTGCAAGAATGCATTCTTCACATTCATTTGCCACAAGTCCCATTCAAGATTCACAGCAAGAGATAGAACTATCCTGATGGTGTGGAGCTTGGCTACTGGTGTAAAGGTATCAATGTAATCTTCTCCATATGTTTGAGTGAATCCCCTTGCAACCAGCCTTGTCTTGCGCCTATCTATCTGCCCATTTTGAAGATATTTGATGGTGAAGATCCATCTGCTAGACACAGCTCTCTTCCCTTTTGGTAGCTCACTCTCATACCATGTATCATTCCTGACCATAGCATCAGCCTCAGCATTCACTGAATCCCTCCACTCTTGAATCAATATGGCTTCTTCATAGCTTCTTGGAACATAGCTCTCATCTAGGCTCACCATAAATGCATAATGCTCATCTGGAAACTCAGCAAAGGAACACACAGCTTGAGAAGGATGCTCCACAGCCTGGGCATTGTAGTACACTCTCGTGTTTACCCAGTTGGAAGGATCCTCCTTAACCTTGTGCTCCTCCTTAACTCCTGAACAGGAACCTCAGCTTGAACCTGTTCCTCTGAGCCAGAACCAGTGTACTCTTCTCCTGAACTAGGAGACTCTTCTCCTGAACCAGTAGAGTCTTCTTGCTCATCTCCACCACTAGACTGAACCGAATTCTCAGCTCCTTGTGTCACATCTTGATCATGATGACTTGAATCTTCTTGGTGCTGCTCTTGCACTCCAGATTCAGTTCCATTCCCCCTCTCATGATCAAGAGGGATGTCAGTGCCAGCTTCCTCATGGTGATCAGTATGCTCTGTCCTCCTTGGTACCTGATCTTGAGACATGTTTATCCCAAGTTTCTCCATCAGAATCTTAAGAGTATTTGCCCTTCCTGGTGAAGCTTGAGACTGAACCCCCAAGTCTTCCCACTTCTCCTTCTCATAATACCCTGTAGACTCCACAAATTTCACTTCTCTTGATACCAGAACTCTCCTTGTGTCTGGATCATAACACTTGTAACCCTTCGGGTTATAGAATACCAATAAACATGGCTTTGGTACTCTTCTCCTCCAGCTTATCTCTCTGCTCTCCTGGAACCCAAACATAGCACACGCATCCAAAGACTCTCGGTGATCAATGCTCGGCTTGTTCTTGTTCAACACTTTAAATGGAGACAGATTCTTCAAGATCTTGGTTGGAACCCGGTTGATAAGATAGCAAGCAGTCTGAACAACATCACTCCAAAACCTCTTTGGTACTTTAGCATGGAACATCATAGATCTTGCTACCTCCATCAAGTGCCTGTTCTTCCTCTCAGCTACCCCATTTTGTTGTGGTGTGTAAGGACAGCTTGTCTGCTGCACAATCCCATGCTTTGCTAGATGACTCTTGAAAGCATTGCTTGTATACTCCCTCCATTATCAGACCTTAGTACTTTCACAGTAGCATTGTATTGATTAGACACATATGCTTGGAAGTTTAAAAGGCCTCTAGCACTCTATCCTTTAATGGAAGCATAGTAACCCATGTATACTTAGACTTCTCATCAATGAATGTCACAAAGTACTTGTGACCATCTCTAGACATACATGGGGCAGTCCACACATCTGAATGCACCAGATCAAAGCAATGCTCATATATAGTCTCAGAAGCTGGGAAAACAGTTCTGCAATGCTTTCCTAATATGCATGCTTCACACTCCAAGTGATTGAATGACATAGCAGGAGAATCAGTTCTATAGCTCGAGCATGAGGGTGTCCCAACCTTGCATGCCAAGTACTACTATCCACTCCCTTAGCAGTACTACTTAAGCAAACAGACTCAAAGGGTTTAGGATTCTGAGCCATTTAGAGACGGTAAAGCTAATTCTTGCTGTTTCCTCTACCAATAACTCTCCCAGTCTTCAAGTCTTGGAACTCCACATCATTTGGCCTAAATACCACTTGACAATCCAAATCAACTGTGGCTTTCTTTACTGAGATCAGATTTGAAGTAAATTGAGGTAGGTAGAAAGCTGGTGTGTCTTTCTCAAATAGCTTCAGGTTTCCCACTCCTTCTATTGGAATTTGAGAACCATTAGCTATCATCACACTCCCTGTTGCAGCCTTGACCTCACTGATAAGACTCCTATCACTGATCATATGATGACTTGCACCAGAATCAATGAGGATGGGTTTGGTTGTGGATGCTAAGGCAGGAGCTCCCTGACTCCGGGTCGTAGCCAAAGCATACACATACTGAACAAACTCATCCCATTCCTTCTTTGTGACAAGATCATCTGCTCCTTTGGTCTCTTGCTTCCTCACCACCATACTTTCCTCACACGAGCTCCCCATGTAAGCAGAGTATGAACACTGCCCCATAACTCTTTTCCCACACTTTCCTATGTTGATATGAGCTTTAGACAGCATTCTGCTCCTCCTCTTCTTCCGGAAGCCCTCACTCCTACTCTCGGTGGGCCTCCATGAGCCCTCACTCCTACTCATGGTTATCCTCTTGTCATCACATATTCTCCGAGAGCTCTCACTCCTACTCTCGGTTGGCTTCCATGAGCTCTCACTCCTACTCCGGGTTAGCCTCTTCTCATTCTTTATCATCTTGTGAACCTTGTTCACCAGCACCAACATCTTTTCCATTTCCTGAATCCTATCCTTGTTGAGAACCATCTCAACCAGCCACCCATATGATGACTCCATTATCTCCAAGAGTTTCAAGACCATCTCTTGCTCTTGTGTAGCATTCCCATCCGCATGAGTTCTCAACTCCTTTAGCTCAACCCACAAATGTTGTAGCTTTCTCACATGTTGATTAAACTCTTCTCTTCCTTGTTTTACTCCACAGATCCCCTTCTTGACTTCATACACTCTCCTAAGATTGATCTTGTTCTCATAGACATCTTCAATCTTCTCAAGCAATGTACTTTTTTCAAGACTAGGATGATCTCCACCTATTTTTCTTACTGTCTGACCTTCCTCAGCAGCTTTACCCTTCAAAGGTTCTTCCTTTACATGATTTCTCCAGATTCCACAACTTTTCAAAGCTGTTTTCATTAGTGAGAACCACACCCACTTGTTTCCTCTCTCTTTCTCTTCTTCATGCCTTGTTGTTGTACCAGATTTTAGCTCCATCTTTGTTGTTGTTTTCATCAGTAACCATCCACCATACCAGGCACCAGATCTGGCAACAAACCACCAAGAAAGTAACCACCTTTAGCTTGGATCTTCCTCCAAAACCCTCCAATAGCTCACGCCAACCTCCCCACCAAGTCAGAACACACTTCTGAGCTTATCAAACAACTAAAGGACCTCTCTTGAAGCTGAATCTCCAAAATAAACACCAACAGGAACAAACTTGTGTTTTTCAAAGATCTAGCTTGGAAAATCTCAAGAACACTCAAGAACAGTCTCTGATTTTCGTGAAAAGGAATCAACACTCACCCCCTCTAGCCAACCTGGCTCTGATACCATAAACACTTTTGTCTTTTAGAGCATGATTCAAACAATCAGAGATAATCAGATTCAAGGATTAAAGAGATTAAGAGATTTTAGTGAGAGAATAAAGAGAGAGAGACTTAAAACTTCATTAATTGATAACTGATGAGGTTTACAAGTATATATAGAGAGAGCAACAAGGGTTTTCGAAATACATAAGCATGTGGAGTCAATGGACAGGCTGGAACTTCTTTTGAAATACTTGGCTATGCTTTCTCACATGCTTGAACAGTGCTAAATCATTTTCTCCTTTTTCCAGCACATGACAGGCTGTCTAAGACTCTCTTCTTCCTTTCTAGATTGCTCTTCCTTATCCTCACTTCTTCTTGGGCGTGTGTAGCACTCCAAAGTGATGCAAGGTAAGTTCCCAATCATTTAACTTAGTTACCAAAGTAAAACCAAAGTTACTGTGGTAAAACTCTAAAGTTACCGTCTGCCCCAATACTCTTCTCTATCAATGTATCCACTTCTTTATAACCTCATCTCAACAATTAGTACAGCTCCCACCATCTATAATCAAGCTACAAACTTTATCATAGATAGTGCAACGAGTATGAAAGAGATTCTCCCTTTGATCATCTTCTTCTGACTTGGATTGAACTTTAGTGATCTCCTGGTCACAAGTAGCTCTCCACGAACTGGATAGTCTATGGTTTCCTCCTCGGATGCTTCCTCTTTTTCTTCTTCAGATATCATCTCTCCACTGCCAAAAGGATCATCACTTTCTTGTTGGTGCACTCGTTGGCATAGTGTCCAAACCCATGACATTTGAAACACTTCACATCTCTAGCTCTGGTTGCGGGTGCTTTTCCTTTATCATCTTTCTTTGCTTCATCCTTTGGCTTGACAAACACCTTATCTTCCTTAGATGATCTGAAGTTGCTACCGTAGCTTCCCTTGTTGTTTTTCCATCTCTTCTGCTGCTTCTCAACGAGAATAGCTTTGTGGAGAAGTTCAAAGATATCCACATACTCCTGCAGCTCCAGCTTATCTTGTATGTCACGGTTAAGGCCTGCTTGAAAGCGTGCCATGGTGGCTTCTGAATCTTCATCTATAGCTGCTTTGGCCATGAGCATCTCCATCTCTTGGTAGTAATCCTCCACACTCTTGGTTCCTTGGGTTAGCTTCCTTAGCTTCTGGTGGACATCTCTACCATAGTAACTCGGAACAAACCTCTTCTTCATGAGTGTCTTTAGCTCAAACCATGAAGCCACTTGCGGTTCTCCAGTTCTTCTCCTAGTAGACACAATCTGATCCCACCAGTGCAAGGCATAGTCTTTGAACTCAATCACAGCAAGCTTTACTTTCTTTGCCTCAGAATAGCTTTGACAATCAAACACGAGCTCCATCTTCTTCTCCCAATCAAGATAGTCATCCGGCTTGCTAGACCCACTGAAAATAGGTATTCTAAGCTTAAGATTTCCAAGGTCATCATTCGGCCTGTTCCTTGGAGCACGCCTTGTCTCAGTTCTGGTTCGAGAAGCCGCCCTATCAGACCTGGCTGATCTTACTGACCGTTCTCCATCAGTGCTTCGTCCAGAAGAAGTATCTCGGTCATCTGTCTCTCCTGTGGCTATTCTTTTGCCTCTCCTCTTGCTCCTAGCATGCTTTCTAGCCTGTGAAGTCTGACCAAGAAAGTTATCAGTATTTTCATTAACTAAATTACTAGTTCTTAACCTTTTTATGATCTCAAACATCATTGCTTCCATCTGCAGTAGTTTGTTAAAGTTAGTAGGAGCAGGATCATCAGGTTCAATGCTTCCATCCGACATGTTCCTGTTAAGAGACTTGAACAAGAAAATCTTAGCACAAATAAGAGATACACGAAGCCTCACTTGGTGTTTTCTCTCAAGGTTTCTTTGTGAAGTTTTATCTTGTGAATCCAGTAGCTCAGCAGAGAACAAAGATCAAGCTTTAGAGAACAATCCCCACCCCAAAACATAAAGAAAAAGATAGACAAGAACTGGTTTTGCAAGAGGTTTACCACCAGGGCTGGATTTCTCCTCAGCCAGCCAGTTTTCTCTTCAGCCTAAGTCGGATTTCTCTTCGACTTTCTATGATCTTTCTCCTTTTTTTTTTTGATTACTGGATGGCCCTCTTTGCAGATACAATCAGAAAGAGAGAAAAGAGAATTAATGAATCAACAGAAACAGAAAGAAATAAATCGAGGTTCCCAAAGAGAAAGAGAATTCGAAAGTTATAGATCAAACCCTAGATCAAGAGCCTTCAATCTGCTCTGATACCACCTGATGAAACCCTTGATGAGATTGGGTTTGTTTGTCCCTGATTCTTTGAAGGTTGATCACAGGTTTGAAGGTGGATTGATAGATTTGTTGCGGAATGAACTGATAGATGTTGATGAAGATGGTTTGATGGATAGATGTCGAGATGGAGGATGGACTTCAGTGAGGATCTATGGAATGATCAACACTTGTGTAGAGAATCAATGGCTAAGAGAATGAACTCTGTTTTCCAGCCAAAGACAATGTTTATGGAGAATGAACTCCTTAGCAATCGATGTTCATAAGATGAACAAAGAATTTACAGATTGATAAGAGATTTTTAATCAAAAAGAGTGAATAGATTGAATCAGAAACATTACAAAGGGTTTTGTAGAAGAAAGAACACGCAAACTTATTGGAAACAGAACAAAGACTTGTAGTTTACGAAAAAGAAAGAAGAAAACTAGGCCAAACCAAATACTGAATAATTGTAAAGATTGACTCGGTTCTGGTCTTGATCATAATTTGGAATTTGGTCTGGTTCAGAGATAACCAGGGCAGAAACTGATTCCCTCAATCTTCTGGTTTGTGATCTAGTGATTGGGCCTTGGTTCAATGAGAATGGGTCTTGGTCTTGATCAGAATAGGCTGAAATAGGAGAACAGGCCGTAGGCTTGAGATTGGCTTATTTCTTGTCTAAGTTGGGCTGATCTGCTTCCTTGTCCAATCCGTGCAAGCTACTCTTTTCCAGCTTGTTTAAGTTGCCTTGATTAGCTCCTGGTTCACTCTCGATCATATCATCAAGATCAGAATCTGAGACTTGCTCAATCAAGGTTGCATCACCAAGCCTTGAGAGAATGGACTCCATTGTCTTTAATCTTGCTGCCTTAGTAAACACATCTGCAAGCTGATCTTCACTTCTTGTATAACATGGCAGTATCACTCCTAGGATAATCATCTGCCTCACCTTGTGACAATCAACTTTTATATGCTTCGTCCTCTCATGAAAGACAGAGTTAGAAGCAATGTGGATAGCTGCTTGATTGTCACAGTGCATTGTCATAGGAGTACTCTGCTCAATCTCCAAATGCTTCAAGATACCCTTGATCCATACCAACTCGTTTGTCAGCTTCAACATAGCCATATACTCAGCCTCAGCACTTGAACAGGAGATGACCTTCTGCTTCTTACTCTTCCAAGTAACAAGGTTTCCTCCAATGAAAGTACAACACCAGTAGTTGATCTCCTGTCCACTCTATCTCCTGCCCAATCAGCATCACAATACCCAACCACTTCTGTACTGCCATTACAACCCATCCAAACTCCTTGTCCAGGCTGTTAGAAAATGAGGAACAGAGTAAGAACACAGCAAGAACAGAGTAAGAGAGAGAGAGAGAGTATGAGAAAGAGAGAGAAGGAAGAACTGATTTCCTTGATTGAATTAGTAACATTACAATGTATATTTAAAGACAAATCAGGACAATGAGGACAAAGAGAATAAGCTTAAACTAATGGGAGCTGGTCGATGATAGTGACCCTTCCTCAACGGCAAGATGGGCATGTGACTTTTAATATATTCAAATCAGCCACTTGCTCCTCTTGTCCAAACTCGCCAACGGTCTCCTTCCTCTTCTAGATCAATCCTTGGCGAGTCTCTCTTGTTTCTTCTTGCCTTCCAAGGCACTCTAGGGTAGATATGCTTATCTTGAACTCCAAGACTGTACGGACAGACTTGTGTCCCAAGTTTGCACATACTGCAAGTGAATCCGGATGTAAGGCTCCTCTTCTCTTTGTTGATTTATGTCTTCATGTCAATACTCCCCTCAAGCTTGACCATAAGGCATGGTTAAGCTTGGAACCCATGAAGACATCCCTCATTAAAACCTTTTGTGTGAAAAACCCAATGGGACAAAAACACACAAGAGGAAAAAGAGTAGATGCTTCATGGCTTAAGGAGATCATGATCTAGACACGTCTATGAGTCCCAATCTTGGATGGATGGACTCACAGACCTTAGTGCTTGCTCCTTTGGTGAAGATATCAGCTAGCTGGTCTTCACTTCTCGTGTAGCAAGGCAGTATGATCTTCTGCTCCACTGCTTGTCTCACCTTGTGACAATCCACTTCAATGTGTTTTGTTCTCTCATGGAAGACTGAGTTGGATGCTATGTGTATGGCAGCCTGATTATCACAATGCATTGTGATTGGTGTTGCTGTCTCAATGCCCAAGTCTCTTAACAAGTTCCTGATCCAGATAAGCTCACTGGTAAGCTTTCTCATTGCTCTATATTCTGCCTCAGCACTTGAACATGATACCACCTTCTGCTTCTTGCTCTTCCAAGTAACCAGATTGCCTCCTATGAAGGTACAATAGCCTGTAGTTGACCTCCTGTCCACTCTATCACCAGCCCAATCTGCATCACAATATCCCACAATCTCTGTGCTTGTGTTGCAACCCATCCAAACACCTTGACCAGGAGCTTCCCTTAGATATCTCATGATCCTCTCCACCATATTCCAATGGTGAACCTTTGGTGCTTGCATATACTGGCTGACTTGATTCACAGCAAAGCAGATGTCTGGTCTTGTAATAGTGAGATAGATCAGCTTCCCAACCATTCTTCTATAGAGTTTGAAATCACCAAAAGGAGTATCATCAATCTCCCCCTCACGCAAGACTTTGTAACCTTCTTCAAGTGGTGTCTTAGCTACTCTTGCTCCAAGCTTTCCTGCCTCATTTAAAAGATCAAGTGTGTACTTTCTTTGAGATAAGAACAGCCCCTCTTTAGAGCGGCACATCTCAATCCCTAGAAAGTACTTTAGCTCACCCAAATCTTTAATATCAAAGCTAGATTTAAGGAAAGCTTTAGTAGAAATGATACCTTCCCTGTTGCTTCCTGTGATGATAATATCATCCACATAGATCAATATTACCACAATTCCTTGCTTGCTTGTGAGGGTGAAGAGGGTGTGATCAGCTTCTGATTTTACAAACCCTCTTCCATTGAGAGTTGTACTCAGCTTGTGGTACCAAGCTCTTGGTGATTGTTTTAGACCATAGATAGCCTTCTTCAACCTTAGCACATTTCCTGGCTTGACCATGTCTTCCATACCAGGAGGTGGCCTCATATACACCTCATCCTCCAGCTCTCCTTGTAGAAAGGCATTTTGACATCCATCTGCCATAGATCCCATTCCAAGTTTACTGCCAAGGAGAGCACAATCCTTATGGTGTGGAGCTTAGCTACTGGTGCAAAAGTATCCAGATAGTCTTCTCCATATACTTGGGTGTATCCTCTTGCAACTAGCCTTGTCTTCTTCCTTTCTGGCTTTCCATTTGCTAAGTACTTGATGGTGAAGAGTAGGCGACTGGTGACTGCTTTCTTTCCTTTTGGCTCAGTTTCATACCAAGTGTCATTCTTGATCATAGCTCCAACTTCATCTCCAACAGACTCTCTCACTCATCATGCTCCATAGCCTCTTCATAAGTCTTTGGAACATATTCTTGATCCAGATTAGTGATGAAGGCTACATGCTCTTGCGGGTAGCTTGCAAATGAACAGGTTGCTTGGATAGGATGAGCCACTGCATTGCTGTTGAAGTATACTCTGGTGTTGATCCAATTTGATGGGTCTTTCCTCACTCTGGTACTTCTTCTCAATGGTTGACTCTGTCCCTGCTCCTCTATCACTGCCTCTTCCTGTTCTTGGACATCATTCTGATCTCCACTAGACTGATAAGATTCTGTTCCATCTTGATCATGAACTACTGCTGGATCATCCTCTGGAATTTCTGGTGTTGATCCATGCTCATTGCCCCCCTCAGGATCAGGATGGACTGGGTCCACAATTGGTGCTGCTTTTTCATGGTTAGTATCCACTGGTGGTGATGGAGATGGTGCTGGTGCTGGTGCTACACTGCTCTTAGGCTGACTGATCCCCAAATTCTCCAAAATAATTCTCAGGTTGTCTGCCCTATCAGATGGTCCTTGTGAGAGATCTCTGAGGTCTTCCCAGCTTTTCTCATCATAGTACCCCTTTGATTCCACAAACTTGACATCCCTTGAGACCATAACTCTTCTGGAATCTGGAATGTAGCATTTGTACCCTTTCTGCGTGTGAGTGTAGCCTATGAAGATGCCTTTGACACTCTTGGCCTCCAGCTTGTTTCTCTGCTCTCCTGGTGTCAAGACATAGCACACACAACCAAACACACGCAAGTGATCTAATGGAGGTTTGATCTTGTTTAATACCTGAAAAGGAGAGACATCTTTGAGGACTTTTGTGGGGATCCTGTTGATCAAATAGCAAGCTGTGATCACAGCATCTCCCCAAAACCTTTGGGACATTTGTGTGAAACATCATGCTCCTTGCAACCTCCATAAGATGTCTGTTCTTTCTTTCAGCAACTCCATTTTGTTGTGGTGTGTATGGGCAGCTTGTTTGATGGATAATGCCATGGTTTGCTAGGTGTTGTTTGAATGCATTGCTAGTGTACTCCCCACCATTATCAGACCTAAAAATTTTGATCTTGGAATTGAAATGATTAGTTACATAGTTCTGGAAGTTAATAAAAGCTTCTAAAACTCTATCTTTACTTTTAATCAGTGTGAGCCAAGTATACTTTGATTTCTCATCTATGAATGTCACAAAATATTTATGGTTTTCTCTAGATGCACAAGGAGCAGTCCATACATCAGAATGCACTAGATCAAAGCACTTCTCATAAATAGTCATAGATTGAGGAAAACAGATTTGCAATGTTTGCCAAGAATACAAGCCTCACAAGATTCATTTTGGAAAGATAAATTAGGCAACATTAAACTCAAAGCACGAGCATGGGGATGGCCTAATCTAGCATGCCATAACACATTACTAGCTAAAACAGAATTGAAAGCAGAGGATAAATCTGATAGAGTGGTGTCTTCAAGCAAATAAAGTTCTCCTTGCTCACACCCTTTCCAAGCACCTTACTGGTCTTAATATCCTGAAAGCAAACATCATTAGGACTGAAAATAACATTGCAATTCAGATCATTAGTTGCTCTCTTAACAGATAATAAATTTGATGTGAAGGCAGGCATATAGAATGCTTGAGACTCTTTATTAAACAAGTTCAGATTTCCTACTCCCTCAATTGGAATTCTATCACCATTTGCAATCACAACACTGCCTAGAGCTGGTTTAATATCATTAATCAGTTTAGCATCCCTAATCATATGGTGAGAAGCTCCTGAATCAATTATTAAAGGTCTAGCAGTGTGGGAGGCATTGTGCATAGAATTTAAAGCATTAATACTTTGGTTACCAGAGTTTGCATTGAGGGCTTTGATCAAGGCCTCAATGTCTGACTTCCTGATGAATGCATCCTCATGGAGTGGCTGGGGAATGGCGTGGGAAGTGGAGCCACCAGTGTGGGTTGTAGAGATCAATGCCTTCCCATCATCTCCCATGCATGTAGCTTGGTGCTGGTTGCTCCTGAGCTCTTGCTTCATGGGCTCTGGCTTGGTAGGGCTTGTTAGCTGAGGCTGGTCTGAGATGAGGATGAAGAATCCAGCAGTTGGTCTTGGAGTGTCCTTTGTACTTGCAATGCTCACAAGTTACTGACTTGTCTCCTCCTCCTCTTGGTTTGAAGTGAGCTTTGTTAGCAGAAGCACTTTCTACCTTCTCAGCCTTGTGAACCATAGATAACTCCCCTTTTCCACCACCAAAGAGTCCATCTGAGCCTATCTCCTTTTGAAGTTGAGCACACACTTCATCATAGCTGGGAAGCTCCTTTTCTCTCAAAATGTGCCTGACTACATCATTGAAGCTTGGACTGAGTGTAAAAATAGTCCAAAGACCTTGTCTTGCTCACGCCTAGCTTCAAGAGTTTCAGGATCATTGGAGCTTGGCCTTAGCATCTCTAGCTCAGACCATAGCTGACTGTACTTCCCAAGGTGTTTGGTGAAGTCTCCTTCTTCTTGTTGCAAGTTGTTGATGGCTCTCTTCACTTCATAGATCCTGGTAAGGTTTGAAGTGTTGCCATACACTCTCTGTAGAGTATCCCACAACTGCTTTGGAGTTTCACAGTGTGAGTAAGTATCCATAAGAGGACCATCAAGGGAGCTATGCAGGATAGACAGCACCAGGAGGTCTTCCTGACCCCATTTGCCTTCATCTACCACTACAATCTCCTTGCCATCTTCTCCTTGGGTGATCTGCTTTGGTGCTGAACTTGAAGTAACATGCTCCCAAAGACCTCTTCCTCCAAGGGCTGCTCTGGTCATTCTAGACCAGGTGATGTAGTTTCCTGGTCCCTTGAGTGTGCATGGTATGTGAACTGCTCTGTGGTGCTCCATTTCTTCAGGTAGGCCAAGAATATTTTGAATTTTCAAGGTTGGATTTGAGATAAAAGAACTCTGGAACTGAGAGAACTCAAGACTAGAATTAAGCTAAACTCTCAAAGAAAATAAATGGAGACAGAACAGAGTGAACACAGTTGAATAAAACTCAAGAAAACTCAAGAACACAGATTTATTATCCACTGGATAAAAGGAATCTGGAGAAAATTAAGAAAGTAAATGGATGAATCCAAAGAGAAAAGACACCAGAGTTGATTTGGAAGAAAATGGGGTCTCAAGAGCTTTCAAGCTCTGATACCATGTTAGAAAATGAGGAACAGAGTAAGAACACAGCAAGAACAGAGTAAGAGAGAGAGAGATGTTGAAATAAAGAAGAGAATAACCAGAGGAAAAGAGTTAGTTCATGATAAAAGACAAGTGCATCAAGAGAAGCTGATTTGGGCTTGTATGTACAGCCTTGCTCCACAAGCTACCATCTTGACCTAGCTTACCTTGCAAGTCAAGAAATGAGTTGGGAGACATAATATGGACGTGGGGACATCTGAGAAGTCAAGTAAACATGTTTGAATTTAAATGAGAGAGGCTGGTTTGAATTTGAAAAGAAGAAGTCACATGGGTTGCTTAGAGAAGCAGCTGGACCTGTCACTTTCACTCAACCAGGCTGTGCAAACCTCTCTGTCTCTTTCTCTACTTCTGGTCGTGCCTATCCTTGTCCATATCCTCCTGGCCTCTTCCATTTCCCCATTATATTAGTTGTTTAGTCATTCCCTTGTTTAATCATTGTTTATTGTAAGTGATTGCCTATATAAAGGCTTCACCACCTCTTGTAACAATTATCCAGTATCAATACAAGTTCTTTCAGTCTAATTTCGTGGCTCTCTCCCTTGCTTGTGTCTAAACAATATTCACAATGTAAGGAGTTTAGAGTTATGGTTTAGAGGCTGCCTTAACTCTCTTTCCCTTAAGGCAGCCTAATACTTGTAAAACTCACTCTAAACTCTTCTTTATCTTCTCTTAAGCTCTAGCTTACTGATTCTAAATCCTCTTCATCTTAAGTACACAAACTCAAAGTGTTGTGTTACTACAGAAGGATAGGTTCAAACTAGAGATTCTCAGCTTTCTATAACCAGTTTACTCTCTAGGATCTTGGTTGTAGTATAGGCTGTGTGAGAGGATTCAACCACCAGTTGGTTGTCTCTTCCTTTTAATGGTGAGTTCCTGTTGTATGGTTGAAGGGATTCAGTTACAAGTTAACTGAATACTCTCTTGACATGAAACAAACACTCATGAATTCCAACATGGTATCAGAGCCTGGTTGCTCTTCTTTGGGATTAAACTCACCTATTTTCTCTCTGACTTTTGAATAAATCCTTTCTCTCCCACTCTGATATAGTGTTAGCTTGTTTAGTACTTGTTAGTATCATGAATCAAGCTTGAGGAAGAGAATGATTTTAAAATGCTTCACCATTATGCTTTATCCATTGGATAATAGCTTTCTCTTAATGGAGCATCTCTTTGACCAGTGGACAAACTGTTTTGATCCATTGGATTCATTGTTGTCTAAGCCACAGAAAACACTTGTTCATGTGTTATTCTGATGGTTCTTTGTTGCAAGCCCTGGAAAACATCAGTTCATGAGTTATTCCAGTGGCACATGTCTAAGATCATTGGATAAAGTAATTGTCCAATGGTCCATTGTGTTTCAGCTGCTAAAGCACCAAACTCTTGATGAGTATTGGATGCTCCTGGCTGTTAATGCTTCCGAAAAACTCAAGAAAACAGAGCAAAACTCTGTCCATTAGAACTCTTGAGCAATTTTATATTCTCTATTCTCTGATTCTCAGGTTATGTATTCTCCATCATTCTCCCATACTCTGGTTACTAATACTCTGGTTACATGATTCTCTACTCTCTATATTCTCTGGTTACTTTTACTCTGGTTACTTAATTCTCTTGTTGCCTGAATGCTTAGTCTTGATGATTAGGATCCAGAGAGTGTTGCTAGGATAGAATCTTACAGATATCTGTCCATTGCTGCTGTGCTTATTTAAATTGTGTTTTAATGATCAGACTTGGTGAAAACCAATGTTCTGGTCTCCCTTTAAATTCAAACATGTTTACTTGACTTCTCAGATGTCCCCACGTCCATATTATGTCTCCCAACTCATTTCTTGACTTGCAAGGTAAGCTAGGTCAAGATGGTAGCTTGTGGAGCAAGGCTGTACATACAAGCCCAAATCAGCTTCTCTTGATGCACTTGTCTTTTATCATGAACTAACTCTTTTCCTCTGGTTATTCTCTTCTTTATTTCAACACTCCCCCTCAAGCTTGACCATAGGAGATCCTTGGACAAGGTTGGAACTGAGAATACTTGCCTCATTAAAAACCTAAGTGTGGAAAACCTCATGGGATAAAACCATCACTTAGGGAAAAAGAGTGCAACTACCCTCAGCCTAGGGATTGGCCAGTGGGTTTATGAGTCTTATGATCAAGTTAGGGACTCATAAACCCTGGATCATGGCCTTACTTCAATGGCAAGCAGGCACCAATGCCTTCCTTGCTTCACACTCAAAACTGCTTGGAACTCTTCATTTGGCTGGTTCTTTGTCTCCCCCTTTCTTCTGACTTCCTGCCATCATCAAAGGGTTTGATCAACGACCAGACTCTCCATTATGAGCTCCAAGTACCTGATTCAAACAATGCACACACACATGCATCAATTCTCAAGGGGCAGACCTATTCAAACAAGAATAAGTATAGTTTTAGGTACTTCCCTTGCATAAGAAGAATGAACATTGGCTTCTCATATTAACAAGAGAGAGTTCGACGAGTATGAGAAAGAGAGAGGAAGGAAGAACTGATTTCCTTGATTGAATTAGTAACATTACAATGTATATTTAAAGACAAATCAGGACAATGAGGACAAAGAGAATAAGCTTAAACTAATGGGAGCTGGTCGATGATAGTGACCCTTCCTCAACGGCAAGATGGGCATGTGACTTTTAATATATTCAAATCAGCCACTTGCTCCTCTTGTCCAAACTCGCCAACGGTCTCCTTCCTCTTCTAGATCAATCCTTGGCGAGTCTCTCTTGTTTCTTCTTGCCTTCCAAGGCACTCTAGGGTAGATATGCTTATCTTGAACTCCAAGACTGTACGGACAGACTTGTGTCCCAAGTTTGCACATACTGCAAGTGAATCCGGATGTAAGGCTCCTCTTCTCTTTGTTGATTTATGTCTTCATGTCAATACAGGCGTGCTACTCAAATACCTCAGTATCCTATCAACCATCTTCCAGTGATGTACCTTTGGCGCCTGCATATGCTGACTCACTTGATTCACAGCAAAGCATATATCAGGTCTGGTGATAGTTAAGTAGATCAGCTTGCCAACCATCCTCCTATACAGCTTAGCATCCTCAAACAACTGGTTCTCTTCAACCTCCCCCTCACACAAGACCTTATACCCCTCCTCAAGAGGTGTCTTAGCTATCTTCCCTCCAAGCACATCAGTCTCCTTTAGCATATCCATAGTATACTTCCTTTGAGACATAAACAATCCCTCCTTATATCTGCATATCTCAATCCCCAAGAAGTACTTCATCTCTCCCAAGTCTTTAATATCAAACATAGATTTGAGAAACTCTCTAGTGGCTTTAATCCCAGCCTTATCACTTCTTGTGATAATCAAATCATTCACATACACTAGAATCACAATGATCCCTGATGGTCCGACAAGAGTGAAGAGTGTCTGATCTAGTTCAGACTTCCTGAACCCTCTCCCATTAAGTGTTGTACTCAGCTTCCTGTACCAAGCTCTAGGAGATTGCTTCAACCCATATATAGCTTTCTTCAATCTCAAAACATTTCCTGGCTTCACTAGATGCTCAAGACCAGGAGGAGGATGCATATATACCTCATCTTCTAGATCTCCTTGCAGGAAAGCATTCTTCACATCCATCTGCCACAAGTCCCATTCAAGATTCACAGCAAGAGATAGGACTATCCTAATGGTGTGAAGCTTGGCTACTGGTGCAAAGGTGATGTGATCTTGGTTAGAAATGGAACTGAAGAGATGAATCAGCTTGAACCAGAGCTTAAGGAAGTTGAAGAAAGAACCAAAGAACAGCTTGAACCTGAGGGAACAGATGACAAGGACCTAGAAGTGCCAAGCGGTCCAATGACTAGATCAAAGCAAGCAAAATCCAGCAAGCTCTTCATCAACTCCTACACACTATCCAGGGCAGTCTAGAGTGTGCTTATCCAACTACTCTGGTTGTGATTCAAGCCATCTAAGACATTCATCAAGAGAGGTGTTGTGACTTGCACTCTTTTCCTTGGTTTGGTTTTGTCCCAATGGGTTTTCCAAACAAGGTTTTTAATGAGGCTTGGACACAACACTTATATAAAGGCCTCTTGATGAAACCCAGGCTCATTTCTATCCTAAATGTCGTCCAGCAAGGAAGAGGGAGCCTATCAAATAAATTTGAACTTTAGTCTTTGTTTGCATTTATTGTTCTGTGTGTTTCCAAGAAGTTGTGCATGTACAAACTATTGAAATAAATATAGGATCGACCAGAAGAAGAAGCTGGTTGATGATCCAAGGATAAGTTCATCAAGAGAAGCCAATTTGGTTCTGTTTTGTACAGACTTGCTCCACAAGCTACCATTTGACCTAACCTGACTTGCAAGGCAAAGAATGAGTTGTGGAGGACTTATAGACGTTGGGAACATCTGAGAAGTCAAGTAAACATGTTTGAATTTAAATAATAGAGGCTGGTTTGAATTTGAAAAGAAGAAGTCACATGGGTTGCTTAGGAGAAGCAGCTGGACCTGTCACTTTCACTCAACCAGGCTGTGCCAACCTCTCTCCTGTCTCTTCCTCTGCTTCTGGTCGTGCCTCCCCTTGTCCATATCCTCCTGGACTCTTCCATTTCCCCATTATATTAGTTGTTTAGTGTTTCCTGATTTAATCTTTATTTATTGTAAGTGATTGCCTATATAAAGGCTTCACCACCTCTTGTAACATCTATCCAGTATCAGTACAAGTTATTCTCAGTCTAATTTCGTGACCTCTCTCCCTTACTTGGTTCTAAACAATAGTCACAATGTAGAGTGCTTAGAAGTCATGGTTTAGAGGCTGCCTTAACTGTCCCTCTCCTAAGGCAGCCTAATACTTGTAAAACTCATTTAAACTCTTCTTTATCTATTGTCTTAAACTCTAGCTTACTGATTCTAAATCCTCTTCATCAAGTACACAAACTCAAAGTGTTGTGTTACTACAGAAGGATAGATTCAAACTAGAGATTCTCAGCTTTCTATAACCAGTTTACTCTCTAGGATCTTGGTTATAGTATAGGCTGTGAGAGGGGATTCAACCACCAGTTGGTTGTCTCTTCCATTGTAGGGTGAGTTCCTGTTGTATGGTTGAAGGGATTAAGTTACAAGTTAACTTAATACTCTCTTGACATGAGACAAACACTCATGAATTCCAACATGGTATCAGAGCTTTGTTGCTCTTCTTTGGGATTAAACTCACCCATTGTCTCTCTGTTTTGAAAAATATTTTCTCTCCCACTCTGATATAGTGTTAGCTTGGTCAGTACTTGTTAGTATCTTGAATCAAGCTTGAGGAAGGAAATATTTAGAAAATGCTTCACCATTATGCTTTATCCATTGGATAATAGCTTGTTCTTTATGGAGCATCTCTTTGACCAGTGGACAGACTGTTTTGATCCATTGGTTTCTTTGTTGTGTGAGCCATAGAAAACACTTGTTTATGTGTTATTTTGATGGTTCTCTTGTTGAAAGCCTGGAAAACATCAGTTCATGAGTTATTCCAGTGGCACTTGTCCAAGATCAGTGAGCAAATTAATTGTTCAATGGTCCATTGTGTTTCAGCTACTAAAGCACCAAACTCTTGATGAGTATTGGATGCTCCTGGCTGTTTATGCTTCCAAAAACTCAAGAAAACAGAGCAAAACTCTGTCCATTAGAACTCTTGAGCAAATTCTCTATTCTCTATTCTCTCATTCTCTGATTCTCAGGTTACTTATTCTCCATCATTCTCCTATTCTCTGGCTACTAAAACTCTGGTTACATCATTCTCTATTCTCTATTTATTCTCTGGTTACTTTTACTCTGGTTACTTAATTGTCTTGTTGCCTGAATGCTTAGTCTTGATGATTAGGATCCAGAGAATGTTGCTAAGATATAATCTTACAGATATCTGTCCATTGCTGCTGTGCTTATTTAAATTGTGTTTTAAAGATCAGACTTGGTGAAAACCAATGCTCTGGTCTCTTGTTGTCTACTGATGCTTGTCTTAGTGTTGGTTTGACAGATTTCCCATGTTGATCAGAGCCTGCACAAGATGCATATTCCTGACCATGGAGAAATAGTTGTGAGTAGACCAGGTGGCTTAAAAGCTCATATCAAGCTTGTCTCCTCCCCTATACTCGGAGTCAAGCTTGAGGGGGGCTGAAAATGAGCTTCCATGGCTTCCATTGCAAGAAGAATTCAACAAGGACAGCAACAACTTGGTGTTAGAACAGATGGCCACCAGAGACTACTTGACAAGATCAGGTGGAGAGTCAAGCTGAGTGGAAAGCTATGAATCAGCCCAAGGCATGGAGTTAGAACAGTTACCTTCTGGTTGGGAAGCTATGGATCAGCTTCTAAAAGGAGTTAGAACAGTTACCTTCAGTGGGAAGCTATGAATCAGCCCATAGCATGTGTGCTTGTACCTGGTTGATGAAGCTTCAAGTTAAGAGGGCTGTTGTCTCAAGGCATGGTGATCATCATTGGCTCTCATCTTCCAAGCTTGACCACATACTCTCATTCTCAGGTCAAACTTGAGGAGGGTGTTAAATATGAGAAGCCAATGTCCATTCTTCAGAAACTTATGCAAGGGAAGTACCTAAATCTATACAAATGCTTATGATTTTAGGTCTGCCCTTGAGAATTGATGCATGTGTTTGTGCATTGTTTGAATCAGGTACCTATTGAGCTCATGAACAAGGCAGGCTTGGACTCAACCCATGATGAAGGCAAGAAGCCAAAGAAAGGGGAGACAAGCTCTGACCACAAGAACAAGCTCAAAGGTGTGATGAGTGTGAAGCAAGGAAGGCATTGGTGCCTTCTTGCCATTGAAGTAAGGCCATGATCCAGAGTCTAAGGAGTCCTTCAAAATCATCTTAAACTCCTTAGACTCACTGGCCAATCCCTAGGCTGAGGGTAGTTGCACTCTTTTTCCTAAGTGATGGTTTTATCCCATGAGGTTTTCCACACTTAGGTTTTAATGAGGCAAGTGCTCTCAGTTCCAAGCTTGTCCAAGGATCTCCTATGGTCAAGCTTGAGGGGGAGTATTGAAATAAATATAGGATCGACCAGAAGAAGAAGCTGGTTGATGATCCAAGGATAAGTTCATCAAGAGAAGCCAATTTGGTTCTGTTTTGTACAGACTTGCTCCACAAGCTACCATTTGACCTAACCTGACTTGCAAGGCAAAGAATGAGTTGTGGAGGACTTATAGACGTTGGGAACATCTGAGAAGTCAAGTAAACATGTTTGAATTTAAATAATAGAGGCTGGTTTGAATTTGAAAGAAGAAGTCACATGGGTTGCTTAGGAGAAGCAGTTGGACCTGTCACTTTCACTCAACCAGGCTGTGCCAACCTCTCTCTGTCACTTTCTGCTTCTGGTCGTGCCTCCCTTGTCCATATCCTCCTGGACTCTTCCATTTCCCATTATATTAGTTGTTTAGTGTTTCCTGATTTAATCTTTGTTTATTGTAAGTGATTGCCTATATAAAGGCTTCATCACCTCTTGTAACATCTATCCAGTATCAGTACAAGTTATTCTCAGTCTAATTTCGTGACCTCTCTCCTTACTTGTGTTCTAAACAATAGTCACAATGTAGAGTGCTTAGAAGTCATGGTTTAGAGGCTGCCTTAACTGTCCCTCTCCTAAGGCAGCCTAATACTTGTAAAACTCATTTAAACTCTTCTTTATCTATTGTCTTAAACTCTAGCTTACTGATTCTAAATCCTCTTCATCAAGTACACAAACTCAAAGTGTTGTGTTACTACAGAAGGATAGATTCAAACTAGAGATTCTCAGCTTTCTATAACCAGTTTACTCTCTAGGATCTTGGTTATAGTATAGGCTGTGAGAGGGGATTCAACCACCAGTTGGTTGTCTCTTCCATTGTAGGGGTGAGTTCCTGTTGTATGGTTGAAGGGATTAAGTTACAAGTTAACTTAATACTCTCTTGACATGAGACAAACACTCATGAATTCCAACACAAACTTCTTTTCTTTATATGATGGACGAAATCCCTTAATAAAATCATCAAACTCCTTTCTAATAAAAATTCTCTTTGAATCTTGTTTGATCAAGCTTGTTCTTGTTGACATGAAGGCATAAATGACCAAGAAGAAGACATCAAGGTTAGGCAAGCATTCGGAATGATCAAGAGAAGGATCCTCACCTGTCCGTACAGTTAGGGTCAAGGAGTGACCTAACGTGTCTTTCAAGACAAGGCAAGGTTCATACTTGAGAATGAAGGATGCAACTTGCCTTAGAATAAAATAAGATGTCGACAATGGGGAAGAAGACCGTTGAGGAAGAAGTCACGGGTGGTGTGAAGGAGAGAGAGACGTTCAGGACCTGTCCCTTTCCACCATGGCTGGACGTGCACTGCCAAGATCAGCCTCATTGTTTATTCTTTCTTCTAGTCAACTTGCCTATTGTTTAACATTTGTTGTAGCCTATTTAAAGGCATGTATTCAGAACAAATGAATCAAGGAAAACAAGAGATTCCTCATTCATACTCTCACTCTCAACTCGCTCTCTCTCTCCCTCTCGTTGCAATGTCTCTCTTAACTCTCTCTTAATCTCTTCTTTATTCTTCAAATCCTCTTCTTTATTCTTCAAATCTTCATGGTATCAGAGCATCAAAGCTCTTGAACCTATTCTCTTCCATAAACAAGCTTTACTCTGTTCTTAATTCTTATTTTGTTTCTCTCTCTGTTCTTGGTGTTCTTCACTCTGTTTCAAACTCATATCTCTGTTCTTGAGTACCTGGCGAATTGAAGATGGACAACAACAGATCTCTGACCATTCCTGTGACCTTGAAAGGGATTAATTATCTCTTATGGGCCAGGATGGTAAAGAATGCCCTTGGAGGAAAAGGTTTATGGAGTCATGTATCAACTTCAACAGCTCCAAAACAGACTGTCCAAGGAGAAGATGGAAAGGAGATGGTGGTAGCTGATGAAGACAAATGGGGTCAGGAGGATCTCATGGTTCTCACGGCCCTCCTAAGCTCACTTGACCCAGCTATTATGGAGTCTTACTCATACTGTGAGTCTACCAAGCAGCTGTGGGATACTCTCTACAAGGTTTATGGAAATCAATCCAACCTCACCAGAGTATTTGAAGTAAAGAGAGCTATAAATGCTCTCAGCCAAGGAGAAACAGAGTTCCAACCTCACTTTGGCAAGTTTAGGTCTCTGTGGGCAGAGCTGGAGCTCCTTAGACCTCACACCACTGATCCGGATACCTTGAACTCTAGGCGTGAGGAAGATAAGGTGTTTGGGCTCCTGCTGACACTCAACCCATCCTATGGAGGTCTTATCAAGCATATCCTGAGAGCTGAGAAGTTACCTGACCTTGATGATGTGTGTGCAAATCCAGAAGGAGGAAGGATCTATGGGGTTATTTGGAAACAAAGGAGAATTAACCATGGCTCATCAAGCTGAGGAAGCAATGGCAAACAAGGCAGCATACAAGCAGGATGAGAGGAAGATCTTGATCTGTGACCACTGCAAGAAGAAAGGTCACATGAAGGACAAGTGCTGGATTCTCCATCCTCACCTTAAGCCAAACAAGTTCAAGGAGCCACGCTTCCAAGATGCAAGAGCCCACCTCTCAGCTGATGGAACTGAACCAGTGACTCCAAGCTCAATGTGCTCCAACAACCAGGGTGGAGGAAGTGCCATGACCTCTACATCAATGTACTCCACAGCAAGGACCAACCAGGATGAGACTATCAGG
The DNA here is from genome assembly GCA_016432835.1 of Brassica nigra. NCBI lineage: Eukaryota > Viridiplantae > Streptophyta > Magnoliopsida > Brassicales > Brassicaceae > Brassica > Brassica nigra. The sequence goes on from CM028245.1 coordinate 29,238,431, forward strand.
CGATCTGACTTGGATGCTCTCATCAAGGCTTTGAAAGAAAACTCTGGTATACCTAAAACCCTTGGTTTTCACACAATGCTTGTCACACTGCTAAGGGTTCTCAAAACAATGTTAAGAATGCTAGACCATTAATTATTGACTCTGGTGCTTCCCACCATATGATTAGTGACTCTAGTTTAATTAAAATGTGAAACCTGCCTTAGGAATGTGATGATTGCAAATGGTGATAAAATTCCAATAAGAGGTATAGGTGAACTGAAATTATTTGATAAAGTGTCTAAAGCTTTTACATGCCCACATTTGCATCAAATTTAGTCTCTGTCAAAAGGCCACTAATGATCTAAACTGTCATGTTACATTCAATGAGGTCTAGTAGGTTGCTTGGCAAAGGTGTGACCAAGGGAGACTTGTACTTGCTTGAAGACACTCGGCCAGTAGCTGATTTATCTTGCTATTTCAATTCTGTTTCTCAATTCCCTAAAGATGTAATATGGCATGCTAGATTAGGACATCCCCATTCTCGTGCCTTGAACATCCTGTTGCCTAGTATTGTTTTTAAAAGTGATTGTGAGGCTTGTATCTTAGGAAAGCATTGTAAGAATGTGTTTCCTAAATCAATGACCATCTATGATAATTGCTTTGATCTGGTTCATTCTGATGTGTGGACTGCTCCTTGTGCATCTAGAGAACAGCATAAATACTTTGTGACATTCATAGATGAGAAATCTAAGTATACATGGATCACACTGCTGCAATCAAAAGATAGGGTGCTAGAAGCTTTTAAAAATTTTCAAAATTATGTCACTAACCATTTTAATGTCAAGATAAAGATTCTTAGATCAGATAATGGTGGTGAATACACTAGCACAGCCTTCAAACAATACCTAGCTGCTCAAGGAATTATACAACAAACTAGCTGTCCTTACACACCCCAACAAAATGGTGTGGCAGAGAGAAAGAACAGGCACCTGATGGAGGTGGCCAGGAGCATGATGTTCCATGGAAATGTACCTAAGCGGTTTTGGGAGATGCAGTTGTCACTGCCACTTACCTCATCAACCGCACTCCCACCAGAGTACTCCAGGATGCCACACCATATGAGGTATTGAACAAAACTAAACCATCCATAGATCATTTGCGTGTGTTTGGTTGTGTTTGCTTTGTCTTAGTACCAGGAGAACTAAGGAACAAACTAGAGGCCAGAAGCACAAAGGCAATGTTTATTGGGTATTCAACACATCAAAAGGATACAAGTGTTACAATCCAGAAACCAGGAGAGTTCTAGTATCCAGAGATGTTAAGTTCATGGAAGAAAAAGGCTATTATGATGAGAAGAGCTGGGAGAACTCAAAGATCTATCTCAATCAGCCTCAGATAGAGCCAACAACCTGAGAGTCTTAATGGAAAGACTAGGGATCAGTTTACCAGATGCACCGGAAAAGGACAGGGAAGTGCCCACACAAGCTGTAGATGAGACAGTAGAAGATGTTGGAGTAACTCACCTTGATCCTGAGGGGCAGTGGAAACAACAATGAGCAATTTGCACAAGCTCAACCTGAAGATAACTCAGTATCACATGATCAAGATGAGATTCCACCAGAATCAGATGCTGAGATAGTTCATGAGGCGCCAAATGATGAACCTGAACCTGAGCAGATTCAGCCTTTGAGAAGGAGTACAAGAAACAGGAAACCAGCTTCAAATTGGATCAACACAAGGGTCTACTTTAATGCTAAAGCCGTAGCTCACCCAATCAGTGCAGCATGTTCTCTAGCCCAATATCCAGAAGAACATCAAGTCTTCATCAGTGAATTGGATCAGGAGTACATTCCAAGAACCTATGAAGAAGCTATGCAACATGAGGAGTGGAAGGCATCTGTTGGAGATGAGATAGGAGCCATGATCAAGAACAACACTTGGTTTGAAAGTGAGCTTCCCAAAGGCAAGAAAGCAGTAACAAGTATGCTCATTTTCACCATCAAGTATCTGGCTAATGGAAAACCAGAAAGAAAAAGACCAGATTGGTTGCAAGAGGGTATACTCAAGTATATGGTGAAGATTACTTGGATACATTTGCACCAGTGGCTAAGCTACATACAATCAGGATCCTCCTATCTCTTGCTGTCAACCTAGAGTGGGATCTATGGCAGATGGATGTGAAGAATGCATTTCTTCAAGGAGAATTAGAAGATGAAGTCTATATGAGACCACCTCCTGGCCTTGAAGATATGGTGAAACCAGGGAATGTCTTAAGACTAAAGAAGGCCATCTATGGCTTGAAGCAATCTCCAAGAGCCTGGTATCACAAACTAAGCACCACACTCAATGGGAGAGGTTTTGTGAAATCTCAAGCTGACCACACTCTCTTCACACTGACTAGCAGCCAAGGCATTGTAGTCATCCTTGTGTATGTGGATGATATCATCATCACTGGTAGTGACCAGGAAGGTATCTCCTCAACCAAAGCTTTCCTCAAAATGCATTTGATATTAAGGATTTGGGAGAGTTAAAGTACTTTCTAGGGATTGAATTGTGCCGTTCCAAGGAGGGCCTCTTTCTATCCCAAAGAAAGTACACACTTGATATCTTAAATGAGGCAGGAGACCTTGGAGGCAGACAGGCCAGGACACCATTAGAAGAAGGCTACAAGGTGCTGCGAGAGGGAGTTTGATGCAACTCCATTCACTGATGTCAAGAAGTATAGGAGAATGGTTGGGAAGCTCATCTATCTCACTATCACTCGGCCAGATGTGTGTTTTGCTGTGAATCAAGTAAGCCAGCATATGCAAGCCCCTAAGATACATCACTGGAACATGGTGGTGAGAATCTTGAGATACTTGAGAGAAGCACCTGGTCAGGGAATATGGATGGCGTGTAACAAGAGCACTGAAGTGGTGGGGTACTGTGATGCTGATTGGGCTGGAGATAGGATTGATAGAAGATCAACCACAGGCTATTGTACCTTCATTGGAGGAAATCTGGTCACATGGAAGAGCAAGAAGCAGAAGGTGGTATCTTGTTCAAGTGCTGAGGCAGAGTATAGATCAATGAGAAAGCTCACAAGTGAGCTAATATGGATCAAGGGACTGCTAAGGGACTTGGGGATTGAGATCAACACACCAATGACTATGCATTGTGACAATCAGGCCGCAATACACATTGCATCAAATTCAGTATTCCATGAGAGGACAAAGCATATAGAAGTGGACTGCCACAAGGTGAGACAAGCAGTAGAGCAGCAAGTGATACTTCCATGCTACACTAGAAGTGAAGATCAACTAGCTGACATATTCACCAAGGCAGCCAGCATTAAAGTTTGTGAGTTCATCCATCCTAAACTTGGACTCACAAACCTTACCTGTCACTGATCCTCTTGCCATGAAGTGTTCTACTCTTTTCCTTTGCTTGGTTTTATCCCAAGAGGTTTTCCAAGTAAAGGTTTTAATGAGGAATGCTTCATGGAGTCAACTTGACCAGAAGTTTCTATGGTCAAGCTTGAGGAGTGTTGACATGAAGGCATAAATGACCAAGAAGAAGACATCAAGGTTAGGCAAGCATTCGGAATGATCAAGAGAAGGATCCTCACCTGTCCGTACAGTTAGGGTCAAGGAGTGACCTAACGTGTCTTTCAAGACAAGGCAAGGTTCATACTTGAGAATGAAGGATGCAACTTGCCTTAGAATAAAATAAGATGTCGACAATGGGGAAGAAGACCGTTGAGGAAGAAGTCACGGGTGGTGTGAAGGAGAGAGAGACGTTCAGGACCTGTCCCTTTCCACCATGGCTGGACGTGCACTGCCAAGATCAGCCTCATTGTTTATTCTTTTCTTCTAGTCAACTTGCCTATTGTTTAACATTTGTTGTAGCCTATTTAAAGGCATGTATTCAGAACAAATGAATCAAGGAAAACAAGAGATTCCTCATTCATACTCTCACTCTCAACTCGCCTCTCTCTCTCTCCTCTCCGGTTGCAATGTCTCTCTTAACTCTCTCTTAATCTCTTCTTTATTCTTCAAATCCTCTTCTTTATTCTTCAAATCTTCAGTTCTAAGTGTATTTCGGATCCTTGATCCTTACCTTGCAAGCAAACCCTTGAAAGTCTGAGAGAAAATCCGCAACTCTTAGAAGTTTCACCTCAATCTTCCATTTGGCTACCTACAGTTTCAAAGTGGGCACTTTGGAAATCTGCCTTGAGCACTTCGGAGCTCTAGGAAATTCTTCAGTTCATCATCACAATCTTTGGAGAGCATCAGGGATGTGATCATCTCAACCAGGATCACAACAAGTGGTATCAGAGCAGATCTCCATCACCAGGTTGTGTTTTTCTAGTTCTGCAAATTTTAGACTTTTCATATTCTGTTAAAAGATCTGTTCTAAAGTCTAGATCTTGTTAGAAACGTGCTTATTGGGGTCAGATATACCTATAACAAGTGTTGAAACTGTTAAATAACCTGACTAGATTCACGAAATTGCAGAGAAAAAAAAATTAGAGTTCTTTTATCTTATTTCTGTGTTTAGACTCTTCACATCCTTGATCAGAAATTTTTCGTTTTAAAGTGATTTGTTTCTGAGTATCAACCTGCAATGAATCTGTGTTGTATTTATTTCTGATTGTTTGTTTCCATTAGAAATAGTTACTGGGTTTTGTTTTTCCTGTCTCAGGTACCATGGTGAAGGAGCACAAGGAAGAATTCAGCAAGAATGACAAGTTATTGATTGAAGAGTTCACGGCCAGAATGAGTCAAGTCTTCAACGATAAGTTTGGAAAACTCAGACAAGACATACAGCAGCTGAGGAAAAGCAGATCATCCACAGATGAATACAAGCAAAAAGGGTATGATCAGTTTGAAAGAAACCAGAAGCATGATGTTGATACCAAAGAAACTTCACAACAAAGAAGGTTTGAAAGAGACAAGTGGAGCACAGATCAAAACCAACTATCTGAGACAAAGCTCTATCCTTCAATCTCAATTCAGAAACCACATGACAGTAAGAAACCACGTCCATCCACTGGAGTTGCTTCAACCAGCAAGACACCAACTTGTTTCAGAAAGGAGAAAACAGTACATAAGCCTTCTATGGATGATAAACATTCTTGGTTCAGTGAGGAGGATAAAAAGGAGTTGTTACAAGTGATGCAGAATGTGAGGAACCAGATCAACAAGATCAATACAACACTTCCATCCATTGATACACAACATCAAGAACCAGTTTCTACAATCTCAGATGTCAAAGTTGCAGAACCAGACTCAGCTGCACAATCAGACTTAGCTGCATCAATTCAAGAAGTCCAAACTGAAACATATAAGGAAAAGGAGAAGTCTGAGACAGAACAAGAGTGTTCTCTTTTCTTATCTCAGTCTGAATTTAATTTCAATAATTCTTTTGATGAACTAATTTGTCTTAAACCGGTGCAACCGAGTAGCCTTGTTTCAGAGTCACAGGTTGCAAAAGAAGACTCAGCAGAAAAAGAACCAGAGCAATTAACACAAAGAGAAGACTTGGAACAGCAGACAGCTTGCAGTCTGAAACTATTCCTGAAACCTTGTCTTATGACCTGCAAAAGCACTGTAAGGGGTTTAATATGGTTGCTTCTGTGCCTGAAATGTTTGTTAAAGTGAGCATTGAAGACAAAACGTTTTGGTCTTGGAAAAAGTAAAGATTTTTGTGTTTCAAAATTTGTTTTTGACAACATGTTTAAATCTTTTAAAGAACTTAAACCAGAAATTCTCTTTGATCAAAAACGTTTTCAAACTGATAATAACAACATTTCTTGTCATGTATTGAGTCTTGATCATTTTCTCAAACACAGCAACAGTTTTAGTCACTATGAAAAGGTTTTAGAGCTTGATTTGAAACAATTTGATTTCTGTTTTAAACCTTGTGATTCATTTGCTAGATCTGAAGAAAGAGAATTTGTTATGAGCTTCCATGTGCATGAACTGAACATTGATAATTATTTTGCTTCTGCTTATGTCTTTAAAGAACCTAGGAAGCTGCATGAACAAAAATTGCAACGTTTTGATACTAGGTTTGAAATTGAGAAGTCTGCAAATATCTCTGAGTTTGAGATTGATTGTTTGTGTGCTGAAATTGGTTCTAAACGTATAGGATTGTTCTTTGATGATATTATAGTGTATAACAAATTCTTTGATAAACATCTTGCACTTCTGAAACTTGAGATCATTGATTCTGGATGTATTGTTTTGTGCCTTGTTAACATTCTGGTCTACAATACTTTCTTTTATATGATAACACACTTGACTTGTCCAAAGGAATCTGAGAAAGGTACAGGTGAAAAGAGAAGCTACAATGCTGACCAGAGTAACAAGAATGGATGCTTGGCTAAGTTGAAGTCGCAACACGCAAACCTTGAAAGCTGTCTAGCCGCCAGCTTTGACATAGGAGCAGTCCGAGGATCATATCTCAGCATCCAAAGGGAATTATGTTAGAAAATGAAGAACAAAGTAAGAACAGAAATGAACCAGAGAAGAGAGAGACTTAGACGAGTGAGAGAGAGATGAAGGAGGAACTGTTTTCCTTAATTTGATTCAATGAAATGGTTACAATATTTAAAGACACATGAATCAGAAACAAGACAAAGAGAATAAGAGTAAAAAATGTTGCTGCTGGTCAAGATGAGAGTGACAGGTCTTCAACGGATTGATTCACTCTCTCTCCTCAAAGTGAAACATGTGACTTTAACTATATTTAAATGTCAACTTGCCTCTGATCTTGTCTGGTCTCTCCAACGGCTCATTTGACTTCTCAACCCCTTCTTGGTCGATTTAAATTAGTTCCTTGTCTCCCACATCAAGCTAACTTCATGCTGTTTTCTTGAGAGCCAAGGTTGTATGGAATAGCTTGCAAACCAAGCAAGCTCAGCTCAGCATGTTCTAACTCATTCGGATGCCTCTTCATTCTTTATCTCTTCTCTTCTTGTCTTCATGTCAATACTCCCCCTCAAGCTTTACCATAAGACATGGTTAAGCTTGGAACCCATGAAGACATCCCTCATTAAAACCTTTTGTGTGAAAAATCCAATGGGACAAAAACACACAAGAGGAAAAAGAGTAGATGCTTCATGGCTTAAGGGGATCATGATCTAGACAAGTCTATGAGTCCCAATCTTGGATGGATGGACTCACAGACCTTAATACTTGCTCCTTTGGTGAAGATATCAGCTAGCTGGTCTTCACTTCTAGTGTAGCAAGGCAGTATGATCTTCTGCTCCACTGCTTGTCTCACCTTGTGACAATCCACTTCAATGTGTTTTGTTCTCTCATGGAAGACTGAGTTGGATGCTATGTGTATGGCAGCCTGGTTATCACAATGCATTGTGATTAGTGTTTCTGTCTCAATGCCCAAGTCTCTTAGAAGGTTCCTGATCCAGATGAGCTCACTAGTAAGCTTCCTCATTGATCTATACTCTCCATCAGCACTTGAGCATGATACCACCTTCTGCTTCTTGCTCTTCCAAGTAACCAGATTGCCTCCTATGAAGGTACAATAGCCTGTAGTAGACCTCCTGTCCACTCTATCACAAGCCCAATCTGCATCACAATATCCCACAATCTCTGTGCTTCTGTTGCAACCCATCCAAACACCTTGACCTGGAGCATCCCTTAGATATCTCATGATCCTCTCCACCATATTCCAATGGTGAACCCTTGGTGCTTGCATATACTGGCTGACTTGATTCACAGCAAAGCAGATGTCTGGTCTTGTAATGGTAAGATAGATCAGCTTCCCAACCATTCTTCTATAGAGTTTGAAATCGCCAAAAGGAGTATCATCAGTCTCCCCCTCACGCAAGACTTTGTAACCCTCTTCAAGTGGTGTCTTAGCTACTCTTGCTCGAAGCTTTCCTGCCTCATTTAAAAGATCAAGTGTGTACTTTCTTTGAGATAAGAACAGCCCCACTTTAGAGCGGTACATCTCAATCCCTAGAAAGTACTTTAGCTCACCCAAATCTTTAATATCAAAACTTGATTTAAGGAAAGCTTTAGTAGAAATGATACCTTCCTTGTTGCTTCCTGTGATGATAATATCATCTACATAGATCAATATCACCACAATTCCTTGCTTGCTTGTGAGGGTGAAGAGGGTGTGATCAGCTTCTGATTTTACAAACCCTCTTCCACTGAGAGTTGTACTCAGCTTGTGGTACCAGGCTCTTGGTGATTGTTTTAGACCATAAATAGCCTTCTTCAACCTTAGAACATTTCCTGGCTTGACCATGTCTTCCATACCAGGAGGTGGCCTCATATAAACCTCATCCTCCAGCTCTCCTTGTAGAAAGGCATTCTTGACATCCATCTGCCATAGATCCCATTCCAAGTTTACTGCCAAGGAGAGCACAATCCTTATGGTGTGGAGCTTAGCTACTGGTGCAAAAGTATCCAGATAGTCTTCTCCATATACTTGGGTGTATCCTCTTGCAACTAGCCTTGTCTTCTTCCTTTCTGGCTTTCCATTTGCTAAGTACTTGATGGTGAAGAGTAGGCGGCTGGTGACTGCTTTCTTTCCTTTTGGAAGCTCAGTTTCATACCAAGTGTCATTCTTGATCATAGCTCCAACTTCATCTCCAACAGACTCTCTCCACTCATCATGCTCCATAGCTTCTTCATAAGTCTTTGGAACATATTCTTGATCCAGATTGGTGATGAAGGCTACATGCTCTTGTGGGTAGCTTGCAAATGAGCAGGCTGCTTGGATAGGATGAGACACTACATTGCTGTTGAAGTATTCTCTGGTGTTGATCCAATTTGATGGGTCTTTCCTCACTCTGGTACTCCTTCTCAATGGTTGACTCTGCTCCTCTATCACTGCCTCTTCCTGTTCTTGGACATCATACTGATCTCCACTAGACTGCTCAGATTTTGTTCCATCTTGATCATGAACTACTGCTGGATCATCTTCTGGTGATTCTGGTGTTGATCCATGCTCATTGCCCCCCTCAGGATCAGGATGGACTGGATCCACAATTGGTGCTGCTTCATGGTTAACAGCCACTGGTGGTGATGGAGGAGGTACTGGTGCTGATGCCACACTGCCCTTAGGCTGACTGATTCCCAAATTCTCCAAAATTATTCTCAGGTTGTCCGCCCTATCAGATGGTCCTTGTGAGAGATCTCTGAGGTCTTCCCAGCTCTTCTCATCATAGTACCCCATTGATTCCACAAACTTGACATCCCTTGAGACCATAACTCTTCTGGACTCTGGAATGTAGCATTTGTACCCTTTCTGTGTGTGGGTGTAGCCTATGAATATGCCTTTGACACTCTTGGCCTCCAGCTTATTCCTCTGCTCTCCTGGTGTCAAGACATAGCACACACAACCAAACACACGCAAATGATCTAATGGAGGTTTGATCTTGTTTAATACCTGAAAGGGAGAGACATCTTTGAGGACTTTTGTGGGAATCCTGTTAATCAGATAGCAAGCTGTGATCACAGTATCTCCCCAAAACCTCTTTGGAACATTTGTGTGAAACATCATGCTCCTTGCAACCTCCATAAGATGTCTATTCTTTCTTTCAGCAACTCCATTTTGTTGTGGTGTGTATGGGAAGCTTGTTTGATGTATAATGCCATGTTTTGCTAGGTGTTGTTTGAATGCATTGCTAGTGTACTCCCCACCATTATGAGACCTAAAAATTTTGATCTTGGAATTGAAATGGTTAGTTACGTAGTTTTGGAAGTTAATAAAAGCTTCTAAAACTCTATCTTTAATTTTAATCAGTGTGAGCCAAGTATACTTTGATTTCTCATCTATGAATGTCACAAAATATTTATGGTTTTCTCTAGATGCACAAGGGGCAGTCCACACATCAGAATGCACTAGATCAGAGCAATTCTCATAAATAGTCATAGATTGAGGAAAAAACAGATTTGCAATGTTTGCCAAGAATACAAGCCTCACAAGATTCATTTTGAAAAGATAAATTAGGCAACATTAAACTCAAAGCACGAGCATGGGGATGGCCTAATCTAGCATGCCATAACTCATTACTAGCTAAAACAGAATTGAAAGCAGCAGATAAATCTGATAGATTGGTGTCTTCAAGCAATTAAAGTTCTCCCTTGCTCACACCCTTTCCAAGCATCTTACTGGTCTTAATATCCTGAAAGCAAACATCATTAGGACTGAAAATAACACTGCAATTCAGATCATTAGTTGCTCTCTTAACAGATAATAAATTTGATGTGAAGGCAGGCATATAAAAGCTTGAGACTCTTTATTAAACAAGTTCAGATTTTCTACTCCTCAATTGGAATTCTATCACCATTTGCAATCACAACACTGCCTAGAGCTGGTTTAATATCATTAATCAGTTTAGCATCCCTAATCATATGGTGAGAAGCTCCTGAATCAATTATCAAAGGTCTAGCAGTGTGAGGGGCATTGTGCATAGAATTTAAAGCATTACTACTTTGGTTACCAGAGTTTGCATTGAGGGCTTTGATTAAGGCCTCAATGTCTGACTTCCTGATGAATGCATCCTCATGGAGTGGCTGGGGAATGGTGTGAGAGGTGGAGCCACCAGTGTGGGTTGTAGAGACCATGGCCTTCCCATCCTCTCCCATGCATATAGCTTGGTGCTGGATGCTCCTGAGCTCTTGCTTCATGGGCTCTGGCTTGGTAGGGCTTGTTAGCTGAGGCTGGCCTGAGATGAGGATGAAGGATCCAGCAGTTGGTCTTGGAGTGTCCTTTATACTTGAAATGCTCACAAGTTACTGACTTGTCTCCTACTCCTCTTGGTTTGAAGTGAGCTTTGTTAGCAGAAGCACTCTCCACCTTCTCAGCCTTGTGAACCATGGATAACTCTCCTTTTCCACCACCAAAGAGACCATCTGAGCCTATCTCCTTTTGAAGTTGAGCACACACTTCATCATAACTTGGAAGCTCTTTTTCTCTCAAAATGTGCCTGACCACATCATTGAAGCTTGGGCTGAGTGTGAAAAATAGTCCAAAGACCTTGTCTTGCTCACGCCTAGCTTCAAGAGTTTCAGGATCATTAGAGCTTGGTCTTGGCATCTCCAGCTCAGACCATAGCTGACTATACTTCCCAAGGTGTTTGGTGAAGTCTCCTTCTTCTTGCTGCAAGTTGTTGATGGCTCTCTTCACTTCATAGATCCTGGTAAGGTTTGAAGTGTTGCCATACACTCTCTGCAGAGTGTCCCACAACTGTTTTGGAGTTTCACAGTGTGAGTAAGTATCCATAAGAGGACCATCAAGAGAGCTGTGCAGGATAGACAGCACCAGGAGGTCTTCCTGACCCCATTTGCCTTCATCTACCACTACAATCTCCTTGCCATCTTCTCCTTGGGTGATCTGCTTTGGTGCTGAACTTGAAGTAACATGCTCCCAAAGAACTCTTCCTCCAAGGGCTGCTCTGGTCATTCTAGACCAGGTGATGTAGTTTCCTGGTCCCTTGAGTGTGCATGGAATGTGGACTGCTCTGTGGTGTTCCATCTCTTCAGGTAGGCGCCAAGACTAATTTGAATTTTCAAGGCTGGATTTGAGATACAAGACTCTGGAACTGAGAGAACTCAAGACTAGAATCAAGATAAACTCTCAAGAAAATTAAATGGAGACAGAACAGAGTGAGCACAGTGAAGAAAAATCAAGAACACTCAAGAACACAGATTTATTATCCAATGGATAAAAGGAATCTGGAGAGAAAATTAAGAGAGTAAATGGATGAATCCAAAGAGAGAAGACACCAGAGTAAGTTTGCGGAAGAAAAAGAGAGTCTCAAGAGCTTGAAAGCTCTGATACCATGTTAGAAAATGAAGAACAAAGTAAGAACAGAAATGAACCAGAGAAGAGAGAGACTTAGACGAGTGAGAGAGAGATGAAGGAGGAACTGTTTTCCTTAATTTGATTCAATGAAATGGTTACAATATTTAAAGACACATGAATCAGAAACAAGACAAAGAGAATGAGAGTAAAAAATGTTGCTGCTGGTCGAGATGAGAGTGACAGGTCTTCAACGGATTGATTCACTCTCTCTCCTCAAAGTGGAACATGTGACTTTAACTATATTTAAATGTCAACTTGCCTCTGATCTTGTCTGGTCTCTCCAACGGCTCATTTGACTTCTCAACCCCTTCTTGGTCTATTTAAATTAGTTCCTTGTCTCCCACATCAAGCTAACTTCATGCTGCTTTCTTGAGAGCCAAGGTTGTACGGAATAGCTTGCAAACCAAGCAAGCTCAGCTCAGCATGTTCTAACTCATTCGGATGCCTCTTCATTCTTTATCTCTTCTCTTCTTGTCTTCATGTCAATTAATTAAGCCACAAACTTGACTGCAATGGAAACTTAACTCATCAGGGTCTCACGTCGAATTGGAATCATGTCCAAAGCGTCTCAGGTGAAAGAGTTATGGGTTCTACAAATCGGGTGATTCTGTCCTTGCTTTGTTTGATTTTTTCTGAGTTTAGAACATCTCAAACCTATCTATGGCGGCAAGGTGAGCAATCTAAGGTAAGTAAAAGTGTCTTTAATGATCCTTTTGTCACTTATTACACAGATATGATGCACTTGTTTTTGTCAAAAGAGCCATGTGCAGATTATAAGGAAGCTTTGAAGCATACAAGGAGAAAGAACAAGCGTGAGGAAGACAAGCGATTCAAGCCACCTGATTTGAACTAGGAGAGACATCCAGACGTCACTTGCTTCATTCTCATCAAAGAAGTACCACCAGATGCAACAACCAAGTCAAAACCGATCACAAACATATTTGGACTATTTCTCTTACTTTATGATAATTGTGTGAGAATAAGAGATTTATAGGTAGTTTATTGCTGGAAACTCAAGAAAGTACTGCTGGAAACTCAAGAACATGAAGAACAAGAGAGAGAGAGGAAGAGAGAGAGTGGATTTCGAAATTGAGAGAGAGAAGGAGAATAATTCCTTAGATTAATTCATTCTGGATGTTTACAATATATAGGCAACTTGCCTAACATAAAAAGACAAGCAAAAGAGTAAAATAATAAGCAAGAGGACAACACACTGGTGGAGAGATAGTGACAGGTCCTGAACAAATACAGATCTTATGCAGAACATGTGATCTCCTTATTTAAATCCATTCAAACTCTTGCAGCTGGTCAACCAAACCCCAACGTCTCTTTGGCTCATGAGGCATGTCTTTGGGACACAGGTTACCTTCCTTGACTTGCAATCCAAGCTAGGTTACAATAGGAGAGTTGTATGGACAGACTTCACTTCTTCTCTTCAAACTGTGTGCTCATCTCTTCTTCATATCAACACTGCCTTATTTCTTCTTCATCTCAACACTCCCCTCAAGCTTGACTTTGGGAACCAGTCAAGCTTGGAATCATGAAGAACATCCTCATTAAAACCTTGATGTGCAAAACCCAGTGGGACAAAACACACCAAGGAAAAGAGTAGAAGTCTCCATGATAGGAAAGTCATTTAGATGTGAGTTCTATGAGTCCAAGCTTTGAATGGATGAACTCACAGACTTTGCTGCTTGCTGCCTTTGTGAAAATGTCAGCCAGCTGGTCTTCACTTCTAGTGTAGCAAGGTAGGATGATTTGTTGCTCCACTTCTTGTCTCACTTTGTGGCAATCCACTTCTATGTGTTTAGTCCTCTCATGGAACATACTGTTGGATGCTATATGAATGGCAGCCTGGTTGTCGCAGTGCATGGTGATAGGAGTTGTAGTCTCTATGCTCAAGTCTCTTAACAGGTTCCTGATCCAGATGAGCTCACTAGTAAGCTTCCTCATTGCTCTATACTCTGCCTCAGCACTTGAACATGATACTATCTTCTGCTTCTTGCTCTTCCAAGTGACTAAGTTGCCTCCAATAAAGGTGCAGTACCCAGTAGTTGATCTCCTATCAACCCTATCTCCTGCCCAATCTGCATCACAATATCCAGTGATCTCAGTGCTTCCATTGCATCCCATCCAAACTCCTTGACCTGGTGCTTCTCTTAGATATCTCAAGATCCTCTCCACCATATTCCAGTGATGTATCTTGGGTTTTTGCATGTGTTGACTGACTTGATTAACTGCAAAACACACATCTGGTCTGGTGATGGTGAGGTAGATCAGCTTCCCAACCATTCTTCTATAGTGTTTGACATCTCCATAGGGTTTGTCTTCAAACTCCCCTCACGCAATACTTTATAGCCATCTTCAAGTGGAGTCTTTGCTACTCTTGCTCCAAGATCACCTGCCTCATTCAGCAAATCAAGAGTGTACTTTCTTTGGGATAAGAACAGTCCTTCTTTGGATCTACATATCTCAATCCCTAGGAAGTACTTTAACTCCCCCAAGTCTTTGATATCAAAAGATGTCTTAAGGAAAGCTTTAGTCAAGTTGATACCTTCCTTGTCACTGCCAGTGATGATAATATCATCCACATATACCAGAATGACCACAATGCCTTGTTGACTGGTTAGGGTGGAGAGGGTGTGATCAGCTTCAGACTTCACAAAACCTCTTCCATTGAGAGTTGTGCTCAGCTTGTGATACCAGGCTCTTGGTGATTGCTTCAAGCCATATATTGCCTTCTTCAATCTCAGAACATTCCCTGGTTTCACCATGTCTTCTAGACCAGGAGGAGGTCGCATATACACTTCATCTTCCAACTCTCCTTGTAGAAAGGCATTCTTCACATCCATCTGCCATAGATCCCATTCTAAGTTGACAGCAATTGATAGAAGAATCCTTATAGTATGCAGCTTTGCCACTGGTGCAAAAGTATCCAGATAATCTTCACCATAGACCTGAGTGTATCCTCTTGCAACCAGCCTTGTCTTCTTCCTCTCTGGCTTTCCATTAGCTCCATACTTGATGGTGTATAGAAGGCGGCTTGTCACTGCTCTCTTGCCTTTGGGAAGCTCAGTCTCAAACCATGTATCATTCTTGATCATAGCACCCATCTCATCTCCAACAGATGCTCTCCACTCCTCATGTTGCATAGCCTCTTCATATGATCTTGGAATGTATTCCTGATCCAGTTCCCCAATGAATACTTGATGCTCTTCTGGATATTGGGCAAGGGAGCATACTGCACTTATTGGATGAGCCACTGCTTCAGCATTGAAATATACTCTTGTGTTGATCCAGTTTGATGCAGGTTTCTTGATCCTTGTACTTCTCCTAAGTGTCTGGACCTGATGTATATCCTCACCAGAGGCTGAATCTTGTTGCCTTTCATCCTGATCATGAACTTCTATCATGAGCCTCTGTGCCAGTATCAGATTTATCAGTATCAGATTCATGTTGATTCCCCCCTTCAGGATCAGGATGAATGGTTTCCTGATTCCCTTCAGCTACATCAACTCCATTTTCATCAATCACATTTTCTGGACCAGATGCAGCTTCAGTATGGCGTGCTCTTGTGTCCTGATTCCCTAGGCATGTTAATACCAAGACTCTCCAATATCCTCCAGAGATTGGTGGCATTGTCTGATGGTTGAGACAGATCCTTCAATTCATCCCAACTCTTTTCCTCATAATACCCCTTTGTTTCCAAAACTTCACATCTCTTGATATTAGAACTCTTCTTGCCACTGGATCATAGCATTTATACCCCTTTTGTGTTGGAGAATAACCAATGAGCATAGCCTTTGAGCTTCTAGCATCAAGCTTATTCCTCTGTTCTCCTGGTACCAGTACAAAGCAAATGCATCCAAACACACGCAAGTGATCCAGAGATGGCTTGCTCTTGTTGAGGACTTCAAAGGAGAGGTCATTGAGGACTTTAGTTGGATTCCTATTGATCAGGTAGCAAGCAGACATCACAGCATCACTCCAGAACCTCTTTGGGACATTCATGTGAAACATCATTGATCTAGCCACTTCCATCAGGTGCCTGTTCTTCCTCTCAGCAACTCCATTTTGCTGAGGAGTATAAGGACAGCTAGTTTGATGAATAATCCCATGTTGTGCTAGGTATTGCTTGAATGCTTGACTTGTGTACTCTCCACCATTATCTGACCTGAGAATCTTCAACTTAGCACTGAAATGGTTAACAACATGAGACTGAAAATTCTTGAAGGCTTCCAAGACTCTGTCCTTAGACTGTATCAGTGTCACCCATGTGTACTTGGACTTCTCATCAATGAAGGTGACAAAGTATTTATGATTTTCTCTGGACATACAAGGAGCAGTCCACACATCAGAGTGAACCAGGTCGAAACACTTCTCATAGATAGTGCTAGACCTTGGAAAGACTGTCCTGCAATGCTTCCCCAAGATGCAAGCTTCACACTCATCATTCTTAAAGACCACTCCAGGAAGCATCAGATTTAAAGCTCTAGTATGAGGATGTCCCAATCTAGCATGCCATATGGTGCTCTCAACTCCAGTAGATGTACTGACCATGCAAAATGAAGAAGCAGATTCAGATAGCTTAGTCTTCTGAAGATGATATAGTTCCTGATGGCTGTGACCTTTTCCAATAACATGCCCTGTCTTTAAGTCTTGAAACTCAACCTCATCTGGTCTGAAGACAACCTGACAACTCAGATCAACAGTAGCCTTCCTCACAGATAGCAAATTAGATGTAAACTGAGGCATATATAAGGCAGTAGATTCCTATCAAACAACCTAAGGTTCCCTATCCCTTCTATCTTCACCTTATCACCATTTGCTATAATAACATTCCCTGAGGCAGGCTGGATATCACTGATCAAGTTCCTATCACTAATCATGTGATGGCTAGCTCCTGAATCTATAATAATGGGTTTAGAGTCAAGAGAGTGTATACCAGCCTCCTTTGGTGAGATAAGGGCCTTGGCAGCTTTGATAAAGGAATCAAGGTCTCTTCTGGTCGCTGGACCATCAGGGTTACTCTTCCATGTTCCTCCTTCAGTTGAATCTCCACTGAGAGCTGAATACATTGTTCTTCCTTGAATCACTTGGTGCTCAAACTCCTTGGGCTTAAATGTATTAGGCTTGCTTCTCAAGGAACATACATCTTCAAGATCAGGAAGCTTCCTTTCTAAGGAAATAATTTATCAGATTGTTGTAGGATGAATCCAGGCTTATGAGAAAGCTGAAGAACCTGTCTTGCTCATACACAGTTTGGAGACTCTCCCATAGATTACCATAACCAGTTTGAAGACTCTCCCATAGATGCTTGGCAGTTTTAAAGTGTGAGTAAGCCTCAAAGATTGATTCTGACAGAGAATTATGAATGATCTCAAGTGTTAACTGGTCTTCTTGAACCCACTTGTCTTCATTCTTCAGGTCATGTGCTGGTTCCTCCACTTGAGCCATCCTTTTGAAGCTTCAGCCTTTATAATATGGCTGTCCCAAAGTCCATGACTCCCCAAGGTAACTCTGGCAACTCTTGACCACACCAGATAATTAGAACCCTCAAGGGTTACTGGAATAAAAATTCTTGACTCCATTTCCATGGCTGGTTTTCTTTTATCCATTGGACAAAGATAAAGGAACCAGAAAGGATATATGAATCTAGAAATTGGAGAATATAATTTCCAACAGAGAGAAGAGTATAAGAACTCAGATTAAATTAGGAATTTATGGAAATAGAAGAAGGTACAGAGAGGATTTAAATCCAGCAAAGTGAAAACAAAGTCAGAAAACACAGAGTGAGAAAATAAGAGTGAATTTCGGAAGATATGAAGAACAGAGAGGTCTCAAGAGCTTAGAGCTCTGATACCATGTGAGAATAAGAGATTTATAGGTAGTTTATTGCTGGAAACTCAAGAAAGTACTGCTGGAAACTCAAGAACATGAAGAACAAGAGAGAGAGAGGAAGAGAGTGGATTTCGAAATTGAGAGAGAGAAGGATAATTCCTTAGATTAATTCATTCTGGATGTTTACAATATATAGGCAACTTGCCTAACATAAAAAGACAAGCAAAAGAGTAAAATAATAAGCAAGAGGACAACACACTGGTGGAGAGATAGTGACAGGTCCTGAACAAATACAGATCTTATGCAGAACATGTGATCTCCTTATTTAAATCCATTCAAACTCTTGCAGCTGGTCAACCAAACCCCCAACGTCTCTTTGGCTCATGAGGCATGTCTTTGGGACACAGGTTACCTTCCTTGACTTGCAATCCAAGCTAGGTTACAATAGGAGAGTTGTATGGACAGACTTCACTTCTTCTCTTCAAACTGTGTGCTCATCTCTTCTTCATATCAACACTGCCTTATTTCTTCTTCATCTCAACAAATTGTTCATCTGCTAACCTATTATATGATGAAGTGTATGAACCAGAAATGAGTAATGCATCAGGAGAAATGATAAATAAATGGATCAGAAACCATACCTATCAACAAGGCTTCCAAGGTAAGTATAACACAAGTTCAAGCTTCAATGTTACTGATTTAGTTCCTTATTGTGCAGAAGAAACGGATTTGAGGTCAAATCCTTCTCAAGTGGGAGAGGATGATGTGATCTTGGTTAGCAATGGAACTGAAGAGATGAATCAGCTTGAACCAGAGCTTAAGGAAGTTGAAGAAAGAACCAAAGAACAGCTTGAACCTGAGGGAACAGATGACAAGGACCTAGAAGTGCCAAGCGGTCCAATGACTAGATCAAAGCAAGCAAAAACTCCAGCAAGCTCTTCATCAACTCCTACACACTATCCAGGGAAGTCTAGAGTGTGCTTATCCAACTACTCTGGTTGTGATTCAAGCCATCTAAGACATTCATCAAGAGAGGTGTTGTGACTTGCACTCTTTTCCTTGGTTTGGTTTTGTCCCAATGGGTTTTCCAAACAAGGTTTTTAGTGAGGCTTGGACACAACACTTATATAAAGGCCTCTTGATGAAACCCAGGCCAATTTCTATCCTAAATGTCGTCCAGCAAGGAAGAGGGGAGCCTATCAAATAAATTTGAACTTTAGTCTTTGTTTGCATATATTGTTCTGTGTGTTTCCAAGAAGCTGTGCATGTACAGACTTCTTTTCTTTATATGATGGACGAAATCCCTTAATAAAATCATCAAACTCCTTTCTAATAAAAATTCTCTTTGAATCTTGTTTGATCAAGCTTGTTCTAAGTGTATTTCGGATCCTTGATCCTTACCTTGCAAGCAAACCCTTGAAATTCTGAGAGAAAATCCGCAACTCTTAGAAGTTTCACCTCAATCTTTCATTTGGCTACCTACATTTTCAAAGTGGGCACTTTGGAAATCTGCCTTGAGCACTTCGGAGCTCTAGGAAATTCTTCAGTTCATCATCACAATCTTTGGAGAGCATCAGGGACGTGTTCATCTCAACCAGGATCACAACAAAAGGTGTCAATATAATCTTCTCCATAGGTCTGAGTGAACCCTCTTGCCACTAGCCTTGTCTTCTTCCTATCCATAGTCCCATCAGGCTTGTATTTGATAGTGAAGATTGTTGAAATGAAGAAGACAATAACCATAGGAAAGGAGTTAGTTCATGATCAAAGGAGAGTTCATCAAAAGAAGCCAATTCGGTTCTGTCCAAACAGACTTACTCCACAAGCTACTATCTTGACCTAACTTACCTTGCAAGGCAAGAAAGGAGTTTGGAGACTTAATATGGACGTTGGAAGCTTATGAGAAGTCAAAGAAACCAGTTTGAATTCAAAAGAAAGGATCTGGTTTGAATTAAGCAAGAAAGATCACATGTGATGCATAAGGACAAGAGCAGACCTGTCACTTTCACCAAGGAAGGCTGTGCCTATCCTCCTGTCCCTTTCTATTCTTCCTGGACGTCCAGACCTTGGCTGTATCCCCTTTGGCTTCATCTCATTCCCTACAGAATTATTTGTTTATGTTTCCCAGTTTTAGTAATTGTTTAATCATGTGTATTGCCTATTTAAAGGCTTCTCCATCACTTGTAACATTCATCCAGTATCAATACAAGTTCTCTCTATCTAAATTCGTGGCTCTCTCTCTCTATCTTGTGTCTAAAAATATTCACAATGTAGGAGTTAAGCATTATGGTTTAGAGGCTGCCTTATCTCTTTCTCTCTTAAGGCAGCCTAATACTTGTAAAACTTACTCTAAACTCTTCTTTATCTACTGTCTTAAACTCTAGCTTACTGATTCTAAATCCTCTTCATCAAGTACACAAACTCAAAGTGTACAGAAGGATAGATTCAAACTAGAGATTCTCAGCTTTCTATAACCAGTTTACTCTCTAGGATCTTGGTTATAGTATAGGCTGTGAGAGAGGATTCAACCACCAGTTGGTTGTCTCTTCCATTGTAGGGTGAGTTCCTGTTGTATGGTTGAAGGGATTCAGTTACAAGTTAACTGAATAATCTCTTGACATGAGACAAACACTCATGAATTCCAACATGGTATCAGAGCTTTGTTGCTCTTCTTTGGGATTAAACTCACCCATTTTCTCTCTGTTTTGAATAAATATTTTCTCTCCCACTCTGATATAGTGTTAGCTTGGTCAGTACTTGTTAGTATCTTGAATCAAGCTTGAGGAAGGGAAATATTTAGAAAATGCTTCACCATTATGCTTTATCCATTGGATAATAGCTTGTTCTTTATGGAGCATCTCTTTGACCAGTGGACAGACTGTTTTGATCCATTGGTTTCTTTGTTGTGTGAGCCATAGAAAACACTTGTTTATGTGTTATTCTGATGGTTCTATTGTTGCAAGCCTGGAAAACATCAGGTCATGAGTTATTCCAGTGTCACTTGTCTAAGATCAGTGAGCAAATTAATTGTTCAATGGTCCATTGTGTTTCAGATACTAAAGCACCAAACTCTTGATGAGTATTGGATGCTCCTGGCTGTTTATGCTTCCGCAAAACTCAAGAAAACAGAGCAAGACTCTGTCCGTTAGAACTCTTGGCAAATTCTCTATTCTCTATTCTCTCATTCTCTGATTCTCAGGTTACTTATTCTCCATCATTCTCCTATTCTCTGGCTACCAAAACTCTGGTTACATCATTCTCTATTCTCTATTTATTCTCTGGTTACTTTTACTCTGGTTACTTAATTCTCTATTCTCACAATCTCTTGTTTAAAATCTGCCTAAGGTTGTCAAAATGTCTTGAAGTTAAGCTGTCTTGAAAGAATTGTCTTGCTTCTGACCTTAGGAAAATTAATTGTCTTGTTGCCTGAATGCTTAGTCTTCATGATTAGGATTCAGAGAGTGTTGCTAGGATAGAATCATGAAGATATCTGTCCATTGCTTGTTTTAAAGATCAGACTTGGTGAAAACCCATGTTCTGGTCTCTTGTTGTCTGCTGATGCTTGTCTTAGTGTTGGTTTGACAGATTTTCCATGTTGATTAGAGCCTGCACAAGATGCATATTCCTGACCATGGAGATTGCCCACTGCCCATCATCACTTTTGGCACTGATTGTGTCCATTAACTCCCAAGATGGTTGAGAGGATAAATGGAGCAGTGGAGAGATTGCAAAGAAGTGACTTACCTGATTCCAAGAGGGTGGCAGGAAGTACACTCAAGAGAAAAGACCACAATTCAAGCCAAGAGGGCAGTGGTCTCAAGACATTTGTGATCATTGGCTCTTATCTTCCAAGCTTGACCATATACTCTCATTCTCAGGCCAGGCTTGAGGAGGGGTGTTAAATGGAAAGCCAATTTCCATTCTTCAAGCCATTGCAAGGATTCAAGAAGACTCCAACCAGCATGGGATATTCTTGGCTGAGCAACAACAAGGCTGTCCATCTAATGTGCTTCAAGAGGAGGTGCTAAAGAGGCTGACCAGATGGTTGCAAAGTCCCCCACAAAGTTGGAGACTCAAGAAGACAATGCAGTGGCTGTTTGTGAAAAGGAATGGAGTGAGGGATTCAAGTGTACAAGCAAGAAGGAAGACACACCTCACCAACATTCCACATATATGCAAGGGAAGTACCTAAGTTACTTATTCTGGTTTGAAAAGGTTTTCCCTTGAGAATTGATGCAAGTGTGTATGCATTGTTTGAATCAGGTACTTGGACCTCATGAGAAGATTCTGGTCGTGGATCAAACCCTTTGATGATGGCAAGAGGCCAGAAGAAAGGGGGAGACAAATGTTGGAATGAAGAAGGAAGAAGCAGTAGCTGAGAGTGATCAAGGCGTCCATGTGCAAAGATAGTGCAAAAGAAATGATCACAGAGAATGCACAAGAAAGATCATGAAGTGTGCAATGTCCGGGTCAGCCTTGAATCACTAAAAGGAGAATGTGCAAAGTCAGGATCAAGATCAAGAATGTTCAAAGTGAGGGTTTGATAAGTTGGTGCAAAGTCAGGGAATTCCTGTCTACAAAAGACCAAGAAAAATCATCAAGAAAAGAATATATCTGTTTGGCGCCAAAGGAGATCAGTTTGAATTCAAACTGAGATCACATGTCAACTTGACCAAAGAGCTGTTAGGACCTGTCATTGTCTCTCATTCTGGACGTGCTCAGTCTGTCCCAGCCAGCCTGCCCCTTCTGATTTCCCCACGATATTATTTGTTTACTCATTCCCTGTTTTATTAGTTGTTTAATGTGTTTGTTTGTCTTGTAACTTTGGCTATAAAGTCATTCATCATGTATCACGAAATTGTAAGCTGAGAGGGAGTTCCCTTTCTTCTTCACCATTCTCTGGTCTCATTTCAATCTCTAACTCTGGTTTCTCTATTCTCACAAACAGTCTCATAATTCTCTCTTAAACTCTCCAGAATCTCTCATACTCTTTGAAGTGAAAGTTAACTCTCTCCTTCACCAATTCTCTCATTCTCTGGTTACTTTACTCTTCATACTCTCTATTCTCTTGTTACCCACGAGCTCAGTCTCACTCACACTCTCAAACACTCTTATTCTCTGTTTGCATACAATCTGTCCAGCAAACTCATTCTCTCTGTTTCTCAGTCTTTCTCTTGTTCTGTCTCAACCAGACTCTCACATACACTCACACACCCTAATCTATCTATTCTCACATGGTATCAGAGCTCCCAAGCTCCTGAAATTCACAAGTCTTCCAAAATCAAGTTCAAACTCACCCTCATTGTTTTTAAAACCATTGGAGAGTTTCTGCCTAGATAGTGGTTCAATCTCTTCAAGAGGAAGAAGACTGCAACCATGGCGTGTCTAGAGACTTCCCAAGGTCTGTCATCCTTCCTCATGTTCAGAATGAAGAGATCTCTTGGAGAAAGAAGGTTCTGGAGCTGTTTGGCAAGCAATACTCCTAACCAAGTCTGTACAAGCGTTTTCATGTTCTTTCCAAGATGGAATCTCTCTCTGTGTTCCAGAAGCTGGCGCCTGGTAGTCAGGAAGAAAGGAGGGGTCTTAAGCATGAGTGGTTCAAAGGAAAGCACACATAAGAAAATGGAGTGGGTTAGAGAACCCAAACTCCAAATATGGCAAGTTCAAGTGAACTGTGTGCCTTGGAGGTTCAAGGAACCAGCTCAGGTTCCTTGGTTATAACTTAAACCTCTTTCCCTTGAGTATAGCTTATATTAATATGTCTGGTTGTGTTGAGTGATGTGCTTGGTATTCTAAGGACAGTTTAAAGTTGCTAGAGTTGTTGAACCTAGTTTCTGTCCAATGATACTTAAGAGCTGTGTGTGTATTGTTCTAGGATTCTTTGAGCTTGCTAGCATGGTTTTGTCTAGTTTCTGTTCTAGAATCATTAATCTGAATTGTGTGTGGTATAAGCTAGTTGTTTAGCCACTGTGTTGTCTCTTGTTGCATTGCTAGAGGTCTAGGAGAGTTTCCTGGTCTTGTACTGCATTCATGTTTTGCATAATGAGATATATGAGTTGTCTAGTCTCTGTGCTTGTCATTAAATTGATAACAATTGCCTAATTGCCTTGTTATTGATGAGTTATCATACCTGAGCAGTTACTGATGTTGTGTGCATGGAGTTGAACTGAATGAGTTGTTTAGATTCTTCTGTCCATTGCATTTTTTCTCAAAAACATTGGGATCAGACTTGGTGAGTTATCAAGGGCTGATCCTAGTGTGTGTGGTCTGATTCTTGCTGGAGTTTGAGTGATGTTTCAGGTACACAAGTGTTGTTCTCTGTCCATCATCAAATCAAGACAAAGAAGAAGATTTTGCCCATGCTGTTCAGAGCCTACACATGGTGTATATTCCTGACCATGGAGAGATTGTTGGAGAAGAGGTCAGATGGTAATAAGTCTTGGTTGAGCCAGAACACGGCTGTCCTTTGAAGATACCTCAAGGAGGATTGATGGAGAGGCAGACCAGACGTTGACCAACCATACACCAGGCTGGATCTTCTCATACCTTGTGTGTAGAACCGGTTGAATTAAGCGCAGCCTGTTTGGGTGTTGAGCTCCTGGTTCAAGAGACACACAAGGAAGAATGGTGGTGTAAGGCATTGGAGCAGAGACCAAGGGTGGATCAGTTGTCTTAAGCGCAGGTGTTGGGACTGTTGTGCTCCTGGTTCAAGTTCAGTATTGCTCACTTCCAAGCTTGGTCCTTCACATATACTCTGGATCAAGCTTGAGGAGGGGTAATGGTGAGCACTCCTGAAGGTTCAAGTCGGCCATTGCCTCACCAGAGATCAGAAATGGAGTTCACTCTGATCATAATTGGAGTTTGCAAGTGGTGGAGTTCACTCTTGCAATACTTATTGCTAACCGGATCAAAGAAGCCATCTAGAACCCATTGCAACCATGTGATTGAGCGTGTGATTGAGCTTCCATGATCTGGGCTGTGTCTTACCTGATGCCAAGAGGGTGGAAAGGAAGTACACTCAAGAGAAAAGACCACAATTCAAGCCAAGAGGGCAGTGGTTTCAAGGCATTGGTGATCATTGGCTCTCATCTTCCAAGCTTGACCATATACTCTCATTCTCAAGTCAAGCTTGAGGAGGGTGTTAAATGAGAAGCCAATGTCCATTCTTCAAGCCATTGCAAGGATTCAAGAAGACTCCAACCAGCATGTGATACTTGGCTTAGAAACAACAAGGCTGTCCATCTAGTGTGCCTTAAGAGAAGGTGCTAAAGAGGCTGATCAGAAGGTTGTAAAGTCTCCCCACCAAGTTGGAGACTCAAGAAGACAATGCAGTGGCTGCTGTGAAAAGGAATGGAGTGAGAGATTCAAGTCCACAAGCCAAGAAGGCAGACACTCCTCACCAACATTCCACAAATATGCAAGGGGAGTAACCAGTTCAATCTTTGAGTTTAAGTTTGAATGGTTTATGCCTTGAGAATTGATGCAAGTATTTATGCATTGTTTGAATCAGGTACTTGGAGCTCATAACGGAGAGTATGGTCGTGGATCAACCCTTTGATGATGGCAGGAGGTCAGAAGAAAGGGGAGACAAAGAACCAGCCACATGGAGAGTTCCAAGCAGCTTTGAGTGTGAAGCAAGGAAGGCATTGGTGCCTGACTTGCCATTGAAGTCAGGCCATGATCCAGAGTCTAAGGATTCCACCATGAGTTATCTGAAACTCCTTAGACTCACTGGCCAATCCCTAGGCATTGTTGAACTCCACTCTTTTCCCTAAGTGTTGGTTTTATCCCACGAGGTTTTCCACACTTAGGTTTTAATGAGGGAGCTTCTTCAGTGTTCCAAGCTTGTCCAAGGGTCTCCTATGTTCAAGCTTGAGGGGGAGTGTTGGAATGAAGAAGGAAGAAGCAGTAGCTGAGAGTGATCAAGGCGTCCATGTGCAAAGATAGTGCAAAAGAAATGATCACAGAGAATGCACAAGAAAGATCATGAAGTGTGCAATGTCCGGTCAGCCTTGAATCACTAAAAGGAGAATGTGCAAAGTCAGGATCAAGATCAAGAATGTTCAAAGTGAGGGTTTGATAAGTTGGTGCAAAGTCAGGGAATTCCTGTCTACAAAAGACCAAGAAAATCATCAAGAAAAGAATATATCTGTTTGGCCAAAGGAGATCAGTTTGAATTCAAACTGAGATCACATGTCAACTTGACCAAAGAGCTGTTAGGACCTGTCATTGTCTCTCATTCTGACGTGCTCAGTCTGTCCCAGCCAGCCTGCCCTTCTGATTTCCACGATATTATTTGTTTACTCATTCCCTGTTTTATTAGTTGTTTAATGTGTTTGTTTGTCTTGTAACTTTGGCTATAAAGTCATTCATCATGTATCACGAAATTGTAAGCTGAGAGGGAGTTCCCTTTCTTCTTCACCATTCTCTGGTCTCATTTCAATCTCTCTAACTCTGGTTTCTCTATTCTCACAAACAGTCTCATAATTCTCTCTTAAACTCTCCAGAATCTCTCATACTCTTTGAAGTGAAAGTTAACTCTCTCCTTCACCAATTCTCTCATTCTCTGGTTACTTTACTCTTCATACTCTCTATTCTCTTGTTACCCACGAGCTCAGTCTCACTCACACTCTCAAACACTCTTATTCTCTGTTTGCATACAATCTGTCCGGCAAACTCATTCTCTCTGTTTCTCAGTCTTTCTCTTGTTCTGTCTCAACCAGACTCTCACATACACTCACACACCTTAATCTATCTATTCTCACAACAAAGAACCAGCCACATGGAGAGTTCCAAGAAGTTTTGAGTGTGAAGCAAGGAAGGTATTGGTGCCTGCTTGCCATTGAAGTAAGGCCATGATCCAGGGTTTATGAGTCCCTAAAACTTGATCATAAGACACATAAACCCACTGGCCAATCCCTAAGCTGAGGGTAGTTGCACTCTTTTTCCCTAAGTGATGGTTTTATCCTATGAGGTTTTCCACACTTAGGTTTTTAATGAGGCAAGTACTCTCAGTTCCAAGCTTGTCCAAGGATCTCCTATGGTCAAGCTTGAGGGGGAGTGTTGAAATGAAGAAGACAATAACCAGAGGAAAGGAGTTAGTTCATGATCAAAGGAGAGTTCATCAAAAGAAGCCAATTTGGTTCTGCCCAAACAGACTTACTCCACAAGCTACTATCTTGACCTAACTTACCTTGCAAGGCAAGAAAGGAGTTTGGAGACTTAATATGGACGTTGGAAGCTTATGAGAAGTCAAAGAAACCAGTTTGAATTCAAAAGAAAGGATCTGGTTTGAATTAAGCAAGAAAGATCACATGTGATGCATAAGGACAAGAGCAGACTGTCACTTTCACCAAGGAAGGCTGTGCCTATCCTCCTGTCCCTTTCTATTCTTCCTGGACGTCCAGACCTTGGCTGTATCCCCTTTGGCTTCATCTCATTCCCTACAGAATTATTTGTTTATGTTTCCCAGTTTTAGTAATTGTTTAATCATGTGTATTGCCTATTTAAAGGCTTCTCCATCACTTGTAACATTCATCCAGTATCAATACAAGTTCTCTCTATCTAAATTTGTGGCTCTCTCTCTATCTTGTGTCTAAACAATATTCACAATGTAGGAGTTAAGCATTATGGTTTAGAGGCTGCCTTATCTCTTTCTCTCTTAAGGCAGCCTAATACTTGTAAAACTTACTCTAAACTCTTCTTTATCTACTGTCTTAAACTCTAGCTTACTGATTCTAAATCCTCTTCATCAAGTACACAAACTCAAAATGTTGTGTTACTACAGAAGGATAGATTCAAACTAGAGATTCTCAGCTTTCTATAACCAGTTTACTCTCTAGGATCTTGGTTATAGTATAGGCTGTGAGAGAGGATTCAACCACCAGTTGGTTGTCTCTTCCATTGTAGGGGTGAGTTCCTGTTGTATGGTTGAAGGGATTCAATTACAAGTTAACTGAATAATCTCTTGACATGAGACAAACACTCATGAATTCCAACAAAGATCCATCTACTAGTCACTGCCTTCTTCCCTTTTGGTAATTCACTCTCATACCAAGTGTCATTCCTTATCATAGCATTAGCTACATTTCCAACAGATTCTTTCCAATCCTCATGCATCATTGCTTCTTCATAAGACCTTGGAACAAAGCTTGCATCTAAGCTTATCATGAAGGCATGATGCTCTTCAGGAAACTCAACAAAGGAACACACGGCTTGAGAAGGATGCTCCACAGCCTGGGCATTGTAGTACACTCTCGTGTTTACCCAGTTGGAAGGATTCTTCCTAGTCCTTGAGCTCCTCCTCAACTCCTGAACTGGAACCTCAGCGTGAACCTGTTCCTCTGAACCAGAGCCAATATACTCTTCCCCTGAACTAGTAGACTCTTCTCCTGAACCAGTAGAATCTTCCTGCTCACCAGTAGACTCTTCTTGCTCATATCCACCACTAGACTGAACCGAATTCTCAGCTCCTTGTGTTACATCTTGATCATGATGACCTGAATCCCCTTGGTGCTTCTCTTGCACTCCAGATTCAGTTCCATTCCCCCTCTCATGATCAAGAGGGATTTCTCTGCCAGCTTCCTCAGCCTGATCAGTATGTACTGTCCTCCTTGGTACCTGATCTTGAGACATGTTTATCCCAAGCTTCTCCATCAAAATCTGCAGAGTATTTGCCCTTCCTGGTGAAGTTTGAGACTGATCCCCCAAGTCTTCCCACTTCTCCTTCTCATAATACCCTGTAGACTCCACAAATTTCACTTCTCTTGATACCAGAACTCTCCTTGTGTCTGGATCATAACACTTGTAACCCTTCTGGGCTATAGAGTACCCAATAAACATGGCTTTAGTACTCTTCTCCTCCAGCTTATTTCTCTGCTCTCCTGGAACCCAAACATAGAACACGCATCCAAAGAATCTCAAGTGATCAATGCTTGGCTTGTTCTTGTTCAACACATCGAGTGGAGACAGATCCTTCAAGATCTTGGTTGGAACCCGGTTGATAAGATAGCAAGCAGTCTGAACAGCATCATTCCAAAACCTCTTTGGCACTTTAACATGGAACATCATAGATCTTGCTACCTCCATCAAGTGCCTGTTCTTCCTCTCAGCTACCCCATTCTGTTGTGGTGTGTAAGGACAGCTTGTCTGCTGCACAATCCCATGCTTTGCTAGATGACTCTTGAAAGCATTGCTTGTGTACTCCCTCCATTATCAGACCTTAGTACCTTCACAGTAGCATTGTATTGATTAGATACATATGCTTGGAAGTTTATAAAGGCATCTAGTACTCTAACCTTAGATGGAAGCAAAGTAACCCATGTATACTTAGACTTCTCATCAATGAATGTCACAAAGTACTTTAGACTATCTCTAGACATGCATGGGGCAGTCCACACATCTGAATGCACAAGATCAAAGCAATTTTCATATATAGTCTCAGATGTTGGGAAAACAGTTCTACAATGCTTTCCTAATATGCATGCTTCAAACTCCAAGTGATTGAATGACAACTTAGGCAAAATCAGTTCAATTGTACGATGGTGCAGCCCAGAATGGCTGTCTCTCCCTGGATCACTTGAAGTGGGGCATGGGTGGATGAAAGGTGATGGATATGGTCTTCTCCTTAGAACTATGAGATGTTCTAAAGATGTTTTGCTTCTCCTGAGACACAGGTTCACCCTGCTTAGTGTCATGATGGATCACAGAAGATCACTCTTCTTATTGTGATAAAAATTGTTCACACATGAACAAGATAGAGAAGTCTCCTCAGAGACGATTGTTTGAGCCAAAGCTTAAGTTTATTGAATAATGGTTGATGATACATGGAGGCTTGTGTTTAACATAAATAAGAAATCCAAAACGAAATCCTAGGCTAGAGAAAACCCTAAACCAAAACCAAATCGGTTTAGTGAAAACCATATCCTAATCCTATTGCTAATTGGTTTATAAATCACCAAACTTAATCTTAATTGGTTTACACTTAATAATATCATAAATAAACTTAAAATAAACAATCTTGGACGTGCCTAATCTTCTTGTGCCAATGATAATCCAAGCTGGCTTGTCTTTCCACTTTTTGGGCCGATAAAGGCCTTTTTCGAATAATTCTTGATTGGGCTCTTTCCATCTTGTTCCAAGTCCGACCAAGTTGCTTCTTATTCTCATTTGGATGATAAAGATCCTCCTAGTGTTCCATTTCAAGCTCTGGTTCTTCATCTTCCATTTCCAACTCCTTTCTCGCCCATGACTTTTCACGATCATACTGAATCTCCCATTCCATTTCCTGTCCAACCAACTTCCTCCCATCCATTTCTTTGTCAATCATGGTTCTCATGGGTCGTCCATGATTATCCAAAGTCATTCCTATCTTTAAAAAGGCCTCATCAAGGCCCATACCCTTCTCTCGGTCCAATACCTCATGAATCATGCCAATAAGCTCTCCAATAAGCCCACTAGGTCTTGCTGTGACCCATTGTCTCTCTGGTACATGGATTGGCTTCCAGAACTTGAGTTTGAAGCTGATCCAGGTCGCACCATTCCCTCCTCCTTTAAAAGGATTTGTCCTCAAATCCAGTTCTTTAAGGATGAATTGACTGTCCAATCTCAACTGCTTTGTGTCTTCTTGGCCCAGGGTGTTGTTGATGTTCTTGTGCACGTTTATCTCCCCTCCAGGCTCAAATACATAGCTTTGTAAAGCCTTCACACGTCCTAGATACTTCACCAGACTATGCTCATTACAAGAAACACTTAGAGCAAGGAATTTTTCTGCTCCTTGTTTAACTCAGATCTCACTCCTTCTGATTGAACTTGTCTCCACTGATACCAAACACAAGCCTTGATATTAGACCTCTGCGCATGTGATCTCAGCTTAGACAAGCCAGAAACTAACACTGATTCTTCATGTTACCCCTTCAAATCAAGCTTCAATGCTGCTGCTGTTTGGATCAGATTGTTGTTGCTGCTTTTATGCTTATAAAATCTCCCTCCTGGTTCAAAAACAAGGTGTTGCAGCCCCTTGACAAACCTCAGATTCTCCACTAGTCTGATATTAATCCATACAGGAGGTGTGGTTAGTAGATCACAAGAAAAAGATTCAATGATATCACCTTCTTCAACTAAAGTTGTAACTGCCAATTCATGAGCTTCAGGGGATCCATTAAGCACTCCTTCTTCAGATTGGTTTTGACCAGGCACGTGGCCACATATAACTGATGTTCTATCCTCTTGGCTACAAACCTTTTCTTCATGACAGCCTTCATCTCATACCAAGAAAAAATCTGTTGCTCTCCATACTGTCTCCTGGTATTAGCTGTCTGATACCACCAATCAAGTGCATAAGCACATAAACCAGTAGATGCCAATTAAGCCTGCTTCTCTGCTGTGTACCCTTGACACAATAATTAAATCCATATTCTTTTCCCATTCTAGGTATGTATCTGGATCATAGTCTCCATAGAAGGGTGGAATCTGGATCTGCTTTTTTCTTCTTTGCAATTCCCTTGTTGCTTTGCACTCAGCTTTCTCTTCATGGTTTCTTTTTCTTTCAAAATAATACATATAAGACTGCTGGATATGATATATCACGTGATTTAGGTTAAGAAAAAAATCCCCAAACCTTCAAGTGGCTCTCCTACCACCTGGTGCAGCCCTGGAATGGTTGTCTCTCCCTGGATCACTTGAAATGGGGCCCTGGAATGGCTCTGGTTCTTCATCTTCCATTTCCAACTCATTTCTCACCCATGTCGGTTTGAACAGTCCATTTCTCGATCATACTGAATCTCCCATTCCATTTCCTGTCCAACCAACTTCCTCCCATCCATTTCCTTGTCAATCATGGTTCTCATGGGTCGTCCATGATTATCCAAAGTCATTCCTATCTTCCAAAAGGCCTCATCAAGCCCCATACCCTTCTCTCGGTCCAATACCTCATGAATCATGCCAATAAGCTCTCCAATAAGTCCACTAGGTCTTGCTGTGACCCATTGCCTCTCTGGTACATGGATTGGCTTCCAGAACCTGAGTTTGAAGCTGATCCAGGTCGCACCACACGAGCATGTGGATGACCGAGTCTAGCATGCCAAGTTCTACTATCAATCATATTAGTAGTACTACTCAAGCATATATATTCAAAGGGTTCAGAAGTCTTAGCCAATTGGAGATGGTATGGCTGATTCTTGCTGTCTCCTCTTCCAAAGACCCTTCCATTCTTCAAATCTTGAAACTCAACTTCATCTGGCCTGAATAACACTTGGCAACCAAGATCAACAGTCGCCTTCTTCACAGACAATAGATTTGAAGTAAACTGGGGCATGTAGAAAGCATTTGTATCTTTCTCAAACAGTTTGATTTTCCCACTCCCTCTATTGGGATCATAGCACCATTAGCTATCATCACACCTCCAGTGGCTTTCTTCACATCACTTATCAAGCTCCTATCACTGATCATGTGATGACTTGCTCCAGAATCAATGATGATGGGTTTGTCGGATGTGGATGCTTTGGCAGGAGCACCTTGTCTCCGGGTCGTAGCCAAAGCATACACATACTTGACAAACTCATCCCATTCCTCCTTTGTGACAACCTCATCTGCTCCTTTAGTTTCTAGCTTCCTCATAATACCACTGCCCTCTGCAGACTCTCCCATGTAAGCTGAGTAAGAACATTCTCCTACTTACATACTATCCTTGATATCCTTCCTTAATAATCTTCTCATCATAAACCACACCTTAGAAAGCTTTCTCAACTTTCCCTTCTTGCAGCTTGTACCTCTTTTCCATCTATCCGGCTTCTTGTGTATCTCCCACACATCACAAATGTGTTTAACCAGATCACATATCTCTTTCATAAGAAAGCTAAAGATCACATCTTGCTTCCTCCTTCCTTGACAACAACTCAGATTTGTTGTATGTGTTTTCACAATACCCAACTCTGATCCTAGTTCTCTCAGCCTCCCCACAAGCTGATACACCTCGTCATCTCCTTGTCTTAGACTGTGGTTCACGCCCTTGGCTTCATGAACCATCAACTTTGCTGTCTGACCTTCTTCAGCAGCTATCTCCTTCAACGGTTTCTCCTTAAAAGGTTCCTCCTTTACTGTCTGATCTCCATCTTTTAGACTTCTTGTCTGACCTTCTTCTATAGCCATTTGTTGAAATTCATGAGTGTTTGTCTCATGTCAAGAGAGTATTCAGTTAACTTGTAACTGAATCCCTTCAGCCATACGACATGAACTCACCATTCAAAGGAAGAGACAACCAACTAGTGGTTGAATCCTCTTTAACATAGCTTAAACACACAACCAAATGTCCTAGAGAGTACAATGGTTATATGAAGCAAAGAAGATCTAGTTTGAATCTATCCTTCTGCAGTAACACAACACTTTGAGTTTGTGTACTTAAGATGAAGTGGATTTAGAATCAGTAATCTAGAGCTTAAGAGAAGATAAAGAAGAGTTTTAGAGTGAGTTTTACAAGTATTAGGCTGCCTTAAGAGAAAGAGAGTTAAGGCAGCCTCTAAACCATAACTCTAAACTCTTTACATTGTGAATATTGTTTAGACACAAGCAAGGGAGAGAGAGCCACGAAATTAGACTGAGAGAACTTGTATTGATACTAGACAATTGTTACAAGAGATGGTGAAGCCTTTATATAGACAATCACTTACAATAAACAATGATTAAACAAGGGAATGATTCAACAACTAATATAATGGGGAAATGGAAGAGGCCAGGAGGATATGGACAAGATAGGCACGACCAGAAGTAGAGAAAGAGACAGGGGAGAGGTTTGCACAGCCTGATTGAGTGAAAGTGACATGTCTAGCTGCTTCTCCTAAGCAACCCATGTGACTTCTTCTTTTCAAATTCAAACCAGCCTCTCTTATTTTAATTCAAACATGTTTACTTGACTTCTCAGATGTTCCCAACGTCTATAAGGTCCTCCACAACTCATTCCTTTCCTTGCAAGTCAGGTTAGGTCAAGTGGTAGCTTGTGGAGCAAGTCTGTACGAAAAAGAACCAAATTGGCTTCTCTTGATGAACTTATCGTTGGATCATCAACCAGCTTTTTCTTCTGGTCATCTCTTTATTTATTTCAATACTTCCCCTCAAGCTTGACCATAGGAGATCCTTGGGCAAGCTTGGAACTGAGAGCACTTGCCTCATTAAAAACCTAAGTGTAGAAAACCTCATGGGATAAAACCATCACTTAGGCAAAAAGAGTGCAACTACCCTCAGCCTAGGGATTTGCCAGTGAGTCTAAGGAGTTTAAGATGATTTTGAAGGATTCCTTAGACTCTGGATCATGGCCTTACTTCAATGGCAAGAAGGCACCAATGCCTTCCTTGCTTCACACTCATCACACCTTTGAGCTTCTTCTTGTGGTCAGAGCTTGTCTCCCCCTTTCTTTTGGCTTCTTGCCTTCATCATGGGTTGAGTCCAAGCCTGCCTTATTCATGAGCTCAATAGGTACCATGCCTTGAGACAACAACCCTCTTAACTCGAAGCTTCATCAACCAGCTACAAGCACACATGCTATGGGCTGATTCATAGGTTGCCCACTGAAGGTAACTGTTCTAACTCCTTTTTAAAAGCTGATCCATAGCTTCCCAACCAGAAGGTAACTGTTCTAACTCCATGCCTTGGGCTGATTCATAGCTTTCCACTCAGCTTGACTCTCCACCTGATCTTGTCAAGTAGTCTCTGGTGGCCATCTGTTCTAACACCAAGTTGTTGCTGTCCTTGTTGAATTCTTCCTGCAATGGCTTCTAGACAGGCCATGGAAGCTCATTTACAGCCCCCCTCAAGCTTGACTTCGAGTATAGGGGAGGAGACAAGCTTGATATGAGCTTTTAAGCCACCTGGTCTACTCACAACTATTTCTCCATGGTCAGAATATGCATCTTGCGCAGGCTCTGATCATCATGGGAAATCTGTCAAACCAACACTAAGACAAGCATCAGTAGACAACAAGAGACCAGATATTGACATGAAGACATAAGTAGAGAATGGAAGTAAACAGAAGAGAAGCATCTAGGCGAATGAAGATCATGTGATCCTTTCAAGCTTGTGCAACAAGCTATTGTACAGACTTGACTCCCAAGTAAGCAACAAGGAGTTAGCTTGGATGGGGAGGCAAGGCAAGGATTTAAATCGACCAGAAAGGAGTCCACAAGTTAAGGAGACCGTTGAGAGCTTTGGACAGCAAGTGGGATTTAAAAATAGTAAAGATCACATGATCTACTTAAGGGAGATGGCCGTTCATGACAGGTCCCTTTCACCTCGGCCAGATGCACACTTCTTTACTATTATTCTTCTTGTCTTGTTGTATCTTGCAATGTCTTTAAATATTGTATCATGTGACCAGAATCAAATCAAGGAAACAGTTCTTCCTTCTTCTCTCTTTCTACTCAAAACTCTCTCTCTCTCTCTCTCTGTTCTTCCTCTCTTTTACTCTGTTCTTCATTTTCTAACATGGTATCAGAGCTTGCAAGCTCTTGAGACCCTCATTTCTTCCGCAAAGTTACTCTATTCTCTTGTCTCTGTGGATTCATCTCTTTACTTTCTTAATTTACTCTCCAAACTTCTTTTATCCAGTGGATAATAGATCTCTGTTCTTGAGTCTTTCATTCTGTTCTTGGCTGTGCTCACTCTGTTCTGTTTCTATTTAATTTTCTTGAGAGTTTATCTTGATTCTAAGCTTGATTTCTCTCAGTTCCAGAGTGTTCCAGCATTGAAAAACTCTTGAAAAATTATTTAAACCTCCCTTTGGCGCCTAAGGAAAAGATGGAGCACCACAGAGCAGTTCACATTCCATGCACACTCAAGGGACCAGGAAACTACATCACCTGGTCTAGAATGACCAGAGCAGCCCTTGGAGGAAGAGGTCTTTGGGAGCATGTTACTTCAAGTTCAGCACCAAAGCAGATCACCCAAGGAGAAGATGGCAAGGAGATTGTAGTGGTAGATGAAGGCAAATGGGGTCAGGAAGACCTCCTGGTGCTGTCTATCCTGCATAGCTCTCTTGATGGTCCTCTTATGGATACTTACTCACACTGTGAAACTCCAAAGCAGTTGTGGGATACCCTGCAGAGAGTGTATGGCAACACTTCAAACCTTACCAGGATCTATGAAGTGAAGAGAGCCATCAACAACTTGCAGCAAGAAGAAGGAGACTTCACCAAACACCTTGGGAAGTACAGTCAGCTATGGTCTGAGCTAGAGATGCTAAGGCCAAGCTCCAATGATCCTGAAACTCTTGAAGCTAGGCGTGAGCAAGACAAGGTCTTTGGACTATTTTTCACACTCAGCCCAAGCTTCAATGATGTGGTCAGGCACATTTTGAGAGAAAAGGAGCTTCCAAGTTATGATGAAGTGTGTGCTCAACTTCAAAAGGAGATAGGCTCAGATGGTCTCTTTGGTGGTGGAAAAGGGAGTTATCTATGGTTCACAAGGCTGAGAAGGTAGAGAGTGTTTCTGCTAACAAAGCTCACTTTAAACCAAGAGGAGGAGGAGACAAGTCAGTAACTTGTGAGCATTGCAAGTACAAAGGACACTCCAAGAACAACTGCTGGATTCTTCATCCTCATCTCAGGCCAGCCTCAACTAACAAGCCCTACCAAGCCAGAGCCCATGAAGCAAGAGCTCAGGAGCAGCCAGCACCAAGCTACATGCATGGGAGATGATGGGAAGGCATTGGTCTCTACAACCCACACTGGTGGCTCCACTTCCCACGCCATTCCCCAGCCACTCCATGAGGATGCATTCATCAGAAAGTCAGACATTGAGGCCTTGATCAAAGCCCTCAATGCAAACTCTGGTAACCAAAGTATTAATGCTTTAAATTCTATGCACACTGCTAGACCTTTAATAATTGATTCAGGAGCTTCTCACCATATGATTAGGGATGCTAAACTGATTAATGATATTAAACCAGCTCTAGGCAGTGTTGTGATTGCAAATGGTGATAGAATTCCAATTGAGGGAGTAGGAAACTTGAACTTGTTTAATAAAGAGTCTCAAGCATTCTATATGCCTGCCTTCACATCAAATTTATTATCTGTTAAGAGAGCAACTAATGATCTGAACTGCAATGTTATTTTCAGTCCTAATGATGTTTGCTTTCAGGATATTAAGACCAGTAAGGTGCTTGGAAAGGGTGTGAGCAAGGGAGAACTTTATTTGCTTGAAGACACCACTCTATCAGATTTATCCTCTGCTTTCAATTCTGTTTTAGCTAGTAATGTGTTATGGCATGCTAGATTAGGCCACCCCATGCTCGTGCTTTGAGTTTAATGTTGCCTAATTTATCTTTTCAAAATGAATCTTGTGAGGCTTGTATTCTTGGCAAACATTGCAAATCTGTTTTTCCTCAATCTATGACTATTTATGAAAAATGCTTTGATCTAGTGCATTCTGATGTATGGACTGCCCCTTGTGCATCTAGAGAGAACCATAAATATTTTGTGACATTCATAGATGAGAAATCAAAGTATACTTGGCTCACACTGATTAAAAGTAAAGATAGAGTTTTAGAAGGTTTTATTAACTTCCAGAACTATGTAACTAACCATTTCAATTCCAAGATCAAAATTTTAGGTCTGATAATGGTGGGGAGTATACTAGCAATGCATTCAAACAACACCTAGCACACCATGGCATTATACATCAAACAAGCTGCCCATACACACCACAACAAAATGGAGTTGCTGAAAGAAAGAACAGACATCTTATGGAGGTTGCAAGGAGCATGATGTTTCACACAAATGTCCCAAAGAGGTTTTGGGAGATGCTGTGATCACAGCTTGCTATCTGATCAACAGGATCCCCACAAAAGTCCTCAAAGATGTCTCTCCTTTTCAGGTATTAAACAAGATCAAACCTCCATTAGATCATTTGCGTGTGTTTGGTTGTGTGTGCTATGTCTTGACACCAGGAGAGCAGAGAAACAAGCTGGAGGCCAAGAGTGTCAAAGGCATATTCATAGGCTACACTCACACGCAGAAAGGGTACAAATGCTACATTCCAGATTCCAGAAGAGTTATGGTTTCAAGGGATGTCAAGTTTGTGGAATCAAAGGGTACTATGATGAGAAGAGCTGGGAAGACCTCAGAGATCTCTCACAAGGACCATCTGATAGGGCAGACAACCTGAGAATTATTTTGGAGAATTTGGGGATCAGTGAGTCTAAGAGCAGTGTAGCACCAGCACCAACACCACCAGTGGATATTAACCATGAAGAAGCAGCACCAATTGTGGACCCAGTCCATCCTGATCCTGAGGGGGGCAATGAGCATGGATCAACACCAGAAATTCCAGAAGATGATCCAGCAGTAGTTCATGATCAAGATGGAACAGAATCTGATCAATCTAGTGGAGATCAGGATGATGTCCAAGAACAGGAAGAGGCAGTGATAGAGGAGCAGAGTCAACCATTGAGAAGAAGTACCAGAGTGAGGAAAGACCCATCAAATTGGATCAACACCAGAGTATACTTCAACAGCAATGCAGTGGCTCATCCTATCCAAGCAACCTGTTCATTTGCAAGCTATCCTCAAGAGCATGTAGCTTTCATTACTAATCTGGATCAAGAATATGTCCCAAAGACTTATGAAGAAGCTATGGAGCATGATGAGTGGAGAGAGTCTGTTGGAGATGAAGTTGGAGCTATGATCAAGAATGACACCTGGTATGAAACTGAGCTTCCAAAAGGGAAGAAAGCAGTCACCAGCCGCCTACTCTTCACCATCAAGTACTTAGCAAATGGAAAGCCAGAAAGGAAGAAGACAAGGCTAGTTGCAAGAGGATACACTCAAGTATATGGAGAAGACTATCTGGATACTTTTGCACCAGTAGCTAAGCTCCACACCATAAGGATTGTGCTCTCCTTGGCAGTAAACTTGGAATGGGATCTATGGCAGATGGATGTCAAAATGCCTTTCTACAAGGAGAGCTGGAGGATGAGGTTTATATGAGGCCACCTCCTGGTATGGAAGACATGGTCAAGCCAGGAAATGTTCTAAGATTGAAGAAGGCTATCTATGGTCTAAAACAATCACCAAGAGCCTGGTACCACAAGCTGAGTACAACTCTCAATGGAAGAGGGTTTGTAAAATCAGAAGCTGATCACACCCTCTTCACCCTCACAAGCAAGCAAGGAATTGTGGTGATATTGATCTATGTGGATGATATTATCATCACAGGAAGCAACAAGGAAGGTATCATATCTACTAAAGCTTTTCTTAAATCTAGTTTTGATATTAAAGATTTGGGTGAGCTAAAGTACTTTCTAGGGATTGAGATGTGCCGCTCTAAAGAGGGGCTGTTCTTATCTCAAAGAAAGTACACACTTGATCTTTAAATGAGGCAGGAAAGCTTGGAGCAAGGGTAGCTAAGACACCACTTGAAGAGGGTTACAAAGTCTTGCGTGAGGGGGAGATTGATGATACTCCTTTTGGCGATTTCAAACTCTATAGAAGAATGGTTGGGAAGCTAATCTATCTCACAATTAC
Source organism: Brassica nigra (assembly GCA_016432835.1). Taxonomy (NCBI): domain Eukaryota; kingdom Viridiplantae; phylum Streptophyta; class Magnoliopsida; order Brassicales; family Brassicaceae; genus Brassica; species Brassica nigra. Next base: position 29,277,589 of record CM028245.1, read on the forward strand.
AAGACCAGACATCTGCTTTGCCACAAAGTGAGACAAGCTGTGGAGCAGAAGATTATCCTACCTTGCTACACTAGAAGTGAAGACCAGCTAGCTGATATCTTCACCAAAGGAGCAAGTACTAAAGTCTGTGAGTCCATCCATCCAAGATTGGGACTCATAGACCTGCCTAGATCATGATCTCCTTAAGCCATGAAGCATCTACTCTTTTTCCTCTTGTGTGTTTTTGTCCCATTGGGTTTTTTTCACACAAAAGGTTTTAATGAGGGATGTCTTCATGGGTTCCAAGCTTGACCATGCCTTATGGTAAAGCTTGAGGGGGAGTATTGACATGAAGACATAAGTAGAGAATGGAAGTAAACAGAAGAGAAGCATCTAGGCGAATGAAGATCATGTGATCCTTTCAAGCTTGTGCAACAAGCTATTCCGACAGACTTGACTCCCAAGTAAGCAACAAGGAGTTAGCTTGGATGGGGAGGCAAGGCAAGGATTTAAATCGACCAGAAAGGAGTCCACAAGTTAAGGAGACCGTTGAGAGCTTTGGACAGCAAGTGGGATTTAAAAATAGTAAAGATCACATGATCTACTTAAGGGAGATGGCCGTTCATGACAGGTCCCTTTCACCTCGGCCAGATGCACACTTCTTTACTATTATTCTTCTTGTCTTGTTGTATCTTGCAATGTCTTTAAATATTGTATCATGTGACCAGAATCAAATCAAGGAAACAGTTCTTCCTTCTTCTCTCTTTCTACTCGTCAAACTCTCTCTCTCTCTCTCTCTCTCTCTCTCACTTACTCTGTTCTTCCTCTGTTCTTACTCTGTTCTTCATTTTCTAACACCAGAACATTGGTTTTCACCAAGTCTGATCTTTAAAACACAATTTAAATAAGCACAGCAGCAATGGACAGATACCTGTAAGATTTTATCCTAGAAACACTGTGAATCCTAATCATCAAGACTAAGCATTCAGGCAACAAGAGAATTAAGTAACCAGAGAATAAGTAGAGAATAGAGAATCATGTAACCAAAGTATTAGTAACCAGAGTATGGGAGAATGGTGGAGAATAAGTAACATGAGAATCAGAGAATAGAGAATAGAGAATATAAAATTGCTCAAGAATTCTAATGGACAGAGTTTTGCTCTGTTTTCTTGAGTTTTGCGGAAGCATAAACAGCCAAGAGCATGCAATACTCATCAAGAGTTTGGTGCTTTAGAAACTGAAAGACAATGGACCATTGGACAATTAATTTATCCACTGATCTTAGACATGTGCCACTGGAATAACTCATGAACTGATGTTTTCCAGGGCTTGCAACAAGGGAACCATCAGAATAACACATGAACAAGTGTTTCCAGTGGCTTAGACAACAAAGAAACCAATGGATCAAAACAGTTTGTCCACTGGTCAAAAAGATGCTCCATAAAGAATAAGCTATTATCCAATGGATAAAGCATAATGGTGAAGCATTTTCGAAATCCTTCTCTTCCTCATGCTTGATTAACCATACTAACAAGTACTGACAAGCTAACACTAAATCAGAGTGGAAGAGAAATGATTTTTTTTTTTCAAAAACAGAGAGAAAGAGGTGATTTTGATCCCAAAGAAGAGCAACCTGGCTCTGATACCATGTTAAAATTCATGAGTGTTTGTCTCATGTCAAGAGAGTATTCAGTTAACTTGTAACTGAATCCCTTCAACCATACAACAGGAACTCACCATTCAAAGGAAGAGACAACCAACTAGTGGTTGAATCCTCTTAAACATAGCTTAAACACACAACCAAATGTCCTAGAGAGTACACTGGTTATATGAAGCAAAGTAGCTCTAGTTTGAATCTATCCTTTTGCAGTAACACAACACTTTGAGTTTGTGTACTTAAGATGAAGTGGTTAAGATTTCTAAGAATCTTAAGCCATAGAAAGAGATTAACCAGAGATTTGATGAGTAGTAAGGAGACTTAAGAGATTAAGAAAGAAGATTATGAGATTAAACTTTAAGAATCATTTCTAAATAGTGAGAGAGACTTTTTATTCATTGCTCAATGTCGACAATCAGAGGTTACAATATATATAGAAGGCAGAGACAAGGGTTTTAAATCAAAAGAAGAAGGCAAGCATGTGAAGTCAACCAAGGAGGAGCGCCTAATTCAAAAGCAGCCAATGGTGTGTCTCACACGCTTTTGGCATCAAGGAATATTCTGACAGCCTGTTCCAGTCTGTCAGACTCAGCTCTCTTCTTCCCAACGGTCAGGAACTTCAGGCACATCAGTAGAAAGGTAACAAGGTAACTCCTCCCTCACTTTAACTTTCACCCGGTAAATGTTGCTTGCTCTTGAATGGTACGGACTGGTGTACGGCCTTGACGGCCTTGTACGGCCTGATCAAGCCTTCACCAATTCCTCTCCAAATGATCTCCACTCTCATGTCTTCTCCTCATACACCTTGTAACACTCCTCAAGCTCAACACAACTCAACACTCCCCTCAAGCTTGACCATGTGAAACAAGTCAAGCTTGGATAGCCATGAGATCTTCCTCATTAAAAACCTCACCAAGGAAAACCCATTGGGACAAAACCTTGATGAGGGAAAAGAGTAAAGACCTCATAGCTAAGGGGATCAGCTCTTCTGCTTCCCAAGATCAATGAGGCCCAACCGATGTGAATGGACTCCATTGTCTTCTGCCTTGCTGCTTTTGTGAATACATCAGCCAGCTGGTCTTCACTTCTGGTATAGCAAGGTAAGATCACTCCAAGCACTATCATCTCCCTTACTTTGTGGCAGTCAACTTCAATATGCTTGGTTCTCTCATGGAAGACAGAGTTGGATGCAATGTGGATTGCAGCCTGGTTGTCACAGTGCATAGTCATGGGAGTAGCCTGATCAATCTCCAAGTGCTTCAGTATCCCTTTGATCCAAACTAGCTCGTTTGTCAGCTTCAGCATGGCTCTATACTCAGCTTCTGCACTTGAACATGAGACCACCTTCTGCTTCTTGCTCTTCCAAGTAACTAAGTTCCCACCAATGAATGTGCAATAGCCAGTAGTTGATCTTCTATCTGATCTATCTCCTGCCCAATCTGCATCACAATAGCCCACCACTTCTGTGCTTCTGTTACAACCCATCCACACACCAAGATCTTGTGTTCCATTCAGATACATAAGCAATCTTTCTACCATGCGCCAGTGATGCTCCTTTGAACTTGCATATGCTGGCTCACCTGATTCACAGCAAAGCAAATATCAGGTCTAGTGATGGTCAAATAGATTAGCTTACCCACTAGCTTTCTATAAAGCTTTGGATCATGAAATGGCTTGCTGTCTTCAAGCTCCCCCTCACGTGGAACCTTATACCCATCTTCCATGGGCATTTTGGCTGTCTTTCCTCCATAAGCACCTGCATCTTTCAAAAGATCAAGTGTATATTTCCTTTGAGAAATGAACAAGCCTTCCTTAGCTCTACATAACTCAATGCCAAGGAAGTATTTCATTTCTCCCAAATCTTTAATCTCAAACACAGATTTAAGAAATTCCTTGGTAGCCTTGATACCATCTTTATCACTACCAGTGATGATGATATCATCAACATACACAAGAAGAACAATAATACCTGCTGGTGTGACAAGAGTGAAGAGGGTGTGGTCAAGCTCAGACTTCCTGAATCCTCTTCCATTCAAGGTAGTGCTAAGTTTGTGATACCAAGCTCTAGGGGATTGCTTAAGGCCGTAGATAGCTTTCTTTAGCCTCAAGACATTTCCCTTCTTCACTAAGTGTTCAAGACCAGGAGGTGGATGCATATAAACTTCATCTTCAAGCTCTCCTTGTAGGAAAGCATTCTTCACATCCATTTGCCAGAGATCCCACTCAAGGTTCACAGCCAAAGAGAGCACAATCCGAATAGTATGGAGCTTGGCAACAGGTGCAAATGTATCAATGTAGTCTTCTCCATAAGTTTGAGTAAAACCCCTTGCTACCAGCCTTGTCTTGCGCCTATCTATCTTCCCATTTGGAAGATACTTGATAGTGAAGATCCATCTACTAGACACAGCTCTCTTTCCTTTTGGTAAGGCACTCTCATACCATGTATCATTCTTGATCATAGCATCAGCCTCAGCATTAACAGAATCCCTCCATTCTTGTATCAGCATTGCCTCTTCATAGCTTCTTGGGACATAGCTCTCATCTAAGCTTACTTGAAAGGCATAATGCTCTTCTGGATATTGAGCAAAGGAGCACACAGCTTGAGAAGGATGCTCCACAGCCTGGGCATTGTAGTACACTCTATTGAAATGAAGACATGAGAAGGGAAGAGAAAGAAAGAGCAGGCATCCGGATGAACTGAGATATGATCAGTACAGACTTGGAACACAAGTCAGTCCGTACAAGACTTGCCTACCAAGGAAGCAACTCGACCAGAGCTGAGTTTAGGAGGCAAGGAACTATTTTAAATAGTCAATGGAGTGTTCTGGAGTGCTTAGGACCGTTGGAGAGTTCAGGAAAGGTCAGAAGCAAGTTGGCATTTAAATATAGTAAAGATCACATGTTCTTTTTAAGCAGGTTGCTGTTTGAGTCCTGTCTCTTTCAAGCCTTGGGCAGCCTCATTCTTTATTCTTATTCTTGTTGTCTTATCTCACTTTGCTGTGCCTATTTATATTGTAATTGTAAGCACATATCATCTAAGGAAATAAAAATCCTTCTCTTTACTCTTTGCAAACTCTCTCATCTCTCTCTCTTGTTCCACGGATTCCCCATCACTCATACTCTGTTCTTACTCTGTTTTACTCTGTTCTTCATTTTCTTTCATGGTATCAGAGCTTTAAGCTCTTGAGAACCTCAATCACTTCCGCAAACACTCTTTACTTACCTTTCTCTTCAGATTCATCTTGTTATTTTCTAAAATTCTCCCAGAACTCTTTTATCCAGTGGATAATAAAACTCTGTTCTTGAGTGTTCTTGAGTTTTCATTCTCTGTTCTTGGTTGTGCTTACTCTGTTCTGTCCTATTTCATTTTCTTGAGAGGTTATCTTGATTCTAGACATAGTTCTCTCAATTCCAGAGCTTAACTCTCTCAAATCCAGCCTTGAAAAATTTAAATTCTTCTTGGCCTACTTGTAAGAGATGGAGCACCACAGAGCAGTTCTCATCCCATGTACACTCAAGGGACCAGGAAACTACATCACTTGGTCTAGGATGACCAGAGCAGCCCTTGGAGGAAGAGGTCTTTGGGAGCATGTTACTTCAAGTTCAGCTCCAAAGCAGATCACCCAAGGAGAAGATGGCAAGGAGATTGTAGTGATAGATGAAGGCAAATGGGTTCAGGAAGATCTCATGGTGCTGTCTATCTTGCATAGCTCTCTTGATGGTCCACTTATGGACACTTACTCACACTGTACATCTCCAAAACAGTTGTGGGATACTCTACAAAGAGTGTATGGTAACTCTTCAAACCTTACCAGAATCTATGAAGTGAAGAGAGCCATCAACACTTTGCAGCAAGAAGAAGGAGACTTCACCAAACACCTTGGGAAGTATAGTCAGCTATGGTCTGAGCTGGAGATGCTAAGGCCAAGCTCCAATGACCCTGAGACAATTGAAGCCAGGCGTGAGCAAGACAAGATCTTTGGACTGCTCTTCACACTCAGCCCAAGCTTCAATGATGTGGTCAGACACATTTTAAGAGAAAAGGACCTTCCAAGCTATGATGAAGTATGTGCTCAGCTACAAAAGGAGATAGGCTCAAATGGACTCTTTGGAGGTGGAAAGGAGACTTATCTATGGCACATAAGGTTGAGAAGGTGGAGAGTGCTTCAGCTAACAAGGCTCACTTCAAGCCAAGAGGAGGAGGAGACAAGTCAGTGACTTGTGAGCATTGCAAGTACAAAGGCCACTCCAAAACCAACTGCTGGATTCTGCATCCTCATCTCAGGCCAGCCTCAGCAAATAAATACAGCCAGACCAGAGTCCATGAAGCAAGAGCTCAGGAGCATCCAGCACCCAGCTATATGCATGGGAAATGATGGTAGAGCCTTGACCTCTACAACCCACACTGGTGGCTCCACCTCCCACGCCTTGTCTCAACCATCTCAGGAGGATACATTCATCAGAAAGTCAGACCTTGAGGCCTTGATCAAGGCTCTCAATGCAAACTCTGGTAACCAAAGTATTAATGCTTTAAATTCTATCCATAATGCATCTCACACTGCTAGGCCATTGATCATTGATTCAGGAGCTTCTCATCATATGATTAGGGATGCTAAACTGATTAGTGATATTAAACCTGCCCTAGGAAGTGTTGTAATTGCAAATGGTGATAGAATTCCAATAGAAGGAGTAGGGAATCTGAATCTGTTTGATAAAGAATCTCAAGCTTTTACATGCCAGCCTTTGCTTCTAATCTTTTATCTGTGAAAAGAGCAACTAATGATTTAAATTGCAATGTTATTTTTAGTCCTAATGATGTGTGCTTTCAGGATATTAAGACCAGTAAGATGCTGGGCAAAGGTGTAAGCAAGGGAGAGCTGTATTTCCTTGAAGATACCAAGCTTAGATCAGATTCTACTTATGCTTTTAATTCTGCTTCTGTCTTAGCTAATGATGTGTTATGGCATGCTAGATTAGGCCACCCCATTCTCATGCTTTAAAATTGATGTTCCCTGATCTATCTTTGCAAAATGAAACTTGTGAGGCTTGTATTCTTGGTAAACATCATAAATCAGTATTTCCTTCATCTATGACTATCTATGAGAATTGTTTTGATCTAGTTCACTCTGATGTTTGGACTTCACCTTGTGTTTCTAGAGAAAATCATAAATATTTTGTGACATTCATAGATGAGAAATCAAAATATATTTGGCTCACACTGATTAAAAGCAAAATAGGGTCCTAGAAGCTTTTATAAACTTCCAAAACTATGTCACTAACCATTTCAATTCCAAGATAAAAATTTTTAGGTCTGATAATGGGGAGAATATACTAGCCATGCCTTCAAACAACACTTAGCAAAACATGGTATTATTCACCAGACCAGCTGCCCATACACACCACAACAAAATGGAGTGGCTGAGAGGAAAAATCGCCATCTTATGGAGGTTGCAAGGAGCATGATGTTCCACACCAATGTCCCAAAGAGGTTTTGGGAGATGCTGTGGTTTCTGCATGCTATCTTATCAACAGGATTCCTACCAAAGTCCTCAAAGATGTCTCTCCATTTCAGGTATTAAACAAGACTCAGCCTCCCATAGATCATTTATGTGTTTGGGTGTGTGTGCTATGTATTGGTACCAGGTGAACAAAGGAACAAGCTTGATCCCAAGAGTATCAAAGCTATGTTCATAGGATACTCACACACAGAAAGGGTACAAGTGTTATGTACCAGATTCAAGAAGAGTGATGGTCTCAAGGGATGTGAAGTTTGTAGAATCAAAGGGGTACTACAGTGAGAAGAGCTGGGAAAGTCTTAGAGATCTCTCACAGGAACCATCAGATAGGGCAAACAACCTGAGAACCATTCTGGAGAGTTTAGGCATTACTCAGCCTAGGGGCAGTGAGGCGCCTAGAACCACTACATCACCACCAGTTGCTGTCAACAATGAAGAAGCAGCACCAAGTGTTGAACCAGTCCATCCTGATCCTGAGGGGGGCAATGAGCATGAACCAACACCAGAAACACCAGAAGATGGTTCAGCTTCAGTTCATGATCAAGATGGAGCAGAATCTGATCAGTCTAGTGATGATCAGTATGATGGTGATCAAGGACAGGAAGAGGCAGTAATAGAGGAGCAGATTCAGCCATTAAGAAGAAGTACCAGAGTGAGAAAAGATCCATCTAATTGGGTTAACACCAGAGTATACTTCAACAGCAATGCAGTAGCTCATCCTATCCAGGCAGCCTACTCCTTTGCTAGTTATCCTCAAGATCATGTAGCCTTCATCACCAATCTGGATCAAGATTATGTTCCAAAGACTTATGAAGAAGCAATGGAGCATGATGAGTGGAGAGATTCTGTTGGAGATGAAGTTGGAGCCATGATCAAGAATGATACTTGGTATGAGACTGAGCTTCCTAAAGGAAAGAAAGCAGTCACTAGCCGCCTACTTTTCACCATCAAGTACAAGGCAAATGGACAACCAGAGAGGAAGAAGACAAGACTAGTGGCAAGGGGATACACTCAAGTCTATGGAGAAGACTACCTAGACACATTTGCACCAGTAGCTAAACTCCACACCATAAGGATCCTACTTTCAGTTGCTGTGAACTTGGAATGGGATTTATGGCAGATGGATGTCAAAAACGCCTTTCTTCAAGGAGAGCTAGAAGATGAGGTCTACATGAGACCACCACCTGGTATGGATGACATGGTCAAGCCTGGAAATGTCCTAAGATTGAAGAAAGCTATCTATGGATTAAAGCAATCACCAAGAGCCTGGTATCACAAGTTAAGTACAACCCTTAATGGAAAAGGGTTTGTTAAATCAGAACCTGATCACACACTCTTCACTCTCACCAGCAAGCAAGGGATTGTGGCAGTTCTAATTTATGTAGATGATATCATCATCACAGGAAATGACAAGGAAGGTATCATCTCAACTAAAGCTTTTCTTAAATCTGCTTTTGATATTAAAGATTTGGTGAGTTAAAGTACTTTCTAGGGATAGAAATATGCCGCTCTAAAGAGGGGCTCTTCCTATCTCAAAGAAAGTACACACTTGATATCTTAAGTGAGGCAGGAAAGCTTAAAGAAAGAACAGCCAAGACACCACTAGAAGAAGGGTACAAGGTCTCGTGAGGGGAGTTTGAAGATGAACCATTTGGAGACTTCAAACTCTATAGGAAAATGGTTGGGAAGCTGATCTATCTTACCATCACAAGACCAGATATTTGCTTTGCAGTGAACCAAGTCAGTCAGCATATGCAAGCCCCTAAAGTTCATCATTGGAATATGGTGGAAAGGATTCTAAGATATCTAAGGGAAGCTCCTGGTCAAGGTGTATGGATGGGTTGCAACAAGAGCACAGAGATTGTAGGATACTGTGATGCAGATTGGGCAGGTGATAGAGTGGACAGGAGGTCTACAACAGGCTATTGCACCTTCATAGGAGGCAATCTAGTCACTTGGAAAAGCAAGAAGCAGAAGGTTGTATCATGTTCAAGTGCTGAGGCAGAATATAGAGCCATGAGAAAGCTGACTAGTGAGCTTATATGGATCAGAAACTTGCTAAAGGACTTGGGCATTGAGACAACAACACCAATCACAATGCACTGTGATAACCAGGCAGCCATTCACATAGCCTCCAACTCAGTCTTCCATGAGAGAACAAAACACATTGAAGTGGATTGTCACAAGGTGAGACAAGCAGTGGAGCAGAAGATCATTCTACCTTGCTACACTAGGAGTGAAGATCAGCTAGCAGATATCTTCACCAAAGGAGCAAGTACTAAGGTCTGTGAGTCCATCCATCCAAGATTGGGACTCATAGACTTGTCCAGATCATGATCCTCTTAAGCCATGAAGCATCTACTCTTTTTCCTCTTGTGTGTTTTTGTCCCATTGGGTTTTTCACACAAAAGGTTTTAATGAGGGATGTCTTCATGGGTTCCAAGCTTAACCATGCCTTATGGTAAAGCTTGAGGGGGGAGTATTGAAATGAAGACATGAGAAGGGAAGAGAAAGAAAGAGCAGGCATCCGGATGAACTGAGATATGATCAGTACAGACTTGGAACACAAGTCAGTCCGTACAAGACTTGCCTACCAAGGAAGCAACTCGACCAGAGCTGAGTTTAGGAGGCAAGGAACTATTTTAAATAGTCAATGGAGTGTTCTGGAGTGCTTAGGACCGTTGGAGAGTTCAGGAAAGGTCAGAAGCAAGTTGGCATTTAAATATAGTAAAGATCACATGTTCTTTTTAAGCAGGTTGCTGTTTGAGTCCTGTCTCTTTCAAGCCTTGGGCAGCCTCATTCTTTATTCTTATTCTTGTTGTCTTATCTCACTTTGCTGTGCCTATTTATATTGTAATTGTAAGCACATATCATCTAAGGAAATAAAAAAATCCTTCTCTTTACTCTTTGCAAACTCTCTCATCTCTCTCCCTCTCTTGTTCCACGGATTCCTCATCACTTATACTCTGTTCTTACTCTGTTTTACTCTGTTCTTCATTTTCTTTCACACTCTCGTGTTTACCCAGTTGGAAGGATCCTTCCTTATCCGTGTGCTTCTCCTCAAGACTGGTACTGGTGATTGTTGTTGTTCACTTTGCACTTCATCTCCTAGTCCTTGCACTTGCTCCTCTTCTTGAATCACACCCTGATCAGACTCTTCTTGATGATCTCTAGGCTCCACACCTTGATCACCACCTTGATCATGAGAGCTAGAACTCTCTTGACCACTTGAATTTTCTCCCAATCCTTGGTTAAGAGTTTCTGATTCACTGGCCCCCTCATGATCAAGGGTGGGGACATGAACACCATCAGTGGCCGCACTCCCTTGGTCATTCTCAGCAGTAGCCGTAGGCGCCCTTCCTGGTACACTTCCTCCACTCTGGCCTTGGTTCATATTGATCCCAAGATTCTCCAAGATTGTTCTTAAGATACTGGCTCTATCTGAAGTTAAGTCCTTCAGATCTTCCTGGTTCTTTTCTTCATAGTAGCCCTTTCTTCTACAAACTTCACTTCTCTAGAGACTATTACCCTCCTACTGTCTTCATCATAGCACTTGTATCCTTTCTGACTTGAGGAGTAACCAATGAACATAGCTTTGGTGCTTTTAGCTTCAAGCTTGTTTCTCAATTCACCAGGAACCATGACATAGCAAAGGCACCCAAAGACCTTAAGATGAGTCAGAACTGGCTTGTACTTGTTGAGCACCTCAAATGGAGACTTCCCATGCAACACAAGTGTAGGTGTTCGGTTGATCAAGTAACAAGCAGTAACCACAGCATCACTCCAGAATCTTTTAGGAACATTGGACTGAAACATCATGGACCTCGCAACCTCCATTAAGTGTCTGTTCTTCCTCTCAGCCACTCCATTTTGCTGTGGAGTATAAGGACAACTAGTCTGATGAAGAATGCCACTCCGTGATAGGTGTTCCTTGAATGCATTGCCCGTGTACTCTCCTCCATTATCAGACCTGAAAATCTTGATCTTGGCTTGATAATGGTTAGTCACATATGATTGAAAATTTTAAATGCATCAAGCACCCTATCTTTGGTTGGAATTAGAGTTAACCAGGTGTATTTGGATTTTCATCAATGAAAGTGACATAATATTTCTGATTTTCCCTAGATAAGCAAGGAGCAGTCCAAACATCAGAATGCACAAGATCAAAACACTTATCATATATAGTAGAAGAGTTTGGGAAAACAGTTTTACAATGCTTGCCTAAAATGCAAGCTTCACAATCATTATTCTCAAAAGAAACACCTGGCAACATCAGTTTTAAAGCCTTATTATGAGGGTGTCCTAGTCTAGCATGCCACAATGCATTTTGCTAAGACTAGTAGAAACAGAAGAAAAGAGCAACTAAAATTTGAAACAGCAACAGCAGAATTCAGATTCTCAAGAACATAAAGATCTCCTTTGGTTTTCCCACTTCCCAGCACCTTGCTACTCTCAATATCCTGAAATTTCACACTGTTAGGACTGAAGATGACATTACAATTTAGATCAGTAGCACATTTCTTCACAGATAATAGATTAGAAGTGAAATCAGGCATATAAAGAGCTTTAGAGTCTTTATCAAACAACTTGAGCTTTCCTATTCCTTTAATAGGAATTTTAGCACCATTTGCTATCATCACATTGCCATGGGCAGGCTCAATGCTAGTGATCAGCCTAGTGTCACTAATCATATGGTGAGATGCACCAGAGTCAACAATGAGAGGTTTATATGAAAATGGAGATGATTTAGCAAGATGAGCAAGAATACTAGATGGCTTATATGTATGAGCAGAATCATATGCATGATCAATCCTATCAATATCACAATTTCTAAGATGATCATGTATGTTTCCTAAACTATCAGTACTGCAATCATGGATGCACCAAAGGAGTACCCAAAGGTGTTACCATTATCCTTGAAGAGCTTGATGAGAGCATCCAAGTCTGATCTCTTCAAGTACTCTCCATCATTGTTGCTCCTTGAGCTAGAACCACCAGTGTAAGCCACTAAGGACTTCCCATTGTCCACCTCTACCTCTTGAGTCTTGTTTGAGCTTGCACCACCAGTAACCTCTCCCAAATGTGCCCTTGCCTCCTTGTTGAATTTAGCCGGCTTCAAATGTGGGTGAAGGATCCAGCATTGACTCTTCTTGTGACCTTGCTTCTTGCAATGATCACAGTTTCCATTGAACTTCTCATACTTCCCATGCACTGCCTTATTAGCTTGTGATACTTCTCCTTGCTCAGCGTGTGATGCCTGATTTGCCAAAGCCAGCTCCTTTCCCTTCTTGCCAAACAATCCCATGGAACCATGCTCCTTTTGGATCCGAGCACACACTTCTTCCAAGTCAGGCAGTGTATCATCCCTCAGCATATGTTGAATGAGACCTCCATAGGCTGGATTTAAGGTGAGTAGCAGCCCAAACACCTTGTCTTGCTCTCTCCTTTGTTGAGCTCATCAGCATTAGTAGTACTTGGCCTCAGCATCTCTAGCTCTGACCATAAAGCCCTGAACTTTCCCAAATGCTTCTCAAAGTCCATGTCCTCTTGCACCAGGTTGTTGAGCTTGCTTCACTTCAAACACTCTGCTCAGATTTGATGTATTACCATACACCTTCTTCAATGTGTCCCACAACTCCTTTGCGGTTTCACAATAGCTGTAAGCTTCCATCAGATTTTGATCCAAAGATGCAAGAAGAGCTGAGAGCACAATACACTCCTCTTGTTGCCATTTCTCAAGCATCACTTGAGTCCTCTTGAACATCCTCACCTTGAGTGATAAGCTTTGGAGCTTCTCCGGTTGTGATGTGTTTCAACAACCCTTTGCTTCCAACAGCATTCCTGGCCATCCTTGACCACACAAGATAGTTATTTCCCTTGAAAGTAGCAGCAACCTTCATGTAGACTCCACCACCTTCCATTGCTTGAGTAAAGACTTCAACTTGTATCAACACACCACACAAGTTGATAAAGTTCTGAGCTTTCAGATTAAATCTTCAAGTCGGCTTCAAAGACTTCTCCTTTAGCTCACACAAACACCAAACACTCCAAAGATCTGAACTTTAAGCTTGAACCTTCAATAAAACCTCAAAGCTTCCACCTTTAGAACCCTTCTTCTTCACGCAAACACCACACCAAACTCTTGAGAACACCAGTAAGCTTTGCGCCACCAACAGGAACCAACTTGAGAACAGATCTCAAAGAACAAACACCAACAGCCACAGAAACAAGTTTCTCAAAGATCTAGCACCACCAATCTTCAAGAACACACACGAATACCGTAAGAACACAGGTTGAAAAGCCAACCTGGCTCTGATACCATAAGATTTCTAAGAATCTTAAGCCATAGAAAGAGATTAACCAGAGATTTGATGAGTAGTAAGGAGACTTAAGAGATTAAGAAAGAAGATTATGAGATTAAACTTTAAGAATCATTTCTAAATAGTGAGAGAGACTTTTTATTCATTGCTCAATGTCGACAATCAGAGGTTACAATATATATAGAAGGCAGAGACAAGGGTTTTAAATCAAAAGAAGAAGGCAAGCATGTGAAGTCAACCAAGGAGGAGCGCCTAATTCAAAAGCAGCCAATGGTGTGTCTCACACGCTTTTGGCATCAAGGAATATTCTGACAGCCTGTTCCAGTCTGTCAGACTCAGCTCTCTTCTTCCCAACGGTCAGGAACTTCAGGCACATCAGTAGAAAGGTAACAAGGTAACTCCTCCCTCACTTTAACTTTCACCCGGGTAAATGTTGCTTGCTCTTGAATGGTACGGACTGGTGTACGGCCTTGTACGGCCTTGTACGGCCTGATCAAGCCTTCACCAATTCCTCTCCAAATAATCTCCACTCTCATGTCTTCTCCTCATACACCTTGTAACACTCCTCAAGCTCAACACAACTCAACAGTGGTTTTAGAATCAGAAATCTAGAGCTTAAGAGAAGATAAAGAAGAGTTTTAGAGTGAGTTTTACAAGTATTAGGCTGCCTTAAGAGAAAGAGAGTTAAGGCAGCCTCTAAACAATAACTCTAAACTCTTTACATTGTGAATATTGTTTAGACACAAGCAAGGGAGAGAGAGCCACGAAATTAGACTGAGAGAAATTGTATTGATACTAGATAATTGTTACAAGAGGTGGTGAAGCCTTTATATAGGCAATCACTTACAATAAACAATGATTAAACAAGGAAATGATTAAACAACTAATATAATGGGGAAATGGAAGAGGGCAGGAGGATATGGACAAGGATAGGCACGACCAGAAGTAGAGAAAGAGACAGGAGAGAGGTTTGCACAGCCTGGTTGAGTGAAAGTGACAGGTCTAGCTGCTTCTCCTAAGCAACCCATGTGACTTCTTCTTTTCAAATTCAAACCAGCCTCTCTTATTTTAATTCAAACATGTTTACTTGACTTCTCAGATGTTCCCAACGTCTATAAGTTCCTCCACAACTAATTCTTTTCCTTGCAAGTCAGGTTAGGTCAAGTGGTAGCTTGTGGAGCAAGTCTGTACAAAAAAGAACCAAATCGGCTTCTCTTGATGAACTTCTCCTTGGATCATCAACCAGCTTTTTCTTCTGGTCATCCCTTTATTTATTTCAATACCATTTCCCTTAAAGGATCCTCCTTTACATGGCCACACCATAACCCACAGCTCTTGAGAGCTGTTCTTGCCCATTTTGACCAACTCTCATCAATCTCCTCTTCATGCCTCGTTGTTGTACCAGATCTTAGCTCCATATTTGTGTTGAGGTTGTTTGTTTTCATCAGTAACCATCAACCACAACAGGCGCCAGATCAAGCTAGAGTACACATCTGAGCTTGTCAAACAGCTAAAGGAACTCTCTTGAAGCTGAATCTCCAAAATAAACACCAACAGAAACAAACTTGAGTTTTTCAAAGATCTAGCTCTTGAAAAACTTCAAGAACACTCAAGAACACTCAGATTTTTAAGAAAAAGAAACCACATTAAAGCAACCTGGCTCTGATACCATAAACACTTTTGTGTTTTATAGTGTGATTAAGGTTAATCTGACTGTTTTAGGAAAGATTAAAGAGATTAGGAGATTAGGGAGAATAAGAACAAGAGAGAGACTAGAGAGAGAGACTCAAAAACTCCATTAATTGATTAAATGAGAAGGTTTACAAGTATATATAGATGGAGACACTAGGGATTTCGAAATACAACTCAGAAGCATGTGTAGTCAACACAAAGAGAGCCTTTAATTCAAAATACTTGGCTGAGAAGCTCCACATGCTTGGACTGGCTGGAAAGTAGCTGTAAAGTAGCTTTTCCTTTAGCTTTACCTTTCCAGCTGTGCTCTCCCCTTATCCAGACTGATGATGGACGAGTTTCTCCTCTTCAAGTGGATAGATGCAAGGTAACTTCTCAAACCAGCCTTAGTTACCTTCATCCAATGTTACTGTGGTAACTCTCCAAAGTTACTGTGGTAACTTTGGAGTTACTGTCTCAACCTCAATACTTCTCTTCTCTAAATGATCCCTGAACCTCCAAGACTCCATCTCTTTATTACCTTCTTCTCAACAATGAGGGCATCTAGATCAGACTTCTTGAGGTATTTGTTAAACTTAGCGTAGACAAGTATAAGAATAATTAGGTGAGGAGTGCATGTGGTTAAGTGAGATCATGTCACTGTAGCAGTAACTTTTAGTTACCACAGTAAAAGAAAGTTACTGCACAGGAAGGTAAAAAGAAGTTACCATGGTGAAGAAGTGTGGCAAGGTCTTTGAGTGGAAGGGAAGGCTTTAGCCATAGCATCAGACCGTTTATGGATAAGGTGAGAGGCGCCTTTGACAAGCTGGAACAGGCTGGAAAGGTGCCAAAGCATGTGAGCATTCTTAGCCTTTCATTTCAAACCAGCCAGCCTTCTCTTGTTGACTCCACATGCTTCTACAGTGATTAGTCTTAGGAAAACCCTTGTATCTCACCATATAAATATGTAATCTCCCTCTTAATGAAGGGTTAACGAGTTGTAGTCTCATTGCATACTCTTTCTCTCTTGTTCATCATGATATTCAAAGTCTCTTAAACATGGTTACTACATAATCTCTTAATCTCTCTTTAAACTCTCTTATAATCTCTATCCTCTCTTAATTTATCATCAATCTCTTAATACCATCTCTATTCTCAAAAGATTTTAGTATTCATGATCATTGATGCTGCGTGTACTTGGACTACCAGAATAGGCCACAAAAGATTTCCCATTATCAGCTTCACGCTTCTCCCCTTCATTGTTTTTGCTAGTACCAGCTCCACTTGAATTCTCTGAGATGTTAGCCCTTGCTTCACGGTCCTTCATGAACTTTGCTGGCTTCAGGTGAGGATGGAGTATCCAGCATTGGCTCTTCTTATGACCAAACTGAGATTTTAGAGTCTAGAAGAGTAATCTGAGAGTATAAAAGTGTTTAAGAGAGATTAAATGAGAGATAAGAGTATGAGACTAAGCGAGAGAGCCATGGAGGCTGATGTGATCATGGAAAGGAGGCACGAACCTGATCATGGACAGCTTGTAGCTGAGGATGCAACAAGAAGGATTCATTGTTCGAGATGGAAGCACTATCATCTTTATACCTCAACCACCATCCAAGACATTCCAAGTTCAAGCTGATCAACAACTAAGCAAGTAGCTTGTGTGTGCTTTTTTCCTAACCTTTGGTTTTGTCCCACTGGGTTTTCCAAAGGAAGGTTTTTAACGAGGCCACAAGTTACTTCACATCACTTGGTTGTTGATCCATGGTCCAAGAGAAAAGAAATATTTATCTAAGTATTTTAGTTATCTAAGTTTGTATTATTTTAAATTTTAAACTCAGTCTTTGTCTAGTTTTCGAGGGAGCCTTTAGAATTAAGTGTTTATGTTATTTCCGAGACCTTGTGCATGTACAAGCTTCTCCTTTATATTGTGGTCGTGGCCCCCTTGTATCAGTAACCATCTTTTTATCAAAAACCTAGTTTTCTCTCTTCTCTTGTCTCTGGCGAGTTGAAGCTTGGCTGGTGTGTAATATCCGGCTTGCTGGTGTGTAATATCCGGCTTGGGATCTCTGTTCTAGTGTGTCATATCTAGTTCAGTGTCCTTGGAGTATCAGGAGTCGAGCCATAGCTCTTGTGTCCCACATCAATCCACAAGCCTTGAATAAGATCGAGTCTCAGATTCTCTGTTTGCAAGGATTATCCTCTTGTTCTCTCTTCCCAGACCCAGAGAAGGATCCTAGGATCTCATCAGAGGCTGAGTATTGATACAAACGGTATGATTTTTATTAAGAGGCAGGTTACATATATATATGAGAGACTAAACACAAGGGTTTCCAACTTAAGCACTGTTAGAGCATGTGAAGTCAACAAGCCATTTCAAACTAAGCCAATGGGATCATCCGCGCATGTGGGAGCATCACTATTCAGGATAAGGCGCGGCTGCTTCACCTTTCCAGCTGTGCCAGCCTTTCAAGACCTCTTCCTTTGATCTCCAACGATCGGATACCTCAAGGCACGATGGAGAAGAAGTAACTTCTGGTCATCACACACAAAGTTACATTCACCACGGTAAGTTTTCACTTGCAAGATAGATTGTACGGCCTGTCCATCCGTATACTGTCAGTACAATCTCTCTCTAACTTCACACTTCCATCCGTTTGCTCTCAACCTCATCTCAAGTCTTCATAACCTCAAGTGTCTTCTCTTCATACATATCAATGCCTCAACTCAACACTCCCCCTCAAGCTTGACCATATGAAACAAGTCAAGCTTGGATGCCATGAGATCTTCCTCATTAAAAAACCTTGCAAAGAAAACCCAATGGGACAAAACCTTGCAAGGGAAAAAGAGTAAATACCTCACGACAAGGGGCTCTAGCTCCTCTTGCTCAGATCAATGAGTCCCAACCTGGAATGGATTGACTCCATTGTCTTTTGTCTTGCAGCCTTAGTAAACACATCAGCCAGCTGATCCTCACTTCTTGTAAAGCACGGCAAGATAACTCCTTGAATGATCATCTGCCTCACCTTGTGACAATCAACTTCAATGTGTTTGGTTCTCTCATGGAAGACAGAATTTGAGGCTATGTGGATGGCAGCTTGGTTGTCACTTTTCTTTTTCATGGGAGCAGCTTGAACAATGTCCAAGTGTTTCAAGATCCCCTTGATCCACACCAATTCGTTTGTCAGCTTCAGCATGGCTCTATATGCAGCTTCTGCACTTGAGCATGAGACCAGCTTCTACTTCTTGCTCTTCCAAGTCACCAGATTGCCTCCAATGAATGTACAGTAGCCGGTGGTTGATCTCCTATCCGTCCGGTCACCAGTCCAATCTGCATCACAGTATCCCACAACTTCTGTGCTTCCATTGCACCCCAACCATACACCTTGATCTGGTGAGCCATTCAAGTACATCAAGATCCTCTCTACCATCCTCCAATGGTGCTCCTTTGGAACTTGCATGTGTTGACTCACCTGGTTCACAGCAAAACAAATATCAGGCCTTGTGATGGTTAAATAGATGAGCTTACCAACTAGCTTCCTATAGAGCTTAGGATCATGGTATGGTTTGCTGTCTTCTATCTCCCCACGTGGAACCTTGTAACCATCCTCCATTGGCATTCTTGCTGTCTTTCCTCCATAAGCACCTGCATCTTTCAAAAGATCAAGTGTATATTTCCTTTGGGACATGAATAAGCCTTCCTTGGATCTACATATCTCAATCCCAAGGAAGTATTTCATTTCTCCCAAGTCTTTAATCTAAAACATGGACTTAAGGAACAGCGGTTCACGGTTTTCATTTCTCCCAAGTCTTTAATCTAAAACATGGACTTAAGGAACAGCGGTTCATGGTTCACCCCTTGTCCATGAAGGGGGGAAACAACCTGAAACTGAAGAAACAAGCCAAGATGGAGCTGGCTTGAGTGAAGAAGGTGAAGAGAGTGGTTCAGGCTCTCATGATCAAGGTGTGTCCCAAGTTTAAGAGGAGGAGGAAGCCGTGGATCAAGAAGTTCAAGAGGAAGAAGAACCAACTATCCAAGTAGAAGAACCAGTGGCATTGAGGAGAAGTACAAGAGTGAGGAAGGATCCCTCATATTGGGTGAACACAAGGGTGTACTACAATGCACAAGCAGTGGAGCATCCATCTCGGGCGACTTGTTCCTTTGCTCAATACCCTGAAGAGCATTGATGTTTCATGATAAACCTGGATGAGAGCTTGGTCCCAAGAACCTATGAAGAAGAAATGATGCAAAAGGAATGGAGAGAGTCGGTTGGAGATGAAGCTGAGGCCATGATCAAGAATGGAACATGGTATGAGAGTGAGCTGCCAAAGGGGAAGAAGGCAGTAACAAGCAGATGGATCTTTACCATCAAGTATCTTGCAAATGGCGAGATAGATAGGCGCAAGACCTGACTTGTTGCAAGAGGCTTCACTCAGACCTATGGAGAGGATTACATTGAAACATTTGCACCAGTTGCTAAGCTGCATACAATCCGCATTGTGTTATCATTGGCAGTGAATCTAGGATGGGGTCTATGGCAAATGGATGTGAAGCATGCCTTCCTCCAAGGAGAACTGGAGGATGAAGCCTACATGTATCCTCCACCCGGTCTTGAGCATTTGGTGAAACCAGGGAATGTGTTGAGATTGAAGAAGGCTATCTATGGTCAAAAGCAGTCACCAAGAGCATGGTACAACAAACTGAGCACCACTCTGAATGGCCGGGGCTTTAGAAAGTCAGAACTTGATCACACCCTCTTCACTCTCACTACTTCCTCAGGTATTGTGGCTCTTCTTGTGTATGTGGATGATATCATTATCACTGGAAATGATAAAGAAGGTATCATAGCAACCAAGGAGTTCCTTAAGTCCATGTTTGAGATTAAAGACTTGGGAGAAATGAAATACTTCCTTGGGATTGAGATATGTAGATCCAAGGAAGGCTTATTCATGTCCCAAAGGAACAAGTCGCCCGAGATGGATGCTCCATTGCTTGTCCATTGTAGTACACCCTTGTGTTCACCCAATTTGAGGGATCCTTCCTCACTCTTGTACTTCTCCTCAATGCCACTGTTTCTTCTACTTGGATAGTTGGTTCTTCTTCCTCTTGAACTTCTTGATCCACGGCTTCCTCCTCCTCCTGAACTTGGGACACGCCTTGATCATGAGAGCCTGAACCACTCTCTTCACCTTCTTACCTCAAGCCAGCTCCATCTTGGCTTGTTTCTTGAGTTTCAGGTTGTTTCCCCCGTTCATGGACAAGGGGTGAACCATGAACCGCATCAACTGGTGGTGGAATGCTTCCTCTTTGAGGTATACTGCCAGAGTTCTGATCCTGGGACACACTTATTCCCAATCCCTCTAGGACTCTTCTCAACACAGCTGCCTTGTCTGATGTTAGATCCTTCAAGTCTTCTTGCTTTACTTCTTCATAATACCCTCTTGATTCTATGAATTTTACATCCCGAGAGGTCAATATTGAGATGATGAACCAAAGAGAAGGAGATGCATTGACAAGAGAGATAAAGAGAAGATAAGAGGCTGAGGTTACTTGAGAGAGAAGACATTCCGTACAGTTTTGGATCACAAGTAACTCTGCCCTAACTTGCCTTGGGAGACAAAGAGTGATGTGAGCTCGTCCATAATGTCTTTAGATACTTAGAGAACGTTGGAGAGGAGTTTGGCAAGATCTGAATTCAAATTGGAAGAGTCACATGTTCTGGAATAGGAGAAGAGAGCTGTTAGGTCCTGTCACTCTCAAGGCAACCAGAACTGATTTAAATAATATTCCCTTAGTTTATTATTTGTGTCACTGTCCCTTCTCTCTCTGGTTTCTCTATATATGTAATGTGCAAGCTAAGAAATAAAATTAAGGAGAATGAATCTCCCATTCTGGTTACTCTCTCTCTCAAATTCGTCACTCTCTCTCTCCTCATTCTTCATGCTGTCCATAAACTAATCCTCTTTTTCTTACTCTGTTCTTCATTGTTCTTCACCAAAATCTTACCTAAACTCATCTATTCTCCTCACAATTTCACAATTCTAACATGGTATCAGAGCTCTAAGCTCCTAACCTCTTTAAATTCCGCAAAATCCATTATGTTCTTCTGTTCTAATTCTTCCATTCACTCTGTTTTCCAGATACTCTGTTCTCCTCTGTTTTAGTCTCAAAATCCTTTGTTCTCTTCATTCTATTATCAGAGTATCTTCAGTAGAGCTTCTAAGCTCATACACTCTGGTTATTGAAGAATCCCGTCCTGTTTCTAGTTTGAATATTTCAGTGTTCTTCATTCTATTATCCAGTAGGTAAAAGAAATTCAACCATGGAAATAGAAAGGAGAAGCTTGATTCCAGTGACCCTTGAGGGGTCCAACTACTTGGTCTGGTCAAGATTAGCCAGAGTTACCTTGGGAGGTCATGGACTTTGGGACAGCCACATCATGAAGGCTGAAGCTTCAAAAAAGATGACTCAAGAGGATAGTCAGGCAAGTGGCCTGAAGAATGAAGACAAGTGGGTTCAAGAAGATATGTTAACACTTGAGATCATTCAGAGTTGGTGCAGCCTGGGTATGGCTTAAACTCTGGATCACTTGAAGGTGGATGGATAGAGGGTTGTTCTAAGAGGCTACTAGCTCTCCTTTGAACTGTGGTCGTCTCCCTGAGCTTATGGATGGCTTCAAGGATGGTTTGCTACTCAAAGACACAAGATTACCTTGTATTGTCTAAGATGGTTTCCCTAGGAATTCCTTCCTTTAGGTGAGATCAATGTTCCTTTAGCTGAACAGAGAAAGCAAGAGACAAGAGCAAGCTAAGCTGCTGTAAATTATTAGATTCAAAGTTGAAGAAAAATAACAGGCGTCCCCTTAGCTATAAAAGTCGCCCAAAAACCCTAGAAATAAACCAGGCTGGTTTAATTCTAATTCTAGTCCTAACCAATTGAAATTGGTTTAATAAAAATCCTAATTGTCTTGGTTTAAATTAAATGAAAACCAAATAAACCCAGCCCAATTACATTGCAATTAAATTGAACCAACAAGCTGGTTTATCTTGATCTTCCCTCCTTGGACCAACCCCACGATTTGGAGCAAGGCATGGAGACTCTTCTCTTGTGCTCTCAGTCTTGATCTAGTCACTGGTCCACTCCATACATTGGCTAGTCCACTTGATACATCTCTCTGGTGCTGGTTCTCTTCAATATCATCAGCCTCACTCCCTTCTTCTAAGGTCATCTCTTCACTTGGTTCATCACTTGGCTCTTCCTCATCACTCTCACTCAGCTCCTCCTCCTTGTCTCTGGTCATGGCTACACCATCCCTCCTCCTTTAAAAGGATTTGACCTCAAATCCAAGTCATCTGCAATAAAAGGATCCAAGTCAGAAACATTAAAAGTAGAACTGATTGAGTACTTCCCTTCAAGATCAATCTGGTAGGCATTGTTGTTGATTCTTTTCAGCACTTTGAAAGGTCCATCTTTCCTTGGCAACAACTTTGATTTCCTCTCAGCAGGAACCTCTCTTTCCTCATGTGTACCCACACTTGATCTCCTGGCCAGGACAAGTTCTTTGCCCTTGTTCTTCTGCCTTTCATACATCTTGGTCCTCTCCTCAATGTTCTTCCTGACCTGTTCATGCAAGGACTTAACAAACTCGGCCTTTGCTTGCCATCAAGGTTAGTTTGTTCTTTCAAAGGTAAAGCAAACAAATCAAGAGGTGACAATGGGTTAAAACCATAAACAACATGAAAAGGTGATAGTTTAGTAGCTGAATGCACTGCTCTGTTGTATGCAAACTCTACATGTGGTAAACAATCTTCCCAAGTCTTAATGTTACTCTTAATGATGGCACGCAGAAGAGTAGACAATGTCCTATTGACTGATTCAGTTTGGCCATCAGTTTGGGATGACAAGTAGTTGAAAACAACAGCTTAGTTCCCAACTTTCCCCATAGAGTTTTCCAAAAATAACTAAGGAACTTAGTATCTCTATCAGAAACTATAGTTCTAGGCATTCCATGCAACCTAACAACTTCTCTAAAGAATAGATCAGCTACCAAAGATGCATCATCAGTTTTATGACAAGGTATGAAGTGAGCCATCTTAGAGAACCTATCAACAACCACAAAGATACTATCTCTTCCTTTCTTAGTTCTAGGCAATCCTAAAACAAAGTCCATAGAGATATCAATCCATGGCGCAGTAGGGATAGGGAGAGGTGTATACAAACCTGTTGGTTGAACCTTGGACTTGGCTTGTTTGCACACAACACATCTTGAGCACACACGCTCTACATCTTTCTTCATGCTCGGCCAGTAGAAGTGCTCCTGTAAAGTGGAGAGTGTTTTGGCGACCCCAAAGTGCCCCATCAGCCCTCTGCTTCCCTGACATATAACTCTCTCAAAGAACCACAAGGAACACACAGGCGGTTATCATAGAAAAGAAACCCTTTCACTTGATAAAATTTACCACTAGCATGCTTTTCAGATTCTCCAAACACATTTTAAACTCAGGATCATCAGCATAGCAAGATTTGATATGTTCAAAACCCAAAAGTTTAGTTTCCATTGAAGATAACAGAGTGTACCTTCTGGATAGTGCATCAGCCACTACATTCTCCTGACCCTTCTTGTAGTGGATGACATAAGGAAAGGTCTCAATAAACTCTACCCACCTGGCATGTCTCTTGTTCAGCTTCTGTTGCCCTTTAAGATGCTTAAGAGATTCATGATCTGTATGGATCACAAACTCCTTAGGCCACAAGTAGTGTTGCCACACTTGCAGAGCTCTCACCAATGCATACAGCTCTTTGTCATAGGTAGGTAGTTCAATGTGGCCCCTAGTTTCTCACTGAAGTAAGCTATGGGTTTCCTATCCTGCATCAACACAGCTCCAATTCCAATTCCAGAAGCATCACATTCAATTTCAAAAGTTTTAGAAAAGTCAGGAAGTGCTAGCAAGGGAGCACTTGTTAACTTCTCTTTAGCATTTGAAATGCTTCTTCTTGGGCTGGCCCCAAGTAAAACCTACACTCTTTTAATCACTTCAGTCAGTGGTGCTGCAACTGTACTGAAATCTCTCACAAACCTCCTGTAGAAGCCAGCAAGTCCATGAAAACTCCTGACCTCTCCAATTGATTTGGGTACCGCCACTCTCTGATGGCTCTCACCTTCTCCTCATCAACCTGTATGCCCTGTGAAGTCACAACAAAACCTAAAAGACAAGGTTATTTGTTCCAAAAGAACACTTCTTGTAGTTAGCATACAGATTTTCTTTCCTAAGCACATCTAGAACCTGTCTCAAATGGTGAACATGTTCTTTCATAGTCTTGCTGTAGATCAGGATGTCATCAAAATAAACAACTACAAATCGCCCTATCAAGGCTCTCAAGACATGATTCATTAACCTCATGAAAGTACTAGGTGCATTAGTGAGACCAAAAGGCATCACAAGCCATTCATACAATCCTAGCTTAGTTTTAAATGCAGTTTTCCACTCATCTCCTTCTTTCATTCTAATCTGGTGGTAACCACTCTTTAAATCAATTTTAGAAAGACACATGAACCATGTAACTCATCTAGCATGTCATCTAAGCGAGGGATAGGATGTCTGTACTTAACTGTGATGTTGTTGATAGCTCTGCAGTCTACACACATCCTCCAGCTCCCATCTTTCTTAGGCACCAAAAGAACAGGTACAGCACAAGGACTCATGCTTTCCCTGATATGTCCCTTTTCCATCAGCTCATTGACTTGTTTCTGAAGCTCCTTGGTCTCCACAGGATTGGTCCTGTATGCTGGTCGGTTTGGTAAGGTAGCTCCTGGCACAAAATCAATCTGGTGCTCTATCCTCTAATTGGCGGCAGACCAATGGGATTGTCCTCTGGAAATACATCCCTATACTCCTGCAAAAGACACTCAATCTCCTCTGGGATCTCAGGAGTCAGGTTAGTAGTAGAGCTCAGCAATTCTTTATAAACCATTAATATCAAATTTGATTGATCAATCACAGCAGTTTTGATATCTTTAGCAGTAGCAAAGAGATTGAGCTTACTTACCTGGTTGGTCTCTCCTATGAGCAAGGTCTGGCCGGCTGCCTTGGACTCTCCTCTCTTCATCTTAAGATGCATCTGATCCTGGTGTACCTCCTTAGGTGTCATAGGCACCAGGGTGACTTGTTTACCCTTGTGAACAAATGTGTGCCGATTGGTGAAGCCATCATGTACTGATCTCTTGTCATACTGCCATGGTCTCCCAAGAAGTATGTGACTAGCTTCCAATGGCCACATCACAAGTGATCTCATCCTGGTACTTTCCCACTGAAAGTAAAATTTTCACTTGTTTGCTGATCTTTAAACCACCCTCATCATTGATCCATTGCAAGAGATATGGCTTGGGGTGTTTGTAAACTTCAAGACCCAACTTCTCCACTAGCTCATCACTTGCAACATTGGTACAACTGCCTCCATCAATGATCAAGCTACAAACCTTATCTTGTATCAAACATCTGGTGTGAAACAAGTTTTCCCTTTGCTCATCTTCTTTGGCTCTAGGCTGTGCATTGAGAAGTCTCCTGGTGACTAGCAACTCTCCTCTGACTGGATACTCCACGCCATCCTCATCAGTTTCCTGGCCGGCATCTTCTTCTTCAGAAACTACCTCCCCATTGGCTAGAATAGTCATCACCTTCTTGTTGGTACACTCATTGGCGTAGTGTCCAAAACCATGACACTTGAAGCACTTAATGTTCCTGGTTCTGGTAGGTGTGCTACTCCTTTTCCTTTGTCATCTCTTTTGGTATCCGCTGATGAAGCTCCTCCCTTGGCTTATCTGATGACTTTTCATCCTTGGGGTACATTGGTTTAGAAGTAGAGCCGTATGGTGACCTGGTAGAACCCCTCCTCTTATTCTGCTGCTCGATCAGAATTGCCTTATGTAGTAGCTCATCCATGTCCTCATACTCTTGTAGCTCCAATCTGTCTTGTATGTCTCTGTTAAGACCTCCTTGGAATCTAGCCATGGTAGCTTCTACACCCTCTTCTAAGTCAGCTTTCAGCATGAGTGTCTCCATTTCCTGGTGATAGTCCTCTACACTCTTAGAACCTTGGGAAAGCCTTCTCAGTTTCTGGTGGAGATCTCTCCCATAGTGAGTAGGGACAAACCTCTTCTTCATCACAGTTTTCATCTCAAACCAGGAGGCTACTTGAGGCTCCCCATGGCGTCTCCTGGTAGTAGCAATCTGATCCCACCAGCTTATAGCATAGCCACTAAATTCAGTAGCTGCTAATCTCACCTTCCTCTCTTCAGTAAACTGCTGGCAATTGAAGACCAGTTCAATCTTCTTCTCCCACTCCAAGTAAGCATCAGGGTCATTCTTGCCATGGAATGGAGGAATTCTAAGCTTGAGATTGCCTAGGTTATCAGCTGGCCGTCTCATGTTATGGTGCCTGCTGTGCTGACTAGCTTGAGACTCATCATCACTTTCATCAGCCTCATCATCTTGAGCTTGCTCACCATAGATCCTATGACCTCCAACCTCAAAACGTGGTCCCCTTATAGGCCTCATGCGTGCTCTCCTAGCTCCTGCAACAGCTGCTACTCTCTCCTGTCCTGCATCAATATCAACTAAATTATCATTAGCTTGCTGAGCTCGGTTGAAGTTAGCTTGCATCCTTCTGGTTATCTCAGCCATCATAGCCTCAAATTGGACTTGATTGAGATTGATTTGCTGGACAGCCAGTTCTTCTGGCTCCTCTGGTTGCTTCCCAACTCGCCTCTCATCAGCCATTGTCACCTAAAACAGTTAGAGAACACAAAAAAACAAAGAAAACAAACAACTCTCTCACTCAGTTTTAAGCTGCCAAGTCTCTGCTCTTCTCACAAGTTCAGTTAAGATTCAAAGCTCTACACCTAAGATCTAGAACTAAACCCCAATGAATCAGAGAGAAAGAATTAAGAGATTTAGGCACCAGCTGACTTTACCACCCTGAGCTGGATTACTCTTCAGCTAGCTGGATTTCTCCTCAGCTTCTTATTATTATTTTTTTTTGTTTTGGATCAAAGATCTCTTTTTTTTTTTGATTACCAGGGTTGGCTCAGCTGGCTTACAACAGATAGATAGATAAGAGAAGTGTTTAGATGGATAGAATGATCTGAGTAGTCAAGATCGCAAACCCTAACCTTCAAGTGGCTCTGATACCACTTGGTGCAGCCTGGGTATGGCTTAAACTCTGGATCACTTGAAGGTGGATGGATAGAGGGTTGTTCTAAGAGGCTACTAGCTCTCCTTTGAACTGTGGTCGTCTCCCTGAGCTTATGGATGGCTTCAAGGATGGTTTGCTACTCAAAGACACAAGATTACCTTGTATTGTCTAAGATGGTTTCACTAGGAATTCCTTCCTTTAGGTGAGATCAATGTTCCTTTAGCTGAACAGAGAAAGCAAGAGACAAGAGCAAGCTAAGCTGCTGTAAATTATTAGATTCAAAGTTGAAGAAAAATAACAGGCCCCCTTAGCTATAAAAGTCGCCTAAAACCCTAGAAATAAACCAGGCTGGTTTAATTCTAATTCTAGTCCTAACCAATTGAAATTGGTTTAATAAAAATCCTAATTGTCTTGGTTTAAATTAAATGAAAACCAAATAAACCCAGCCCAATTACATTGCAATTAAATTGAACCAACAAGCTGGTTTATCTTGATCTTCCCTCCTTGGACCAACCCCACGATTTGGAGCAAGGCATGGAGACTCTTCTCTTGTGCTCTCAGTCTTGATCTAGTCACTGGTCCACTCCATACATTGGCTAGTCCACTTGATACATCTCTCTGGTGCTGGTTCTCTTCAATATCATCAGCCTCACTCCTTCTTCTAAGGTCATCTCTTCACTTGGTTCATCACTTGGCTCTTCCTCATCACTCTCACTCAGCTCCTCCTCCTTGTCTCTGGTCATGGCTACACCAAGAGTTCTCTCTCAGTATCAATCCTGGAAGCTTACTCACATTGTGAAAGTGCCAAGGAGCTGTGGGAGAGTCTACAAAAAGTTTATGGAAATGCCTCCAACTTGAGCCAGGTCTTTAAAGTCAAGCAACTTATCAACAACCTGAGCCAAGATGAAATGGATTTTAATCAGTTCTTTGGCAATTTCAGCAGCTTATGGGCAGAACTTAATGTTCTGAGACCAAGCTCAGTAGATCCAGAAGTTCTGAGAGAAAGACAAGAGCAAGACAGAGTTTTCAGTCTGCTCCTGGCCCTGAACCCATCCTACAATTCTCTAATCAAGCATATACTAAGAGGAGAAAGGCTACCAAGCTTAGAAGATGTGTGCTGTTGGATTCAAAGAGAACATTGCGCACACAGTCTCTTTAAAGAAGAATGGAAGGTAGTTCCCCCTGTGAGGAATATGCTTGATGAGAAGAGGCATAAAAAGAAGTTAAGGAAAGCCCTTAAGGTCAAGAAGAGACAGGTATATGAGAAGATCAAGTCAAGCATGACTGTCCTCACTAAAGTTGTTGAGCAGCAAGCTGTGAATGGCTTGTCTATGTACTCAGCTCTCACCACTGAGTCTAATGAAGGAGGAAGTTGGAACCATGCAATGATCAAAGATGGTCCCATAAAAGTTAGTGATATTGAGCCACTGATCAAAGCAGCCAAAGCTATTATTTCCGCAAAGCAGTCTGGTACACGTTCCCTTGTCTCTAAGCCAATCATAATAGATTCAGGAGCTAGTCATCATATGATTAGTGATAGGAATCTTATTACTGATATTAGACCTGCCTTATGGAATGTTACTATAGCAAATGGAGATAGGGTGAGGATAGAAGGAATAGGAAACCTTAAGTTGTTTGATAGGAATCCACTGCCTTCTATATGCCTGGTTTTGCTTCTAACTTACTATCAGTGAAAAAGGCCACTGTTGACCTGAATTCTCAGGTGGTTTTTAGGCCTAATGATGTCGAGTTTTAGGACCTTAAGACAGGGAAGGTGATTTGAGAAGGCAACAACAAAGATGGTATACCATCTCCAAAAGACTAAGCTTACTTACTCTTCTCCTTCTGCTCCTTTATGCATGACCAGTACTAATCTATGTGATAGCACTACTTGGCATGCTAGATTAGGTCACCCACACTCACGTGCATTAGGACTCATGATGCCTGATATGTCCTTTAGTCATCTGGAATGTGAAGCATGCATCTTAGGAAAGCATTGCAGATCTGTGTTTCCAGCATCAGTAACAATCTATGAAAAATGTTTTGACTTAATTTATTCTGATGTTTGGACCTCTCCATGTCTATCTAGAGATAATCACAAGTATTTTGTCACATTTATAGATGAAAAATCTAAATATACTTGGATTACATTGCTCCCATCTAAGGATCGTGTGTTAGAGGCATTTATGAACTTCCAATCTTATGTCACTAACCACTTTAAAGCTAGTGTGAAGGTACTAAGGTCAGACAATGGAGGAGAGTATACAATCCATGCTTTCAAGAGTCATTTGGCAAAACATGGCATAGTTCACCAAACAAGCTGTCCTTATACACCACAGCAAAATGGAGTGGCTGAAAGAAAGAATAGGCATCTGATGGAGGCTGCTAGATCAATGATGTTTCATGCAAATGTTCCTAAGAGATTCTGGAGTGATGCTGTGGTGACAGCATGCTATCTGATCAACAGGATCCCCACCAAGGTGCTGAAGGATATCTCTCCTTATGAAGTGTTGAATCAAAACAGACCATTTATTCATCACCTTAGAGTGTTTGGATGTGCCTGCTTTGTGCTAATACCAAGGGAGCAAAGAAACAAGCTAGAAGCAAAGAGCATGAAATGTATGTTCATTGGCTATTCCCCCACACAGAAAGGATACAAGTGCTACAATCCTGAAACAAGAAGAGTACTTGTCTCTAGAGATGTAAAGTTTATGGAAGAAAAATGGTTCTATGCTGAGAAGAATTGGGATGAGCTCAAGGATCTGTCTCAAGCATCAGACAAAGCCAATAACCTGAGGATAATTATGGAGAATCTTGGAATCAGTCTATCACCCTCAAAGGAGGCGCCTAGGGAAGCTTCTCCACAACCTGAGGATACTCACCCTGATCCTGAAGGGGGCAATGAACAAGAACCAGAACAGCAACAAGGTTCAGATGGTCATGATAAGGAGAGTGCGCAAGATCAGGAGACTACCCAAGTTCATGAACAAGAAGAGGAGCAAGAGGAACCAGCTCAAGTTCAACCTTTGAGAAGAAGTACAAGGCTACGGAAAGATCCTTCTAACTGGGTTAATACAAGAGTTTATTTCAACAGTCAAGCAGTAGCTCATCCCACTTCAGCAGTATGCTCCTTTGCGCAATTCCCATCTGAGCACCAAGCTTTCATTGTGGGTTTAGATGAGGCGTATGTACCAAGATCATATGAAGAAGCAATGGAGCTTGAGGTGTGGAGAAACTCAGTTGGAGATGAGATAAAGGCCATGATTACCAATGATACTTGGTATGGAAGTGAACTCCCAAAGGGAAAGAAAGCTGTGTCAAGCAAGTGGGTGTTCACTATCAAGTTTCTACCAAATGGCAAGGTGGAGAGGTGCAAAACAAGACTGGTTGCAAGAGGCTTCACTCAGATATATGGAGAGGATTATGTTGATACATTTGCACCAGTAGCCAAGCTGCATACAATCCGTATCCTCCTATCACTTGCAACAAATTTAGAATGGGAATTGTGGCAGATGGATGTCAAGAATGCTTTTCTTCAAGGAGAGCTAGAAGATGAGGTCTATATGCATCCACCTCCTGGTCTAGAGAAGCTGGTAAAACCTGGAAATGTTCTAAGACTCAAGAAAGCAATTTATGGACTGAAGCAATCTCCAAGAGCATGGTACCACAAGTTGAGTACTACACTGACTGGAAGAGGCTTCAGAAAATCAGAAGCTGATCACACCTTGTTTACTCTCACTGGTCCAAGAGGAATTGTAGTCATCTTGATCTATGTAGATGATATAATCTTCACAGGCAGTGACAAAGAAGGCATCAAAGAAACCAAGGTATTCCTGAAGTCTGTTTTGATATTAAAGATTTAGGTGAACTCAAGTACTTCCTTGGGATTGAAGTATGCCGCTCTAAAGAGGGGCTCTTTCTGTCTCAAAGGAAGTACACACTTGATCTTTTAACTGAGGCAGGAAACCTTGGAGGAAGAACAGCCAAGACACCTCTGGAAGAAGGCTACAAAGTACTTAGAGAGGGGGAGTTTGAGGACAAACCTTATGGTGATGTGAATCAGTACAGGAGAATGGTTGGGAAACTCATTTATCTAACCATTACAAGGCCAGATATCTGCTTTGCAGTGAACCAAGTCAGTCAATATATGCAGGCGCCTAAGATTCATCATTGGAACATGGTGGAAAGAATCATGAGATATCTGAGAGAAGCTCCTGGTCAGAGTGTATGGATGGCTTGCAATGGAAGCACAGAGATTGTAGGCTATTGTGATGCTGATTGGGCAGGAGACAGAGTTGATAGGATATCAACTACTGGTTATTGCACCTTCATTGGATGTAACTTGGTAACTTGGAAGAGCAAGAAGCAGAAGGTTGTGTCATGCTCAAGTGCTGAAGCTGAGTATAGAGCCATGAGGAAGCTTACCAACGAGTTGATTTGGATAAAGGGATTGCTTGGAGACTTGGGCATTGAGACTACCACACCTATCAAAATTCACTGGGACAATCAAGCTGCCATTCATATTGCCAGCAACTCAGTCTTCCATGAGAGAACCAAACATATTGAAGTAGACTGCCACAAGGTTAGACAAGCTGTGGAGAAGCAAATTATCCTACCTTGTTACACAAGAAGTGAAGACCAGCTTGCTGACATTTTCACCAAGGCAGCAAGTACCAAAGTCTGTGAGTTCATCCACTCTAAGTTGGGACTCATAGACCTCACATCTCACTGACTCTTCTAGCATGGAGACCTCTACTCTTTTTCCTTAGTGTGTTTTTGTCCCACTGGGTTTTTCACACTAAGGTTTTAATGAGGGAGGTTCTTCATGTTTCCAAGCTTGATCAGTTCCTAGGATCAAGCTTGAGGGGGAGTATTGAGATGAAGAACCAAAGAGAAGGAGATGCATTGACAAGAGAGATAAAGAGAAGATCAGAGGCTGAGGTTACTTGAGAGAGAAGACATTCCGTACAACCTTGGATCACAAGTAACTCTGCCCTAACTTGCCTTGGGAGACAAGGAGTGATGTGAGCTCGTCCATAATGTCTTTAGATACTTAGAGAACGTTGGAGAGGAGTTTGGCAAGATCTGAATTCAAATTGGAAGAGTTACATGTTCTGGAATAGGAGAAGAGAGCTGTTAGGTCCTGTCACTCTCAAAGCAACCAGAACTGATTTAAAAAATGTTCCCTTAGTTTATTATTTTTGTCACTGTCCCTTCTCTCTCTGGTTTCTCTATATATGTAATGTGCAAGCTAAGAAATAAAATTAAGGAGAATGAATCTCCCATTCTGGTTACTCTCTCTCAAATTCGTCACTCTCTCTCTCATTCTTCATGTTGTCCAGAAACTAATCCTCTTGTTCTTACTCTTTCTTCATTGTTCTTCACCCAAATCTTACCTAAACTCATCTATTCTCCTCACAATTTCACAATTCTAACAGTCAACACCCTTCTAGCCACTGGATCATAGCACTTGTAACCCTTCTGAGCTGTGGAGTAACCTACAAACACTGCCTTGGTACTCCTTGCTTCCAACTTGTTTCTCATTTGCCCGGGTACATGAACATAGCAGAGACACCCAAACACCCTCAAGTGTTCCAAGGATGGCTTGTGCTTGGTGTAGCCATGACCAGAGACAAGGAGGAGGAGCTGAGTGAGAGTGATGAGGAAGAGCCAAGTGATGAACCAAGTGAAGAGATGACCTTAGAAGAAGGGAGGAGGCTGATGATATTGAAGAGAACCAGCACCAGAGAGATGTATCAAGTGGACTAGCCAATGTATGGAGTGGACCAGTGACTAGATCAAGACTGAGAGCACAAGAGAAGAGTCTCCATGCCTTGCTCCAAATCGTGGGGTTGGTCCAAGGAGGGAAGATCAAGATAAACCAGCTTGTTGGTTCAATTTAATTGCAATGTAATTGGCTGGGTTTATTTGGTTTTCATTTAATTTAAACCAAGACAATTAGGATTTTTATTAAACCAATTTCAATTGGTTAGGACTAGAATTAGAATTAAACCAGCCTGGTTTATTTCTAGGGTTTTTGGGCGACTTTTATAGCTAAGGGGCCTGTTATTTTTTCTTCAACTTTGAATCTAATAATTTACAGCAGCTTAGCTTGCTCTTGTCTCTTGCTTTCTCTGTTCAGCTAAAGGAACATTGATCTCACTTAAAGGAAGGAATTCCTAGTGAAACCATCTTAGACAATACAAGGTAATCTTGTGTCTTTGAGTAGCAAAACATCCTTAGAGCCTTACACAGCTTGAAGGAGAAGACCATCTCCATCACCTTTCA
This sequence comes from Brassica nigra, assembly GCA_016432835.1. Classification (NCBI taxonomy): domain Eukaryota; kingdom Viridiplantae; phylum Streptophyta; class Magnoliopsida; order Brassicales; family Brassicaceae; genus Brassica; species Brassica nigra. The sequence continues at coordinate 29,311,210 of CM028245.1, forward strand.
TCCACCCACGCCCCTTCAAGTGATCCAGGAAAGACAGCATATCCAGGGCTGCACCAAGTGGTATCAGAGCCTGGTTGAAGGTTAGGGTTTGCGATCTTGACTACTCAGATCATTCTATCCATCTAAACACTTCTCTTATCTATCTATCTGTTGTAAGCCAGCTGAGCCAACCCTGGTAATCAAAAAAAAAAAGAGATCTTTGATCCAAAACAAAAAAAAAATAATAATAAGAAGCTGAGGAGAAATCCAGCTAGCTGAAGAGTAATCCAGCTCAGGGTGGTAAAGTCAGCTGGTGCCTAAATCTCTTAATTCTTTCTCTCTGATTCATTGGGGTTTAGTTCTAGATCTTAGGTGTAGAGCTTTGAATCTTAACTGAACTTGTGAGAAGAGCAGAGACTTGGCAGCTTAAAACTGAGTGAGAGAGTTGTTTGTTTTCTTTGTTTTTTTGTGTTCTCTAACTGTTTTAGGTGACAATGGCTGATGAGAGGCGAGTTGGGAAGCAACCAGAGGAGCCAGAAGAACCGGCTGTCCAGCAAATCAATCTCAATCAAGTCCAATTTGAGGCTATGATGGCTGAGATAACCAGAAGGATGCAAGCTAACTTCAACCGAGCTCAGCAAGCTAATGATAATTTAGTTGATATTGATGCAGGACAGAGAGAGTAGCAGCTGTTGCAGGAGCTAGGAGAGCACGCATGAGACCTATAAGGGGACCACGTTTTGAGGTTGGAGGTCATAGGATCTATGGTGAGCAAGCTCAAGATGATGAGGCTGATGAAAGTGATGATGAGTCTCAAGCTAGTCAGCACAGCAGGCACCATAACCAGACGGCCAGCTGATAACCTAGGCTCTCAAGCTTAGAATTCCTCCATTCCATGGCAAGAATGACCCTGATGCTTACTTGGAGTGGGAGAAGAAGATTGAACTGGTCTTCAATTGCCAGCAGTTTACTGAAGAGAGGAAGGTGAGATTAGCAGCTACTGAATTTAGTGGCTATGCTATAAGCTGGTGGGATCAGATTGCTACTACCAGGAGACGCCATGGAGAGCCTCAAGTAGCCTCCTGGTTTGAGATGAAAACTGTGATGAAGAAGAGGTTTGTCCCTACTCACTATGGGAGAGATCTCCACCAGAAACTGAGAAGGCTTTCCCAAGGTTCTAAGAGTGTAGAGGACTATCACCAGGAAATGGAGACACTCATGCTGAAAGCTGATTTAGAAGAGGGTGTAGAAGCTACCATGGCTAGATTCCAAGGAGGTCTTAACAGAGACATACAAGACAGATTGGAGCTACAAGAGTATGAGGACATGGATGAGCTACTACATAAGGCAATTCTGATTGAGCAGCAGAATAAGAGGAGGGGTTCTACCAGGTCACCATACGGCTCTACTTCTAAACCAATGTACCCCAAGGATGAAAAGTCATCAGATAAGCCAAGGGAGGAGCTTCATCAGCGGATACCAAAAGAGATGACAAAGGAAAAGGAGTAGCCACACCTACCAGAACCAGGAACATTAAGTGCTTCAAGTGTCATGGTTTTGGACACTACGCCAATGAGTGTACCAACAAGAAGGTGATGACTATTCTAGCCAATGGGAGGTAGTTTCTGAAGAAGAAGATGCCGCCAGGAAACTGATGAGGATGGCGTGGAGTATCCAGTCAGAGGAGAGTTGCTAGTCACCAGGAGACTTCTCAATGCACAGCCTAGAGCCAAAGAAGATGAGCAAAGGGAAAACTTGTTTCACACCAGATGTTTGATACAAGATAAGGTTTGTAGCTTGATCATTGATGGAGGCAGTTGTACCAATGTTGCAAGTGATGAGCTAGTGGAGAAGTTGGGTCTTGAAGTTTACAAACACCCCAAGCCATATCTCTTGCAATGGATCAATGATGAGGGTGGTTTAAAGATCAGCAAACAAGTGAAAATTTTACTTTCAGTGGGAAAGTACCAGGATGAGATCACTTGTGATGTGGCGCCATTGGAAGCTAGTCACATACTTCTTGGGAGACCATGGCAGTATGACAAGAGATCAGTACATGATGGCTTCACCAATCGGCACACATTTGTTCACAAGGGTAAACAAGTCACCCTGGCGCCTATGACACCTAAGGAGGTACACCAGGATCAGATGCATCTTAAGATGAAGAGAGGAGAGTCCAAGGCAGCCGGCCAGACCTTGCTCATAGGAGAGACCAGCCAGGTAAGTAAGCTCAATCTCTTTACTGCTAAAGATATCAAAACTGCTGTGATTGATCAATCAAATTTGATATTAATGGTTTATAAAGAATTGCTGAGCTCTACTACTAACCTGACTCCTGAGATCCCAGAGGAGATTGAGTGTCTTTGCAGGAGTATAGGGATGTATTTCCAGAGGACAATCCCATTGGTCTGCCGCCAAGAGGGATAGAGCACCAGATTGATTTTGTGCCAGAGCTACCTTACCAAACCGACCAGCATACAGGACCAATCCTGTGGAGACCAAGGAGCTCCAGAAACAAGTCAATGAGCTGATGGAGAAGGGACATATCAGGGAAAGCATGAGTCCTTGTGCTGTACCTGTTCTTTGGTGCCTAAGAAAGATGGGAGCTGGAGGATGTGTGTAGACTGCAGAGCTATCAACAACATCACAGTTAAGTACAGACATCCTATCCCTCGCTTAGATGACATGCTAGATGAGTTACATGGTTCATGTGTCTTTCTAAAATTGATTTAAAGAGTGGTTACCACCAGATTAGAATGAAAGAAGGAGATGAGTGGAAAACTGCATTTAAAACTAAGCTAGGATTGTATGAATGGCTTGTGATGCCTTTGGTCTCACTAATGCACCTAGTACTTTCATGAGGTTAATGAATCATGTCTTGAGAGCCTTGATAGGGCGATTTGTAGTTGTTTATTTTGATGACATCCTGATCTACAGCAAGACTATGAAAGAACATGTTCACCATTTGAGACAGGTTCTAGATGTGCTTAGGAAAGAAAATCTGTATGCTAACTACAAGAAGTGTTCTTTTGGAACAAATAACCTTGTCTTTTAGGTTTTGTTGTGACTTCACAGGGCATACAGGTTGATGAGGAGAAGGTGAGAGCCATCAGAGAGTGGCCGGTACCCAAATCAATTGGAGAGGTCAGGAGTTTTCATGGACTTGCTGGCTTCTACAGGAGGTTTGAGAGATTTCAGTACAGTTGCAGCACCACTGACTGAAGTGATTAAAAGAGTGTAGGTTTTACTTGGGGCCAGCCAAGAAGAAGCATTTCAAATGCTAAAGAGAAGTTAACAAGTGCTCCTTGCTAGCACTTCCTGACTTTTCTAAAACTTTTGAAATTGAATGTGATGCTTCTGGAATTGGAATTGGAGCTGTGTTGATGCAGGATAGGAAACCCATAGCTTACTTCAGTGAGAAACTAGGGGCGCCACATTGAACTACCCTACCTATGACAAAGAGCTGTATGCATTGGTGAGAGCTCTGCAAGTGTGGCAACACTACTTGTGGCCTAAGGAGTTTGTGATCCATACAGATCATGAATCTCTTAAGCATCTTAAAGGGCAACAGAAGCTGAACAAGAGACATGCCAGGTGGGTAGAGTTTATTGAGACCTTTCCTTATGTCATCCACTACAAGAAGGGTCAGGAGAATGTAGTGGCTGATGCACTATCCAGAAGGTACACTCTGTTATCTTCAATGGAAACTAAACTTTTGGGTTTTGAACATATCAAATCTTGCTATGCTGATGATCCTGAGTTTAAAATGTGTTTGGAGAATCTGAAAAGCATGCTAGTGGTAAATTTTATCAAGTGAAAGGGTTTCTTTTCTATGATAACCGCCTGTGTGTTCCTTGTGGTTCTTTGAGAGAGTTATATGTCAGGGAAGCACACGCAGGAGGGCTGATGGGGCACTTTGGGGTCGCCAAAACACTCTCCACTTTGCAGGAGCACTTCTACTGGCCGAGCATGAAGAAAGATGTAGAGCGTGTGTGCTCAAGATGTGTTGTGTGCAAACAAGCCAAGTCCAAGGTTCAACCAACAGGTTTGTATACACCTCTCCCTATCCCTACTGCGCCATGGATTGATATCTCTATGGACTTTGTTTTAGGATTGCCTAGAACTAAGAAAGGAAGAGATAGTATCTTTGTGGTTGTTGATAGGTTCTCTAAGATGGCTCACTTCATACCTTGTCATAAAACTGATGATGCATCTTTGGTAGCTGATCTATTCTTTAGAGAAGTTGTTAGGTTGCATGGAATGCCTAGAACTATAGTTTCTGATAGAGATACTAAGTTCCTTAGTTATTTTTGGAAAACTCTATGGGGAAAGTTGGGAACTAAGCTGTTGTTTTCAACTACTTGTCATCCCCAAACTGATGGCCAAACTGAATCAGTCAATAGGACATTGTCTACTCTTCTGCGTGCCATCATTAAGAGTAACATTAAGACTTGGGAAGATTGTTTACCACATGTAGAGTTTGCATACAACAGAGCAGTGCATTCAGCTACTAAACTATCACCTTTTCATGTTGTTTATGGTTTTAACCCATTGTCACCTCTTGATTTGTTTGCTTTACCTTTGAAAGAACAAACTAACCTTGATGGCAAGCAAAAGGCCGAGTTTGTTAAGTCCTTGCATGAACAGGTCAGGAAGAACATTGAGGAGAGGACCAAGATGTATGAAAGGCAGAAGAACAAGGGCGAAAGAACTTGTCCTGGCGCCAGGAGATCAAGTGTGGGTACACATGAGGAAAGAGAGGTTCCCTGCTGAGAGGAAATCAAAGTTGTTGCCAAGGAAAGATGGACCTTTCAAAGTGCTGAAAAGAATCAACAACAATGCCTACCAGATTGATCTTGAAGGGAAGTACTCAATCAGTTCTACTTTTAATGTTTCTGACTTGGATCCTTTTATTGCAGATGACTTGGATTTGAGGTCAAATCCTTTTAAAGGAGGAGGGATGGTGTAGCCATGACCAGAGACAAGGAGGAGGAGCTGAGTGAGAGTGATGAGGAAGAGCCAAGTGATGAACCAAGTGAAGAGATGACCTTAGAAGAAGGGAGTGAGGCTGATGATATTGAAGAGAACCAGCACCAGAGAGATGTATCAAGTGGACTAGCCAATGTATGGAGTGGACCAGTGACTAGATCAAGACTGAGAGCACAAGAGAAGAGTCTCCATGCCTTGCTCCAAATCGTGGGGTTGGTCCAAGGAGGGAAGATCAAGATAAACCAGCTTGTTGGTTCAATTTAATTGCAATGTAATTGGGCTGGGTTTATTTGGTTTTCATTTAATTTAAACCAAGACAATTAGGATTTTTATTAAACCAATTTCAATTGGTTAGGACTAGAATTAGAATTAAACCAGCCTGGTTTATTTCTAGGGTTTTGGCGACTTTTATAGCTAAGGGGACGCCTGTTATTTTTCTTCAACTTTGAATCTAATAATTTACAGCAGCTTAGCTTGCTCTTGTCTCTTGCTTTCTCTGTTCAGCTAAAGGAACATTGATCTCACTTAAAGGAAGGAATTCCTAGTGAAACCATCTTAGACAGTACAAGGTAATCTTGTGTCTTTGAGTAGCAAAACATCCTTAGAGCCTTACACAGCTTGAAGGAGAAGACCATCTCCATCACCTTTCATCCACCCACGCCCCCTTCAAGTGATCCAGGGAAAGACAGCATATCCAGGGCTGCACCAGTGCTTGTTCAGAACGTCACAGTTTCCATTGAACTTCTCAAACTTGGAGTGTGTGGCTTTGTTGGCTTGTGGAGCCTCTTCTTGCGCAGCAGCTTGTTAGCAAGGGCAAGGTCTCGCTTGTTTCCAAACAGACCAATGGACCCTTGTTCCTTCTGAATCCTTGCACACACTTCTTCCAGGTTTGGGAGCTTGTCTTCCCTCAACATGTGCTGGATCAATGCAGAGTAAGCTGAATTCAATGTGAGAAGCAATCCAAACACCTTGTCTTGCTCCCTCTTTTCATTCAGCTTCTCCGGATCAAAAGTGCTAGGTCTTAGCATCTCAAGCTCAGACCAGAGTGAACGGAACCTCCCCAAGTGTTTGGTGAACTCCATTTCATCTTGAGTCAGCTCATTGATTGCCCTTTTTACTTCAAACACATGGTTGAGGTTTGAGGTGTTAACATACACTCTTGCCAAGGTATCCCACAACTCCTTAGCTGTTTCACGGTAGATGTAGGCATCTAGGATCGCCGGATCCAAAGAAGCATGCATGACGGTCAGCACCATCATGTCCTTTTGTTGCCATTTCTCCACGGCATCTTCATTGGAGACCTCTTATAGGTCTTCCTTATTGAAATGAAGAAGAAACAACCAGAGGAAAGGAGTTAGTTCATGATCAAAGACAAGTGCATCAAGAGAAACCGATTTTGGCTTGTATGCACAATCTTGCTCCACAAGCTATCATCTTGACCTAGCTTATCTTGCAAGGCAAGAAAGGAGTTGGGGAGACATAATATGGACGTGGGAGACTCTGAGAAGTCAAGAAACATCTTTGAATTTAAATAAGAGAGGCTGGTTTGAATTTGAAAGAAGAAGTCACATGGGTTGCTTAGGAGAAGCAGCTGGACCTGTCACTTTCACTCAACCAGGCTGTGCAAACCTCTCTCCTGTCTCTTTCTCTACTTCTGGTCGTGCCTATCCTTGTCCATATCCTCCTGTCCTCTTCCATTTCCCCATTATATTAGTTGTATAGTCATTCCCTTGTTTAATCATTGTTTATTGTAAGTGATTGCCTATATAAAGGCTTCACCACCTCTTGTAACAATTATCCAGTATCAATAAAAGTTTCTATCAGTCTAATTTCGTGGCCTCTCTCCCTTACTTGTGTTCTAAACAATAGTCAATGTAGAGTTCTTAGAAGTCATGGTTTAGAGGCTGCCTTAACTCTCCTTTCTTAAGGGAGCCTAATACTTGTAAAATCACTTGAACTCTTCTTTATCTTCTCTTAAGCTCTAGATTAGTGATTCTAAATCCTCTTCATCTAAGTACACAAACTCAAAGTGTTGTGTTACTACAGAAGGATAGATTCAAACTAGAGCTTCTCAGCTTTCTATAACCAGTTTACTCTCTAGGATCTTGGTTATAGTATAGGCTGTTCAAGAAGATTTAACCACCAGTTGGTTGTCTCTTCAAGTGTGTGGGTGAGTTCCTGTTGTATGGTTGAAGGGATTTAGTTACAAGTTAACTGAATACTCTCTTGACATGAGACAAACACTCATGAATTTCAACATGGTATTAGAGCTTTGTTGCTCTTCTTTGGGATTAAACTCAACCATTTTCCCTCTGTTTTAAATAAATATTTTCTCTCCCACTCTGATATAGTGTTAGCTTGGTCAACACTTGTTAGTATCTTGAATCAAGCTTGAGGAAGGAAATATTTTGAAAATGCTTCACCATTATGCTTTATCCATTGGATAATAATAGCTTGTTCTTTATGGAGCATCTCTTTGACCAGTGGACAGACTGTTTTGATCCATTGGTTTCTTTGTTGTGTGAGCCATAGAAAACACTTGTTTATGTGTTATTCTGATGGTTCTCTTGTTGCAAGCCTGGAAAACATCAGTTCATGAGTTATTCCAGTGGCACTTGTCTAAGATCAGTGAGCAAATTAATTGTTCAATGGTCCATTGTGTTTCAGCTACTAAAGCACCAAACTCTTGATGAGTATTGGATGCTCCTGGCTGTTTATGCTTCCGCAAAACTCAAGAAAACAGAGCAAAACTCTGTCCATTACAACTCTTGAGCAAATTCCTATTCTCTATTCTCTCATTCTCTGATTCTCAGGTTACTTATTCTCCATCATTCTCCTATTCTCTGGCTACTAAAACTTTGGTTACATCATTCTCTATTCTCTATTTATTCTCTTGTTCTTTTACTCTGGTTACTTAATTCTCTATTCTCACAATCTCTTGTTTAAAATCTGCCTAAGGTTGTCAAAACGTCTTGCTGTCTTGAAAGAATTGTCTTGCTTCTGACCTTTGAAAAATTAATTGTCTTGTTGCATGAATGCATAGTCTTGATGATTAGGATTTAGAGAGTGTTTCTAGGATAGAATCATGAAGATATCTGTCCATTGCTTGTTTAAAATGTGTTTTAAAGATCAGACTTGGTGAAAACCCATGTTCTGATCTCTTGTTGTCTACTGATGCTTGTCTTAGTGTTGGTTTGACAGATTTTCCATGTTGATCTGAGCCTGCACAAGATGCATATTGCTGACAATGGAGATTGCCCACTGCCCGTCATCACTTTTGGCACTGATTGTGTCCATTAACTCCCAAGATGGTTGAGAGGATAAATGGAGCAGTGGAGAGATTGCTAAGAGACTTACCTGATTTCAAGAGTGTGGCAGGAAGTACACTCAAGAGAAAAGGCCACAATTCAAGCCAAGAGAGCAGTGGTCTCAAGGCATTGGTGATCATTCGCTCTTATCTTCCAAGCTTGACCATATAGTCTCATTCTCAGGTCAAGCTTGAGGAGGGCTGTTAAATGGGAAGCCAATGTCCATTCTTCAAGCCATTGCAAGGATTCAAGAAGACTCCAACCAGCATGTGATATTCTTGGCTGAGAAACAACAAGGCTGTCCATCTAATGTGCTTCAAGAGGAGGTGCAAAAGAGGCTGACCAGAAGGTTGCAAAGTCCCCCACAAAGTTGGAGACTCAAGAAGACAATGCAGTGGCTGTTTGTGACAATGAATGGAGTGAGGGATTCAAGTGTACAAGCAAGAAGGAAGACACATCTCACCAACATTCCACATATATGCAATCTCACCAACATTCCACATATATGCAAGGGAAGTACCTAAGTTACTTATTATGGTTTGAATAGGTTTTCCCCTTGAGAATTGATGCAAGTGTGTATGCATTGTTTGAATCAGGTACTTGGACCTCATGATAAGAGTCTGGTCGTGGATAAAACCCTTTGATGATGGCAAGAGGTCAGAAGAAAGGGGGAGACAAAGAACCAGGCACATGGAGAGTTCCAAGAAGTTTTGAGTGTGAAGCAAGAAAGGCATTGGTGCTTGCTTGCCATTGAAGTAAGGCCATGATCCAGGGTTTATGAGTCCCTAAAATTGATCATAAGACACATAAACCCACTGGCCAATCCCTAAGCTGAGGGTAGTTGCACTCTTTTTCCCTAAGTGATGGTTTTATCCCATGAAGTTTTCCACACTTAGGTTTTAATGAGGCAAGTACTCTCAGTTCCAAGCTTGCCCAAGGATCTCCTATGGTCAAGCTTGAGGGGGAGTGTTGAAATGAAGAAGAAAACAACCAGAGGAGAGGAGTTAGTTCATGATCAAAGACAAGTGCATCAAGAGAAACTGATTTAGGCTTGTATGCACAATCTTGCTCCACAAGCTATCATCTTGACCTAGCTTATCTTGCAAGTCAAGAAAGGAGTTGGGGAGACATAATATGGAGTGGGAGACTCTTAGAAGTCAAGAAAACATGTTTGAATTTAAATAAGAGAGGCTGGCTTGAATTTGAAAAGAAGAAGTCACATGGGTTGCTTGGGAGAAGCAGCTGGACCTGTCACTTTCACTCAACCAGGCTGTGCAAACCTCTCTCCTGTCTCCTTCTCTACTTCTGGTCGTGCCTATCCTTGTCCATATCCTCCTGGCCTCTTCTATTTCCCCATTATATTAGTTGTATAGTCATTCCCTTGTTTAATCATTGTTTATTGTAAGTGATTGCCTATATAAAGGCTTCACCATCTCTTGTAACAATTATCCAGTATCAATACAAGTTTCTATCAGTCTAATTTCGTGGCCTCTCTCCCTACTTGTGTTCTAAACAATAGTCACAATGTAGAGTTCTTAGAAGTCATGGTTTAGAGGCTGCCTTAACTCTCCCTCTCTTAAGGCAGCCTAATACTTGTAAAAATCACTTGAACTCTTCTTTATCTTCTCTTAAGCTCTAGATTAGTGATTCTAAATCCTCTTCATCTAAGTACACAAACTCAAAGTGTTGTGTTACTACAGAAGGATAGATTCAAACTAGAGCTTCTCAGCTTTCTATAACCTGTTTACTCTCTAGGATCTTGGTTATAGTATAGGATGTTCAAGAAGATTTTACCACCAGTTGGTTGTCTCTTCAAGTGTGTGGGTGAGTTCCTGTTGTATGGTTGAAGGGGGATTTAGTTACAAGTTAACTGAATACTCTCTTGACATGAGACAAACACTCATGAATTCCAACATGGTATCAGAGCTTTGTTTCTTTTCTTTGGGATTAAACTCAACCATTTTCTCTCTGTCTTGAATAAATATTTTCTCTCCCCACCCTGATATAGTGTTAGCTTGGTCAGCACTTGTTAGTATCTTGAATCAAGCTTGAGGAAGGGAAATATTTTGAAAATGCTTCACCATTATGCTTTATCCATTGGATAATAATAGCTTGTTCTTTATGGAGCATCTCTTTGACCAGTGGACAGACTGTTTTGATCCATTGGTTTCTTTGTTGTGTGAGCCATAGAAAACACTTGTTTATGTGTTATTCTGATGGTTCTCTTGTTGCAAGCCTGGAAAACATCAGTTCATGAGTTATTCCAGTGGCACTTGTCTAAGATCAGTGAGCAAATTAATTGTTCAATGGTCCATTGTGTTTCAGCTACTAAAGCACCAAACTCTTGATGAGTATTGGATGCTCCTGGCTGTTTATGCTTCCAAGAAAACTCAAGAAAAGAGCAAAACTCTGTCCATTACAACTCTTGAGCAAATTCCTATTCTCTATTCTCTCATTCTCTGATTCTCAGGTTACTTATTCTCCATCATTCTCCTATTCTCTGGCTACTAAAACTTTGGTTACATCATTCTCTATTCTCTATTTATTCTCTTGTTCTTTTACTCTGGTTACTTAATTCTCTATTCTCACAATCTCTTGTTAAAATCTGCCTAAGGTTGTCAAACGTCTTGCTGTCTTGAAAGAATTGTCTTGCTTCTGACCTTTGAAAAATTAATTGTCTTGTTGCATGAATGCATAGTCTTGATGATTAGGATTTAGAGAGTGTTTCTAGGATAGAATCATGAAGATATCTGTCCATTGCTTGTTTAAAATGTGTTTTAAAGATCAGACTTGGTGAAAACCCATGTTCTGATCTCTTGTTGTCTACTGATGCTTGTCTTAGTGTTGGTTTGACAGATTTTCCATGTTGATCTGAGCCTGCACAAGATGCATATTGCTGACAATGGAGATTGCCCACTGCCCGTCATCACTTTTGGCACTGATTGTGTCCATTAACTCCCAAGATGGTTGAGAGGATAACTGGAGCAGTGGAGAGATTGCTAAGAGACTTACCTGATTCCAAGAGGGTGGCAGGAAGTACACTCAGAGAAAAAGGCCACAATTCAAGCCAAGAGGGCAGTGGTCTCAAGGTATTGGTGATCATTGGCTCTTATCTGCTGAGATGAGGTTATAAAGAAGTGGATACATTGATAGAGAAGAGTATTGGGGGGCAGACAGTAACTTTAGAGTTTTACCACAGTAACTTTGGTTTTACTGTGGTAACTAAGTTAAATGATTGGGAACTTACCTTGCATCACTTTGGAGTGCTACACACGCCCAAGAAGAAGTGAGGATAAGGAAGAGCAATCTGGAAAGGAAGAAGAGAGTCTTAGACAGTCTGTCATGTGCTGGAAAAATGAGAAAATGCTTTAGCACTGTTCAAGCATGTGAGAAAGCATAGCCAAGTATTTCAAAAGGAGTTCCAGCCTGTCCATTGACTCCACATGCTTATGTATTTCGAAACCCCTTGTTGCTCTCTCTCTCTATATATACTTGTAAACCTCATCAGTTATCAATTAATGAAGTTTTAAGTCTCTCTCTCTTTATTCTCTCACTAAAATCTCTTAATCTCTTTAATCCTTGAATCTGATTATCTCTGATTGTTTGAATCATGCTCTAAACACACAGAAGTGTTTATGGTATCAGAGCCTGGTTGGCTAGAGGGGGGTGAGTGTTGATTCCTTTTCACAAAAATCAGAGAGTGTTCTTGAGGTTTTCCAAGCTAGATCTTTGAAAAACTCAAGTTTGTTTCTGTTGGTGTTTATTTTGGAGATTCAGCTTCAAGAGAAGTCCTTTAGTTGTTTGACAAGCTCAGAAGTGTGTTCTGACTTGGTGGGGAGGTTGGCGTGAGCTATTGGAGGGTTTTGGAGGAAGATCCAAGCTAAAGGTGGTTACTTTCTTGGTGGTTTGTGGTCAGATCTAGTGCCTGGTATGGTTGATGGTTACTGATGAAAACAACAACAAAGATGGAGCTAAGATCTGGTACAACAACAAGGCATGAGGAAGAGAAAGAGAGAGGAAACAAGTGGGTGTGGTTCTCACTAATGAAAACAGCTTTGAAAAGTTGTGGAATCTGGAGAAATCATGTAAAGGAAGAACCTTTGAAGGGTAAAGCTGCTGAGGAAGGTCAGACAGTAAGAAAAATAGGTGGAGATCATCCTAGTCTTGAAGAAAGTACATTGCTTGAGAAGATTGAAGACATCTATGAGAACAAGATCAATCTTAGGAGAGTGTATGATGTCAAGAAGGGGATCTGTGGAGTAAAACAAGGAAGAGAAGAGTTTAATCAACATGTGAGAAAGCTACAACATTTGTGGGTTGAGCTAAAAGAGTTGAGAACTCATGCGGATGGGAATGCTACACAAGAGCAAGAGATGGTCTTGAACTCTTGGAGATAATGGAGTCATCATATGGGTGGCTGGTTGAGATGGTTCTCAAGAAGGATAGGATTCAGGAAATGGAAAAGATGTTGGTGCTGGTTAACAAGGTTCACAAGATGATAAAGAATGAGAAGAGGCTAACCTGGAGTAGGAGTGAGAGCTCACGGAAGCCAACCGAGAAGTAGGAGTGAGAGCTTTCGGAGAAGATGTGATGACAAGAGGCTAACCATGAGTAGGAGTGAGGGCTCATGGAGGCCCACCGAGTAGGAGTGAGGGCTTCGGAAGAAGAGGAGGAGCAGATGCTGTCTAAAGCTCATATCAATATGGGAAAGTGTGGGAAAAGAGTTTTGGGGCAGTGTTCTTACTCTGCCTACATGGGGAGCTCGTGTGAGGAAAGTATGGTGGTGAGGAAGCAAGAGACCAAAGGAGCAGATGATCTTGTCACAAAGAAGGAATGGGATGAGTTTGTTCAGTATGTGTATGCTTTGGCTACGACCCGGAGTCAGGGAGCTCCTGCCTTAGCATCCACAACCAAACCCATCCTCATTGATTCTGGTGCAAGTCATCATATGATCAGTGATAGAGTCTTATCAGTGAGGTCAAGTCTGCAACAGGGAGTGTGATGATAGCTAATGGTTCTCAAATTCCAATAGAATGAGTGGGAAACCTGAAGCTATTTGAGAAAGACACACCAGCTTTCTACCTACCTCAATTTACTTCAAATCTGATCTCAGTAAAGAAAGCCACAGTTGATTTGGATTGTCAAGTGGTATTTAGGCTAAATGATGTGGAGTTCCAAGACTTGAAGACTGGAAGAGTTATTGGTAGAGGAAACAGCAAGAAACAGCTTTACCATCTCCAAATGGCTCAGAATCCTAAACCCTTTGAGTCTGTTTGCTTAAGTAGTACTGCTAAGGGAGTGGATAGTAGTACTTGGCATGCGACGTTGGGACATCCTCATGCTCGAGCTATAGAACTGATTCTCCCTGCTATGTCATTCAATCACTTGGAGTGTGAAGCATGCATATTAGGAAAGCATTGCAGAACTGTTTTCTCAGCTTCGAGACTATATATGAGCATTGCTTTGATCTGGTGCATTCAGATGTATGGACTGCCCCATGTATGTCTAGAGATGGTCACAAGTACTTTGTGACATTCATTGATGAGAAGTCTAAGTATACATGGGTTACTATGCTTCCATCAAAGGATAGAGTGCTAGAGGCCTTTATAAACTTCCAAGCATATATGTGTCTAATCAATACAATGCTACTGTGAAAGTACTAAGGTCTGATAATGGAGGAGTATACAAGCAATGCTTTCAAGAGTCATCTAGCAAAGCATGGGATTGTGCAGCAGACAAGCTGTCCTTACACACCACAACAAAATGGGGTAGCTGAGAGGAAGAATAGGCACTTGATGGAGGTAGCAAGATCTATGATGTTCCATGCTAAAGTACCAAAGAGGTTTTGGAGTGATGCTGTTCAGACTGCTTGCTATCTTATCAACCGGATTCCAACCAAGATCTTGAAGAATCTGTCTCCATTTGAAGTGTTGAACAAGAACAAGCCGAGCATTGATCACCTGAGAGTCTTTGGATGCGTGTGCTATGTTTGGGTTCCAGGAGAGCAGAGAAAAGCTGGAGGAGAAGAGTACCAAAGCCATGTTTATTGGTATTCTATAACCCGAAGGGTTACAAGTGTTATGATCCAGACACAAGGAGAGTTCTGGTATCAAGAGAAGTGAAATTTGTGGAGTCTACAGGGTATTATGAGAAGGAGAAGTGGGAAGACTTGGGGGTTCAGTCTCAAGCTTCACCAGGAAGGGCAAATACTCTTTAAGATTCTGATGGAGAAACTTGGGATAAACATGTCTCAAGATCAGGTACCAAGGAGGACAGAGCATACTGATAACCATGAGGAAGCTGGCACTGACATCCCTCTTGATCATGAGAGGGAATGGAACTGAATCTGGAGTGCAAGAGCAGCACCAAGAAGATTCAGGTCATCATGATCAAGATGTGACACAAGAGCTGGGAATTCGGTTCAGTCTAGTGGTGGAGATGAGCAAGAACACTCTACTGGTTCAGGAGAAGAGTCTCCTAGTTCAGGAGAAGAGTACACTGGTTCTAGCTCAGAGGAACAGGTTCAAGCTGAGGTTCCAGTTCAGGAGTTAAGGAGGAGCACAAGGTTAAGGAGGGATCCTTCCAACTGGGTAAACACGAGAGTGTACTACAATGCCCAGGCTGTGGAGCATTCTTCTCAAGCTGTGTGTTCCTTTGCTGAGTTTCCAGATGAGCATTATGCATTTATGGTGAGCCTAGATGAGAGCTATGTTCCAAGAAGCTATGAAGAAGCCATGTTGGTTCAAGAGTGGAGGGATTCAGTGAATGCTGAGGCTGATGCTATGGTCAGGAATGATACATGGTATGAGAGTGAGCTACCAAAGGGAAGAGAGCTGTATCTAGCAGATGGATCTTCACCATCAAATATCTTCCAAATGGGCAGATAGATAGGCAAGACAAGGATGGTTGCAAGGGGATTTACTCAAAACATATGGAGAAGATTACATTGCACCAGTAGCCAAGCTCCACACCATCAGGATAGTTCTATCTCTTGCTGTGAATCTTGAATGGGACTTGTGGCAAATGGATGTGAAGAATGCATTCTTGCAAGGTGAGCTGGAAGATGAGGTGTACATGCTACCACCTCCTGGTCTTGAGCATCTAGTGAAGCCAGGGAATGTGTTGAGATTGAAGAAAGCCATATATGGGCTGAAGCAGTCACCTAGAGCTTGGTACAGCAAGCTGAGTACAACACTCAATGGGAGAGGTTTCAGGAAGTCTGAGCTTGATCATACTCTCTTCACATTGACAGGACTGATATGATCATGGACCAGCTTGCTGATAAAGATCGAGAGTTCAAGCTAGCTGAAGGAGATGGGAAGTCTAAAGATGATCCAGCCAAAGAAGATGATGCCTTAGTCCTTACCAATGGTCCCATGACTAGAGCCAGAACTAAGAAACTCAAGGAAGCTATTGGAGGACTGATCAAGAAGTATTTGTTACATGAAAATGTCTTGAAGGAAGCCTGATACTTCAAGATACGCTTAATACCATTCAAGCTATCTCACCATCAAGCTGAGTGTTGTCTAGGCTAGCAAGCTATGTGTGCTCTTTTCCTATCTTAGTTTTGTCCCATTGGGTTTTGCAAAGATAGGTTTTAATGAGGCCTTAGTCTTGCTAAACATATCACCTAGATGACATCTCGAAACCTTAGTCTATCTTTTATTCTAAGTTTTATTTCATTTCTACATTAAATAAAGGAGCTTGTTCCTTTTGAATTTGAAAGCCCGAGCCTGTTCCAGCTTTCATTATATATATGTACTAGTCGGCAACCCTAATAATAAGCCTTCTTTCATTTTAAAACCTTTGTGTTTTCTTCTCCCTTGCCTTGTTGTGAGAGTGTCTGGTGTGTAGTATCCAGTCTGTTGGTGTGTAATATTCAACATCTAAGGGTTCTAGAGAGGTGTGTCATATCCGATCTAAGCCTAGGAGTATCAAGGAGCCTTTCCGCAGCCTCTTGTGTCATCATTCGACCCACAACCCTTGATAAACTGGAGTCTTTGATTCGTTTATGCAAGCATCTATCCATAGCCATCCAGAGAAGCATCCTAGGAGTTCATTAAGTGGTATCAGAGCACTCTGGAAGGGGAGTTTCGATTTCTCTTTTGTGATTTCATAAGATCTGTTCTTCATCGTTTTATATCATTGATCATTCGGGTTTTGTGTGTTGTTTCCCACTTGATCTGATTGTTATCTATGATAGGATTGATAGATCTATTGTTTCGTGGTTCAATATTGCTAGATCTAAGAATTTTGATTAAGTTTTAAACAAAACCTTTCACATTCTTGTCGATTACGATATTGATTTGCTTGATCTGAAGGTTTCGTGTGTTTGTGTGACTTGATCAGTTATTAGAATCATAGATCAGGATTTGTTTAATCTCATTTCATCATCTGTTGAATCTGATCTGTGTTGTTTCCATTTAGTGAGTGATAAAGAATTCAAATCGTCGCGTGTTGCTCAAGTATCTATTGCCGCCTTGTTTAAATCTTCTTGTTTCCTTATTTGAATCACTTTTGTGTTTCGATTCCTTTGAACTACTTACTGGTTCAAGTCTTGTGTGTTTCAGGAAGCAATGGGATCTGAGGAGGATGATGAAACTTTTATGAGAAGGAACAAAATGTTACAAGAAGCAATCACCAAACAAGTAATGGATGCGATGGTGAAGTTTCTGGAAGAGAAGTATGATCAGAGACCCAATAATGGACAAGAGCAAGCAACTGATCAGAGGCGTGAGCCAAGAAGGAACAGACGTGGTCAGCGTGAGCACACTGGATCAGAAGAAAATGATAACTTCTATGAGAAAAGTAGCCATAGCTCCGGTTCGAGACATAGGAGTAGAAGATCTCGACATGATCATGAGGGCCGAAGACATAGACGCAATGAACTATCAGGATTGAAGCTTAAGATCCCTCCTTTCCATGGCAAAGCTGATCCAGATGCCTATCTTGAGTGGGAAAAGAAGATAGAACTCGTTTTCAACTGTCAGCATTACTCAGAGACTAAGAAGATTCAAGTGGCTGCTACTGAGTTCTATGATAATGCTTTGAGCTGGTGGGATCAGTTGGTTACAAACAAGAGGCGAATGGTGAGTTTCCCATTGAAACATGGACAGAGATGAAAGCTGTGATGCGCAAGAGGTTTGTACCAAGTCATTATCATCGTGATCTTCATCAAAAGCTGAGATTGCTCACACAAGGATCAAAGTCTGTAGAGGAATACTTTCAAGAGATGGAATTGCTTATGCTGAGAGCTTGTGTATCTGAGGATAGTGAAGCTACTATGGCACGGTTTCTTGGTGGACTCAACCGTGAGATACAAGACAGATTGGAGATGCAACACTACTTGGAGATAGAGGAGATGCTACACAAAGCTATCTTGGTGGAGCAGCAAGTTAAGAAGTCAAGCAAGCTGGCAGCTATTGTTCCAGTAGATACCAGACCCTAAAGAAGATAAACCAAGCTATCAGAAGGAGAGCAAGCCACAGCCAAAGGAAGAGCCCAAGTCTAGTAGCATTTCCAACAAAGACAAGGGTAAAATGGAAGCTACAAGCTCGCGTGCAAGAGATGTTAAATGCTTTAAGTGTCAAGGGCGTGGACACTATGCCAATGAGTGTACCAACAAGAGGGTTATGATTCTTTTGGAGAATGGAGAGTTTGAATCTGAAGATGAGAAGCCCGAGACTGATCTAGAGACTTCAGAGGCAGAGTATGAAGAAGCACCTGTTTGTGGTAAATTGTTGGTTGCAAGGAGGACTCTCAGTTTGCAAAACAAAACCTTAGAGCTAGAACAAAGAGAGAACCTGTTCTACACTCGTTGTATGGTGCAAGGAAAGGTCTGCAGCCTGATCATTGATGGTGGAAGTTGTGTCAATGTTGCTAGCGAGACAATGGTGAAGAAGCTTGGCTTGAAAACTCAGAAGCATCCCAAGCCATATCGATTGCAATGGCTAAATGAAGATGGAGAAATGAGAGTATCTACACAGGTTTCTGTTCCTTTATCCATTGGAAGATATGAAGATGAAATACTATGTGATGTGATACCAATGGAGGCAAGTCATATCTTACTTGGGAGGCCATGGCAGTTTGATAGAAAAGTTACACATGATGGCTTTACTAACAAGCATTCTTTTGAGTTCAACGGCAAGAAGACTACTCTGGTGCCTCTAACTCCTAAAGAAGTGCATCAAGACCAGTTACAGCTTCAGAAGAAGAAAGAAATAGATCTCAAGCCAGAACCAAACAAGCAGCATAACTTCTATGCCAAAGCTGGTGACATCAAAAGATCTCTTTACTCTAAACAATCAGTTCTCTTATTTGTTTTTAAAGAATCTCTTTGAATCTAACTGACTGTACACCGTGTATCCGAGTGAGATGTTAGCTCTTTTACAGGAATATCAGGATGTCTTTCCAGAAGATAACCCCACTGGTTTGCCACCTATGCGTGGGATTGAGCATCAGATAGACTTTGTACCAGGATCTACTCTTCCTAACAGGCCAGCCTACAGAACTAATCCGGTTGAAACCAAGGAGTTGCAGAGTCAAGTTGAGGAACTGATGAAGAAAGGCCATATCCGTGAGAGTATGAGTCCTTGTGCTGTTCCAGTGCTTCTTGTACCCAAGAAAGATGGTAGTTGGCGCATGTGTGTTGATTGTCGAGCAATCAACAATATAACAGTGAAGTATCGCCACCCTATTCCTAGATTAGATGATATTTTTGATGAATTGCATGGCTCTAGCATCTTTTCTAAGATAGATCTTAAGAGTGGATATCATCAAATTAGGATGAAAGAGGGAGATGAATGGAAAACTGCCTTTAAAACTAAGCATGGTCTATATGAATGGTTAGTCATGCCTTTTGGATTAACCAATGCTCCTAGTACTTTTATGAGATTGATGAACCATGTGCTTAGGTCTTTTATAGGCTTGTTTGTGGTGGTTTACTTTGATGATATATCTAGTCTACAGCCAGAGTCTAGAAGAGCATATAGATCATCTTAGAGCTGTCCTTCATGTTTTGAGAAAAGAAAAGCTTTTTGCTAATCTTAAGAAATGCACTTTCCGTACGGATAACTTGGTCTTCCTAGGTTTTATTGTGAGTACAGATGGAGTGAAAGTGGATCCAGAGAAGGTGAAAGCTATACAAGAATGGCCGAGTCCTAAAACAGTGGGTGAAGTGAGGAGTTTCCATGGACTTGCTGGCTTCTATAGGCGATTTGTAAGAGATTTCAGTACTATAGCAGCTCCTTTGACTGAGGTTATCAAGAAAGATGTTGGATTCAAGTGGGGAGAAGCACAAGAAACTGCTTTCCAATGCCTTAAAGAGAAGCTTACTCACGCCCCTCTTCTTATACTTCCTGATTTTAATAAAACATTTGAAATTGAATGTGATGCCTCAGGAGTATTGGTGCTGTTCTTATGCAGGAGAAAAGACCAATAGAATACTTTAGTGAGAAGCTTGGAGGAGCCACTCTCAACTATGCAACTTATGATAAGGAACTCTCTGCCTTGGTGAGGGCCTTGCAGACTTGGCAACATTACTTATGGCCCAAGGAGTTTGTCATTCACACTGATCATGAGTCTCTCAAGTACCTTAAAGGCCAGAACAAGCTCAGTAAGAGGCACGCCAGATGGGTGGAATTCATTGAAACCTTTCCTTATGTGATCAAATACAAACAGGGTAAGGAAAATATAGTTGCTGATGCATTATCCAGAAGGTATGTTCTCTTGAACACTCTTGATGTTAAATTATTGGGTTTTGAGCAAATAAAAGGTATGTATGAGACTGATCCTGAATTTAAAGATGCTTATATCTCTTGTGAAAAGGTTGCTACTGGGCATTATTTTAGGCAGGATGGATTTCTTTTCTATGATAATCGTTTGTGTGTGCCTAACTGTTCTTTGAGAGAGTTGTTTGTTAGGGAATCTCATGGAGGAAGTCTCATGGGTCATTTTGGTGTTGCAAAGACTCTTAAAACCTTGCAGGATCATTTCTTTTGGCCTCGGATGAAGAGAGATGTAGAGAAACTTTGTGAGAGATGTACAACTTGTAAGCAAGCTAAGTCTAAGGTTCAATCTCATGGTTTGTATACCCCTCTCCCTATTCCTTATCATCCTTGGAATGACATATCTATGGATTTCATTGTGGGATTGCCTAGAACTAGGAATGGAAAGGATTCTATCTTTGTTGTTGTTGACAGATTCTCAAAAATGGCTCATTTCATAGCATGCTACAAAACTGATAATGCATTACATGTTGCTAACCTGTTCTTTAAAGAGATTGTGCGCATTCATGGCATGCCTAGGACTATAGTTTCTGATAGAGATACTAAGTTTCTTAGTTATTTTTGGAAGACTCTTTGGTCTAAACTAGGTACTAAGCTGTTGTTCTCCACTACTTGTCATCCACAAACTGATGGGCAGACTGAAGTAGTTAATAGAACTCTAGGTACTCTCTTGCGTGCATTCATTAAAAAGAATCTGAAATCTTGGGAAGATCATCGGCCACATTGTGAATTTGTATATAATCATGCTGTGCATTCTGCTTCTAAGTTTTCACCTTTTGAAATTGTTTATGGGTTCAACCCCGCCTCTCCATTGGATCTAATACCTTTACCTGAGTGTTGAAGGATCAGTTTTGATGGAAAAAAGAAGGCAGAAATGGTGAAGCAACTCCACGAGCAAGCTAGGATTAATATTAAAGAGAAAACCAAGCATTATGTTAAGCATGCTAACAGAGGAAGGCGTGAGATGATCTTTGCTGTGGCTGATCAAGTTTGGGCTCACTTAAGGAAAGAGAGATTTCCAAATGAGAGAAAGTCCAAACTAATGCCGAGGATTGATGGACCTTTTAAGATCATAAAGAAGATCAGCAACAATGCTTACAAGATTGATCTCCAAGGGAAGTATGATGTGAGTACTAGCTTTAATGTTTCTGATTTGATCCCTTTATTGCAGATGAGTTCGATTTGAGGACAAATCCTTTTCAAGAGGGAGGGGATGATATGATCATGGACCAGCTTGCTGATAAAGATCGAGAGTTCAAGCTAGCTGAAGGAGATGGGAAGTCTAAAGATGATCCAGCCAAAGAAGATGATGACTTAGTCCTTACCAATGGTCCCATGACTAGAGCCAGAACCAAGAAACTCAAGGAAGCTATTGGAGGACTGATCAAGAAGTATTTGTTACATGAAGAATGTCTTGAAGGAAGCCTGATACTTCAAGATACGCTTAATACCATTCAAGCTATCTCACCATCAAGCTGAGTGTTGTCTAGGCTAGCAAGCTATGTGTGCTCTTTTCCTATCTTTGTTTTTGTCCCAATGGGTTTTGCAAAGATAGGTTTTAATGAGGCCTTAGTCTTGCGAAACATATCACCTAGATGACATCTCAAACCTTAGTCTATCTTTTTATTCTAAGTTTTCTTTCATTTCTACATTAAATAAATGAGCTTGTTCCTTTTGAATTTGAAAGCCCTGGAGCCTGTTCCAGCTTTCATTATATATATGTACTAGTCGGCAACCCTAATAATAAGCCTTCTTTCATTTTAAAACCTTTGTATTTTCTTCTCCCTTGCCTTGTTGTGAGAGAGTGTCTGGTGTGTAGTATCCAGTCTGTTGGTGTGTAATATCCAACATCTAAGGGTTCTAGAGAGGTGTGTCATATCCGATCTAAGCCTAGGAGTATCAAGGAGCCTTTCCGCAGCCTCTTGTGTCACCATTCGACCCACAACCCTTGATAAACTTGAGTCTTTGATTCGTTTATGCAAGGATCTATCCATAGCCATCCAGAGAAGCATCCTAGAAGTTCATTAAGGACCATCAGGAATCATTGTGATCTTGGTGTATGTTGATGATCTGATTATCACAGGAAGTGATAAGGCTGGGATACAAGCCACTAAAGAGTTCCTCAAGTCTGTATTTGATATCAAAGATTTGGGAGAGATGAAGTACTTCTTGGGGATTGAGATATGCAGATCCAAAGAGGGCTTGTTTATGTCTCAAAGGAAGTATACTATGGATATGCTGAAGGAGACTGATGTGCTTGGAGGAAAGATAGCCAAGACACCTCTTGAAGAGGGATATAATGTCTTGCATGAGGGGGAGGTTAAAGAGAACCAGTTGTTTGAGGATCCTAAGCTGTATAGAAGGATGGTAGGCAAGCTGATCTACTTAACCATCACAAGACCAGATATATGTTTTTCTGTGAACCAAGTGAGTCAACACATGCAGGCCTAAGGTACATCACTGGAAGATGGTTGATAGGATAGTGAGGTATTTGAGTGGCACTTCTGGACAAGGAGTTTGGATGGGTTGCAATGGTAGTACATAAGTGGTTGGGTATTGTGATGCAGATTGGGCAGGAGATAGAGTAGACAGAAGGTCTACCACAGGGTATTGCACTTTCATTGGAGGGAACCTGGTTACTTGGAAGAGCAAGAAGCAGAAAGTTATCTCCTGTTCTAGTGCTGAAGCTGAGTATAGAGCTATGTTGAAGCTGACAAACGAGTTGGTGTGGATCAAGGGTATTTTGAAGGATTTGGAGATTGAGCAGACCACACCTATGACAATGCATTGTGACAATCAAGCAGCCATTCACATTGCCACTAACTCAGTCTTCCATGAGAGGACAAAGCATATAGAAGTTGATTGTCACAAGGTGAGGCAGATGATTATCTTGGGTGTGATTCTGCCATGCTATACAAGGAGTGAAGATCAGCTTGCAGATGTGTTCACAAAGGCAGCAAGATTAAAGACAATGGAGTCCATACTATCCAGGCTTGGACTCATTGATCTTACACCTAGGAGCTGAGCCCCTTAACCATGGAGTCTCCACTCTTTTTCCCTCATCAAGGTTTTGTCCCAATGGGTTTTCCTTGGTGAGGTTTTTAATGAGGGAGGTCTTCATGGTTTCCAAGCGTGACTTGTTCTACATGGTCAAGCTTGAGGGGGAGTGTTGAGATGAGGTTATAAATAAGTGGATACATTGATAGAGAAGAGTATTGTTGACATGAAGTAATAAAGAGATGGAAGCTTGAAGGAATGAAGGAGAGAAGGAGAAGAAGCTACACGGATGGGTTAGGAATCAAGTGATCCGTACAGACTTGGGATGCAAGTCTGTCCGTACAGCCGTGGGTTCTAAGCAACCTATCCGACCAAGTCTTTATTATAAGGCAAGAAGAATATATGGGAACTTAGAAGAAGTGAGTTTAAAGCTCAGGAGACTGTTGGAGAAGTCAAAGAGAAGCTTAAGCAAGTGGCCATTAAAATACTTTAAAATTCACATGACTTCCTTACCGTTGGGAGAGGTCACACTCCAAGACCAGAGCTTAAGCAAGTGGCCATTAGAAGTCTAACCATAGTTTAATATAATTCCTCTTGTCTTGTTTCTCCTTATTTGCCTATATATCAACGATGTATGTGATCTAAATCAATAAAGGAAAATGTTTTCCTCATCTATCTCTCTCTCTTAGAACTCGCAACATCTCTCTCTCTCTTATACTTGCAATGTTCTTCATCTAAATCTCATTAAATCTCATAAACTCTCATGGTATCAGAGCAACAAGCTCTTGAGACCTAATTCTTTTTACTCTTTCTCTTCAAATCCGCAAAGATTACTCTGATACTCTTTCAAATTTTTCCTTTTTTCTTTTCTTTTCTCACTGTTCTTGAGCTATTCTTGCTGTTCTTGAACTGTTCTTGACCTGTTCTTGATGGAAATGGCAGAAAACTCAAAAATGGTGGTCATTCCAGTCACTCTCAAAGGAGCAAACTATCTACACTGGGCAAGGCTTGCTAAAACAGCTCTTGGAGGCAGAGGACTCTGGGATATTGTTGAAGAAGGGAGGCCACAAGAAAAGACCATTCTAGGAGAGGATGGCAAAGAAGTTGTTGTTGCCGATGCTTGCACCAAGAAGAAAAGTCAGGAGGATCTGCTGGTGTTGTCCATCCTTCAGCACAGCCTTGACCCCTCACTCCAAGAAGGTTACTCCTACTGTGAAACTTCCAAGGAGCTGTGGGATACACTTCAGAAGGTGTATGGAAACAAATCCAACCTTAGTAGGGTCTTTGAAGTCAAGAGGGCTATCAACACTCTTAGTCAAGAGGACACTGATTTTGATAAGCATTTTGGGAAGTTCAGATCTTTATGGGCTGAACTTGAGATGCTCAGGCCAGCAACAACTAATCCGGATGTGCTTAACCAAAGAAGAGAGCAAGATAAGGTCTTTGCTTTACTGCTCACTCTCCATCCAAGTTATGGTGATCTCATCAAGCACATTCTAAGAAATAAGGAGCTACCTTTTCTTGATGAGGTATGCTCTGAAATTCAAAAGGAACAAGGCTCAGTGGATCTCTTTGGACGAGGAAAGAAAGACCTAGTACTGCCAACCAGGCTGATGGAACAGCAAACAAGAGTTCTTACAAACCAGAAGACAAGAAGGTGTGGGTCTGTGATCATTGCAAAAGAAGGGTCATGGCAAAGACAAGTGCTGGATACTTCATCCCCACCTCAAGCCACAGAAGTTCAAGACAGGATACTATGATGGCAAAGCAAACTTCTCTGGTGATATTGGTGAGCCATCTACACACAGCACCATGCCAGACTAGTGAGACTTATGAGGGCAAGGGAGGGGCTTCCAGCAGTGGTTCAGCCTTAAGGAACAATCAAGATGAGACCATAAGGCGATCTGACATTGAAGCCCTCATCAAACTCCTTAAAGATAACTCTGGTAACTCATTTGGTACCTCTTTACATGCTATGGCTAGTGGTACTTCCTTGAATGCTATAACTAATTTTAATTTGGCAAAACCATTAGTTATTGATTCAGGAGCTAGTCACCACATGATAAGTGATTGAAAATTGATTAAAAACATTGTTCCTGCCTTTGGAAATGTTACAATAGCTAATGGTGAAAGAGTACCAATTAAAGCAGTAGATGATCTTAGGTTGTTTAATAAAGACTCCAAAGCTTTTTATATGCCTAGTTTCACCTCAAACCTGTTATCAGTAAAAAGAGCCACTAATGACTTGAATTGCAGTGTTACTTTCACTCCTAATGATGTCTACTTTCAGGATATTGAAACTAGTAGGTTGCTTGGCAAAGGTGTCACCAAGGGCGACTTATACTTGCTTGAAGACACCAAGCTTGCTGCTGATTTATCCCATGCTTTAAATTCTGTTACTGATTTCCCTGAAGATGTATTGTGGCATGCTAGATTAGGACATCCTCATTCTAGAGCTTTAAACATCATGTTGCCTAGTATTTTCTTTAAAAGTGATTGTGAGGCTTGTATCTTAAGAAAACATTACAAATCTGTCTTCTCTAGATCAAGCACCATTTATGAAAACTGCTTTGACCTGATCCATTCTGATGTGTGGACTGCCCCATGTTTATCTAGAGAGCATCATAAGTATTTTGTGACTTTTATAGATGAAAAATCAAAATATACTTGGATCACTTTGATGCAATCTAAAGATAGGGTCTTAGAAGCTTTCATAAACTTTCAAAATTATGTATCTAACCATTTCAATGCCAAGATAAAAATTTTGAGATCAGATAATGGAGGAGAATACACAAGCAATGCTTTTAAACAACACTTGGCCAAATATGGGATGATCCATCAAGAAGCTACACAGATGGGTTAGGAATCAAGTGATCCGTACAGACTTGGGATGCAAGTCTGTCCGTACAGCCGTGGGTTCTAAGCAACCTATCCGACCAAGTCTTTATTATAACGCAAGAAGAATATGTGGGAACTTAGAAGAAGTGAGTTTAAAGCTCAGGAGACCGTTGGAGAAGTCAAAGAGAAGCTGAAGCAAGTGGCCATTAAAATACTATAAAAGTCACATGACTTCCTTACCGTTGGGAGAGGTCACACTCCAAGACCAGAGCTGTCCCTTTCTCGGTTCAGGCCATGAGAAGTCCAACCATAGTTTAATATAATTCCTCTTGTCTTGTTTCTCCTTATTTGCCTATATATCAACGATGTATGTGATCTAAATCAATAAAGGAAAATGTTTTCCTCATCTATCTCTCTCTCTTAGAACTCGCAACATCTCTCTCTCTCTCTTATACTGCAATGTTCTTCATCTAAATCTCATTAAATCTCATAAACTCTCAAGTATTGGGGGCAGACAGTAACTTTAGAGTTTTACCACAGTAACTTTGGTTTTACTGTGGTAACTAAGTTAAATGATTGGGAACTTACCTTGCATCACTTTGGAGTGCTACACACGCCCAAGAAGAAGTGGGGATAAGGAAGAGCAATCTGTAAAGGAAGAAGAGAGTCTTAGACAGCCTGTCATGTGCTGGAAAAAGGAGAAAATGCTTTAGCACTGTTCAAGCATGTGAGAAAGCATAGCCAAGTATTTCAAAAGGAGTTCCAGCCTGTCCATTGACTCCACATGCTTATGTATTTCGAAACCCCTTGTTGCTCTCTCTATATATACTTGTAAACCTCATCAGTTATCAATTAATGAAGTTTTAAGTGTCTCTCTCTTTATTCTCTCACTAAAATCTCTTAATCTCTTTAATCCTTGAATCTGATTATCTCTGATTGTTTGAATCATGCTCTAAACACACAAAAGTGTTTATTATCTTCCAAGCTTGACCATATACTCTCATTCTCAGGTCAAGCTTGAGGAGGGCTGTTAAATGGGAAGCTAATGTCCATTCTTCAAGCCATTGCAAGGATTCAAGAAGACTCCAACCAGCATGGGATATTCTTGGCTGAGCAACAACAAGGCTGTCCATCTAATGTGCTTCAAGAGGAGGTGCTAAAGAGGCTGACCAGAAGGTTGCAAAGTCCCCCACAAAGTTGGAGACTCAAGAAGACAATGCAGTGGCTGTTTGTGAAAAGGAATGGAGTGAGGGATTCAAGTGTACAAGCAAGAAGGAAGACACACCTCACCAAAATTCCACATATATGCAAGGGAAGTACCTAAGTTACTTATTCTGGTTTGAATAGGTTTTCCCCTTGAGAATTGATGCAAGGGTGTATACATTGTTTGAATCAGGTACTTGGACCTCATGATAAGAGTCTGGTCGTGGATCAAACCCTTTGATGATGGCAAGAGGTCAGAAGAAAGGGGGAGACAAAGAACCAGCCACATGGAGAGTTCCAAGAAGTTTTGAGTGTGAAGCAAGAAAGGCATTGGTGCCTGCTTGCCATTGAAGTAAGGCCATGATCCAGGGTTTATGAGTCCCTAAAATTGATCATAAGACTCATAAACCCACTGGCCAATCCCTAAGCTGAGGGTAGTTGCACTCTTTTTCCCTAAGTGATGGTTTTATCCCATGAAGTTTTCCACACTTAGGTTTTTAATGAGGCAAGTACTCTCAGTTCCAAGCTTGCCCAAGGATCTCCTATGGTCAAGCTTGAGGGGGAGTGTTGAAATGAAGAAGAAAACAACCAGAGGAGAGGAGTTCGTTCATGATCAAAGACAAGTGCATCAAGAGAAACTGATTTAGGCTTGTATGCACAATCTTGCTCCACAAGCTATCATCTTGACCTATCTTATCTTGCAAGGCAAGAAAGGAGTTGGGGAGACATAATATGGACGTGGGAGACTCTGAGAAGTCAAAAAAACATGTTTTAATTTAAATAAGAGAGGCTGGTTTGAATTTGAAAAGAAGGAGTCACATGGGTTGCTTGGGAAAAGCAGCTGGACCTGTCACTTGCACTCAACCAGGCTGTGCAAACCTCTCTCCTGTCTCTTTCTCTACTTCTGGTCGTGCCTATCCTTGTCCATATCCTCCTGGCCTCTTCCATTTCCCCATTATATTAGTTTTATAGTCATTCCCTTGTTTAATCATTGTTTATTGTAAGTGATTGCCTATATAAAGGCTTCACCACCTCTTGTAACAATTATCCAGTATCAATACAAGTTTCTATCAGTCTAATTTCGTGGCCTCTCTCCCTACTTGTGTTCTAAACAATAGTCGCAATGTAGAGTTCTTAGAAGTCATGGTTTAGAGGCTGCCTTAACTCTCCTCTCTTAAGGCAGCCTAATACTTGTAAAATCACTTGAACTCTTCTTTGTCTTCTCTTAAGCTCTAGATTAGTGATTCTAAATCCTCTTCATCTAAGTACACAAACTCAAAGTGTTGTGTTACTACAGAAGGATAGATTCAAACTAGAGCTTCTCAGCTTTCTATAACCAGTTTACTCTCTAGGATCTTGGTTATAGTATAGGCTGTTCAAGAAGATTCAACCACCAGTTGGTTGTCTCTTCAAGTGTGTGGGTGAGTTCTGTTGAATGGTTGAAGGGGATTTAGTTACAAGTTAACTGAATACTCTCTTGACATGAGACAAACACTCATGAATTCCAACATTCCTCCCCTTGAGTAATGAGTTGAGGAGCCTCACCAGTCGGGAGGTGCTTCAACAACCCCTTACTTCCCACCACGGTCTTCACAGTACGAGACCAAACCAGGTAGTTACTTCCCTTGAAAGCAACCGAGACCCTCATGCCATTTCCACTCATCCCTTCATCCATTCGTCACTTCTTTACTTGAGTGAGAGTAGATCTTGAGACTTGGAACCGCAACACACAAGACTTCAGCTTCTAGCTTGAATCTTCAGAGACACCTCCAAAGACACCACCTTTCAGCTTCCGGAACCACCAACAAGAGACTTAGGACTTGAATCTTCAAATGAAATTTCTTCCGGGTTCAAAAGAGTAAAGATCAAGAATTCTCCACACAATAGGTGCCTGTCTTAACCTTTACAGAGTTGTTTGAACCAAGAGAATGAACCGCGAGTATAAAAAAAGAAGACTTGAGGTTGAATCTCCAAGAACACCTTCAAAGCTTCCACCTTTGTTCTTCACCAACCCGTATAGAATGAGCTCAGATTCTCACGAACCTTGCTCTGATACCATGAGATTTTAGAGTCTAGAAGAGTAATATGAGAGTATAAAAGTGTTTAAGAGAGTTTAAGAGAGATTAAATGAGAGATAAGAGTATGAGACTAAGCGAGAGAGCCATGGAGGCTGAGTATTGAAACAAACGGTATGATTTTTATTAAGAGGCAGGTTACATATATATATGAGAGACTAAACACAAGGGTTTCCAACTTAAGCACTGTTAGAGCATGTGAAGTCAACAAGCCATTTCAAACTAAGCCAATGGGATCATCCGCGCATGTGGGAGCATCACTATTCAGGATAAGGTGCGGCTGCTTTACCTTTCCAGCTGTGCCAGCCTGTCAAGACCTATTCCTTTGATCTCCAACGGTCGGATACCTCAAGGCACGATGGAGAAGAAGTAACTTCTGGTCGTCACACACAAAGTTACATTCACTAAACACTTTTGTGTTTTAGAGCATGATTCAAACAATCAGAGATAATCAGATTCAAAGATTAAAGAGATTAAGAGATTTTAGTGAGAGAATTGAGAGAGAGACAAAAACTCCATTCATTGATTAATGAGATGGTTTACAAGTATATATAGATGGGGATACCAGGGATTTTGAAATGGGACTCAAAGCATGTGAAGTCAAAGCTAGCTGGCCACTCTGGTTTGAAATACTTGGCTGAGAGACTTCACATGCTTGGACAGGCTGTAAAGTAGATGCAAGGTAACTTCTCAATCTGCCTTAGTTACATTCATCTAGAGTTACTGTGGTAACTCTCTAGAGTTACTGTGGTAACTCTCCAAAGTTACTGTCTCAACCTCAACACTTCTCTTCTCTAACTGATCCCTGAACCTCCAAGACTCCATCTCTTTATTACCTCATCTCAACACTCCCCCTCAAGTTTAACCATGTAGAACAAGTCAAGCTTGGAAACCATGAAGACCTCCCTCATTAAAAACCTCAACAAGGAAAACCCATTGGGACAAAACCTTGATGTGGGAAAAAGAGTGGAGACTCCATGGTTAAGGGACTCAGCTCCTTGGTGTAAGATCAATGAGTCCAAGCCTGGATAGTATGGACTCCGTTGTCTTTAATCTCACTGCCTTAGTAAACACATATGCAAGCTAGTCTTCACTTTTTGTATAGCATGGCAGAATCACTCCTAGGATAATCATCTGCCTCACCTTGTGACAATCAACTTCTATATGCTTCGTCCTCTCATAAAAGACAGAGTTAGAAGCAATGTGGATAGCTTCTTGATTGTCACAGTGCATTGCATAGGAGTACTCTGCTCAATCTCCAGATGCTTCAAGATACCCTTGATCCATACTAACTCGTTTGTCAGCTTCAACATAGCCCTATACTCAGCCTCAGCACTTGAACAGGAGATCACTTTCTGCTTCTTGCTCTTCCAAGTAACCAGGTTTCCTCCAATGAATGTGCAATACCCAGTAGTTGATCTCCTATCCACTCTCTCCTGCCCAATCAGCATCACAATACCCAACCACTTCTGTACTGCCATTGCAACCCATCCAAACTCCTTGTCCAGGCGTGCCACTCAAATACCTCAGTATCCTATCAACCATCTTCCAGTGATGTACCTTTGGCGCCTGCATATACTGACTCACTTGGTTCACAGCAAAACATATATCTGGTCTGGTGATGGTCAAGTAGATCAGTGATGAGATCCTAGGATCCTTCTCTGGGTCTGGGAAGAGAGAACAAGAGGATAATCCTTGCAAACAGAGAATCTGAGACTCGATCTGATTCAAGGCTTGTGGATTGATGTGGGACACAAGAGCTATGGCTCGACTCCTGATACTCCAAGGACACTGAACTAGATATGACACACTAGAACAGAGATCCCAAGCCGGATATTACACACCAGCCAAGCTTCAACTCGCGAGACAAGAGAAGAGAGAAAACTAGGTTTTTGATAAAAAGATGGTTACTGATACAAGGGGGCCACGACCACAATATAAAGGAGAAACCTTGTACATGAACAAGGTCTCGGAAATAACATAAACACTTAAGTCTAAAGGCTCCCTCGAAAACTAGACAAAGACTGAGTGTAAAATTTAAAGTAAAACGAACTTAGATAACTAAAATACTTAGATAAATATTTCTTCTCTCTTGGACCATGGATCAACAACCAAGTGATGTGAAGTAACTTGTGGCCTCGTTAAAACCTTCCTTTGGAAAACCCAGTGGGACAAAACCAAAGGTTAGGAAAAGAGCACACACAAGCTACTTGCTTAGTTGTTGATCAGCTTGAACTTGGAATGTCTTGGATTGTGGTTGAGGTATAAAGATGATAGTGCTTCCATCTCGAACAATGAATCCTTCTTGTTGCAGCCTCAGCTACAAGCTGTCCATGATCAGGTTCGTGCCTCCTTTCCATGATCACATCATCCCTCCCTCTTCAGAAAGATTTGTCCTCAAATCTGTTTTACCTGCAATAAAGGGGACCAAATAAGGAACATTGAAATTTGAAATCAGATTACACTTACCTTGCAAGCCTCTATGATAGGCATTGTTTCTGACTGGTTCAGATATGTAGAGATCATTGATCCACTTAGTTCCTGTTTTATTACTCAAACCTGATACACTGAAACAAATCAAGTTAGCAAATGACAATTTATCAAAGAGTAATAATCTTATCCCAAATTTGTCTCTGCTCGGTTTTGGCTTGTATGCTGCATCTGGAGGTGCTTCTTTAATGAGGATAAAGCCAGGGACGTCTTGATGGTTATGCTGGTACAGATCAGGTGGTTTGAAACTTTGTCTTCCTCACGCTTGTAGTTTCTTCTTGTATGCTTCCAAGCTCTCTTAAAATCTGCACATAGCTCTTTTGACAAAAACAAGTGCATCATATCTGTGTAATCAATAAAAGAACTCTTGAAAACATAATCACTTACCTTAGCATGCTGACCTGGTCTCCATAGATAGGATTGAGATGTTTTAAACTCAGAAAAATTCAAACAAAGAACACAGAGGATCAGCCGACTTGTAGAACCCATAACTCTTTCACCTGAGAAGCTTTGGACATGATTCCAATTCGACGTGAGACCCTGATGAGTTAACTTTCCATTGCAGTTGGTTTTGTTGCAAAATTCGCTTTGGTTATTAAGATATGATCCTCGGACTGCTCCTATGTCAAAGCTGGCGGCTAGACAGTTTTCAAGGTTTGCTTGTTGTGTCTCCAACTTAGCCAAGGACTCATCATTGATACTCTGATAATTATAGCTCCTCTTTTCACCTGTAACTTTCTCAGCTTCTTTTGGTCAAGTCAAGTGGGTTATCATGTCAAAGAAAGTATTGTAGACCAGAATGTTAACAAGGCACAAAACAATACAACCAGAACCATTTATCTCAAGTTTCAGAAGTGCAATATGTTTATCAAAGAACGTGTTATACACAAAGATATCATCAAAGAACAATCCCACACATTTATAAACATTTTCAGCACACAAACAATCAATCTCAAACTCAGAGATATTTGCAGAATTCAAAATTTCAAACCTAACACCAGAATGATGCAATTTCGGTTCATGGCATTTCCTAGATTCTTTCAAGACACAAGTGGATGCAAAAAAATTATCAGTGACAAGTTTATGCATAGGAAAGTTCATAACAAAATTTTTCTCTTTAGTTCTAGCAAGTGAATCACAAGGTTTTCTAAAACAACAATCAGATTGTTTCAATTTAAGCTCAAAACCTTTTCAAAATGATCAAAAATTTTGCCATGTTTCAGAAAATGATCAAAACTCAGAATATGACCAGAAATGTTATTATTTTGATTTTGAAAACGTTTTTGATCAAAGATGATTTCTGGTTTAAGTTCTTTAAAAGATTTAAACATGTTATCAAAAACAGATTTTGAAACACAAAAATCTTTTACTTTATCAAGACCAAAACGTTTTATGTCTTCAATGCTCACTTTAACAAACATTTCAGGCACATAGACAACCATATTAAACACCTTACGGTGTTCTTGCAGGTCATAAGACAAGGATTCAGGAGCTGTTTCGGACTGCAAGATGTTCTGCTGTTCTCCTTTTGTTGTACTCTCTGGTTCTTTCTCTGCTGAGTCTTCTTTTGCAATCTGTGACACTGGAACAATTCTACTCGGTTGCACCGGTTCAAGACAAGTTATTTTATCAAAGGAATTATTGAAATTAAATTCAGACTGAGGTAAGAAAAGAGAACACTCTTGTTCTGTCTCAGACTTCACCTTTTCCTTAGATGTTTTGGTTTCAGCTTCTTGAATTGATGCAGCTGAGTCTGGTTCTTGATGCTGTGCTTCAATGGATGGAATTTCTGTGTTGGTCCTTTTCAGTGGTTTCCCCACGTCCATGATCAACTGAGACAGTTCCTGAAAGACTGAAGACTTTAGAGGATTTAGATTGGAAACATTATGAGAATTTAAGAGAGAGAGAGGTAGTGTTGCCGGATGAAGAAGAAGAGAGAATAAGAACACTACTTGATTCATTGATTACATTGCAACCTCATACACTCTATTTAAGGACAAACACGATCACAAGCAGCCAGAGAAGAAACAATAAAGAAATGAGTGATAGTACAAGTGAAATAATAAACAAAGGGAGAGGAGCTGGTCGGCAGGCTCGTCCAGCCGGGTAGAAAGTGACAGCACCCAACGGTCTCCCTGCTCCTCTTTTCTCTCATAGACCCGTGACTTCTCCACCAACAGCTCTCTTCCTTATGTCGACATTCTCCACTTCTCTTGGCAGGATTTAAATATCAAAACCGCCCATAATATCTCATCCCTTGTCTTGCAAGTCAAGCTAGGTTTTATGTTAACTTGATCACCTTACTCTTGCCCTTGATCTCTACCTTATTCTCTTCATGTCAACACTCCCCCTCAAGCTTGACCATGTAGAACAAGTCAAGCTTGGAAGCCATGAAGCAATCCCTCATTAAAACCTTAGCTAGGAAAACCCAATGGGATAAAACCAAGCCAAGGAAAAGAGTAGATCACTTCATGGAGGAGAGATCAGTGACATGAAAGATCTATGAGTCCCAACCTTGGATGGATGAACTCACAAATCTTAGTGCTTGCTGCCTTTGTGAATATATCAGCTAGCTGATCCTCACTTCTTGTGTAGCAAGGTAGTATTACTTTCTGTTCCACGGCTTGTCTAACCTTGTGGCAGTCCACTTCTATATGTTTGGTTCTTTCATGGAAGACTGAGTTGCTAGCAATGTGTATAGCCGCCTGGTTATCACAATGCATAGTGATTGGTGCTGTAGTCTCAACTCCCAAGTCTTTAAGCAGTCCTTTGATCCAAATCAGCTCACTTGTGAGTTTCCTCATGGCTCTATACTCTGCCTCAGCACTTGAACATGAAACCACCTTCTGCTTCTTGCTCTTCCAAGTTACCAAATTGCCTCCAATAAATGTGCAATAACCAGTAGTTGATCTCCTATCAACTCTATCTCCTGCCCAATCTGCATCACAATAGCCTACTATCTCAGTGCTCTTGTTGCAGCCCATCCAAACTCCTTGCCCTGGTGCTTCTCTTAAGTACCTTAGGATTCTTTCCACCATGCTCCAATGATGCATCTTAGGAGCTTGCATATGTTGGCTCACTTGGTTGACCGCAAAGCACACATCAGGTCGTGTGATGGTGAGATATATGAGTTTTCCCACCATCCTCCTATAGTGCTTTACATCTTCATACAGCTTGTCTTCTATCTCCCCCCTCACGCATCACTTTGTAACCTTCTTCAAGAGGAGTCTTGGCTGTTCTTCCTCCTAAGTCACCAACTTCCCTTAGTAGGTCAAGCGTATACTTCCTTTGTGAGAGAAACAATCCCTCTTTGGATCTACACATCTCAATGCCCAAGAAGTATTTTAGCTCTCCCAAGTCTTTGATATCAAAAGTTGCCTTGAGGAAAGCTTTGGTGGATGCAATCCCCCTCCTTATCACTACCAGTGATTATAATGTCATCAACATATATCAAGATGACAATGATTCCTTGCTTGCTTGTGAGAGTGAAAAGAGTATGATCAGCCTCAGATTTTACAAAGCCTCTCCCATTCAGTGTGGTGCTCAGCTTGTGGTACCAAGCTCTTGGGGATTGCTTTAGACCATAGATTGCTTTCTTGAGTCTTAACACATTGCCTGGTTTAACCATGTCTTCCATACCCTTTGGTGGACGCATGTACACTTCATCTTCAAGCTCTCCTTGTAGAAATGCATTCTTGACATCCATTTGCCAAAGATCCCATTCCAAATTCACAGCAAGAGATAGCACAATCCTTATGGTGTGAAGCTTTGCCACTGGCGCAAAGGTTTCAAGATAATCCTCACCATAAACTTGAGTGTAGCCTCTTGCTACCAGTCTGGTCTTCTTCCTCTCAGGTTTCCCATTGGCTAAGTATTTGATTGTGAACAACAGCATACTTGTAACCGCCTTCTTGCCTTTGGGAAGCTCAGTTTCAAACCAGGTTCCATTTCTCTCCATAGCACCCATCTCATCTCCTACTGAATCTCTCCATTCCTTGATTGCCATAGCTTCTTCATACGACCTTGGTATGTAGGCCTCATCAAGATTAGTGATGAATGCTTGATGATCCACAGGATATTGGGCTAGGGTGCATGTTGCTTGAGTTGGATGAGCAACTGCTTGGCTGTTGAAATACACTCTTGTATTGATCCAGTTTGATGGATGATGTCTGATTCTTGTGCTTCTCCTAAGCGGCTGGACTTCTTCTACAAGCTCTTCTCCATCAGACTCTGCCTCTTGCTCATGTACTGATGGTTCAATGTGACTAGTTTCATCCTGATCATGAACCTCTTGCTCCTGACCAGTATTAGTCCCTTCTTGACCCTCTTGATCTCCTTCTCTTGCGTCTGATCCCTCTTGATCAGTATGAGGGTCCTCTTGATTCCCCTTCAGGATTAGGATGAACACCTTGTTCCTCAACAGGCACTGGTTCTGTGCTCGGACTCATGTTGATACCAAGACTCTCCATAATGTGCTTCAGATTTGTGCTCTATCCGAGACTCCTTTGGACAGGTCCTTGAGCTCATCCCAATTCTTTTCATCAAAGTAGCCTCTGGACTCAACAAACTTCACATCTCGGGACACCATGACTCTCCTAGTCTCTGGTACATAGCATTTGTACCCCTTTGAGTGGTGGAGTAGCCTATGAACACTGCCTTGACACTTCTTGCCTCCAACTTGTTTCTATGCTCACCTGGCTGTAACACAAAACACACACACCCAAAGACACGCAAGTAGTCTACAGATGGTTTTCTTTGTTCAGTACCTCATATGGTGTAGAATCCTCAAGTACTCTAGTTGGAGTTCTGTTGATGAGATAGCAAGCAGTCATGACTGCATCACTCCAGAAGCGTTTAGGCATGTTGGTATAGAACATCATGGACCTGGCCACCTCCATGAGGTGCCTGTTCTTCCTCTCAGCCACTCCATTTTGTTGTGGAGTATATGGGCAGCTAGTTTGATGAATGATCCCATGCTTAGCAAGATGGTTTTTGAATGCACTACTTGTATATTCTCCCCATTGTCTGACCTGAATACTTTGATCTTAACATTGAAATGATTAGTTATGTAGTTCTGAAATTTATAAAAGCATCAAGCACTCTATCTTTAGTTTGAATCATAGTCAGCCAAGTGTATTTTGATTTTTGATCAATGAAAGTGACAAAATACTTATGATTCTCCCTAGATATGCATGGTGCAGTCCAGACATCAGAGTGTATAAGATCAAAGCAATTTTCATAGATAGTGGAAGACTTAGGGAAGACAGTTTTGCAATGCTTGCCAAGGATGCATGCTTCACAGTCATCATTTTAAAAGAAACATGAGGAAATAAGATGTTCAGTGCACGAGAATGAGGATGGCCTAGCCTAGCATGCCATAATACATCATTATCTAAAACAGGAATTGAACTAAAAGCAGAATTTGAAATGGTCTTGATATCTTCAAGCAGGTACAAGTCCTCCCTTGAAACACCTTTGCCAATCAACTTAAGAGTCTCAATATCCTGAAACATAACCTCATTAGGACTGAATATCACATTACAATTTAAATCAGTGGTCACTCTTTTAACTGATAACAAATTTGAAGCAAATGAAGGCATATAGAAAGCTTTGGTTTCTCTATCAAACAGGTTAATGGTTCCTTCACCCATAATGGGAATTCTATCACCATTAGCAATTTTAACATTCCTGAGATAGGCTTAATGTTTTAATCATCTTGGCGTCACTAATCATGTGATGAGATGCTCCTGAGTCTATTACTAATGGTTTAATCTTATCAAAGGCATTCAGATTTGTGGTAAGACCACACGGTGTGTGATTTAGAGATTTAGTGAGAGTTTAAGAGAGATTTAGACAGAGTTTATGGCTGGAAATATGAAGAACACCAAGAACAGGAGAGAGTGAGAGATTTCGTGCAAGAGAGATAGAGAAGGAGAGAATATGATTTCCTTAGTTGAAATGGTCCAAGATACATCACATAAATAGCCAAAGACAAGAGGGCTTAAACAATAAAATAAGGTCTGGCCTTCTGAGCACAAAGGGACAAGATATCTTGGCCAGACCAAAAGAAAGCGACAGTCCTTGCACTCCCACATGTGGTCTTCTTGGTTCAAACTTCTCCAACAGCTCTTTTTCCTTCTGGCCGACATGAATAGCATTTAAATATGTCATGCTCGTGTCTCTGGACCAAGGCAAGGAGAGAAGCTTGCTTCTGAAGTTAGGTATAGCTCATCCAAACCCTAAACTGTACGGACCACCTCTTTTGCTTCCTCTTTTATCCGATCAACCTTCCTTGTCTCCTTTACACTAGAATGCTCATTTTATTCTTCATGTCAACACTCCCCCTCAAGCTTGACCATGTGGAACAAGTCAAGCTTGAAGCCATGAAGCAATCCCTCATTAAAACCTTAGCTAGGTAAAACCCAATGGGACAAAACCAAGCCAAGGAAAAGAGTAGATTACTCCATGAAGGAGAGATCAGTGACATGAGAGGTCTATGAGCCCCAATCTCGGATGGATGAGCTCACAAACCTTAGTGCTTGCTGCCTTTGTGAAGATATCAGCTAGCTGGTCTTCACTCCTTGTGTAGCATGGCAATATCACCTTCTGTTCCACTGCTTGTCTAACCTTGTGGCAGTCCACTTCAATGTGTTTGGTTCTCTCATGGAAGACTGAGTTACTAGCAATGTGTATAGCAGCCTGGTTATCACAGTGCATGGTTATTGGTGTTGTAGTCTCAATTCCCAAGTCCTTAAGCAGCCCTTTGATCCAAATCAGCTCGCTTGTAAGCTTTCTCATGGCTCTATACTCTGCCTCAGCACTTGAACATGAAACCACCTTCTGCTTCTTGCTCTTCCATGTTACCAAATTACCTCCAATAAAGGTGCAATAGCCGGTTGTAGACCTCCTGTCTATCCTATCTCCAGCCCAATCAGCATCACAACAGCCAACTATCTCAGTGCTCTTGTTGCAACCCATCCACACTCCTTGGCCTGGTGCTTCTCTTAAGTACCTCAGAATTCTTTCAACCATGTTCCAATGGTGCATCTTAGAGCTTGCATATGCTGGCTCACTTGGTTAACTGCAAAGCACACATCTGGTCTTGTGATAGTGAGATATATGAGTTTTCCCACCATCCTCCTATAGTGCTTCACATCTCCATAAGCCTTGTTTTCATACTCCCCCTCACGCATCACTTTGTATCCCTCCTCTAGAGGCGTTTTAGCAGCTCTACCACCAAGATCCCCAGCTTCTTTAACAGATCAAGAGTGTATTTTCTTTGGGACAGGAACAACCCTTCCTTGGACCTACACATCTCAATCCCTAGAAAGTACTTGAGCTCTCCCAAGTCCTTGATGTCAAATGTTGTCTTGAGGAATGCTTTGGTTGAGTTGATCCCTCTTTATCACTGCCTGTGATGATGATATCATCCACATAGATGAGAATAACAATGATTCCTTGCTGGCTGGTCAGAGTGAATAGGGTATGATCAGCTTCAGATTTCACAAAACCTCTTCCATTAAGAGTTGTGCTTAGCTTGTGGTACCAGGCTCTTGGGGATTGCTTCAGACCATAGATTGCTTTCCTAAGCCTCAAAACATTGCCTGGTTTAACCATGCCTTCCATACCAGGTGGTGGACGCATGTATACCTCATCTTCTAGCTCTCCTTGTAGAAATGCATTCTTGACATCCATTTGCCAAAGGTCCCATTCCAAATTTACAGCAAGAGATAGCACAATCCTTATGGTGTGAAGCTTTGCCACTGGTGCAAAGGTTTCAAGATAGTCCTCACCATATACTTGAGTGTAGCCTCTTGCTACCAGCCTGGTCTTCTTCCTTTCAGGTTTCCCATTGGCTAAGTACTTAATTGTGAACAATAGCATGCTAGTAACAGCCTTTTGCCTTTGGGAAGCTCAGTTTCAAACCAGGTTCCATTCTTCTCCATAGCACCCATCTCATCTCCTACTGAATCTCTCCATTCCTTGATTGCCATAGCCTCTTCATATGACCTTGGTATGTACGCCTCATCAAGATTAGTGGTGAAAGCTTGATGATCCATAGGATATTGAGCAAGGGAGCATGTTGCTTGAGTGGGATGAGCAACTGCTTGGCTGTTGAAGTAAACCCTTGTGTTGATCCAATTAGAAGCCGGTCGTTTGATCCTAGTACTCCTCCTTAGTACTGGTTGTGGTTCTTCATGTTGAACCTCCTCTTCATTTGCCAAAGTCTGGTTCTCATTCACCACTGGTGCTTCTTGATCCTCTTGATCTTGTTGCTCATCTTGATCATGGATTGGCTCAGTATTGTTGTTGCCCCCCTCATGGTCAAGGTGAGGAACTTCCTGACCCTCAGACTCATCAGTGTTGGTCTCAGCTTCACTAGACTGAGTGGGAGCTTGCCTAGTCTCATCTGATCCAGTACCTTTCTTCTCCATAGGTATACTGATCCCAATGCTCTCCATTACCCGTCTAAGATTGCTTGCTCTATCTGAGGTTGATTGGGATAGATTCTCAAGATCACTCCAATCTTTGTTGTTGTAGTATCCTCTAGATTCCACAAACTTCACATCTCGAGACACCAGAACTCTCCTAGTTTCTGGTTCATAACACTTATAACCCTTTTGGTTTGGAGAGTAGCCAATGAACATAGCTCTTGTACTCTTGGCCTCTAGCTTATTTCTTTGCTCTCCTGGTATCAAGACAAAGCAAAGACACCCAAATACACGCATATGATCAATAGATGGTCTGGTTTTATTCAATACCTCAAATGGAGAGTGGTCTTGAAGGATTCTGGTTGGAATCCGGTTGATCAAGTAGCATGCTGTCACGACTGCATCTCCCCAAAACCTTTTAGGTACACTTGTATGGAACATCATGCTTCTGGCCACCTCCATCAGATGTCTATTTTTCCTCTCAGCCACTCCATTTTGTTGTGGTGTGTAAGGACAGCTAGTTTGCTGAATGATCCCATGCTGAGCTAGATATTGCTTGAATGCTTGACTAGTGTACTCTCCACCATTATCAGACCTGAGAATCTTCAACTTGGCATTGAAATGGTTGGAAACATGGTTATGGAAGTTCTTGAATGCCTCCAGCACCCGGTCTTTTGTCTGAATCAGAGTCACCCATGTGTATTTTGACTTCTCATCAATGAAGGTGACAAAGTACTTGTGATTCTCTCTGGAAATACAAGGTGCTGTCCACACATCAGAATGAACCAGGTCGAAACACTTCTCATAGCTAGTGCTAGACCTTGGAAAGACTGTCCTACAATGCTTCCCCAAGATACATGCCTCACATTCATCATTTTGAAACACCATACCGAAGCATCAAGTTCAAGGCTCTAGTATGGGGATGTCCCAATCTAGAGTGCCATATGGTGCTCTCAACCCCATTAGAATCACTGATCAGGCAGTGAGCAGGCGATGCACCAGATATCTTAGTCTTCTCTAGGTGATACAGATCCTGATGGCTGTGCCCTCTACCAATAACCTGCCCTGTCTTCAAGTCTTGAAACTCAACCTCATCAGGTCTAAAGACAACTTGACAATTCAGATCAATGGTTGCTCTTTTCACTGATAGCAAATTTGATGTGAACTGAGGCATATACAAGGCAGTTGATTCTTTATCAAACAGTCTAAGGTTCCCTATCCCTTCTATCCTAACCTTATCACCATTTGCTATAAGCACATTCCCTGAGGCAGGTTTGATATTACTAACCAGGTTCCTATCACTAATCATGTGATGACTAGCTCCTGAATCTATGATAATGGGTTTAGAGTCAGGAGAATTTTTACCAACCTCCCTGGGTGAGATAAGGGCCTTGGCAGCTCTTATAAAGGAATCAAAGTCTCTTCTGGTCACTGGGCCATCAGAATTGGTCGCCCCTGCCATACTCCTCCATGTTCCTCCTTCATTAGAATCACCACATAATGCAGAATACATGGTTCTTCCTTCAATTACTTGATGCTCAAACTCCTTGAGCTTAAGTGTACTCGGCTGGCTTCCGGGAACTTGGAAGCTTCCTTTCTTGGATGATATGACTTATCAGACTATTGTAGGGTGAATCCAGGTTTAGGAGAAGACTGAAAATTTTGTCTTGCTCATAAACAGCTTGAAGACTCTCCCATAGATTTCCATAAACATTTTGAAGCTTCTCCCATAGATTATTGGCGGTTTGAGATGATAATGATCCTCCAAGATCTGTTCAGACAGAGATCTGTGTATAATTCCAAGTGCTTGATGTTCCTCTTGAACCCACTTGTCTTCATGCTTCAGGCAAGTAGCCTGTTTATCCTCTAGAGCCATCCTCTTTGAAGTTTCAGCCTCCATGATGTGGCTGTCCCAAAGTCCATGACTTCCCAAGATAACTCTGGCCACTCTTGACCATAAAGATAGTTAGGACCCTCTAGGGTCACTGGAATGAGGTTCTCCTTCTTCATCTTCTTGGTCGAAATCACCTTTCCATTTTGGCAATTTCTGAGCTGGAAATGATGAACAGCTGAAGAACAGGATGAACTTTGCCAAAAATAGAAATGAAACTCAGAGAATTTATGAAGTAAGTGAAGAGAGTAGAAGGATTTAGGTCTCAAGAGCATATGGCTCTGATACCATGTGAGATTTAGAGATTTAGTGAGAGTTTAAGAGAGATTTAGACAGAGTTTATGGCTGGAAATATGAAGAACACCAAGAACAGGAGAGAGAGTGAGAGATTTCGTGCAAGAGAGATAGAGAAGGAGAGAATATGATTTCCTTAGTTGAAATGGTCCAAGATACATCACATAAATAGCCAAAGACAAGAGGGCTTAAACAATAAAATAAGGTCTGGCCTTCTGAGCACAAAGGGACAAGATATCTTGGCCAGACCAAAGAAAGCGACAGGTCCTTGCACTCCCACATGTGGTCTTCTTGGTTCAAACTTCTCCAACAGCTCTTTTTCCTTCTGGCCGACATGAATAGCATTTAAATATGTCATGCTCGTGTCTCTGGACCAAGGCAAGGAGAGAAGCTTGCTTCTGAAGTTAGGTATAGCTCATCCAAACCCTAAACTGTACGGACCACCTCTTTGCTTCCTCTTTATCCGATCAACCTTCCTTGTCTCCTTTACACTAGAATGCTCATTTTATTCTTCATGTCAACACGGTGCACTAGACACTCTATATGATGCATTTAAAGATAAACCAAGTGTGTTACCAGACTCCTTTAGGGCTTTGATGAGTGCATGGAGGTCAGACTTCTGATAGTCTCATCTTGTGTCCCTCTCATGGCTGTACCACCACCATTGGTAAGCGCATTCCCATCACCAGCATTCCTAGTGCGCATTGAATTAGATGACTCTCCTCCATCACCAGAGTAATTTGCTCTTGCATCAGTTCTGAACTTCTGTGGCTTGAGGTGTGGGTGAAGAATCCAGCACTTGTCTCTTCCATGCCCTTTCTTCTTGCAGTGGTCACACTCCCACACCTTCTTGTCACTTGGTTTGTAGTACCCTTTGTTAGCGCCCTCAA
This sequence comes from Brassica nigra, assembly GCA_016432835.1. NCBI lineage: Eukaryota > Viridiplantae > Streptophyta > Magnoliopsida > Brassicales > Brassicaceae > Brassica > Brassica nigra. The sequence continues at coordinate 29,354,382 of CM028245.1, forward strand.
CAGGATCTTCTGCTCCATCAGCTTTGTTTGCAAGTATGAGGTCTCCTTTACCTTCAAAGAGCTCCACTGAGCCTTGCTCCTTTTGTATCTGAGCGCATAGCTCCTCAAGGTCTGGGAGCTTGTCACTCCTCAATGTGTTTGATTAACCCACCATACACTGGATTGAGAGTAAACAGAAGTGCAAACACTTTATCTTGTTCTTTTCTCTCATTCAGCACCTCAGGGTCAACACTTGATGGTCTCAGCATCTCCAGCTCAGCCCACAAGGATCTAAATTTCCCAAAATGTTTTGAAAAATCAGTATCCTCTTGTGTGAGGGTGTTGATAGCCCTCTTGACTTCAAACACACGGCTGATGTTGGAGACATTTCCATAAACCTTCTTAAGAGTGTCCCATAGCTCCTTTGAGGTTTCACAATAGAGTATGCCTCCAGGATATGTGGTGCAAGGCTGTTCTGAATGATGGAGAGAACCATAAGATCCGCTTGACCTTCTTTCTTTCCATCTCCTTTAGCTGCGCCCACATCTTCTTTACCATCCTCTCCTAGGCTGGTTTGTTTTGCTCCCTTGCCCTCCACAACACACTCCCAAAGACCTCTGCCTCCGAGTGCTGTCTTGACAAGCCTTGACCATAACAGATAGTTTGGCCCATTCAGTGTCACGGGAATGATAACCATCTTGGTCTGAGTTTCCATTTTTGGCAAATTTTGAAGCTGGAAAATAAGAACAGCTGAAGAACACCAAGAACTTTGCCAAAAATAGAAAAGAAAAGATCAGAGAGTTTGCGGAAATAAGAGATTTAGACTAGAAGAATAAGGTCTCAAGAGCTTTAGAGAGCTCTGATACCATGAAAGACTGAAGACTTTAGAGGATTTAGATTGGAAACATTATGAGAATTTAAGAGAGAGAGGTAGTGTTGGATGAAGAAGAAGAGAGAATAAGAACACTACTTGATTCATTGATTACATTGCAACCTCATACACTCTATTTAAGGACAAACACGATCACAAGCAGCCAGAGAAGAAACAATAAAGAAATGAGTGATAGTACAAGTGAAATAATAAACAAAGGGAGAGGAGCTGGTCGGCAGGCTCGTCCAGCCGGGTAGAAAGTGACAGCACCCAACGGTCTCCCTGCTCCTCTTTTCTCTCATAGACCCGTGACTTCTCCACCAACAGCTCTCTTCCTTATGTCGACATTCTCCACTTCTCTTGGCAGGATTTAAATATCAAAACCGCCCATAATATCTCATCCCTTGTCTTGCAAGTCAAGCTAGGTTTTATGTTAACTTGATCACCTTACTCTTGCCCTTGATCTCTACCTTATTCTCTTCATGTCAACAGTTCCTTGATGTCTTCCTTACTGTCCCGGCTTGTTGTTTTGCTAGATAAACTAATGACACTGGTTGGACTTGAGGTCATGCTGCCTTGTTGTTTCTGAACTGAGTCTGAAGAGTATAGCTTTGCCTCAGGCTGCCTCAAGTAAGTGCCTTTTTTTCTTATCCTTCTCTGCCTTTGAAGTATTTCTTTGTAGTACTGTCTTGGAACTGAGAGTTTATGAGATTTAATGAGATTTAGATGAAGAACATTGCAAGTATAAGAGAGAGAGAGATGTTGCGAGTTTTAAGAGAGAGAGATAGATGAGGAAAACATTTTCCTTGACTGATTTAGATCACATACATCGTTGATATATAGGCAAATAAGGAGAAACAAGACAAGAGGAATTATATTAAACTATGGTTGGACTTCTCATGGCCTGAACCGAGAAATGGACAGCTCTTGTCTTGGAGTGTGACCTCCCAACGGTAAGGAAGTCATGAGACTTTTAAAGTATTTTAATGGCCACTTGCTTCAGCTTCTCTTTGACTTCTCCAACGGTCTCCTGAGCTTTAAACTCACTTCTTATAAGTCCCCACATATTCTTCTTGCCTTATAATAAAGACTTGGTCGGATAGGTTGCTTAGAACCACTTGCTGTACGGACAGACTTGCATCCCAAGTCTGTACGGATCACTTGATTCCTAACCCATCTGTGTAGCTTCTTCTCTCCTTCATTCCTTCAAGCTTCCATCTCTTTATTACTTCATGTCAACACTCCCCTCAAGCTTGACCATGGGACTGGTCAAGCTTGGAAACCATGAAGCATTCCCTCATTAAAACCTTTACTTGAAAAACCAATTGGGATAAAACCAAGCAAAGGAAAAAGAGTAGAACACTTCATGGCAAGAGGATCAGTGACAAGTGAGGTTTATGAGTCGAAGCTTAGGATGAATGAACTCACAAACCTTGTTCCTGGCTGCCTTGGTGAAGATGTCAGCTAGTTGATCTTCACTTCTAGCATAGAAGTATCACTTGCTGCTCTACTGCTTGTCTCACCTTGTGGCAATCCACTTCTATATGCTTTGTCCTCTCATGGAATACTGAATTGGAGGCAATGTGTATGGCTGCCTGATTGTCACAATGCATGGTCATTGGTGTGGTGATCTCATCCCCAAATCTTTTAGCAGCCCCTTGATCCATATAAGCTCACTTGTGAGCTTCCTCATTGATCTATACTCTGCTTCAGCACTGAACAAGACACCACCTTCTGCTTCTTGCTTTTCCATGTGACCAGATTCCCTCCAATAATGGTACAATAGCATGTGGTTGATCTCCAATAAATTCTGTCTCCAGCCCAATCAGCATCACAATATCCAACAACTTCAGTGTTCTTGTTACATGCCATCCATATTCCTTGACCAGGCGCCTCTCTTAGGTACCTTAAGATCCTCTCCACCATGTTCCAATGATGCACCTTAGGGGCTCCCATGTGTTGGCTCACTTGGTTCACAGCAAAGCACACATCAGGTATGGTGATTGTTAGATGATAAGCTTGCCCACCATTCTTCTATACTTCTTGACATCATCAAATGGAGTAGATTCATACTCCCCCTCTCGCAGCACCTTGTAACCTTCTTCCAATGGAGTCTTGGCTTGTCTACTTCCAAGGTTTCCTGCCTCATTTAAAATATCAAGTGTGTACTTCCGAGATAAAAATAGCCCCTCTTTAGAGCTGCAGATTTCAATCCCAAGGAAGTACTTCAACTCCCAAGTCTTTGATATCAAAAGCATTTTAAGAAAGGTTTTAGTTGAGAGAATAACTTCCTTGTTGCAACCAGTGATAATAATGTCATCCACATAGACAGGATCACCACAATACCTTGCTTGCTGGTTAGAGTGAAGAGGGTGTGATCAGCCTGATTTGACAAATCCTCTCCCATTTAGTGTGGTGCTCAGCTTATGATACCAGGCCCTTGGAGATTGCTTCAAGCCATAGATTGCCTTCTTTAATCTTAAGAACATTTACTGGTTTCACCATGTTCTCAAGACCAGGGGTGGCCTCATGTAGACTTCATCTTCTAATTCTCCTTGAAGGAAGGCATTCTTCACATCCATCTGCCATAAATCCCACTCAAGGTTGACAGCAAGAGACAAGATGATCATTATAGGCAGGTTGGCTACTGGTGCAAATGTGTCTAGATAATCTTCACCATAAAATTGGAGTGTATCCCCTTGCAACTAGCCTTGTCTTTTCCTCCTCTG